>CM046880.1:51613258-52348078 GCA_025667525.1 Glebionis coronaria
GGCATGTGGTAGTTTGCGAACTCGAAGAATCGAGTGTACATACCAACTTTCATAGGTGGGAAGTTCGCAATGCTGAGCTGCTCCTCCGGTACCTCCGGATGGAGTGCCTCTGGTATATAAAACTCCGACGTGAACTCATGGAGATCGTCGTCGGATAGGACAGAGGTGATTTGAGAAAGCAATTTCACCATTGTAGAATAGATTTTGGTTGTGTCGCGGAGATTCTCACCTTGTTTACTTAAGTATCGTACTCGAGAAGTGGTTATGAGGCTGTCAATGGAGTTTTGAGTTTTCGTTGTGTGTAAAACAGTAAAACACAACGGTCTTTATATATGGTAGGGTTACACTGTTCACTCTTCTGGATTGCTGATACGTGTTGCCCACTTACTCTCTAACGGCTGGAATACGAAGAGGTTGATGAGGTGTTATGCACTTTTCTCGTTTACCGAGATAGTGGTTCACTTGGTTAAAAAGTGGGTCTTGTTATTTCGCGGTTAAACTTTAAATATCTAGGCCTCTTTTGCGAGTGCGCTTAGGTTGTTATCAATACGGGTGATTCATTTTTTAAAGTTTAGCAACTGCGACTACTAAACTGGGAGACATGATGACGTATAGTGGTAAGTCGGACTATTTGGCCCAACTAATGTATACTATTTGTACCAGATCCTTTACAACCGGGTTTCCTAATTGAGACGAGCCCACTGGGCGTGGCCCAGAGTGAGTCGCACGCGGCTTCTCACAAACCGCAGTTGGCCGCACGCGATTAGCCTTAATTTAATCATAATTTAATAAGGATTATGATTCACCATATTCTAGGAAACGATATGCATTCCTTATTTATAGATAAGGATTATGAAACAAATCCTAGCATATCTTTCTATGGGTTGGGACGCACGATTTAGAAACCCTACTAAGGTTTCACCAGGTATAAAAGGAACCCCATGATTCCTTTAAAGGTACGATTTCACACAATCTCGAAACTCTAACCGATTACTAAATCGCAAACCAATTACTTACTCTCACGTCGGAGGTTAATCGTGGGAAACAATCTAACGGAAAGTTTAACGGTGTTTTCTCACTATGCAGTTGTCTTAAACAAGTTCACTTTGTACAAGAGTCGAAGCCTTCAATGCTCGAATTACCTCTAATTTGAGTCATCAAGGTCCAATCCAACTTTTATATCAACAAGGACCGTGGTCGACGACCAAGTTCTCGATACGATAGTGCCTAGCCTTAGAAACTTGAGTATATTTTGGTAAGCAGATTAGTTAGTTATGGCTTTTGCCCGTATAAAAATGCATTTGAGTACATTGCTTTTGTTGGCAGTCGAGATTAGGTAATCTGCTTTAGTAGTTGGTAAGTGGTATCAACTGTTTGGTCCCGAATTCATCATCTGTTCATTCAAGGATTAATCGAGATATATGTATGAAATAAAAAATGAAAGAAAGAAATGATTAAACATCAAATCTTACCTCATTAAACCATACTTAAAAACTCATCAAAACTTACCTCATTAAACATCATAATCATGATTAAGTAGCAACTCAAAGTCGAGTCTTATCAGTTAAGCCAATTCTTTAAGGAATTAAACCACTGGCTTTATGAAGAAGTATAAATGTGTCAATTTCAAATCATTTTCATTTCATTTTTGTTGCTTACGATAATATTCTATCTTTGCACAACCCGTAGTGTGTTTTTTTTTTCTTTTAGAACGGAAAATGTCTTTTTCAAACTCTCGTCTAGTTATGTTAAACTCCTTATCCGTTTCGCTTAAGAGCCCTTGACAGATCTTGGTTTAAGAAAAACACTTAGTAGAACTTTGGTGACCAACTGAGCTAAGTCAGTTGGTTACCGTCTTGTGTTTTTAATCATACTTAAGCCGGTTAATGGTTTATATCTTTTATATAAATAAAACAATTACAAAATTTGTTATAAAAAAATTTGGACCAATTAATTCACTTGATTTTGTTACGTAAGTAAGAATCATATGATTTTTAATGCATGATTTTCCGTGTTTTGTCACTTTGCATGAGGCAGCTTTTAAAGCAGCCTGACCCGCTGTAAAACGGCTACCCAACCCCACTAGAGGAGAAACCCCAGTCAGATCAACACACGCATGTTTTCCTCCGGTCCATCCAAAAACCAAAATATCCACAGATGTGGTTTTTCATAAAATTTGTTTCGCTATTCAGAAAAGGCTTGCGGCGCAGCTTGTTGCTCGCTTGCCTTCTATAGCTGTGTAATTAAATATGATATAATAAAGGCATCTAATAGCCATATCAATATTTACGATTCAAATTGAATCAATTTTAGCTAAAACTGGAAAACTTGGTAGTGTAATTTGATGGAGAAAAAAAATCACAAAAATATAAATATTAAAATTGTAAAAAACAAAAAACTTTAAAAAAAGATATAATTAATAATCTTTAAAGAAGATATAATTAACAAAAGTTTACTGGCTGAAAATAATTTATATGAAATTAAATAAAACTTATAATTTTTTTATATTTTTAATAATACTAAAAAATAAATAAATACTTTTATATTTTATACTTTTTAAAATTTATATTAAAAATATTTAATGTATTCAAATTTTAATGTAAGAATTTCTAAAATATACGTATTGTGTATGACATAATATTTACAGTTAAATGTGAGAGCAACGTCAATAATAACACCTGTGTCAGTCAAAATAGTTTTTTGGTATTAATCGTTATTAATTAATGTTTTTGAAACCGGTTAGTTGATTTGGTCGAGCCACCGACTCATGGTTCAATCAGATTTTTTTGGAAAATTCGGCTTTTGGTCATCTAACCGCCCTTCACGGTTCATCTGATTGAGTAAACCAGGTATTGAAACACTAATATTAATACATAATGAATTTTTTTAATGTAAAACCACGTATATAATTATTAGTTGTACTAATATTACGATTATAATATATTGAACAATAGAAAATATTCATATATATATTTATAAAACAAAATTGATTTATGTGTAAGTCCTTGCGTCAACGGGATTTATGTTTGAATTAGGCGTGTATTCGCGCATAACAGCGAAAATTGGCTAACGGCAAATAATAAACGATATACTAATTGACTCGGTGATCGAGTTGTCACTCAACCAAGTTAACTCGACCATATTAATCAATAATCGTTCATGTAATTCGATAACTCGAACAGGTTGATCTAATAATTGAACCGTGAACAAATAATATGAAATCTATATTAGGAAATGAAAATTCACTTTTAAAAAAATGAAAAAAATCCTTTAAATGTAGTAGTGATAATATCTGGATTAGTCTGTATGTTTTAATTAAATGAAATACATAAGAAAATGAACAAACGTGTTCACGTCGACCCCCACTCAACTCATGAACAAAAAACGTCTCGACTCATTTTGCGAACTATGAATGTAAGTGAAAATATTGTAAGCATGAAACTGATACGGTCAAAGTTATGCTACGGGAAATATATATGTTATAACGTGAACACGATTTCTACTAATTGCATGCATGTTATCAGTTAATCTATATTGGATGTTGTCAGTTAATCTATATTCCATGTTGTCAGTTTATCCATATCCCATGTTCTCCTAAGTTTTAGGAAATAGTTTATGTTTGTTTAGTTTAAATAATGTATGCACTTGGCATTTGAGAAGAAGGAGAAAATTAATCAGAGTTTAGTTCCTTTCTTGTTTTCATGGAGTCTTGCCCGCTCTAAGGGCCTTATCCTTCTCGTTTCCTTATCTAATTTTTGGGAGTTTGGCCTACTAAAACAAGGCCGCATCAGAAACTCACATAGAGCAACAACGAAAAAGGATGCCAAAAACTTGACAAATAGTGTCATAACATATCTTGATCACATTGAATCCTCGAATCTGCTAGCTATATAGCTATATGATTTGGTACTATAAGATGAAAGTTACCAAACCTTCAAGAATATCAAAAACCTCTGGCAACACTATTCACGAGAAAAACCAAAAATTAAAAAAAAAAATACCTCTCGAAGTTGTGCAAAGCACAAAATATGCATATTCTCTCGACATTAGCACGCACCCACTGCTCTTTCGGATGTCTATATCCTAAATCCTTCCACGCGTGGACTATAAATGGTACAACATCAACTTAAAACCTACAACTGGTAACTTTTCTCATCTATATCAAACTCGTATTTTCAGAGTTATATAACTAATTTAAACAGCCTGAACGAGGATATGCAGCCTCGTCATATCAAGCACAATACATATCATGTTGACAGACGCAGTTTCTGATGCCAATGAGCATCTTGAGTTTGCGCCCAGAAGCACATAATATTTATCTTCATAAAGATGTGTGGATCCCTGTTTTATTTGAGCAAATGCAAGAACAATCTGCTTCAGTCAAATGTCTCTTAACAAGCCTCTTTTCGCGGTTGATCATTAGATTAACAAGTGGAAGTTTTAACGAAACTTGACGCCAGATCTCATTAACAGTCCCATCTGGATCTTCATATTCAAAGTAGTGCCGCACCTGATGATATTATAAAATTAACTAACTTTAAATCAGAAGGAGAAAAAAGTGTTGACAGTTTCAAGCCAATTGAACTAAGCAAAAATATCACAAACTGTGGACAGTTTCAAGCCATATAAATATATAACTATCAGTGAACCGTAATTCTAAATTTTTTGGTTAGAAAATTACCTAACACGAAAGAATTTAGCGAAATTAATATTAACTAACGACACCCTTTCACTTTCCTTGTTGCTGAAAGGTTCTAGAGATTCAACTTAACAGAGAATTCTAACATCATTGAAGAACCAAAATCTTAACAAACTCCCTACATTCAAAACTAAAAGCAGAAATTTCAATTTATATGTCCTAAGACAGTATGTTTTGCTAGGTTTCAACGCAAGGGGGACGAGAGATAGTAACTGCCAAAAAATATATTGATAGCCTAGAGTCTAGACACCGGTCGACAAGTTATCTTTTTTTTTGTCATCATCAAGAGGTAGTCAAACACATCATCGACATTGCCTCTATGATTTACTAACAATACCGAGGGGGTGAAAATATGTAAAAGATCACATCTAACTCTCATAGATAAGTGGTGAGCAATTAGTTTTCAGGAGGAAAATTCTTCCACGATACTGAAGCAGAAGAACCTGCCCCTAAATGATGAATTGTGCATGCTTTGCAGTCCACATATGCCAGATCATAATATTATGGTTACAACATACAACGAGTTTAAAAATATTGACAACTACCTAAAATGTCACAAGTAGATACTCAAAAGGTAAGATTTTTAAAGACATAATCAGAGAAAGGATATGAATAAGCTAATTTTAAGTGTTCTCACGTGCTGAGATGTTATTTAGTAAAGGTTGCACAATGGGCAAGTCGGATGCTTTGGGTAACGGATACCTTTGGTACAGGGTGAATTGATCCAAAACGTGTTACTTGTCTGAAAATATGGTTACGAAAATTTATTCTATTTACTAAAAAACCTTTTTTTAATAAAGGTACTACAAAAGGTTTTTGAATATGCCTTGGAAGACTTTTAACCAGTTAATTTAATTCATTTTACCCCAACCCGTTAGAGATGACAAATAACCCTCATTGACCCATTCGTAATTAGATGGGACACAACATTTCACCTTAATTTACAAGTAACAATAGATGCAGGCTATGGTGTAAATGATAATATAAGAATTTAATTAACAGAAGGAAGCATATGAACACTACCTTAAGCAACTCCCTTTGAAATTCCAATATCCGGTCATTCTTTACTTTCTTTAACAATTTAGACAAGTATCCTGGCTTCACAGCTGAATCAGTGTCTACAAATACAGCAATCTTTCTGTAGTCTATGACATCTTCAAAAGGCAGCTCAATAAAGTCACTGATTATAACAGGGACACATAAGCTCACAATGGCATCAAAAAGGCGACAAGCTGATGGTGTATCACCAGCTGGATGCAAACAGAATTTTGAAGTATGCATCCCTTGTGAAGCCATTCGCCGACTCTCCCTTGACTGAGTACCGTGCTTTATAAAAACATCTTCTTCACTCTCAAGTATCTGAAACAGCATATCACGAATTTTCCCACCCTGCAAATCGAGTCACAATGAGCATTAGGCTTCCAAAACAACAAGCGCATCTGAGATGCAAATATGAGAAATAGATATGACATGATGGCGGATCAGGATGGTTGTGTAACAAGTCAAAGCGGATCTAGGTTGAGACGGGTCATTTTTAGTATATGTCAATGTAGGCATGGTCTTGTCGGATTGACCCGCAAACATGTTGGCTGTTTAAAATATCATTATCAATTACAGCATTTATGATACACTAAATTATTCCAATAATAATCTAAATATTCAAGTACAACGATGTAGGAAGTTGTATGCAATAAATTGACTTTGGGCGACATTCAACCTCTTTTGGCCCATTTCACTTGGCTCATTTTTTTATATGACCCTTTTAACAAAAACCCAATTCAACTTCAATCTATTAATGTGACAAATCTGACATTCATTAATGGCAGCAGGGAAACCATAGCCAATGCCAAGTGAAATAAAGGGTCTAAAACCTATATATGACTAAAGATGGCCCACTACAGATTACAGTCATATTCCATTTAGTTTAGACCAATATTGACATAAAAGAAATTGACTTCTTACTATATGCTGTATAATTAAAACAGTTTACGCATAATGGAGCCTGTTCATGGCCTTTCTTTCAACGGGCCATATAAGAAAGTCAAGCTAGTAGGGAAAATGGAAATGATTCAAATGGGTTGTAAATGTTGAATGTTCCCCAACAATGTAACATATAAAACCTACTAATGTGTGTCCTTATTCAATGATTTTAATTAATATTGAATAAAAGTAGATAGAATGAAACAAAAGTGTTTTTTGTTTGGGTTACCTGGTTTCCGACTCGAAGACGACTACCCTTTTATATAGCCCGGAGTCGGTGCAGGTGAACCTCCGTGGCCACCCCCAAATGTACACACCTAGTGAGGTTTGAACCCTTGACCTCTTGTTTGAGACTCAAGGACCTTACCGCTAGGCCATTTGGTAGTGATTATGAAAGAAAAGTGTTTGATATCAACCCAAACTGACCCGACCGGTTTCAACACTAAAGTATGACCAATTTCAACCTGAGACTGATTTGACCATTCACCAACCCATCCCACCAACATACCTTGCCAGCTCTGTTAGTGGGGTAGAGTAGCACAAACTGAGAGAAACATTATTACAGCCAAATGCAAACAATGTCATTGAAAGTAGAAACTCGAGTGAAAGTAAATATTAGGCCAAACTAGACTAGGGCCGGTCCTAATTGTATAGATGGGTCGTGCCCATTAGGTTATAAGTTAGTTGCTTTGTCTCCAAGCTATGTTATAAGTATATAGATATACAATGTTATGTACATATACAATTCACAATACAACCAATACAATACCCTTTGAGGTTTAATATGGTATTAAAGAAATAAAACCTGCAAGTTTTTTTCTTTTCTGGTTACAATTCCGGAAGCCACTTAATAGTAGACCAGCCTAACAATTAGTAATAAAATGCTAGTTCTGGCTCAGCAAAATGAAACACGTGACATGGCAAATAGCTTTACAGAAAATGTTGGCTAATGATAAAAATAATAAGATAATACCCCTTAGCAAAACAACATTCACAAACTTGTAGATCACAATCAATCTCGCAGATATATTTGTAATGATTTTCAATATCTTAATTAGAAATTAATCTTTCCACAAAAGTATCAAGTTACATGGAATGGAGGGAGCATCATGTTACAACATAAATAGCCCTGGCTCCAGTAGTTGGATCTTATTCATGAATCATGATTAGGGGTCCTGAGTTCCAATCCTACACTTCTGTATTGCCTAATGAATTACCATGATTGTCTGTTTTCTATAACAAATGAAGACAAGTCAAAAGAAGAAAAGATAACCTCAATGAAACATTTAAAATTTACATCAAGAAGCATCTCCAAGTAAATTGTCAATTCACAAACTCATACAGGGAATTCTTGTATTCTAAACTCAGACAACTAGACAAGGAATGTAGAGATGGTGATGCATTAGCAGGTAACAGAGATCATATTAAGTTCTGAGATAATATATGGACAGAAGAAATGTCACTGAAAAAGAAATATCATTACCAAGAATTAGCATGGTAAGGTATCCTAGTTTTATAAATGCGATGTTCGGTCAGAGTTAGACTAGATATATTATTCATCCAAGTATTAGCTCCTCAACAAATAAACGAATTCTGGTAGTTGAGGAACTCAGTGTTTCAGATAAGTATACCCTCACAACAATTACAAATACATTGTATAAAAGCCTGATAAAGATGATCTACTCAGAGCTAGGATAGCATATGACATATATAACAGCTCAAGTTGCAGACTGGAAATAGCTATCAAATGTTAATCCAGATAGAAGTTACATAATGATCAATTAATCTTAATGGCAAAACGTAACAAATGGTTTAACATCAAAGTTTGGTGAGAGTTAAGAGCAAATTAAGCAAGTACATTAATTAAGGCAATGTTTTGAGAACATTCTCCAAATGGCTAAGGACACTTGGACTTGGGATCTAATAGGAATTCTAAATGTAAACATTTGTTGGAGTATTAAGTAGAAGATTCCAACTTTTGCGGGAAAAAAATAAACAAGGACCAACGCCGTTCCCAATTAGGCTAAATGCTCAGCTTTAAAACCATACCACAAATTTACCAAGTTAAAAACTTTGTAGAGTAAACTTGTAATAAACATATAATCTCAATCACAAACAACGATGATAGGCATGTAGATATTGTAGACAATACTTATAGAGTCAGCGTCTTTTTTTCTTTTTCTTTTTCTTTTTTTGGGGGTGGGGGTAGAGAGCGTTAGCGAATGAGCATATATATCTACATTCTAACCAACATGACAGCAGATTCTTGTAAAAGTACCAGTTTTTAAAAAAATGGAGGAACTAAGGGATTCAATTTCATTTTAAGTCTAGCAGATAAGCCAGTTTGAGTTTTTAATAAGTAGTTTGGAGTTCTTAATCTGCTTATTTAGAATGAAAATAATTCACCTCCTAAACCCTCAAATAAGCAGAAATGCCCAACACTCAAACAGCTCTATATATTAGAAAACAGGATATTGAGAACAAAACAGCTAATGTAAGAAAAAGAAAATCGAAGCCATACCTCCTTCCGAAAGCGATTCCCCATAAAAAACATCAACCACTTCCTATCCTCGACCCCAACATCTCCTTTGAACCCATTAATCCTATGGGAATAGGGCAAAATGACATCCTTAACCAAGGACGCCTGATCCCTCCCCAACCTCCCAAAATCAGAAACAAGCAAAACGGCATTCTTAACTCTATCGACAACTTTATACAAGGCGTTAGGATCCTGACAAACAAACACATGATCCCGGCCGTTGTTCCTCTTCCAATACACCTGTTGTTCCAACCACATTACCAAACTCTCCTGCATTTCCTCATCACTATACCCTCCCTCGAGCATGACCCCACCTCCCCTGACCGGATTCGCAACCAAACTCAAAGACGAAAAGAACGGAACATAGAAAAAGTCAGCGAGGTCAGGATCCATGACCCGGGTGAGATGAGAGGCGGATCTAGAAGGGTTAATCAAATCAAGAAACAAGTACCATTCAGCAGCGTGTTGATTACCAGGGTACTTAGGGTTGATGTCATTTTTGAAACCACCTCTAGCAAGTTCATAGCTTTGGATAACCCCATAAGTAAATGAGGAAGGTAAATCATACATGTAGATTTTGACAGCAGCACTTGTTGTGGATGGTGGGGGTAAAATTGAAATGTTGGGGTTTGGTGAATGGTAAAAAGTGATGAAGAAGATGTAAACAGATAAGATTAAAAAGAGTGTAATAAGAGTTGGTTTCAAGATTAGTTTTTTACCCATTGTTAATTTGGATTGCTTTAATGAAGATGAAGATGAAGTGGTTCTTGTTTTCAGAATGGGTCTTTGATTCATCATCATTATGTCAGCAATGTTTTTGAAGAAGAAGAAGAAGTCATCACCAGACTGATTTTATTTTATTTGATTTGATTATGATTTTCTGAATTCGGATCTTTCTTCTTCTTCTTCTTCTTGTTCTTGGATTGGAGGAGGTGTTACTTTGGCATTATCAAATGTTGTTCATGTGTTTAATAATCATGCTGTTCACGTTTCGTTTTTACTATATTTTTTCTTATTCCCAATATATCATTATGGAAATTAGCCGTAAGTTGTTAACTGTAAGCTTTAAGCGGTTAACTGTATTATTAAAAAATTTTGTTAATTTTTATAAAAGTGTTTTGATATATTAGCTGTTAACTGTAAATTTAAGATGTAAAATGACATAAAAGGATATATTTATATAAATTATAATATGACGGGAGGTTATATCAGTAATTTACAGCTTTAATAGCTCTTAACAAATTAAAAAACTATATGAATCAACTTTTTATTTAAGAGTTATTTGTTAAAAATAAAAAACTAACATCTCTGTAAAAATATTGTGTCAAAGAGCTATTAGATTATTTTTTTAATAAAAAAACTAACAGCTCTAAAAAAAACTTTAAAAAGCTCTTACAAAACGGACCCTATTACTACGGAGTAATCAAAAATGTTAATTTACACTATTACTGTTTATTCTCAACGTTAAAACGGTTTTTTTCACATATCATTTTGCTCACGCGCTTTATAAGTTTTTCTTTTACAAACAAAACCTACAAAATATTCGCGGTGTGTTGCGTATTTTTTCTCTTTGCATCACTCGTCTTTGTACTCATGCATGTGTTACACATATTTTTCACTCTTCTTATTCTTTAAACGGTAGGTATATAACGTATGTTGTAGTTTAATCTGGGTATTGTTTGCTTCGCTTATGCCTGTCTCTCCGTTGTCGCCCTTTGTAATGTAGTGTGTAGTGTTGTTGATCAGTTGGTTGTGGTTAATCCGAGGACGCCGATCTCTTTGTTGTCGCCCTTTGTGGGGTGTGTTGTTGTTCATCGATGGTGTGTGGTGTTGTTCATCGGTGGTGTGTTGCACCTGTTTTCTACCTTTCCTATTTTTTAGGTGGTGGTTATATAACATACGGTGTAGTTAGATCGCGGTATTATGTTTTTGGAAACTATTAACCATCTTATTCATTCTCATTCTCTTGGTAACGCCGTTTTTCCCCACCGTTGGTTATCATTAGGTTTATGCCTTTTTTATGTATATCCATATGCTTATAATTATTTGTTGTGTGTAATGTAATAGTTTGGGATTGGATTTGTTGAATCCTTTTACAATGTGTTATATCCCTTATGTGCTTTGTTGTAATGTGTGGTTACTTATAGATTGGTTAATGTTTATGCTTTGTCACCATTATGTATAATGTGTATGTGTAGTGGATTTTAGCAATTATGGTTCGCGTTAGTTTGTGAATTCATTAGTGTTAGGTTGATATTCGTTTTTTTGAGATGTTATGTAGTTTGTATTATGTTGTTAACTAGGGATTGCCTAATGTTTATGGGTTGTTCGTTTGTTTGGTGTTGTTGATTAGTTGGTTGTAGTTATGGAGACAGTTGTTTTTGTGTGTCGTTGTGCTAATTATATTGTTTGAATAAACTCCTGATTTGTATGTTGTTTGTAAGTTGTGTATCGGCTTAGTGCTCTATTTCGTATGATATGGTTAATTAGGTATTGGTTCATGGTTAACTATTGTTGGTAATTTAGATGTCGTTTATGTGTTGTCGTTGGCCTTTGTGGTCTGTAGTGTTGTTGATTGGTTGGTTATGCTTGTGGAGCAATTGTTTTATCTTCGTCGATGATGATCTGTTTGTTTCCTCCCTTTGTGGTGTATGGCGTTGTCGATCGCGTGAATTTTCCTCGACCCCGATCCATCGATATATATTTGTTTATTATGTCTATGCTGACGTTGGATGGGTTTGCTTAACACTAAGATAACGTGCATGTTGGTAGGGCAACCTGTACGTCGCATCCATTGCGTGTGTATCCTGTTTTTTCTAAAGTTTACCACTTTGGAGGAAAACTGAGCTCGTTGATATGGTATGAAATTTTTATGGCTATGATGACTTTGAATGGATCCTGTTAACGTTAAGATTACACGTATTTTGTCGAGGCAACCTGTCGATTGCGGCTGTAGAAACTAGAAGGGGGGGGGGGGGTTGAATAGTTTCTTATATTTACTTGTTAAAATATGGTTTCCAAAAATCCTTTTTCAAAAACTTAGGCTTGAGGAAATATGTGAAATCTTCTTATGCACAATATGAACAATGATAGTGTAGCTAAATTAATACTAACAAAAATATATCCACAAAGAATAAAGAATGATAGTGTAGCTAATCTAATACTAACACATGTATATGCAAAAAGAATAAAGAATGTAAAGAGTTAAGGGTAAAGAAAGATCAAACCGAACACCAAGGATTTATAGTGGTTCGGCAACGAAGCTCACTCCTCGTTCCTACTCCACTCCTCGAGTACTCCTTACTCGAGAGTTCACTACACAACAAGCTCCTTATGGTGGAGAAAACCGTACACGTCGCTTAACCAATTTCCGACTCTAAGCTAAAAGTCGAGCCTTAATTGTAGCTAGGACCAATCTACACAACTATACTTAGTACATACACAACTTCCAAATGGACACAACTACTTGGATCTTCACAACTATGACACAACTACAAGTATATAAAATTTGATCTTCAATGGATCTTTGGTGGTGGACTCAACACTTCACTAGGATAGTGTTCTTCTCTTTGCACTTGGAGAGGAAGGGATGGATGAACAAGATTCACTTCTTAAACAAGTAATAATCAAACAAATGATCAAAGATTTGAGTGATTAAAGAAGGGGTTTGAATCTGAAAATAAATGTGCAAAAGAGGTGAGGTGAAAAGCTGAGAATGGTCCACTATTTAAAGGATAAAGGAGCCAACGGCTATATCTGCCCGCGGTACCTTATCACAACCCGCGGTACCTTATCGATAAGGTACTGCCTAGGCGCTAAGGTACCGTCGGACTAGACTTCGCTCCTTTTTGTCCTTTAGTGGTGGAGGTCTTATCTGGGTATAAAAAATATCCTGAAAGGATATTCTTAACAGAATAAGAATATGCCATTTTCAAATTTCAAATAATTAATTTAATAAAACATTTTCTTAAAAATAAAGTTTAATAAAAACTTGTCACATTTAATAAAAAGTGAGTTTTAAGAAAAGATTAAATCATTTGATCACTTGATTAAGGTTAGTACTTGTTTATCCATACCTTAAGTAAAACTGGGTAAAATGAAAAATACTTGAACTCAAGAATTCGTTTTTCGTTGTTTTCGTAAATGCTTGTTTTTACATATTGTCGTAATCAACACTAAGCGAGACCGAAAAATGCAAGTAACGTTTTTAGTCATTATTGCATTAACAATCTCCCCCTTTTTGATTCCGACAATACATAAACTCAGTCACACAAAAAACAAGATTTTCGAAGACGAGTTTATTCATTTCTCCCCCTTTGTCGAAGCAAAAAGGTTGCGTAAGTCGGTGTTGAAGAAACGGACTTTGCAAAGACTCCCCCTTGGTGCTTACTCCCCCTAGCTTGGGGCACCGAGGAATCGAGATATGGTGACAAGCTACATAGAAGGGTTAGTTGAACAAAAGAAACAACCAACAATATATATCAATGGGTCACATAAAGAAAATTAAAAGAGAAGAAAACACAAAGACAAAGATCCAAGATAGGTTACTAAAGAAACATCATACAAAGAAGTATGGAAAAAATAAATAAGCCAAAAGCATAAATCTAATCCTAGTTATTCTAGAATTCTAAGATTTGCTTGAATTTGGTGTCTTGAGGATAAGCAATCAATGCTTATATGAAAGACAAGGTAATAGCGGAGGGTGGTGGTGGTGGCTTGTTGGAGATCTCATAATCAAAGTGAAGAGGAGGTTTGATTAAGAGACTCTTGATGTAGCTCAACTCTTCATAGATGTGTGCCATAGCAAGATGTTGATATTGACAACAATGACAATATGTTCCATGGTGCATGACATTATCATGAGAAGGAGGAAGAACACTAAAGGGTGGTGGTGGAAGAAAGGAAGTTCCACGATCAACATTCTTGGTAGGAGAAATGTGATTAAGAGTGTTCTTAGGTGGGTTTGGATTGAAAGCAATTGGAGAAAATGGAGGAGATTCAAGGCTTTCATTGGGAGAATAAGACATTTTGGATGTGAAGTAATGCAAAATGCTTATGGTTTAAATAGGGAAGGCTTAGGGTATTTTTGGGGTGGTCAAAGGGTTTGAAACAAAGATTCTCAAAAAAATTGGAGCAAATCTGGAGTTTCAGACAAAAACCCGAAAAAGGAAGGCCACTGTAGGCGGTTCCTTATCTATGGTGGCGGTACCTTATCAATAAGGTACCGCGGTTCACATATGGAACCGCCTGCAGAAGCAGGGTTTGGTGTTTGGGGAAAGATTTTTCAGCAAATCTTATTTTTCTAGTCTAACTTATCATAGGGATGTGCTTAAAAGCAAAGATAGACAAAGAAAACTGATAGGTGTGTAAACACCCATCTTTTCTACCACTTAATTACAATAATAACCGGACCAAAACGTGTATTTTATGTCTTTTATGTCGGAATTATGCGTGGTTTGTGTTTTTGTTGTGATTTAGGACGAAAAGGTGAAAAGTGGAGAAAACACGGGAATTCACGGGCATTTACGGACTTTTATTGAAGAAAAAGATGAAAGACGAAGTCAAGAAGTCAAGAGTGTAAAAAGAACGGAAGTCCAAGACCAATTCTGAAGATTTATCGAAGAAAAAGTCAAAAGACGGAAGTTTATCAAAAGCCGAAGAATTCAAGTCTATTTTATTGAAGAATTTAAATACGAGTTCAAAGAAATCCCGAAGCCAAAAGTCCTTTAAGTCCAAGTTTAAAGAAGATTAGAAGAAAAGTACTAAGCATGCAATTAATGAAGATTAAAAGAAGGAGGGACTTAATCTCGCAATTAAGAAGAAATGAAGGAGGGGAGGAAGCTTCCTTAATCCTCCCCTATAAATAGTCATTAGTTGTTAATCATTTTCTTTGTTGGCTAAGTGTGACAATTAGTCTTCCACTTTTAATTACCTTGTCATTTAAATACTTGTCAATTTAATTACCTTGTCTTGCACCTTAAATTCATTTAATTTCAAGTAAGTTTTCATTTAATTATTGTCAATCTTTACTTTATCTTGTTAATCTCTCATCTACCTTTCTAAATCTTTGATTTTTTATGTTTATGTTTGTGTTCATGTTCATGCTTTTATTTTGATTAAATGGGTTTTTGATTATTGTGGTTAAAGTTGTTAGATTTCTTGATATTGATTGTTTGTTTATGATTAATTGTTGATTCGTTATTAGTTTGATTAAATCGTGTGTTTGATTTGGTTGAATCTATGTTAGATCTATTGTTTCTGTCATCCCTTGTTCTTCGGGGAGTTGTTTCTGTGTTTCTGTATTCCCAGGAAAAGTTCTGAGCCAAGGCAAGAAAGGCTGTTCATTCGGAACTTTCCAAGTTCCGAACCAGTGGGTTTCATCCGGAACATTCAAAGTTCCGGACCAGCAGTGTTCATTCGGAACTCAAAAGTTCCGAGTAAAGACTTGTTCATTCGGAAGTCTCAAACTTCCGGGTCAGCTCATTCATTCGGAACTTTAGAAGTTTCGAACGAAACTTCCGAATCAAGACTTCCGGATCAATTCTTCCGAACCAAACTTCCGAGTCAAGAGTGTTCATTCGGAACTCCAAAGTTCCGAACCAATGGCTTCATTCGGAACTTCTCAAAAGTTCCGGATCAATTCGAAAGTTCCGAACCAAGGGCAAAAGTTCCGGATCAATATCTTCCGAACGAAGTTCCGGATCAAGGGAAGGAAAAAGTTCCGAGTCAAGCCAAAACTTCCGAACCAAGCCTGCTTCATTCGGAAGTCAAGAAGTTCCGCCTCAAGCCAGTTCATTCGGAAGTTTTAAACTTCCGAATCAAGGGTTTCTTGTCAGGTTCTTTTTAGTTTTTCTTTTTAAGTTCTGTCTTTATTTTCAAACTTTATTTTTCCCGCCTTTTTATTTAATTGCACTTTAAGGTTATTTGTTTTAGCTTTATTTTAGCCTTGCCTTAGTTTAAGTTTTAGTTGCGTTTTAAGATTGCCTTAGTTAGATTTAAGTTTACGTCTTTACTTTAGTGCCTTTTAATTTTAGTCACGCTTTTAAATACTTGCACTTTACTTTAAATAGACTTAGATTTACTTTAACGCACTTTTACTTTAATTGTTTCGCACTTTTATTTAAAAACAACCAAAAATATTTGTTTCACCAAAGAACGACTGAGTCACATAGAGAGCCTAGATCGATTCGTTAAGATACCGAGAATACAAACTTTAATTTTTTTAACCTGAGTCAAACCGAGTTATCAAATGGCGCCGCTGCCGGCTCTTTTCGTAAAGATTAACGGTTTTCTGTGAGAGACGCGTTGCTTTTTTGGGATCCGTTCACTTGTGAGCGTTATTTTTCTTGCATAAAAAATTCAAAAAATCATAAAAATTTAAAAATTGATAAAAATCCATAAAAATTAAAAATTTCAAAAATCCAAAAAGATTTTATCTCTATTGTGTATATATATTGTTTTTGTGTTTGGTTTCTTTTTCTTTTGCATTTTCAGGTGTATGCGTACTAGATCTTCTAATTATCAAGAGCCCGAGCCTCAAGAAGATTTAGATATGTCACGTGTCAATAACAACATTCCACCGCACCTCAATAATAATAATAATAACAACAATGTTCTTCCGCAGCCCGATCTTCGGACCATGGAGGAGTTTTGTCAACCAACAATGTTTGGACGAGGAGGACCGATTGCACCGATGCAAATCAACGCTCCTGAGTTTTCGTTGAAGCACCACATGATTCAGCAAGTACAAACAAACCCATTCCGTGGATTGCCTGATGATGATGCCAACAAACACCTCGACAAGTTCATTACAATCACCCAAAGCATGAAGTTGGCCGGTGCCACAATGGATGAACTTCGCCTACAACTCTTTCCACATACCTTATTACATCATGCCGAGAAATGGTTTGATCGTCTCTCGAAGAATTCTATTCACACTTGGAATGACATGACTCAATGCTTTTTGTCGCGCTACTTTCCACCATCCATGGTCACGAGCCTTCGCAATCAAATCAGCGGTTTCATGCAAGACCCTGATGAATCTCTTTTCGATGCTTGGGAGAGATATAATGTCTTGATCGATAGATGTCCAAACCACAACATGCTCCATGTGACATTAATTGATACTTTCTACAACGGTTTGACTTTTTGAGATCGTGATACGATTAATGCAGCCGCCGGTGGCACATTCATGAAAAGGAGACCCGAGGAGTGTAGAGAGTTAATTGAGAACATGACTACTCACTACAAAAACTGGAATTCCTCTGCTTCTTCTAGGAACAACCCGAGAGTCAATGTTTCTTCCACCTCAGCAAACCCTGATATGACCGAACTCACCCGCATGATGACTGAAATGAGCAAAAGTATTACGCTTCTCGCTTCAAACCAACAACAACAACAAGTTAAAGCGGTTGCTAATCCTTGTGAAACATGCGGCGGTCCTCACCCATACACCGATTGTCCTTCGACTCAAGGAAATCCGGAAAATGTGTATGCAGCTTATGGTAATTATTCACCGGAAAATTACCAAGCTAGACAACAAGGGGATAGAAATCTGCTGAGTTACCGATCCAACAATTACCTTTCACCCGGTTTTTCTCCTCAAAACCAAAACTCCGCCAACAACTACAATAGAAGCAACCAAATCCCACCAAGAGCTTCTAACCCTTATCAACCACCCACCCAACAAACCCCACCCATTAATCCCGATGTTGAAGCCGTCATGAGAACTCAAGGTGAGCAAATCAAGAATCTTTAGAGCCAAATAATCAATTTGAAAGGAGATATCATGAAGCAAGGTAATGACATTAGAACCGAGGTTCGCGATAATATTCAATCCTCCTTCAGCACTCAAACGACTGAATTAAAGAATCTATTGGATAGTTTCTTGCCCGCCACTCAACCTTCTACTTCAAGTTCTCTACCTTCAAACACCGTCACTAATCCGCGAGCTAATGTGAGTGCTATTACTACTCGTAGTGGAGTCACCATCATAGGACCACCAATCCCACCCCCATCATCTACACCTCCTCCACCACCATGTATCCCTACTCCTCCTACACCTAGTATTAGTGCACCATTACCGTCTCCGCCTCGTCATGACGATGTATCTCGGAAGGACCCTTCAACATCCCAACCTTTTCCGACTACACCTTCACCTTCCACCTATAAACCTAAAATCCCATACCCTTCTCGCATAGGCAAGACCAATGATCTAACAAAGGTTGACTCTCAAGTGACAAAATATATCAATATGATTTCTCAAATGGGCTTCAGCATTAGTTTTCTTGAAGCACTTGTCCTCATGCCCAAATTTGTTAAAGCATTTAAGGAATTGCTTAAGAAGAAGGAGAAGCTGATTAAACTCGCCAACACACGCTTAAATGAAAACTGCTCTGTAGTTATTCTTAAAGAACTTCCGGAAAAGCTTGGAGATCCCGGTCGTTTTGTGTTGCCTTGCGTTTTCAACAAAACTGAAGAATTTACTGCCCTTGTTGATCTCGGGGCTAGTATTAATCTTATGCCTTTGAGTGTTTGGAAAACACTATCATTACCCGACCTCACTCCAACAAAGATGACTCTTGAACTTGCAAATCTCACTCTCGCTTACCCCGTTGGTATAGCCGAAGACGTGTTCATTAAAGTTGGCGCATTTACTTTCCCGGTCGACTTTGTCGTAGTTGATTATGAAATGGACCCTCGTATTCCTTTAATCCTTGGTCGGCCATTCTTGAGAACCGGACGTGCTTTAGTGGATGTTTCTGAAGGTGATTTAATCTTAAGAGTCGGGAATGATTCACAAATTTTCAAAATGGGGAAGCTTACAGGCAAATACTATGGACAAGAATCAGTGAATATGATTAATGTGCTCGATGACTTTACCGTCTATGACAATCCTCTATTCGATTCTTCCATCGATAATCCACTTTTTCAAGATGATGTGGATGATTCTCTCCCTACTTTGGCAGCTTCTCCCATTTATGATTCTCCACCGGTCTTTGATGCTTATGATGATGATGATTCTAGCTCAGATTCGGATGATTTTGATGATAGTACTTCTGAGTATCCCGAGATGCCCACTTTCGATGATTTTGATGAGGTCGATACTCTCTCGAGCGATTCTTCACATGATGAAGATCCTCCGCCATCACTCGATCCTACTTTGGACGATTACTCATTTGAGGAAGATTTCTCTGAATTTCTCAACACTTACTTCCCTCATGAGAGTGATGCTCCTCCTTATGACTTTGAAGATTATCGTCTTGATCCTACTTTGGATTTGAAGAACATTCTGTCAAAGGAGAAGAAACCGGTCGACACCGAAATCCGTTGCACATATGATTTGACACCTCTTTGTCCCCCTTCTGAGGACGAGGTTGTGCTTCTTTGCGGATCTTCTTCACACTCGGCTGAGCTTGAGTGCTATTTTCCCTTAAAGGAAAAGGTGTTCGACCCCGGTATTGAAATCTTCAAGACATCTTAGTATCCACCTGATGAAATAAAAGGAAAAATCTTTGGAATTATTGAAGACATGCTTGCACCACTTCAACCTTGCTTCTACCGTGCTCCATCGCTGCTTAAGGGAACCTTGCCTACTCTTCTTTGGCTTGCCTTGTGATACTTGCGTTTTGATTGGGTTTCTCTAAGTTCTCTCGATATCCTCTCGAATTGATCTCAACTCTAAGTGGAATGATTTGTTCTTGGTTATAAAAAGGA
This sequence comes from Glebionis coronaria, assembly GCA_025667525.1. Lineage (NCBI taxonomy): Eukaryota > Viridiplantae > Streptophyta > Magnoliopsida > Asterales > Asteraceae > Glebionis > Glebionis coronaria. The sequence goes on from CM046880.1 coordinate 51,633,193, forward strand.
GTTGTTTTGTTTGTCTATTATTAAACTAATAACACTTAAATGTAAATGGCGTTGAGTAATTTGAAAGATTAAACTAAATTGACAAGGAAGACTTAAATGTTTGGAAACGTAAAGATAAAATTAGACGAAAACTTTGAAAAATTAAATAAATTAATGCTTAAAAACTTGTTCTATCGGAATACACTAAAATTATTTCTATCGGAATGTAAGAAAATCAAAAGCATCGGAATGTAATCATAACTACCATCGGAATGTCCATGTTTGGTACTATCGGAATGTTCAAAAACCAAGTTGTCGCAATGACTGCCTATCGGAATGTGGAGAACAAAAATTGGCCAGAGTTTCGACTAGGAAAGGGACCTAAACCCCGTCAGAATGTGCGATCGCAATACGCGATCGCAATCCCAGATCGGAATAGGGGGAACTACCACCAGATCGCAAAGTAAAACCCTCTTGAGTTATTGCGATCTAAACCAGTGAAGCTGTCGGAATATGTTTGAAACCCTTGTATTGCGATGGAAGGAAGGCAGTTCCGAAATTGGTGGTAACTAAAATTTCAACAAGCATACACAATAAGCCACCTTAACCGGAACTTTAAACAACTCAAAAAAGCTTAAATTTGACAACTTTTGAAAACGTAAACCATGAGCTTAATGAAAAGAACTTTTGAAAGACTAAAACTTATATGAAATCCGAAAATAATAAGCTTGAACAAGGAATAGGTCTGATGAGACTGCTTTTATACATGGTCTCATCGTTCTTTTTGGACTTAAAATGCATTAAATATCATCAAAATACCCAAATATATGCTTGTGTTTGTTGCTTGTGTATTTTAGGTACGGATATTGAGAAAATGACAAAAGATCACAAGAATCAATCAAAAACGAACACGGGAAACGAAGCCGCACGATGAACCAAGCCCTAATGAAGAATTTTCCAAAGAAAACCCTAGAAGATTTGAAGAATATTGAAGATTGGTCCTCCAAGTTTGAAGAATTGACACTTTATACCCTTGTATCATCATAATTACAAGTTTGGTCCCTAAAGTTTGTCAAAATTACAAAAAGGACCCTTAACTTTGAAGAATTGGCAAATTTAGTCCCTCAACAAAACTAAATTGTCAACAATGGTCCTCCAAGAAGTCAACAAACAAGTCAAAGACCTTGAAGTTTGAAGACATTACAAGAATGGCCCTTGAAGAATATAATTTGTGCATAAAAAGCCCTTTAAACAAGTTTTGAAAATTATTGTGCCAAAATTGACAAGTACTTGAAAGATTTTGCAAAGGGAAAAAGTGTTTAAGCTTATTTGTTACAAAGTGAATGAAACATAAGATTTGGGGGGCCTTTCTTGGCAGACAACATATCTTTCACCCTCCACTCACAACAAGACACGTTACCCCACTTAAACTTTTTAACCAATCAGCACCCCCTATTCATCCATGTCACGAATCCACTAGTTTTTTATTAAACTCGTTTAATATTTAACTAAGTTTTGGTGGTAACTCATTTTTTAAAATCCAATTACCCAAAAATGGATTTAACCCTTCCTACTAAACACCCTCATCCCTCATAAACCCTAATTTGATTAAACCACTAATCAAAGGGTTTTTGTATGAAAGCTTCCAGAATGCTAATTTACCCAGTCCCCAACACTTCCCCACACCCAGAAAACGACTACACCTCTCCCAGTCCCCTCACAAGGTTCCCCTGACCCCGCTCTTGTGCAAGAAAACAAAGGAAACAGTCATCCAACGGCTCCAACACATTTCCTTGCTCCCAAAGGACCAAATATACGTCCATGATCACTTGTACCTGCTGGCATACACAAAACTCCAAGAAATTCACATGGGACGAATTCAAATTGAGCATCTTATAAGCATATACTGAGCATCTTCAAAGGGCAAAGAAGGAAGATCATACATTAGGGTTTAGCTTTTGTTTTCAGCTTTCTAGAAGGATTGTAAGCCTATTTAAAGGCAATAGGACTTAGCTTATGTTCTTGTTCTTTTTCTCTCCGTTTTGTCACAAACCTGTAAATCCACTTTTCTTATGAAATGAAAATGGTGTTGTATTGTTGATGAGAAGCAAAAAGGACCACATTTACATTTATGCAATTTACATTTCCAAGTTTAATTTTCAAGTTTTAAGTTCAGTTGGTTACTAAATTTGTTAAGTTTTTAAAACTGTCCAAAAGCTTTAAGCTAAATATCATAAGCCTGATAATCCAATTGATTATCAAGCTTATGTGAAGAGTAAAGTTTTTGTTGATTTGGTTTGGAGAAAAAGTTTCTAAGTAAAAAAAAAATATATATATATCAGTTTCATTTTTATTCTCAAATAAGCCAAAGTCAGATTAATTGATAAGCTTGTTTGTGGCTTATTTGTTGTGTGATACAGAAAGATTGTGCTTTTCTCTTCTCTTAGCAGGATCCTAAAGCCATTTCATTTAGAAGGCATTGAGGTGTGTGAGTCAACAGTGACCACCACTCATTTCTCTTCTTCTTGTTTATTGTTTGACCAAAGATCTGCATAGACCCGGGTCTATAAGGAGGTGACTTGGCAGTCACAAAGGGACCTGGATGTGGGTCCCTTGAGGTAGAAAAATCTCTTCCTTTTTCATTTTTCAGTTAGTTTGGAGTTTTATGTGAATCTGCATGAAATAGGTTGTTTGTTTGTTTTAGCTGTTGAACTTTGCTTATTTGTTGGTTTCATGCATGTTTAGAGTGATTAAAATCAGTATGGATTAGTTTGGTGAAGTCTTTGTTTGAATAATTGTTGATTTCAATTTTTAAGGGGTGTTTGGATCTGCTATTTTAGTAATAATCTTGAAAGAATCTTGTGTTTAAAACCTGCTTAAATACACTTCCTAGGTAGTATTTAGGTTGTATGCTAGTTAGCTTTAAGTTTGGCAAGGTTTTGAGCACATTTGCAAGTTAAAGATATTGAAAAATAGCATGAAAACCAGTAACTTCTTTTATGACTGATTTTGTGTTGATTTTGCCTTCAAAAATTGATAATCTGGTAGAGTAGAGTTGTTTTAGGATTGTTGACTGATTGTATGTTGATTGGTTGAATTGTGTGCAAGTAATCTGAGCCTGAAACTCACAAGTGTGCATGTAATCTAGCTATACACCCACCAGACCTAGTTTTTTTTACTTCAGCAACTTTTAATTGCCTTTGAGTGCTTTGTTTGTGTGAATTGGTGTTAGTAGTTGCTTGATTAGTACTTGTCTTGACTCCCTATACTCCAAAGAGTATAGGGGTGCCATTGTATCCAACAAACACTCACAAAATCATCAGCAAACCAAGCCCTCTTGGTCCATAGCACAAGTGAGAACCTCACTTGTTCATCAGTCACCAAAGCCTAACTGGGCACGTTTTTGCTTTCAATTTGCTTAATCTTGATTAAAAGTGGATTTGGATTTGTGTTTTTAAGCTTAGAAAAGGTTACTGATTAGGTTTTAAAAAGAAAAAAAAAAGAAAAATTTTGTAAAAACTTCACCCTGCCTGGACTCGAACACGCGACCCCTCGCTGGGGGAGTAAACGTGTTAACCAGTGATCTAGATGAGTTTTTACGTTAAGGTTTCATTTCAAATCTTACTTAAGGTGGTTTTCAGTTTGGCTTATTTAAATAAGCCGTAGCTTATTTAGTCTTTTTCAGCTTATTTATTGAGCTTTTTAGGCCAAGCTTATTTTTCCTAGGATTTGATTAGGCTGTTAGACTTTTCTGTTTAAAAGTATTATTTTTATCTTTATTTAATTAATTATTAGGATTATTTTTAGTTTCATTTTTAGAAAGTAATTAAAAAATAGTAAAAAGTAATTAAAAAATTCAAAAAAATAGTTTTTAGGTTTCAATTAAGTTATTTGAGGTTTACATTCAAAAAAGTTTTCAAAAACTTTAATTTTTAATTTTATTTGATTTTAGGTTTTTTATTAAATTTTAAAAATTAATATAAAATTAATTAAAAGGTTTTAGGAGCTTCAATTTGCATTTTCTTCTTAGTTAGAATATTTAGAATTTTTGAGAATTTTTTAGAATTTATTTAGGAACTTTTTATTTTTTTACAATATTTTAATATTATTTTATTCATAAAAATTCAAAGTTTTATTTTTAACTTTTTTTCATTTTTCCTAGGTTATACACATTAAATTAGGAACTTTGTCACTTTCCAATTAATTTTTAGGCTTTTCAATTAATTTTTAGAATTAATTTAAGATTTAATAGATTTTAATAGTTTTTAGGAGTTTAAAAATAGTTTAATTTGATTTTAAAATTTTTAAAAATAGTTTTTAGCTTAATTAGGTCATTTTGAGGTTTACAAACTATTAAATCTTGTTTAGGGCTTTTTAATATTTAAAAGTGATTTTTAGGGCTTTAATTAGCATTAAAAAGTCATTATTTAATTAATTAAAAGGTTTTGGCAAGTTTGGATTTTTTGTAAACTCTTAGAATATTATTTGGGATTTTTAGTAATTTTAGGAATTTTTAGGTTAAAATTTTAATTTTGGCACTATTTACGGTTTTACGTTTACGCCTTTTTCGTCGTAGTTTAGTTCATTTTCGTAACCGTCTTTCTCTTCTAATCCCATTTCTTTCTCAATCAATATAATCACAAACAAAAATCAACTCTCAACACAACGCACTTGCCTCCTTGGGAAACGAACTTGCTTGGTCATTAGTGCTCGGTTTTCCTAAACCGACACTTAATACTACCACTATTTGTCATCCTTTTCCTAAAGGGTACAAAAACACTACATCATTTTGGCGCCGCTGCCGGGGAGGCGTGTTGTGTTTTGGTTGAACCATTGTTGTTTTTATATATAGCCATAAAAGTATTTGTATTAATAGCATTCTATTAATACGTATTATCGTTTTTCGGTTTTTGTGTGAATATTATTACTATATTGTATACGTAGAACAATAAATTTACAAGTACTCCAAATACGTGAGCAATCACAACCTTGATTCGGGATTTCATCACTCGATCATTGTATTCGAATCTCAAACCAAAGAAAAAAGGCAAAAATAGATAAATATTTTCGTGAAGCTTGATTTTGATAATACAAACTATAAGGTGGGTATAAGGCGGTTGTATTTCACGACCTAAAGGAAAAAGGCTCTTAAGTGCTTCGCGCCGCCTCGTTTCCTCCGCTTGCTTGTGCGTATTTGATTTTGAGAGTGAATCGAGGGTTTTGCCGCCCAAAGTATTATTACATATCATATATATTTTCTTGGTTTCTATTTGATTAAACCCTCTTGAACGATTTGGTGTTCCACCATCGTTCTAAAGTCATCGAAGGCGTTCACTTCACGTGTTCGTTTTCATTCCTTGAGGCTTCTTTAATCGAGAGATTTGATTAAGGAGGAGATTTGTGGATTTGTGTCTACTAATACATTCCAAAAATCCAAAAAAAGTAAAAACAATCAAAACCGCAAAAAAATTGAAAAAGTAAAAACACCAAAAAGAATCTTCTTTGCTCGCCTTCTCGTTGTACGTGACGTTTATGCAAACTCGCTCTAAAGCAAGACGTGCTCGTAAACGAAGAAACAAATCACTCACTCCTACTAGTGAGGACTCTCCTATTGACGAACCCATTGTAGTGAAAGAAGCACCCATGGCTAATCGAACTATGATGGAGTTGCTTCAAGCACCCACCGAGGGTTATGGAGAAGCGATTGTGATTCCCGCTATCCTTGCGGAGAATTTTGAGGTTAAGACGGGTTTGTTGTCCATGATTCAAAACAACAAGTTTCGAGGGGACGAAAAGGACAACCCTCATAACCACATTCGCCAATTTAATCGTCTCACCGCCACGTGCAAGTTTAAGGACGTCTCAAACGACTCGATTAAGATGATGCTTTTTCCGTATTCCTTAGCGGGGCCCGCAAAAATTTGGTTAGAGAAAGAGCCACCCAATTCTATATTGACGTGGAAGGATCTCGTTTCAAAATTCGTGAACCAATTTTTTCCGCCCTCTAAGACTACGCACTTGAAAAACGAGATTTCAAAGTTTTCGCAAGAGTATAATGAGAGTTTTTCAACGGCTTGGAATAGGTTTAAGGAAATGTTGCACGAATGTCCTCATCATGGTTTTTCCGACTTGCATCAAATAGACACGTTTTACAATGGCTTGAACGATCATGAGCGTGATTATCTTAATGCCGCCGCGGGTGGTAATTTTTTGTGTAAGACGGTCGAGGAAGCATTGTTAATCATTGAGAATAGGTCTAAGGTGTATAGTCCTCGTAGCACGTCGAGTGTTCGTAAGGCTTCGTCTTCATCTTCACCTAGTTTGTCACACACCGTTGATGCTTGCCAAGTCGAGGCTAATTTGGAAAACAAAATTTTTGATATAGTGAAAGGCTTGTTAGTTGAGTTTAAAGTTGGTGAACAACCCGCTCCCGCTACGATTAAAGCGGTTGAGGTTTCTTGTATGTATTGTGGTGGAGCTCACGATTATTCCGAGTGCATTACCAACGGTGGTAACACTTCGAGTGCCTTCGCGGCCGTGGGAACTTATAACCAAAACGGTCAAGTTCCTCGCACTAATCAATTGACTCCACTGGGTTTTTCACCAAATCAAAATGCTAACAATTATCGAAACAATCAAGTTGGTTACCAAAGCAATCAAAGGAACAATTTTAAGGGTAATAACAACTATGGGAATCAAGGGAGTAGTAGTAGCCAATTGCAAAATCAAAATCAAAACCGTAATTTTCAAAACATGAGTCAAGGTCTTCAAAATACTAAAGAACTTCCAATGGACTTTTTGAATTACGCTACTTCAAATGATAAGATTTTGGAAAACATTCAAGAGCAAATGGCTACTCAAGCTAGGGACACGGCTAAGAACGCAAAGGAGTTAGCTAATTTTATTAAGGAAAATCTAGCCATGAGAAATGAATTGAAAAATGATTTTGCTAACCAAATTCGAGGTCAAAACAAGATAGAGCAAAGTCATGCTAGGCTTGAACAAAGAATTGACCAAAAAGCCGCTAGCCAAGATTTGAAGTTTAATAGTCAAGATGCGAAGCTTAATGCAATTTTAGAAGCCGTAATGGGAAACAAAGCCTCTACTTCGGGTAGTTTGCCTAGTAACACCGTTTCAAACCCGAAGGGAGAGATGAAAGTGATTACCACACGAAGTGCTAAGGCACTTAAAGAACCGACTCATCAACCAATTACCCCAACGGTGGAGGAAATTGAGGAAGAACCCGAGGTGGTGGTCGAAAAGGAGCATATTTCAATCCCACAAAGTACCGCTCATGCCACACCTACGGTTGACCCATCACCCATTTTGGAACCCGAGATTCCAAAGGCTATGCCTATGCCCCAGCCCACACCACCCTTGCCTTACCCATCGAGACTTAGGAAGGAGAAACGACAAGAGCGCGACAACTACCAATTTGAGCTTTTTATGAAAATGTTTCGTGATTTGCACTTTAATGTGAGTTTCGCCGATGCTTTGGTCATGATGCCTCGATTTGCAGCTAACTTTAAGAGTATGTTGAACAACAAGGAAAAATTACACCAAATGTCTAGTTGTTCGTCGGTTTATCTTAATCGCATACCTCAAAAAGTCGGTGATCCCGGTAAATTTTTGATCCCTTGTGCCATTCAAGATATGGAAGAATGCTATGCCTTGGCCGATCTTGGTGCTAGCATTAACTTGATGCCACTTGCAATCTTCAAGTCGCTCAATCTTCCTAATCTTACTCCTTCACGAATGTCTATTGAGTTGGCCGACCATTCCACGATTCTTGCATGTGGTTTGGCGGAAGACGTTTTTGTGAAAGTGGGGAAGTTCTACTATCCCGTAGACTTTATTGTTGTTGACATCCCCACGGATCCTCAAGTTCCTCTTATTTTAGGTCGTTCGTTTTTAGATACGTCTATGGCTTTGATTGATGTTCATGCTAGAAAGATCACCTTACGTTTCAACGACGAGGAACTTGTTATAAACGCAACTCAAAATTCTCAACTTTCTCATATTTATTCCGTTGCTACCATAAACCTCGTTGATATGATCGACGTGGTTTGCGAGGAATTTTCACAAGAAGTTTTAGGGTTTGGTGATGAAGAAACTAGTGGCAATCCCACTATGTTAGATCCAATTCTTGATAATTCGACACCAACCTTCACTCCTTTCGAAGGTGGTGGTTTTACGTTGGAAGAATTCGATGTTCCACGTACTTGTGACGAAGACCTCGACAACGATGAGGACTTCTCGATTATCAAGGATTTTCTCAACGATTTCCCATTGCCTCCACCCGAGGAGGTTATGAGTATCGAGCCCAAATCTTCACTTGAGGAACCACCTATCCTTGAGTTGTAAGATTTACCTCCTCACCTCGAGTATGTCTATTTGGAGGAGGACGACAAGTTGCCGGTTATTATTGCGAAGGAACTTTCGAATGATGAAAAAACCGCACTTGTCGATGTTCTTAAGGATCACAAAGGGGCGATTGCGTGGAAGTTATCCGACATTAAGGGAATCGATCCCAAGTTTTGTACACACAAAATCTTAATGGAGGAGGATTTCAAGCCAACAATCCAAAGTCAAAGGAGGGTGAACCCCAAAATTCACGACGTCATAAAAAAGGAGGTCCTTAAACTCCTTGACGCGGGAATGATTTACCCTATTTCCGATAGCCCTTGGGTGAGTCCTATTCATTGTGTCCCTAAAAAGGGAGGGATGACCGTTGTGCCAAACGATGCCAACGAGTTGATTCCCACTAGACTCGTGACCGGATGGAGAGTGTGCATTGACTATCGTAAGTTGAATGAAGCCACTCGAAAAGACCATTTTCCCTCGCCCTTCATGGACCAAATGTTGGAGCGTCTTGCGGGAAACGATTTCTATTGCTTTTTAGATGGTTTTTCCGGTTACTTCCAAATTCCCATCGATCCTCGTGATCAAGAAAAAACTACGTTTACGTGTCCATATGGAACGTTTGCCTATCGTAGAATGCCATTCGGACTTTGCAATGCACCGGGAACTTTTCAACGATGCATGATGGCTATTTTTCATGATATGATCGAGAAGACGATGGAAGTCTTCATGGATGACTTTTCCGTGTTTGGTGATTCCTTTACTTCGTGTTTGTCGAACCTTGGGAGAATGTTAAAACGTTGTGAGGAAACCAACCTTGTGCTCAATTGGGAAAAGTGTCATTTTATGGTTAAAAGTGGAATCGTCTTAGGGCACAAGGTCTCGAAAGCGGGGATTGAGGTAGATCAAGCTAAGGTAGACGTCATCTCCAAATTACCTCATCCCAAAACCGTCAAGGGAGTTAGGAGTTTCCTAGGCCACGCGGGCTTTTATCGACGATTCATCAAGGATTTCTCGAAGATTTCTCGACCTATTACACATCTTCTTGAAAAAGAAGCACGTTTTGTCTTTGACGAAGATTGTGTACGAGCCTTTGAGATCCTTAAAAGGAAACTTACCGAAGCTCCCATTCTTGTTGCTCCCAATTGGAACCTCCCCTTTGAGCTTATGTGTGATGCTAGTGATTACGCTATAGGGGCCGTTTTGGGGCAACGTCATGATAAGCACTTCTTGCCTATTCACTATGCTAGCAAGACGATGACCGAGGCTCAACTTAAATACACTACAACGGAAAAGGAGTTCCTTGCTGTGGTGTATGCATTTGAGAAATTCCGACCTTATCTCGTCTTGACGAAATGCATAGTATATACGGACCATTCGGCTATCAAGTATCTCATGGCAAAGCAAGATGCTAAGCCGAGATTACTTCGTTGGATTCTCCTCCTTCAAGAATTTGATCACAAAATCGTTGACAAAAAAGGAGCCGAGAATCTAGCGGCCGATCATCTCTCTCGTTTGGAAGATCCTTGATACACGGAATTTACTATGGTGAAAAAGTTCGATTTCTCGGAATCCTCTCGAATTGATCTCAGTTAAAAGTAGAATGATTTGTTCTTGGTGACAAAAAGTGGATTGGTTTTCTATTCTACTAAACAGGTAACTAAAAATGGTAATGAAGTAAACTAAAAACAAGCAACAAGTAATAAGCAAAACTGGAAAAATACCCCTATTCGGAAAGATGGCTTATGCGGAAAATTTGCTTCATTCGGAATATTGACGTCATGCGGAATAAGATCTCTATGCGGAATAATTGGGAAAAGTGCTATTCGGAAAAAGCTCTATGCGGAATATTATGCTATTCGGAAAAAACAAGGCTATTCGGAAAATATTCCGAATAAGGAAAAATTAAAAATTGCTATTCGGAATTTAAAGGCTATTCGGAAAAATGTTCCGAATAACAAAACAAAAACACCCCTATTCGGAATATGTGAAATATTCCGAATAAGGCAAAAATAAAAGTTCCGAATAAGGAAACAGGAAAAGTCCTATGCGGAAAATATGAGCTATTCGGAATATCTGGGATATTCCGAATAAAGAGGAAATAAAACCTCTACTCGGAATAATTGAAATATTCCGAGTAAAGCAAACTAGATAAGACTATTCGGAAAGTCTGGGGAAGAAAGAACAGTAGCAGTAAACACGAAACAAGGAGAATGAATAAAATCCAAAATCAAACTAAATACTCGAAAAGGTTTTACCAAATTAAACACAAATCATTAACATACCATAAGAAACAAATCCCACCAATAAAAACACTAAATCAACAACTTTTTAAGATCAAACTTGATTCAAATAAAAACTTAAGAACATGAACTAGAAGATAATGAAGAACAAGATGAATGAAAAGATGGAATGGATTGATTAATGAAAAAGTAACAAGGTTAATGATTAAGGATTACAAGATTGAAAGAAAAAGATGAAAATCACCAAACTCCCTAATGGAGTTGGTGATGGGACGAACAAAAGAACTGGAAAAGAAAAATGAAGCTCTCTCTAATGTGTGAAGGGAGTTTCTATTTATACTCCTAGTGGTTGGTTGGTGAGTGGGCTTTCTCCCTTTCTTCTTGTCTTCTCGTCTTTTCAGAAAAGTTGACGTTTTCGATTCTGATTCGGGATTTGTTGTCGATTAAATCCAACTCGTCTTTTAATTTCTTCGTTAAATAGACTTGAGTTTCTTCGACTTAAGAAAATCTTCCGTCTTTAGTCCTTTTCTTCGATAAATCTTCGAATAGGCCTAGTGACTTCAAATCTTTTGCATCTCTTGGACAATAGACTTTATCTTGAGTCTTTTTCCTTGATAAAACCCGTGCAATCCCATGTTTTCTTTAATATTCATCCGGTTAGCTCTGAAATCACAATAAACACAAAAACCACGCATAATTCCAAACAAATGATATTAATTACGTGTTTTGGTCTTGTTTTAGCCAGAATTAAGTGGTAAAAGGATGGGTGTTTACACACCTATCAAATCCCCTACACTTAACCATTGCCATGCCCTCATGCAATGCTTAGTGATAAAGCAATTTTACATTTTTCTCATAATCAATCAACCTTGGCCTTATTTAAATTCTACTAGACAACAATTAAAATACTAAGAGAACTTAAAACTTTAAAATAAACAAAGGGATGGAAATAACTTGTAAAGAAATCAAAGACTTACATTAGGGCTTTGGTGTTGCGAAGATTTATCACCCTCAAGTTTCACGTTCCCCAAACTAAGCTTAAAAACGAGATCATTGTTATTATAAGTTAGTAAATCAAACACTTACACACATGGCTTAATTAAATGCTTAAACTCCCTTATTCCTAGGTGTATCTCTTATATTTTATTTTTGTCTTAGAATGATCATGAAGATGCATTTTTGGACTTTTTTCGATAGTTTATTAAGGCTGAAAGCAAAGTAGGACGATTTGATCAATAGTTAGCTAAAGGACAAAATCTCTTAAAACTGCTTCTCGGGATATCAAAAAGTTCATATCTTGGCATAACTTGGTTCACGATTTGAGACCTTTCTCGGGCCGATATTTGGCATGTACTTCATACTTCATATCTTCGAGAGACGTTCTTGAGATAATGGTCTTCTCATCATAATAGAGTTTCTTCACTTGGAGACTTTTGAGGGGTACTCCAACTTTGTTGACCACGACTTCATGATTATTTCTTCAATCTCTATTTGGGATTTTGAGATACAACGATCCGCCTCCTTTTCGGACTTGGATCTATTTATCCTCATACCTTGTTAGGGTCTTTTCGGATAGACTTCTCCATGATCTTTACGGGAGTTGATTGCTTTTCGTCGTGAGGAATAATGCTTTTCACATCACTTTGGATCTTCAGCAATAAAATTGAATCCTCATGCCTTGTTAGGGCCTTTTCGGACTCGCCAATCTTCGCGCCCCGCTTCATAAGTTATGCCTTGGCTATGAACTCTTATCATTACCGAGCAACTTTTAAACGATCTTGGGCTAGAAGCTAAGTAACTTTTCAAATCATACGACCTTACTTATTGCAGATAATTTATTAGCAAGTGATGGGAGAATAGGCAAATAATTACACCAAGTGAGCTTGCGCAAGAATACCGACTTATAATTGACTCTATCATTTCTCGTCCTCCACAATTTAAAATCTCAAATAATGAGACTCGTGGACACTTAGCCTAATAAACCAATTAAGGCCTACATGGTTAAGGATACTAGCTAGAATAAACTAGGATAAGTCTATTCGGGTTGAGTCAAAATAAACGCAACGGGCCTAATATGTCAAAGGTTCCTAAACTAGCTACACCAATTTATTAATATTTTTGACTTTATTGCGGAATATATACATATGAAAGCAACGATAAAAATTTAAAAATTACGACTAAATGGCCAAAGTTAATAAAAAATTTGAAAAATGTTGAAAAATAGGATTTTCTGGTTAAATGACGGCATTTTCATGGAAAAGTCCACTTAAAACTTCGATAGAAGTCTCCCCTACACTTAAGATAAACATTGTCCTCAATGTTTAAGCATGTGGGAAAAGTCTCCCCTACACTTATGACATTGTGCACGTTGGTTAACTCGAGTTAAGGAAGAGACGACTAACGTGATCAATTTCAAATGTGAGTATGAAGAAAATTGAATCACGATAGTTGAGAGATAGAACCGGATTTCGGATAACACGGGAGCACGGTTCTTCAAAGATTTCCAAGATTGCAGTAATCCCTGTAAGCACATCACCACACAAACACAAATGACCAAAATAGGTCCTCCCCTACACTTAGGGGGTTAAAGGGATAGATACTCGGGCTGCCTCCCGAGGAGCGCTTGTTTTTGATAACCGAGTCACGAGCCTGACTCGACCCAAATTCAGTTCATGGGGAACGTGGTGAGGGATGGAGTCACCTCCTGAGAGGTGTCCTCACCAAAGTATAACTTCACTCGTTGGCCATTCACCTTAAAATTTGGTCCATTAGGTTGAGCGAGCTCGAGAGTACCATATGGAAAAATTTGGGCGATGGTGAATGGGCCGGACCAACGAGATTTGAGCTTGCCCGAAAAGATTTTCAACCGAGAGTTAAAAAGTAAGACTTTGTCTCCAACATGGAACTCTCGGTTTTTAATCTTGGAGTCGTGAATGAGCTTAGTTCTTTCCTTATAGATCAAAGAATTTTCATAAGCCTCATTCCGGAGTTCATTCAGCTCATTAAGTTGGATCTTGCGTAGGTCACCGGCTTTGTTTATATCAAAATTAGCCCACTTCAAGGCCCAGTAAGCCTTGTGCTCCAACTCAATGGGGAGGTGGCACGCTTTCCCGTACACAAGACGATAAGGCGTACAGCCGATCGGGGTCTTGTAAGCAGTACGGAAAGCCCACAAAGCATCATCGAGTTTATCAGCCCATGCGGCACGATGCTCTCCCACGGTTCTTTCCAAAATTCGCTTCAGTCCTCGGTTGGATATTTCAGCCTGGCCATTAGTTTGTGGGTGGTAGGCTGTGGAAAGACGATGGTTTACACCGTACTTAGCCATGACTCGAGCAAATTGGTCATTGCAGAAATGAGTCCCACGATCACTAATAATGGCGCGAGGCACACCGAATCTAGCGAAAAGAGCTTTCAAAAAGTTACAAACCACCCTTGCGTCATTAGTAGGCAAAGCTTTGGCTTCAACCCACTTTGAAACGTAGTCAACGGCTACAAGGATGTATTTGTTTCCTTTAGATGAAGGGAATGGCCCCATAAAGTCGATACCCCAAACATCAAAAATTTCACACTCTTGGATGAAATTCTGAGGCATCTCGTCTTTATGTGTGATTTTGCCTTGCTTTTGGCAAACATCACATCGCTTAACCATATTGTGAGCATCACGATATATGGAGGGCCAATAAAATCCCGAATCAAACACTTTCTTAGCGGTGTAGTTGGGACCAAAGTGACCACCGGTGGGTCCTTTGTGGCAAGCATCAAGGATGTCCGACGCTGCCGGTCCATCAACACATCGGCGAATTATCAGATCAGCACATTGTTTGAATAGGTAAGGGTCGTCCCAAAAGTAAGTCTTGATGTCGGTAAAGAACTTCTTCTTTTGCTGGGACGTCAACCCTTCCTTGAGAATTCCACCCGCCAAGTAGTTTGCAAAGTCCGCAAACCACGGGGTTTCATTCGGCTTCGAGTTTATAGACATTAAGGTCTCCAAGGGAAAAGAATCATTGATTTCTTTGGTCGGATGATCCCCTTGGTATGGATCCTCAAGTCTACTAAGATGGTCCGCGGCTAGGTTTTCTGCTCCTTTTTTATCGCGGATTTCGATTTTAAATTCCTGGAGCAGCAAAACCCAGCGAAGAAGTCTTGGTTTGGAATCTTGCTTTGTCAACAAGTACTTCAACGCGGAATGATCGGTATACACGATGGTGGTGGAAAGGACAAGATAGGGGCGGAATTTTTCAAAAGCATAGACAACAGCTAAAAGCTCTTTTTCGGTTGTCGTATAATGCAATTGTGCCCCAGTCATTGTCTTGCTAGCGTAATGGATTGGTTGGAAGTGTTTGTTCACTCTTTGTCCAAGAACCGCTCCAATAGCAAAATCGCTAGCATCGCACATCAACTCAAAGGGCAGCTCCCAATTAGGGGTAACCAAGACGGGTGCCTTAGTTAGCTTATCCTTAAGTGAGTTGAAGGCTTCAAGACACTCTTTGGAGAAGATAAATGGAGTATCTTTTTCCAAGAGGTGGGTCATCGGGCGAGCGATTTGAGAAAAATCTTTGATGAATCGACGATAGAAGCCCGCATGACCCAAGAAACTTCTCACACCCTTCACAGTGGAAGGTGGAGGCAACTTTGCTATAACATCAACTTTAGCACGGTCTACTTCAAGACCGGCTTTCGAAATCTTATGTCCAAGCACGACGCCTTCTTTTACCATAAAATGGCATTTTTCCCAATTTAGAACAAGGCGAGTGTCTTCGCACCGCGTTAGCATACGTTCTAAATTGGCAAGGCAAGAAGAGAAAGAGTCCCCGAAGACCGAGAAATCATCCATGAAGACTTCCATGGTTTGTTCAACCATGTCATGGAAGATAGCTAACATACACCTTTGGAAAGTCCCTGGCGCATTACATAAGCCAAAAGGCATTCTTTTGTAAGCGAAAGTGCCATAGGGACAAGTGAATGTTGTCTTCTCTTGATCTTGGGGATCGATGGGTATTTGAAAATAACCCGAGAAACCATCAAGAAAGCAGTAATATTCATTACCGGCTAATCGTTCAAGCATTTGGTCCATGAAAGGTAGAGGGAAATGATCCTTTCTCGTGGCATCATTGAGTTTGTGGTAGTCTATACAAACTCTCCACCCAGTAACGAGACGAGTGGGAATCAACTCGTTGTGTTCATTGGGAACAACGGTTATTCCGCCCTTCTTGGGCACACAATGGATTGGACTAACCCACGGGGAATCCGAAATAGGGTAAATCATACCCGCATCAAGAAGTTTGATAACCTCTGTTTTGATGACTTCATGGATTTTTGGATTCACCCTTCGTTGGCTTTGAATAGTGGGCTTGAAGTCGTCCTCCATGAGAATTTTGTGTGTGCAGAAGTGAGGATCAATTCCACGAATATCGGAAATCTTCCAAGCAATAGCCTTCTTATGATCCTTCAGCACGGCGACGAGGCGAGTCTTCTCTTCATCTTTCAAATCCTTCGCAATAATGACGGGCGACTTCTTGTTGTCGTCAAGGAACACATACTCGAGATGTGGCGGCAACTCCTTAAGTTCCAAATCCGGAGGATTTTCGACGGGAGGCGTTTTCAAAGTCGGAGTATCGATAGCAATGACCGTGGGAGATGGAGGCGAAGGATTGTCTTCAGTGAGAAGATTGTCAAAGAAACTCATGTCTTCATCCCCCTCGGTGGGAGAATCATTAGTAGCTAAATTCGCATCTCCCATGGTAGCTTCAAGATTGTTCCAGAATAAATCACTATCTCCAAATAGAGACAACGATGAATCAAGAGAGGACACGGTCTCAACAGTGGGAAGAGAGGTAGGAATACTTTTGCAAGCATCATTAAAGTGTTCTTCACAAGCCTCATCAAGAACGTCAATACAATTAACGCTCTCATATGAATAAGGTTGTTTAGACAACTTTCCCATGTTGAAGACTACTTTGTCGTCACCCACTCTCATGATAAGCTCACCGGCTTCAACATCAATGAGAGTGCGACCGGTCCTCAAGAATGGACGACCAACAATAAGTGGCACACGGGGGTCCATCTCGTAGTCGACGACAACAAAATCAGCAGGAAAGGTGAATTTGTCGACTCCTACAATAACGTCTTCGGCTATCCCCACTGGATAAGCAACCGTACGGTTGGCCAATTCCAAAGTCATTTTAGTGGGGACTAGCTCTGGGAGAGATAATTGCTTCCAAACACTTAGAGGCATGAGATTAATACTGGCACCAAGATCGGCTAGGGCCATGCAATTCTCTACTCCCGGGAAATTGCAAGGGATAAGAAAACGACCCGGATCACCAAGCTTGGTTGGCAATTTCCTTAAGAGCACTGCAGAGCAGTTCTCATTAAGTTGGGTGTTGGCAATGTCGAGGAGCTTTTCCTTGTCGCTCAAAAGATCTTTAAACATTTTAGCATACTTGGGCATGTGAGCAAGAGCCTCAGCGAAGGAGATATTAAAATTCAGTTGTTTAAACATTTTCAGAAAGTTAGAAACCTGAATATCATCCTTGCTCTTTTGCTTCTCTTTCCTCAACCTTGAAGGATAAGGTATATTGGAAGAAGAGGAAGGCTTTAGGGGAATAGGGTCACTCACAACCACGGGTGGAGGAGGGGTAGAATGAAGAGGTGGAGAAATTGGGGAAGGAGAAGGAGGAGGGATAGGAGCAGGCGACTCGTTCTCCTTAGTCACAACCACCGGTGGGGGTATAGGAAGCTCGGGTTCCTTGGTACCTTTACCACTTCGAGTGGTGATTGCTTTCATCTCCCCTCTTGGGTTCGCAACGGTGTTACTCGGAAGAGTACCCGAAGAAGAGGGTTGACTACTTTGGAAGAAACTAGCCATCATGTTCCTCAAGTCATTCGTCTGACTATCCAACGTGTTCCGCATATCGGCTCTCAATTCATTTCCTTGCTTGACCAAGTCTGCCTTCAAATTGCGCACTTCCTCTTGGAGGTTTCCCACTATCACATCATTGGTTCTCATGTAGGTGGCGACCTCTTGGTGTAAAGCAGTGGTGTTTTGGTTGGAAGGAGCATTGTATGCAGGTGGTTGGTAAGCAGGTTGTTGGTAAACTTGATTGGTACGTTGAGGCGGTTGTTGTTGCTTGTGAGGTGGGATGTATGGTTGTCTAGGTTGTTGTGGTTTTTGAGGAGAGCGATTAAGGTTTGGTTGTTGGTTTGGGTTGGTAGGAGGGAAGCCAGGTGGTGAAAGATAGTTGTTGTTGCGATAGCTAAGCAAGTTACGGTCACCTTGGGGTTTTGCTTGATAAGCGGGTTGTTGGTAAACTTGATTGGTACGTTGAGGCGGTTGTTGTTGCTTGTGAGGTGGGATGTATGGTTTTCTAGGTTGTTGTGGTTGTTGAGGAGAGCGATTAAGGTTTGGTTGTTGGTTTGGGTTGGTAGGAGGGAAGCCAGGTGGTGAAAGATAGTTGTTGTTGCGATAGCTAAGCAAGTTACGGTCACCTTGGGGTTTTGCTTGATAAGCGGGTTGTTGGTAGGTGCCATATGCCGCATTCACATTCTCAGCAGGGTAATCTTGGGTGGCGGTACAAGTTGTGTAGGAGTGGGGACCACCGCATATCTCACAAGGTTGGCTGACAGCGTTGACTTGTGCATTTTTGGCGTTGTTGCTGTTGTTGTTGCTGACGGTGTGGGTGACAAGCGATTCAAGAAGCGTGGTGATTTTGTCTAATCGCTTGTCGCTGTCATTAGTGCTAGCACTAGCAACATTGGTCCTAACGCTCTTGGTTTGCACACGAGATTTGTTCTCAATGATGTCCCAAGCAGCATTGGAAGTCTTAGCCAATAAATTACCCCCTGAGGCACTATTCAGTGAATCTTGGTCACTCATGCTTAAACCATTGTAAAAAGTATTAATTTGATGTACTTTGGTAAAACCATGTTGTGGGCATTTTCTTAAAAGATCTTTAAAACGATCCCAAGATTCACTGAATGACTCATCGTACTTTTGTTCTAAGTTTATAATCTCATTCCGCAAAGCGGTAGTACGAGAGGGTGGAAAAAAGTAATTTATGAACTTTGTTTCCAAATCCGTCCACGAGAGAATACTCTGTGGCGGTTCCTTAGCAAGCCAATGTCGGGCTTGTCCCTCTAAAGAAAAGGGAAAAAGTTGTAACCTTATAACTTCTTGCGAAACTCCATTGAACTTGACCGTGTTGGTGAGTTGTAGAAATCTCTTGATATGGTCGTGTGGGTCATCAATGGTTCGTCCCAAGAATGGCTGAGCGGAGACCATCTGGATAAAGCCTGACTTGAGCTCGAAATTGTTGGCGGCAATTGGTGGTATAACAATTGGATCCGTATTGCCATCAACATGAGCTTGCAGCAGTTCAATCATTGGGCGATTATCCGGAAGTGGCTCATTGTTGTTGTTATTCATGTTGTTGAAAGGCGGGTTGTTGTTGTTATTATTGTTGTTCGGAGGTGGTATGTTATTGTTGTTTTGTACACCAGCCATGTCTAAGTTATCGAGAGGCTCGGGCTCTTGATAAGACGTGGATCGAGTGCGCATACACCTGCAAAAGAACGAACAAAGAAAAACAAGGCAAAAATATTTTTGGTTTTTATTGTTTTTTAATTTTTAGGATTTTTGAAAATTTTATATTTTTTTTTAGTAATTTTGAAAATTTTATGAAAAAGTAACGTTCACGGGGAACGGATCCCAAAATCCAAGTTCTACAAAAAACTTTTGATCTTAACGAGAGGAGCCGGCAGCGGCGCCATTTGATACACGGAATTTACTATGGTGAAAAAGTTCGATTTCTCGGAATCCTCTCGAATTGATCTCAGTTAAAAGTAGAATGATTTGTTCTTGGTGACAAAAAGTGGATTGGTTTTCTATTCTACTAAACAGGTAACTAAAAATGGTAATGAAGTAAACTAAAAACAAGCAACAAGTAATAAGCAAAACTGGAAAAATACCCCTATTCGGAAAGATGGCTTATGCGGAAAATTTGCTTCATTCGGAATATTGACGTCATGCGGAATAAGATCTCTATGCGGAATAATTGGGAAAAGTGCTATTCGGAAAAAGCTCTATGCGGAATATTATGCTATTCGGAAAAAACAAGGCTATTCGGAAAATATTCCGAATAAGGAAAAATTAAAAATTGCTATTCGGAATTTAAAGGCTATTCGGAAAAATGTTCCGAATAACAAAACAAAAACACCCCTATTCGGAATATGTGAAATATTCCGAATAAGGCAAAAATAAAAGTTCCGAATAAGGAAACAGGAAAAGTCCTATGCGGAAAATATGAGCTATTCGGAATATCTGGGATATTCCGAATAAAGAGGAAATAAAACCTCTACTCGGAATAATTGAAATATTCCGAGTAAAGCAAACTGGATAAGACTATTCGGAAAGTCTGGGGAAGAAAGAACAGTAGCAGTAAACACGAAACAAGGAGAATGAATAAAATCCAAAATCAAACTAAATACTCGAAAAGGTTTTACCAAATTAAACACAAATCATTAACATACCATAAGAAACAAATCCCACCAATAAAAACACTAAATCAACAACTTTTTAAGATCAAACTTGATTCAAATAAAAACTTAAGAACATGAACTAGAAGATAATGAAGAACAAGATGAATGAAAAGATGGAATGGATTGATTAATGAAAAAGTAACAAGGTTAATGATTAAGGATTACAAGATTGAAAGAAAAAGATGAAAATCACCAAACTCCCTAATGGAGTTGGTGATGGGACGAACAAAAGAACTGGAAAAGAAAAATGAAGCTCTCTCTAATGTGTGAAGGGAGTTTCTATTTATACTCCTAGTGGTTGGTTGGTGAGTGGGCTTTCTCCCTTTCTTCTTGTCTTCTCGTCTTTTCAGAAAAGTTGACGTTTTCGATTCTGATTCGGGATTTGTTGTCGATTAAATCCAACTCGTCTTTTAATTTCTTCGTTAAATAGACTTGAGTTTCTTCGACTTAAGAAAATCTTCCGTCTTTAGTCCTTTTCTTCGATAAATCTTCGAATAGGCCTAGTGACTTCAAATCTTTTGCATCTCTTGGACAATAGACTTTATCTTGAGTCTTTTTCCTTGATAAAACCCGTGCAATCCCATGTTTTCTTTAATATTCATCCGGTTAGCTCTGAAATCACAATAAACACAAAACCACGCATAATTCCAAACAAATGATATTAATTACGTGTTTTGGTCTTGTTTTAGCCAGAATTAAGTGGTAAAAGGATGGGTGTTTACACACCTATCAATCCTCACCAAAGTGTTTACGAGCCCAAGGAAATCACCGAAACATTTCCGCTCGAGACACTTGGTGTAGTGAATTCTAAGCTTGATTCTTCCACCCCATGGTTTGCGGATTTTGCAAATTACCATGCGGGTAACTTCATCATTAAGGGTATGACAACTCAAGAAAAACGAAAATTCTTTCGTGATGTCAAGTTCTATTTATGGAACGACCCTTACTTGTTTCGAACTTGTGCGGATCAAATCATCCGCCGTTGTGTATTTGGCACCGAAGCTTCTAACATCCTTAGAGCTTGCCATGAGGGACCCACGGGTGGTCACCACGGTGCTAATCTCACGGCTAAAAAGGTGTTTGATGCCGGCTTCTTTTGGCCTACTATTTACCGAGATGCACAAGATCTTGTGAAGTCGTGTGATGCATGCCAACGACAAGGAAAAACCTCACAAAAAGATGAAATGCCAGAAAATATCATTTAAGTATGTAAGATCTTTGACGTGTGGGGCATAGACTTTATGGGGCCGTTCCCATCATCTCGTGGTAATAAGTACATTCTCGTTGCGGTTGTCTACCTTTCTAAGTGGGTGGAGGCAAAGGCCTTGCCCACCAATGATGCTCGTGTGGTAGTTAAGTTCTTGAAAAGTTTGTTTGCTAGGTTTGGAACCCCTCGTGCTATCATAAGCGATCGTGGAACCCATTTTTGTAATGACCAATTCGAAAGAGTCTTAAGGAAATATGGGGTTACACATCGTCTTTCTACGGCTTATCACCCACAAACGAGTGGGCAAGTCGAGGTTTCAAACCGAGCTTTGAAGAGGATCTTGGAGAGATCCGTTGGGGAAAACCGACAATCTTGGTCGGATAAGTTGGACGATGCTTTATGGGCCTTTAGGACCGCTCATAAGACACCCATTGGGTGCACTCCCTATAAGCTTGTGTATGGAAAGAATTGTCATTTGCCTATCGAGTTAGAACACAAGGCTTATTGGGCCCTAAAGCATTGTAATGATGACATGGAGACCGCGGGAAAACACCGGAAAATGCAATTAAATGAATTGGATGAATTGAGAGACATTGCTTATGAAAATTCATTGATTTACAAAGAGAAAACTAAAAAGTTGCATGATTCTAAAATTAAAAACCGGGTTTTTAACATTGGGGATCAAGTTTTACTTTTTAATTCAAGATTGAAAATATTTTCCGGTAAATTGAAATCCCGTTGGTCCGGTCCATTCACCGTGACTCAAGTATTTCCGTATGGGACCATCGAGCTAGCTCAAGATGATGGTCCTAACTTCAAGGTGAATGGACATAGGTTGAAGCACTACTTTGGCGGGGAAGTTCCATCCTTGAACTACCTCGACCAAGTCACCTTCCCCAATGATAATTAGTATTGAGGGGATCGAGTCGAGCTCATGACTCGGCAATCAAAAACGAGGTGCCTCGTGGGGGAGTCCCATGCTTATCCTATGTACATATTATCGCTTTCTAATGTAGCTTATGTGTGGGGATTCGTGCCCTTCCAACCTTTGTTCCGTGGTTGTTTGTGATATGTGGTTTTTAGATCATGATCTTCACGATTGGAGCCTCTCATGTTCGTTTTATGGGAGCACTCGATCGTTTGCTCTGGAAACATTTCTCAATATCCATGATATATCCTTTTGATGTTCTAACCTTAGGTTATTAGCACACTTCATAAACGGCTATTAATTTATTGGTTACACCCTTTCCATGCTAGATTAGGCATTCGACTACGTCTCTAGTATGGGGGTGTTTGCACCCCTAGACTCGAAACATTGAGGATAATGTTTAACTTTAGTATGGGGGGGTGAATAGATACTTGCCTTGCCAAACCTTCACGCTTTCCAAAGTTTATCTTTTTGTTTATCGTTTTTGTTGCAAAATAAGGCTAAAAATGGCCAAATTTTAAATTTTTCTCATGTTTTATAAGTGTTTGAAGACACGAATGTAGATTTTCCGATGGCGAGAATAAGAGTAATTTTTGACTCGACCGTGCGTGTTGAGCACTTAGCTTTGATTCCTTAACTACACATTAGGCTAAGTCTCTTAAATGAGGACGAGAAATGATGAAGTTAATTATAAGTTACTATGCTAAACGTAGAGTACTCGTATTCTTTCAAAAACTCATGTGTTCTCGTTGTTTGCTTATTCTCCCTTCGCTTGTAAATATTTTTTGCTTAATAAATATTGACTTAGCGGTTTAGTTAGGATTGTTGGGTTTCTAGTCTTTTCTAGTAGCTTCCGTGTAATTAAATTGGGAAGACATTAAGATATCGCCAGCGTCACGGTTTTGAAGTATTGGCACCCTAATAATCGAAAGCTTCACCCAATAATAAGATTTCAAGTGCTCACCTAAATCAAGCAAACAATTTGAAAGCCCCACAAGGCCTAAAATCTATGCAAAAATTGAAAGTGAATCAAGCCTTAATCTTCGAAGCTTTAAAGATCCAAAATTCGCTTTGGCGTGAGGATATACGTCTTTGGCTAATAAAACCACCGATGAGGCGGATAATAAAAGGCAAGGCAAGACCGAAGTCATAATAAAAGCTTCATGGCGAAGTTGAATAAAAGATGGAGGTAAACCAAAGATAATAAGGCCCTTCCGTTAGGGGGCGTATAAAAGTCTTGGTAATAAGTCTCATGTTCAAAACCGTTATAAAACCGTGTTTATCGATTCTTCTTGTCAACTTAATTTTTTAACATCGTTGTCTATTAGGAGGGGTTATTGATTTAATGGTCTTAGTTACACCGTTAGGACTCTATTTTTAGACCTAAATCTCTATTATCGCATAAGTCAATGATGTATCCTCGTGATCATTAAGACATAATAAAATATAAGAGATACAACTTAGGAATAATGGGAGAATAAGTACGTGATTAGAGCATATGAGTAGTGTTAGCATTACTAACTTATAATGACAATGATCTCGTTGCACGCTTGGCATGGAATTAAGGTGAAAATCGAGGACAATGAAATTATTTCTAACGAAGCATTCACGTGTTCTTATTCTATGAACCTAAACGTACCATTTTGCGATGAAAATCATACATTATGTCTATAACACAAGTAGTAGTAATAGTGTAGTATTAGCTAGTTATCAATTCAATAAATTGAATAAAATTAAATTTTGGAGATGCTACGATACTTTATTCTAGCATTGCGTGAAGGCACGGCAATGGTTTAGTATGGGGGAGTGATGAGACTGCTTTTATACATGGTCTCATCGTTCTTTTTGGACTTAAAATGCATTAAATATCATCAAAATACCCAAATATATGCTTGTGTTTGTTGCTTGTGTATTTTAGGTACGGATATTGAGAAAATGACAAAAGATCACAAGAATCAATCAAAAACGAACACGGGAAACGAAGCCGCACGATGAACCAAGCCCTAATGAAGAATTTTCCAAAGAAAACCCTAGAAGATTTGAAGAATATTGAAGATTGGTCCTCCAAGTTTGAAGAATTGACCCTTTATACCCTTGTATCATCATAATTACAAGTTTGGTCCCTAAAGTTTGTCAAAATTACAAAAAGGACCCTTAACTTTGAAGAATTGGCAAATTTAGTCCCTCAACAAAACTAAATTGTCAACAATGGTCCTCCAAGAAGTCAACAAACAAGTCAAAGACCTTGAAGTTTGAAGACATTACAAGAATGGCCCTTGAAGAATACAATTTGTGCATAAAAAGCCCTTTAAACAAGTTTTGAAAATTATTGTGCCAAAATTGACAAGTACTTGAAAGATTTTGCAAAGGGAAAAAGTGTTTAAGCTGATTTGTTACAAAGTGAATGAAACATAAGATTTGGGGGCCTTTCTTGGCAGACAGCATATCTTTCACCCTCCACTCACAACAAGACACGTTACCCCACTTAAACTTTTTAACCAATCAGCACCCCCTATTCATCCATGTCACGAATCCACTAGTTTTTTATTAAACTCGTTTAATATTTAACTAAGTTTTGGTGGTAAACTCATTTTTTAAAATCCAATTACCCAAAAATGGATTTAACCCTTCCTGCTAAACACCCTCATCCCTCATAAACCCTAATTTGATTAAACCACTAATCAAAGGGTTTTTGTATGAAAGCTTCCAGAATGCTAATTTACCCAGTCCCTAACACTTCCCCACACCCAGAAAACGACTACACCTCTCCCAGTCCCCTCACAAGGTTCCCCTGACCCCACTCTTGTGCAAGAAAACAAAGGAAACAGTCATCCAACGGCTCCAACACATTTCCTTGCTCCCAAAGGACCAAATATACGTCCATGATCACTTGTACCTACTGGCATACACAAAACTCCAAGAAATTCACATGGGACGAATTCAAATTGAGCATCTTATAAGCATATACTGAGCATCTTCAAAGGGCAAAGAAGGAAGATCATACATTAGGGTTTAGCTTTTGTTTTCAGCTTTCTAGAAGGATTGTAAGCCTATTTAAAGGCAATAGGACTTAGCTTATGTTCTTGTTCTTTTTTTCTCCATTTTGTCACAAACCTGTAAATCCACTTTTCTTATGAAATGAAAATGGTGTTGTATTGTTGATGAGAAGCAAAAAGGACCACATTTACATTTATGCAATTTACATTTCCAAGTTTAATTTTCAAGTTTTAAGTTCAGTTGGTTACTAAATTTGTTAAGTTTTTAAAACTGTCCAAAAGCTTTAAGCTAAATATCATAAGCCTGATAATCCAATTGATTATCAAGCTTATGTGAAGAGTAAAGTTTTTGTTGATTTGGTTTGGAGAAAAAGTTTCTAAGTAAAAAAAAAAAATATATATATCAGTTTCATTTTTATTCTCAAATAAGCCAAAGTCAGCTTAATTGATAAGCTTGTTTGTGGCTTATTTGTTGTGTGATACAGAAAGATTGTGCTTTTCTCTTCTCTTAGCAGGATCCTAAAGCCATTTCATTTAGAAGGCATTGAGGTGTGTGAGTCAACAGTGACCACCACTCATTTCTCTTCTTCCTGTTTATTGTTTGACCAAAGATCTGCATAGACCCGGGTCTATAAGGAGGTGACTTGGCAGTCACAAAGGGACCTGGATGTGGGTCCCATGAGGTAGAAAAATCTCTTCCTTTTTCATTTTTCAGTTAGTTTGGAGTTTTATGTGAATCTGCATGAAATAGGTTATTTGTTTGTTTTAGCTGTTGAACTTTGCTTATTTGTTGGTTTCATGCATGTTTAGAGTGATTAAAATCAGTATGGATTAGTTTGGTGAAGTCTTTGTTTGAAGAATTGTTGATTTCAATTTTTAAGGGGTGTTTGGATCTGCTATTTTAGTAATAATCTTGAAAGAATCTTGTGTTTAAAACCTGCTTAAATACACTTCCTAGGTAGTATTTAGGTTGTATGCTAGTTAGCTTTAAGTTTGGCAAGGTTTTGAGCACATTTGCAAGTTAAAGATATTGAAAAATAGCATGAAAACCAGTAACTTCTTTTATGACTGATTTTGTGTTGATTTTGCCTTCAAAAATTGATAATCTGGTAGAGTAGAGTTGTTTTAGGATTGTTGACTGATTGTATGTTGATTGGTTGAATTGTGTGCAAGTAATCTGAGCCTGAAACTCACAAGTGTGCATGTAATCTAGCTATACACCCACCAGACCTAGTTTTTTTTACTTCAGCAACTTTTAATTGCCTTGAGTGCTTTGTTTGTGTGAATTGGTGTTAGTAGTTGCTTGATTAGTACTTGTCTTGACTCCCTATACTCCAAAGAGTATAGGGGTGCCATTGTATCCAACAAACACTCACAAAATCATCAGCAAACCAAGCCCTCTTGGTCCATAGCACAAGTGAGAACCTCACTTGTTCATCAGTCACCAAAGCCTAACTGGGCACGTTTTTGCTTTCAATTTGCTTAATCTTGATTAAAAGTGGATTTGGATTTGTGTTTTTAAGCTTAGAAAAGGTTACTGATTAGGTTTTAAAAAGAAAAAATTTTTTTGTAAAAACTTCACCCTGCCTGGACTCGAACACGCGACCCCTCGCTGGGGGAGTAAACGTGTTAACCAGTGATCTAGATGAGTTTTTACGTTAAGGTTTCATTTCAAATCTTACTTAAGGTGGTTTTCAGTTTGGCTTATTTAAATAAGCCGTAGCTTATTTAGTCTTTTTCAGCTTATTTATTGAGCTTTTTAGGCCAAGCTTATTTTTCCTAGGATTTGATTAGGTTGTTAGACTTTTCTGTTTAAAAGTATTATTTTTATCTTTATTTAATTAATTATTAGGATTATTTTTAGTTTCATTTTTAGAAAGTAATTAAAAAATAGTAAACAGTAATTAAAAAATTCAAAAAAATAGTTTTTAGGTTTCAATTAAGTTATTTGAGGTTTACATTCAAAAAAGTTTTCAAAAACTTTAATTTTTAATTTTATTTGATTTTAGGTTTTTTATTAAACTTTAAAAATTAATATAAAATTAATTAAAAGGTTTTAGGAGCTTTAATTTGCATTTTCTTATTAGTTAGAATATTTAGGATTTTTGAGAATTTTTTAGAATTTATTTAGGAACTTTTTATTTTTTTACAATATTTTAATATTATTTTATTCATAAAAATTCAAAGTTTTATTTTTAACTTTTTTTCATTTTTCCTAGGTTATACACATTAAATTAGGAACTTTGTCACTTTCCAATTAATTTTTAGGCTTTTCAATTAATTTCTAGAATTAATTTAAGATTTAATAGATTTTAATAGTTTTTAGGAGTTTAAAAATAGTTTAAATTGGTTTTAAAATTTTTAAAAATAGTTTTTAGCTTAATTAGGTCATTTTTGAGTTTTACAAACTTTTAAATCTTGTTTAGGGCTTTTTAATATTTAAAAGTGATTTTTAGGGCTTTAATTAGCATTAAAAAGTCATTATTTAATTAATTAAAAGGTTTTTGCAAGTTTGGATTTTTTGTAAACTCCTAGAATATTATTTGGGATTTTTAGTAATTTTAGGAATTTTTAGGTTAAAATTTTAATTTTGGCACTATTTACGGTTTTACGTTTACGCCTTTTTCGTCGTAGTTTAATTCATTTTCGTAACCGTCTTTCTCTTCTAATCCCATTTCTTTCTCAATCAATATAATCACAAACAAAAATCAACTCTCAACACAACGCACTTGCCTCCTTGGGAAACGAACTTGCTTGGTCATTAGTGCTCGGTTTTCCTAAACCGACACTTAATACTACCACTATTTGTCATCCTTTTCCTAAAGGGTACAAAAACACTACATCAAGGTCCATGCTTATAACCTATTCGTGAGTGAGCTAAAAGGGAAATAAGAAAGATCAAACTTTTAACACGAGCTCAATCACCAAATACAAACCGTATGAAGTGACACAATCGGATCAAAGGTTTTGACAAATCAAGAAAAGTAGAAGAAAATTAAAGAACTTGAAAGCTTAACTAGAATAAGATAGATGAAATCCCAAATACAAAGATTGAAGGAAGCTTGAATTAAAAGATGAAAAACAAAGAAAAAGTTTAGTGAGAGAAAGTATGGAACTTTCTCTCTCTAAAACTAGAGGAATGAAAAACTAAAAACTAGCTAAGCTAAGTGTGTGAAAATTTGTGAGGTAAGGCCTTTATATAGGCGTGTGTGTATGGGCTTTGGTATCGGGCTTCTTTTCTTCTTTCTTCCTTGGTCTTCACGCTTCTTTTAAATAACCGTTTTCGACTTTGGACTTTTTAGAAGTGTCGGTGAATAATTCCAACTCGCCTTATAATCTTTTGTTTAATAGACTCGAGTTCTTCGACATATATGAATTTTCCATCTTAGGCTCTATTCTTCGATAAATCTTCAAATAGGCACAATGACTTCAAATCTTTTTGCATCTCTTGGACAATAGACTTCGTCTTGAGTCTTTTTCTTCGATAAAACCCGTGCAATCCCATGTTCTCTTCAATATTCATCCGGTTGACTCTGAAAACACCATAATCACAAAAACCACGCATAATTCCAAACAAATGATATTAAATACGTGTTTTGGTCTTGTTTTAGCCAGAAATAAGTGGTAAAAGGATGGGTGTTTTCACACCTATCAAATCCCCTACACTTAACCATTGCCATGCCCTCATGCAATGCTTAGTGATAAAGCAATTTTACACTTTTCTCATAATTAATCAACCTTGGCCTTATCTAAATTCTACTAAACAAAAATTAAAATACTAATAGAAATTAAAACTTTAAAGTAAACAAAAGGATGTAAATAACTTGTAAAGAAATCAACGACTTACATTAGGGCTTTGGTTCTGCGAAGATTCATCACCCTCAAGTTTCACGTTCCCCAAACTAAGCTTAAAAACGAGATCATTGTTATTATAAGTTAGCAATTCAAACACTTACACACATGGTTTAATTAAATGCTTAGACTCCCTTATTCCTAGGTGTATCTCTTATATTCTATTTTTGTCTTAGAATGATCATGAAGATGCATTTTTGGACTTATTTCGATAGTTTATTTAGGCTGAAAGCAAAGTAGGACGATTTGATCAATAGTTAGCTAAAGGACAAAATCTCTTAAAACTGCTTCTCGGGATATCAAAAAGTTCATATCTTGGCATAACTCGGTTCACGATTTGAGACCTTTCTCGGGCCGATATTTGGCATGTACTTCATACTCATATCTTGAGAGACGTGCTTGAGATAATGGTCTTCTCATCGTTCATAGAGTTTCTTCACTTGGAGACTTTTGAGGGGTACTCCAATTTTGTTGACCACGACTTCATGATTATTTCTTCAATCTCTATTTGGGATTTTGAGATACAACGATCCGCCTCCTTTACGGACTTGGATCTATTTATCCTCATACCTTGTTAGGGTCTTTTCGGATAGACTTCTCCATGATCTTTATGGGAGTTGATTGCCTTTCGTCGTGAGTCTTGATCCTTCATATTGACTTTGGGAATAATGCTTTTCACATCACTTTAGATCTTTAGCAATAAAATGGAATCCTCATGCCTTGTTAGGGCCTTTTCGGACTCGCCAATCTTCGTGCCCCGCTTCATAAGTTATGCCTTGGCTATGAACTCTTATCATTACCGAGCAACTTTTAAACGATCTTGGGCTAGAAGCTAAGTAACCTTTCAAATCGTACGACCTTACTTATTGCAGATATATTATTAACAAGTGACGGGAGAATAGGAAAATAATTACACCAAGTGAGCTTGTGCAAGAATACCGACTTTATAATTGACTCTATCATCTCTCGTTCTCCACAATTTAAAATCTCAAGTAATGAGACTCGTGAACACTTAGCCTAATAAACCAATTAAGGTTTACATGGTTAAGGATACTAGCTAGAATAAACTTAGATAAGTCTATTCGGGTTGAGTCAAAATAAACGCAACGGGCCTAATATGTCAAAGACTTCTAAACTAGCTACACCACTTTATTAATATATATATATTATTTTTTTTTTATTTTTTTTTATTGCGGGATATATACATATGAAAGCAACGATAAACATTTAAAAATTACGACTACATGGCCAAAGTTAATAAAAAATTTGAAAAATGTTGAAAAATAAGATTTTCCGGTTAAATGAAGGCATTTTCATGGAAAAGTCCACTTAAAACTTCGATAGAAGTCCCCCCTACACTTAAGATAAACATTGTCCTCAATGTTTAAGCATGTGGGAAAAGTCTCCCCTACACTTATGACATTGTGCACGTTGGTTAACTCAAGTTAAGGAAGAGACGACTAAAGTGATCAATTTCAAATGTGAGTATGAAGAAAATTGAATCACGATAGTTGAGAGATAGAACCGGATTTCGGATAACACGGGAGCACGGTTCTTCAAAGATTCCAAGAGTGCATGTATCCCTGTAATCACATCACCACACAAATATAAACACCTATACAGGTCCCCCTACACTTAGGAGGTGAAAACATAAAAGGATAGATACTCGGGCTGCCTCCCGAGGAGCGCTTGTTTTTGATAACCGAGTCACGAGCTTGACTCGATCCAAATTTAGTTCATGGGGAACGTGGTGAGGGATGGAACCATCTCATGAGAGATGTCCTCACCGAAGTACAATTTCAAACGCTGGTCATTCACCTTGAAGTTGGGCCCATTTGGCTGAGAAAGCTCAATGGTGCCATAGGGAAAAACATTGGCGATGGTGAATGGACCAGACCAGCTGCTCTTCAACTTGCCTGAGAAGATCTTCAACCGAGAGTTAAAGAGTAAGACTTGATCACCAACGTGGAACTCTCGGTTCTTGATTTTAGCATCGTGGATCACCTTGGTCTTCTCCTTGTATATCAATGAGTTCTCGTAAGCTTGATTCCTTAATTCTTGTAGCTCGTTGAGTTGAATCTTGCGAAAATCACCGGATTTGTTGATGTCGAAGTTAGCCCACTTCAAGGCCCAGTATGCCTTATGTTCCAGCTCGATAGGGAGGTGGCAAGCTTTCCCGTACACAAGACGATAAGGTGTACATCCGATCGGGGTCTTATAAGCAGTACGGAAAGCCCACAGAGCATCATCTAACTTATCGGCCCACGCGGCGCGATGCTCTCCCACAGTACGTTCCAAAATTCTTTTCAATCCACGGTTGGATATTTTGGCTTGACCGTTGGTTTGAGGATGATAAGCGGTGGAAAGACGGTGATTGACACCATACTTTGCCATGACTCTTGCAAATTGATCGTTGCAAAAATGAGTCCCGCGGTCACTGATAATAGCACGAGGAACACCGAATCGAGCAAACAATTGTTTCAAGAATTTACAAACCACCCTCGCGTCGTTAGTAGGTAAAGCCTTGGCTTCAACCCATTTGGAAACATAGTCAACAGCGACAAGGATGTATTTGTTGCCTTTAGAAGAAGGGAATGGCCCCATAAATTCGATGCCCCAAACATCAAAGATTTCACATTCTTGTATGAAATTTTGAGGCATCTCATCTTTATGTGTGATCTTGCCTTGTTTTTGGCAAGAATCACAATGTTTAACCATCTCGTGAGCATCACGGTAAATGGTGGGCCAATAGAATCCCGAATCAAACACTTTTTTGGCAGTGTAGTTGGGACCAAAGTGACCACCGGTGGGTCCTTTGTGGCAAGCTTGGAGAATGTCCAAAGCGGGTCCGTCAACACATCGGCGAATAATCAAGTCAGCGCATTGTTTAAATAGAAAAGGGTCATCCCAAAAGTAAGTCTTAACATCGTTCAAGAACTTATTTTTTTGTTGGGATGTTAACCCTTGGATGAGAACACCACCTGCTAAGTAGTTTGCAATATCCGCAAACCATGGGGTGCCATCGAGATTGAGATCTATAGACATTAAGGTCTCAAGGGGGAAAGAGTCATTGATCTCTTTGTTTGGATGATCCCCTTGATATGGATCCTCAAGTCTGCTCAGATGATCCGCGGCCAGGTTTTCTGCTCCCTTCTTGTCACGAATTTCAATGTTGAATTCTTGAAGGAGTAAAACCCAGCGAAGAAGACTTGGCTTGGAATCATGCTTTGTCATCAAGT
Organism: Glebionis coronaria; assembly: GCA_025667525.1. Classification (NCBI taxonomy): domain Eukaryota; kingdom Viridiplantae; phylum Streptophyta; class Magnoliopsida; order Asterales; family Asteraceae; genus Glebionis; species Glebionis coronaria. The sequence goes on from CM046880.1 coordinate 51,665,538, forward strand.
ACTTCAACGCGGAATGGTCCGTGTATACGATAGTGGTGGAAAGGACAAGATAGGGGCAAAACTTTTCAAAAGCATAGACAACAGCTAAAAGCTCTTTTTCGGTTGTCGTATAATGCAATTGTGCCCCCGTCATTGTCTTGCTAGCATAGTGGATTGGTTGGAAGTGTTTATTCACTCTTTGGCCCAAAACCGCACCAATAGCAAAGTCGCTAGCATCGCACATCAACTCAAAGGGAAGCTCCCAATTAGGGGTAACCAAGACGGGTGCCTTAGTTAGCTTATCCTTAAGCGAGTTGAAGGCGTCAAGACACTCTTTGGAAAAGATAAAAGGAGTATCTTTTTCCAAGAGGTGGGTCATCGGGCGAGCGATTTTAGAGAAATCTTGAATGAAATGACGATAGAAGCCCGCATGACCCAGAAAGCTTCTCACACCCTTCACGGTTGAAGGTGGAGGTAATTTGGCTATGACGTCTACTTTAGCACGGTCGACTTCAAGACCGGCTTTAGAGACTTTGTGTCCTAGCACAATGCCTTCTTTTACCATAAAATGGCATTTTTCCCAATTCAGAACAAGGCGAGTGTCTTCGCACCTCTTTAGCATACATTCCAAATTGGCAAGGCAAGAAGAGAAGGAATCCCCGAAAACCGAGAAATCATCCATGAAGACTTCCATGGTTTGTTCAACCATGTCATGGAAGATAGCTAACATGCACCTTTGAAAAGTCCCGGGCGCATTACATAGGCCAAAAGGCATTCTTTTGTAAGCAAATGTGCCATAGGGACAAGTGAATGCAGTCTTCTCTTGATCTTGGGGATCGATGGGTATTTGAAAATAACCCGAGAAACCATCAAGAAAGCAGTAATATTCATTACTCGCTAAACGTTCAAGCATTTGGTCCATAAAAGGTAGAGGGAAATGATCCTTTCTCGTGGCATCATTGAGTTTGCGGTAGTCTATACAAACTCTCCACCCAGTGACGAGACGGGTAGGAATCAACTCGTTGTTTGCATTGGGCACAACGGTGATGCCGCCTTTCTTAGGCACACAATGGATTGGACTAACCCATGGTGAATCCGAAATAGGGTAAATCATACCCGCATCAAGAAGTTTGATAACCTCTGTTGACTTCATGTATTTTTGGATTCACCCTTCGTTGGCTTTGAATTGTGGGCTTAAAGTCGTCCTCCATGAGAATTTTGTGTGTGCAGAAGTGAGGATCAATTCCACGAATGTCAGAAATCTTCCAAGCAATAGCCTTCTTGTGCTTCTGCAACACGGCGACAAGTCGGGCTTTTGCTTCTTCTTTTAGGTCCTTTGCGATGATGACGGGCGACTTCTCGTTGTCTTCAAGGAAAACGTACTCAAGATGAGGAGGTAGGTCCTTAAGCTCAAGAGTGTGAGGTTCCTCTAACGAAGAATCATCATTAGTCACCTCTTTAGGAGAAGGATGATCAATAGTAACTGTCGGAGATAGAGGAGAAAGATTGTCTTCTTTGAGAAGGTTTTCAATGAGGCGGAGATCTTCATCCCAATTGGTAGTAGAATTGTCATTGTCTAAATTCACATCTCCCATGGTGGCTTCCAAATCTTTCCAAAGGAAATCACTTTCTCCAAATAGAGATAGTGATGAGTCGATAGAGGAAACGGTCTCAACATTGGGAAGAGAGGTAGGAATACTTTTACAAGCATCTTTGAAGTGTTCTTCACAAGCCTTATCAAGAACGTCAATACAATTAACACTCTCGTATGAATAAGGTTGTTTAGAAATTTTTCCCATGTTGAAGACGATCTTATCGTCACCCACTCTCATGATAAGCTCACCAGCTTCAACATCTATTAGAGTGCGACCGGTCCGCAAGAATGGACGACCAACGATCAATGGCACACGAGGGTCCATGTCGTAGTCAACAACGACGAAATCAGCAGGAAAGATGAATTTGTCGACTCCTACAATGACGTCTTCGGCTATCCCTACTGGATAAGCAACCGTACGGTTAGCTAACTCCAAAGTCATTTTGGTAGGGACTAGCTCGGGGAGAGATAATTGCTTCCAAACACTTAGAGGCATTAGATTAATACTGGCACCTAGATCGGCTAGGGCCATGCAATTCTCTACTCCCGGGAAATTGCAAGGGATAAGAAAACGACCCGGATCACCAAGCTTGGTTGGCAATTTCCTTAAGAGCACTGCAGAGCAATTCTCATTAAGTTGGGTGTTGGCAATATCGAGAAGCTTTTCCTTGTCGCTCAGAAGATCTTTAAACATTTTCGCATACTTGGGCATGTGAGCGAGAGCCTCGGCAAAGGAGATGTTAAAATTCAATTGTTTAAACATTTTGAGAAAGTTTGAAACTTGAATATCATCCTTGCTCTTTTGCTTCTCTTTCCTCAACCTTGAAGGATAAGGTATATTGGATGAAGAAGAAGGCTTTAGGAGAATAGGATCACTCACAACCACGGGTGGTGGGGAAATGGGGGTAGAAGGAAGAGGTGGAGAAATTGGGGAAGTAGAAGGATGAGGACTAGGAGCAGGTGACTCGTTCTCCTTAGTCACAATCACCGGTGGAGGTATAGGAAGCTCGGGTTCTTTGGTACCTTTGCCACTTCGAGTGGTGATTGCTTTCATCTCCCCTCTTGGGTTCGCAACGGTATTACTCGGAAGAGTACCCGAAGAAGAGGGTTGATTACCGTGGAAGAAACTAGCCATCATGTTTCTTAAGTCATTCTTTTGACTATCCATAGTGTTCTTCATATCAGCTCTCAGATCATTTCCTTGTTTCATCAGGTCTGCTTTCAAGTTGCGCACTTCCTGTTGGAGATTATCCACGATCACATCGTTAGTCCTCATGTAGGTTCTAATGTCTTGATGAGATGCGGGGATTTGGTTGGAAGGAGCAGTGTATGCGGGTGGTTGATAAGCAGGTTGTTGGTAAACTTGGTTGTTACGTTGAGGTGGTTGTTGCTGTTTGTGAGGTGGAATGTATGGTGTACGAGGTTGTTGTTGTTGTTGAGGAGGGAGATTAAGGTTTTGTTGTTGGTTTGGGTTGTTTGGGGAAAAACCGGGTGGTGAGAGGTAGTTGTTGGAGCGGTAGCTAAGCAAATTACGGTCACCTTGAGGTATAGCTTGATAAGCAGGTGGAGGATAGGTGCCATATGCCGCATTCACATTCTCAGCAGGGTAGTCTTGGGTGGCGGTACAAGTAGTGTACGAGTGGGGACCACCGCATATCTCACAAGGTTGGCTGACAGCGTTAACTTGAGCGTTTTTTGCGTTGTTGCTGTTGTTGTTGCTGACGGTGTGGGTGACAAGCGATTCAAGAAGCACAGTGATTTTGTCCAGTCGCTTGTCGCTGTCATTAGTGCTAGCACTAGCGACATTGGTCCGAACACTCTTGGTTTGCACACGAGATTTATTCTCAATGATATCCCAAGCAGCATTGGAAGTCTTAGCCAAAAGATTACCCCCCGAGGCACTGTTTAGTGAATCTTGGTCACTCATGCTTAAACCATTGTAAAAAGTATTAATTTGATGTACTTTGGTAAAACCATGTTGTGGGCATTTTCTTAAAAGATCTTTAAAACGATCCCAAGATTCACTGAACGACTCATCGTACTTTTGTTCAAAATTTATAATTTCATTCCGTAAAGCGGTAGTACGAGAGGGTGGAAAAAAGTAATTGATAAACTTAGTTTCCAAATCCGTCCACGAGAGAATACTCTGTGGCGGTTCCTTAGCAAGCCAATGCCGGGCTTGTCCCTCTAAAGAAAAGGGAAAAAGTTGTAACCTTATAACCTCTTGTGGAACACCATTGAACTTGACCGTGTTAGTGAGTTGTAAGAATCTCTTGATATGGTCGTGTGGATCATCAATGGTACGCCCCAAGAATGGTTGAGCAGAGACCATCTGGATAAAGCCTGATTTTAGCTCAAAGTTGTTGGCGGCAATTGGAGGTATGACAATTGGATCAGTGTTGCCATCTACATGAGCTTGCAGTAGTTCAATCATTGGGCGATTATCCGGTAGAGGCTCATTGTTGTTGTTATTGTTCATGTTGTTGAAAGGTGGGTTGTTGTTGTTATTATTGTTGTTCGGAGGTGGTATGTTATTGTTGTTTTGTACACCGGCCATATCTAAGTTATCGAGAGGCTCGGGCTCTTGATAAGACGTGGATCGAGTGCGCATACACCTGCAAAAGAACGAACAAAGAAAAACAAAGCAAAAATATTTTTGGTTTTTATGTTTTTTTAATTTTTTTGTATTTTTGAAAATTTTATATTTTTTAGTGTTTTTGAAAATTTTTATGAAAAAGTAACGTTCACGGGGAACGGATCCCAAAATCCAAGTTCTCACAAAAAACTTTTGATCTTAACGAGAAGAGCCGGCAGCGACGCCATTTGATACTTGCGTTTTGATTGGGTTTCTCTAAGTTCTCTCGATATCCTCTCGAATTGATCTCAGCTCTAAGTGGAATGATTTGTTCTTGGTTATAAAAAGGAGTTGTTTTGTTTGTCTATTATTAAACTAATAACACTTAAATGTAAATGGCGTTGAGTAATTTGAAAGATTAAACTAAATTGACAAGGAAGACTTAAATGTTTGGAAACGTAAAGATAAAATTAGACGAAAACTTTGAAAACTTAAATAAATTAATGCTTAAAAACTTGTTCTATCGGAATACACTAAAATTATTTCTATCGGAATGTAAGAAAATCAAAAGCATCGGAATGTAATCATAACTACCATCGGAATGTCCATGTTTGGTACTATCGGAATGTTCAAAAACCAAGCTGTCGCGATGACTGCCTATCGGAATGTGGAGAACAAAAATTGGCCAGAGTTTCGACTAGGAAAGGGACCTAAACCCCGTCGGAATGTGCGATCGCAATACGCGATCGCAATCCCAGATCGGAATAGGGGGAACTACCACCAGATCGCAAAGTAAAACCCTCTTGGGTTATTGCGATCTAAACCAGTGAAGCTGTCGGAATATGTTTGAAACCCTTGTATTGCGATGGAAGGAAGGCAGTTCTGAAATTGGTGGTAACTAAAATTTCAACAAGCATACACAATAAGCCACCTTAACCGGAACTTTAAACAACTCAAAAAAGCTTAAATTTGACAACTTTTGAAAACGTAAACCATGAGCTTAATGAAAAGAACTTTTGAAAGACTAAAACTTATATGAAATCCGAAAATAATAAGCTTGAACAAGGAATAGGTCAATAAGCATGGAGAGCTTATAACCTATTCGTGAGAGAGCTAAAAGGGAAACAAGAAAGATCAAACTTTTAACACGAGCTCAATCACCAAATACAAACCGTATGAAGTGACACAATCGGATCAAAGGTTTTGACAAATCAAGAAAAGTAGAAGAAAATTAAAGAACTTGAAAGCTTAACTAGAATAAGATAGATGAAATCCCAAATACAAAGATTGAAGGAAGCTTGAATTAAAAGATGAAAAACAAAGAAAAAGTTTAGTGAGAGAAAGTATGGAACTTTCTCTCTCTAAAACTAGAGGAATGAAAAACTAAAAACTAGCTAAGCTATGTGTGTGAAAATTTGTGAGGTAAGGCCTTTATATAGGCGTGTGTGTATGGGCTTTGGTATCGGGCTTCTTTTCTTCTTTCTTCCTTGGTCTTCACGCTTCTTTTAAATAACCGTTTTCGACTTTGGACTTTTTAGAAGTGTCGGTGAACATTTCCAACTCGCCTTATAATCTTTTGTTTAATAGACTCGAGTTCTTCGACATATATGAATTTTCCATCTTTGGCTCTATTCTTCGATAAATCTTCAAATAGGCACAATGACTTCAAATCTTTTTGCATCTCTTGGACAATAGACTTCGTCTTGAGTCTTTTTCTTCGATAAAACCCGTGCAATCCCATGTTCTCTTCAATATTTTTCCGGTTGACTCTGAAAACACCATAATCACAAAAACCACGCATAATTCCAAACAAATGATATTAAATACGTGTTTTGCTGCTTCAACCTTGCTTCTACCGTGCTCCATCGCTGCTTAAGGGAACCTTTCCTACTCTTCTTTGGCTTGCCGTGTTCGCCTTAAGCCTATGCTACTTGCTCGATGAAAACTATGTCTTTGATCCTGGTGGATATGTTTCATGCTTTTTCCGTTGATGATCAAGGTCGAGTCAGGCTCATGACTCGGTTAACAAAAATCAAGCGCTTCTTGGGAGGCAACCCATGCATCTATCTTTTCGCTTTCTTTATCATAAGTGTAGGGGGGGAGACCCTTTGGTTTGCTTTCCTCTCCTCACTTCTTAATCAGGGATTCGAGCTTCAACGATCCACTCTTGATGATTCTTGACGATCCGTGATTCCGTTTCTACTTCTTCCCGGTTCTATCCTAAACTCTTTTCGATTCACTATTTTATATTTTCTCAATATTAAAATAGGAATCTCTTTAGTTGTCTCTTCCTTAGCGAGATTTAAACAAAGTGCACAATATCCTAAGTGTAGGGGAGTTTACTCCCACATGCTTAAACATTGAGGACAATGTTTATATTAAGTGTAGGGGGACTTCTATCGAAGTTAAGTGGTCTTTTCCTTGTATTTGTCCTCATTTTAACCGGAAAATCAATTTTTCGACATTTTTCAAAATTTTTGATCTATTTTGGCCGATTAGTTTTTCCTTTTATATAGTTATTTTCTTGCCTTATTAGAATAAAAGTTTAATAAAGTGGTTTAATTTTCAAACGTTGTGAATCTTTTGACTCAACCCGAGTTTACTTATCTAAGTTACTCTAGCTAGTATCCTTAACGTGTTTAAGTCGAGTTTTGCTAGGCTTTTATATAGGGAGCTATAAAACGCGAAAGTCTTAACTCTCACGGGTTAAGAACAAGAACTTTTCGCAAGTTCCTATTATTGATCTTAGAGATTCGTTTATCAAGGGAACTTTAAAACGTGATTTCTAAACTTGAAAAAGTCTAAGAGTTTGCAAGATCCTATAGGCGACTCGAAAACCCAAAACTTTGATTTAACAGGCTAAGTATCCACGAGTCTCATTACTTGAGATTTTAAACTGTGGAGAACGAGAGATGATAGAGCCAATTATAAGTTCGGTATTCTTTCGTGAATTTATGTGAGTTAATTATGAGCCTATTCTCCCATCGCTTGCTAATAATTTATCTGCTAATAAATAAGGTTGTACGATTTGAAAAGTTACTTAGCTTCTAGCCCAAGATCGTTTAAAATTTGCTCGGTATGGATTAGAGTTCATAGCCAAGGCATAACTTATTGAAGCGGGACGCGAAGATTGGCGAGTCCGAAAAGGCCCTAACAAGGCATGAGGACTATATTTTGTTGCTAAAGATCCAAAAGTGATGTGAAAAATCATTTATCGAAAATCAATATGAAGGATCGAGACACACGACGAAAAGCAAAAACTCCCCAAAAGTCATGGAGAAGTGTATCCGAAAAGACCCTAACAAGGTATGAGGATAAATAGATCCAGGTCATAAAAGGAGGCGGATCGTTGTATATCAAAGTCCAAAATAAAGATTGGAGAAAAATGAAGAAGTCGTGGTCCAAGTATGAGTCTCTCAAAACTTCAAGTGAAGAAATTCCTGTTATGAAGAGGAGGCCATTATTTCATGAACGTCTCTCAAGGTTTGAAGTATGAAGTCGCTGCCAAATATCGGTCCGAGAAAGGTCTCAAATCACGAAATGAGTTATGCCAAGATATGAACTTTATGAGGTCCCGAGAAGCAGTTTTAAAAGATTTTGTCCTTTAGCTAACTATTGATTAAATCGTTCACTTTATTTCCGGCCTAATAAACTATCGAAATAAGTCAAACAATGTATCCTCGTGATCATTCAAGACAATAATAAAATATAAGAGATACCCCTAGGAATAAGGGAGTCTAAGTGAATAATTGGCCCACATGAGTTCGTGTTAGTCTGCTAACTTATAATAACAGTGATCTCGTTTTTAAGCTTGGTTTGGAGAAAGTGAAAACTTGAGGATGATGATTATTCATGACATTTCCAAAACCCAAGGTATGCTTTTGATTTCTTTATTTTGTATGTTTTTAATTATCTATCTCTTTAATAAAGGCCAACGTGGATTGATTGTGATGAAAAATGTAAACGTGCTTTGTAACTAATGCATTGCATGAGGACATTGCAATGGTCAAGTGTAGGGGATTTGATAGGTGTGTAAACACCCATCTTTTCTACCACTTAATTACAATAATAACCGAACAAAACGTGTATTTTATGTCTTTTATGTCGGAATTATGCGTGGTTTGTGTTTTTGTTGTGATTTAGGACGAAAAGGTGAAAAGTGGAGAAAACACGGGAATTCACGGGCATTTACGGACTTTTATTGAAGAAAAAGATGAAAGACGAAGTCAAGAAGTCAAGAGTGTAAAAAGAACGGAAGTCCAAGACCAATTCTGAAGATTTATCGAAGAAAAAGTCAAAAGACGGAAGTTTATCAAAAGCCGAAGAATTCAAGTCTATTTTATTGAAGAATTTAAAGACGAGTTCAAAGAAATCCCGAAGCCAAAAGTCCTTTAAGTCCAAGTTTAAAGAAGATTAGAAGAAAAGTACTAAGCATGCAATTAATGAAGATTAAAAGAAGGAGGGACTTAATCTCGCAATTAAGAAGAAATGAAGGAGGGGAGGAAGCTTCCTTAATCCTCCCCTATAAATAGTCATTAGTTGTTAATCATTTTCTTTGTTGGCTAAGTGTGACAATTAGTCTTCCACTTTTAATTACCTTGTCATTTAAATACTTGTCAATTTAATTACCTTGTCTTGCACCTTAAATTAATTTAATTTCAAGTAAGTTTTCATTTAATTATTGTCAATCTTTACTTTATCTTGTTGATCTCTCATCTACCTTTCTAAATCTTTGATTTTTTATGTTTATGTTTGTGTTCATGTTCATGCTTTTATTTTGATTAAATAGGTTTTTGATTATTGTGGTTAAAGTTGTTAGATTTCTTGATATTGATTGTTTGTTTATGATTAATTGTTGATTCGTTATTAGTTTGATTAAATCGTGTGTTTGATTTGGTTGAATCTGTGTTAGATCTATTGTTTCTGTCATCCCTTGTTCTTCGGGGAGTTGTTTCTGTGTTTCTGTATTCCCAGGAAAAGTTCCGAGCCAAGGCAAGAAAGGCTGTTCATTCGGAACTTTCCAAGTTCCGAACCAGTGGGTTTCATCCGGAACATTCAAAGTTCCGGATCAACAGTGTTCATTCGGAACTCAAAAGTTCCGAGTAAAGACTTGTTCATTCGGAAGTCTCAAACTTCCGGGTCAGCTCATTCATTCGGAACTTTAGAAGTTCCGAACGAAACTTCCGAATCAAGACTTCCGGATCAATTCTTCCGAACCAAACTTCCGAGTCAAGAGTGTTCATTCGGAACTCCAAAGTTCCGAACCAAGGGCTTCATTCGGAACTTCTCAAAAGTTCCGGATCAATTCGAAAGTTCCGAACCAAGGGCAAAAGTTCTGTTGGGAATAAATTAAGGCCAGATCACTTGAGCACTGACAAGAACAATTCAAGCGTTGACAAGAGCAAAGCAAGCGCTGACAGCTCAAGCGTTGACAAGTTAAAGTCAAGCGTTGACACATTGAAGACAAGCATTGATGGAAGATATAATCTACACGTTTATTATATTCTAGAATACTTCTAGTAAGGATAGAAACGACAATGTATTTTCTATGTTTATCTTTACCTAGAATAGTTGATACGTAGCTTATTGTACAAGGCTTCTTGTAACTATAAAAGAAGGCCTTTAGGTTAATGTTTGATATAAGTTTTACATAAGTTTTTGTTCATAAACATCTTTCATTGTAAGCAAGTTCGACATTGATAATTGTCACACCCCACCATGGCGGAATATGGGGTGCGACGTATGGATATCATCACAACAAACGGTGTCTCTATAGAGAAAACTAAAATGCAAATATAATGTCATTAATGGCGACACAAATGTCATGACAATATCTCAACAATACATGAGTCTAGGTAAGTAGGTAACAGTCCTACCACTTACCCAAGACAAACAATAAACATAAACCAAACAAACATATAGGTGCCAACATGTATCACTTATCAAAAAACATAAAGGTAAACTAAGAAGGAACGGGGATTCTCCTTCTATATGCATTCCTAAGCTTCTCCAATCCTAGCCACTTATGTTCTCATGCTTAACCATAGTATCACCTGAAAGAGACACTAAAACACGTCAACATAAAGTTGGTGAGAGTCATAGGTTTAGACTCCAACGCTAAATCAGTTACAAGTTGTGAATAACAATCATCAACAAAAGAACATAGGGACAATATGTTACAATTATGTATTAACAACTATCAATCAAGAACAATCATACCAAACCAATCCAAGGCTCCTACCTTGCCAAACAACACCATGGTACCTTAGATGATCACCCTATGTACCTATCCCAAGGCCACTACCTTGGCAAACCACAAGGCCACTACCTTGTCAAACCACAAGGCCACTACCTTGTCAAACCACAAGGCCACTACCTTGTCAAACCACAAGGCCACTACCTTGTCAAACCACAAGGCCACTACCTTGTCAAACCACAATAACATATCAAAAATCGCATAGCAGTTAATCACATAAGTGTACACACAAGTCCATCACAACCATAAAACATTCACAGCAATAATTTAGAAACAACTCAACACAGTGTCTCTTCCATCCCATCTGGAAGTCAAAAACAAAAATAAATATGGGACTATGAACACTCACCAGATAGCTCCTTCACACGTCCTTGCACTAGCAACAAGCTAACAAACCAAAAACACGAAATCAATAAACGAACCAATCACTAAGATGGCTCATTAACCTATGATGGACATCTAACCCATTCTCACATATTTACCTCATTAATAAGCTCTAATTACCCCATTACCCGTCCTTAACAAGTCCTTAACTTGGTTAAGTTTAATAACTAACCCGTTCGTATTTTACCCAAAACAGTACCAGTTTTTAGGTCTCAAAACTTTAGGTCAAACGCCCACTTAAACCTACCCATGGTTTCTGTAAAAGGAATATTCACACCCTTACGTATGTTGGCTAACACCTCCCACTTGCCCTAACCTTAAAGCTACTGTTAAGGCCCCGATATATATATATCTACTTTCGTCATTCCAGATTTCCTGATTTTAAACGTACTAAAAGTTTGTTACCATTAAGGGGTCTTACCCTAAACCACCACCTTAGCCCAAGTGCAGATATTAACTACAATATATAAACCATCTCTCACGTTCGTGAGAAGATCCCAATGCAACCCTAAGTGCCCCAAACAACCCAAAACTTAAAAAGAAAACAGGCTGAATTCAAAACTGTTTTGACCTCCGACTGTTGTAACCTGTTTTTGACCCACTTCCCGACCTCCAATTTAGTTCTAGTTTCTTGCATTAGAAAGCCACTTCAATTACCTTTTCAGGGATACTTGGATCGCATCTTGAATGTTCTTAGAACTCCCGATATGATCAAAACAATTGACTCAAAATTCTGCCCAGTTTTTAAAAACGGGTTTAACAAAATCAACCACATTAATTAACCCTAATCACTCTAATTACAAGCCCTAATTTATGTGATCATCATATAATGATTATAACATCATTAATTTACTGATTTTATATAAACCCTAACCCTAATCCATCATAAGAATGATTAATTAAACATAAAAACAATTCAATCAAAAAGGTTTAAGAAGGTTTACCTTTGATTTATGAAAACCCCCAAATTTTATGAAGAACCCTAATTTTTTTATGAAACCCACGAATTTTCTTGGTTTCCAGTAGATAATAATGAATTTTTTTGTTTAGTATAACTTTATATAGGGTATGGGTGAATCCACTTTCCTTTTTTCCTCCCTTTTTCCTTTTTTTTTTCTTTTCTGGCGTTCAAACCGACCCACACCCTCCTTAATTTCGTTTTTTTCTTTTTTTATTATTAATATATGTATTAATAATATTACCTTAATTTATCTTAATTTATTTCAGCTCCTAAAGCCTCCAAAACCTCAAAACCGTAAAACTAGTCAGTTTTTACGCGTTTTACCGAAAAAGTCGTAAAATATACACTTTTATAAAAAAACTCAAATTTTGAAATAAACTTTATAACTAAGTCCTAAATGACTTAAAACCATCCCGAAAAATACTCACATGACTAATTACCTCTTCCGAGACCTCTAAATGCTAAACCGTAAATCGTAAAAATACGATTTTCTATAATACATATACGTATACGTAAAACTACTAAATAACACCATTTCACTTCATAGTCACTACCATGTGAGCTCATGAACATGAAATCGTCACACATCGTTTCACTCACAAGGTACCCCGTACCGGAAACGATATCCAAACCATAATCTATACACACCAATTAGCACATAAACACGTAACTAGCACAAAATAAAACTAAGTGACGAACCTCACAACCAGGGTTGTCACATCACTCCCTCCTAATAGAAATCTCGTCCCGAGATTTACTCCTTAGGATCAAACACACAAACAACAAATCACATGAGGATACTTGTTCTAAACGAACTCCTCTCATTACCACGTGAACTTTAGTTCAAGTTTCAAAATACCACATATACAAACCAAAAATAATTAAAATCATTGCCAAACTCTTGACCTCATAGTCAATAAATCTCACAAATGACTCTTTGATAAAACAAAGACTCTTATTAACACAAGTCCCGAATAACCGTACATGCACAATGCATTCTCAAACAACATTTACCAATCTCAATACATGAAATGCATCATGTATACAACTCATTTTCCCCAGGTAATTCTATACTCATAAGCTAATGGTCCGATCTTTCCAAAGATCATAAATGGACCTACAAAACTCTACATCAACTCTTCTATTTTACCAAAACATACCACCCGTTACTATGGGTGAAACTTCATACATAACTCTGTCACTAACTCTAGTGGTTTCCTTCTTTATTCCCTACATCCTCATTAATAGGGAACATGCCCCTCTCACCGGTGACTCTCTCCTTGTAGGAGACTTCTTGCTGATGTAACGCGTTCTCCAACTATCTCCAAACCTCGCGCCAATGCTCTAGGCGCCTTTCTCAATTACCCCTATAATATACTCATACCAACCATTAGTCTATCAACGGTATACTACGCTTGCTTTCCATCGTTTCTTCCCTTGCCATAATCCTTCATAAGGCATTCCATACATATTAGGCTAACTTTTACACAAAACTTCCTATCCCATCGCATATGTACGCAATCCTTACAAATTCTCAACTATGTGACTTCTCATCCCTCTTGAAATATGTGATGAATTAGGCAGTCTATCGACTATCACCCTACTCTCATCGTACTTATTCCTCCACCCAATTATGCATCCCTTTCACCAACTTCGTCCTTACATCGCCCTTTCTAAGCTACTCCTATCTATGTAGGAAGTATAGTCTACGTCTCTTTTCTCCATATGATTATCCAAGCCACACAACATACATGTTGACGCGTTCTCTGCTTTAGACAACTCAACTTGTGCAACCTACATCCTTCATCCAAACCACCCTAATACGTCATCCATATAGTTCAAGTTCGTCTCCGCTTCACTTCATTCTTCTTATTCCATGTCTCATCAACCATGCTTGCCTTTCCCAGATGGTACTTGGCCTTGCAATTTTCTTTCATCAATTAACTCCACCCATCACCTTTGCCAAATGTTCAATCAAGATGATTGAATATGTGTTGGAGACGTTCATGATCCGTATAGATCATTCTCCACGTCTCGTACACCAAATGCCTCTAGCATTCTAGGCAGATATAACAGTCCAGCTCCACCAACTAAGTCTATCCAGTTCTTCCAAATCTTCAGTTCCTGCAACGTATAAGCGATCGCCTTTCTTTGTCTTCCTCGTACGCGTCCAAATCCTTGCTCCACGTATCGTCATGCTTCACGAATTCATCCGGTCCTTCTGATAATGCCAAGATCGGCTCATTATCCAATCCACCTCTTCAGCCTCCAAAACGCTTCCTCATCCTTCTTCACTTCGCCCCTTGCTGGTTCCATGATACGCCATCATCTCTAACTACTCATCATGGTAAACGTAATACTAAAAACTCACACTCGAAAATCTCACGTATAACTCCACTCCAAAACCAACGCATAATTCGCCTCACTCTCCTTCTCAGATTTGAGTAGTTCAAGATGTCGTCGACGTTCCCGATGACAACTCGTTTATACACGTTCATGCACACTTGGTTCATTGACACCATGAAAATCGCTAGTGCTTTGGTGAAGCCAAATACATAACCGTAAACCCAAAGCGTTCATACAACATCCTTAACAATTTCAACTATGTCCTCCTCACACCCTCTCTTAGCGGCAATACTAATAAATTCCTTGCAATTTCTAACAACTCTTGTTTTTAAATCACTCCATCAACGATTTGCCTTAGAAGGGCACTAACTACAACTCCTCTCACTACTCCTTCTTGCTCTATTTATGGTTCTACCTCACAATAATAGGCAAACCTACTAAATTTCAGGAAATTTTCGGAAAACTTACATTCCCTACGAACAATCATAAATACCTTTGAGGTATTACTTCCCCTTCCAACACTCTCTATGGCGCGTTACTTGTGCTAATATCCCACAAATCTCTATTCATCTCCTTGGTACTCCTAAGAGACCTCATGACCACACTAGTTCGTCTAGGAACTTATTTCCTCCCCACCAAGGGTATTCCGACCGTTCTCTCATGATAACCTACTTAAGCGTGTAGGCGCGACCAAGTCTTTCATACGACTACCTCAACGCTCCCGAACAATACGAAACCAAAACTACATCCTGAATCCATCAGATACAATCAACGAATCAAACCAACGGATAACTAACGACATTTCACGTGCACCAATTAAAACAAATCAAAAACCATGAGACTCCAAAGAAAACTCAAACCCAAAACATGTATCAATTTCCAAATGACCCATGACAACGAAAAAATAATCCAAGAAACACCCAATGGCAACCAAAACATATTACGCCCCGCCACATATTATTTAAACCGTGCAAAGATCGACTTTCCAAAAGAATATATATATATATTTTTTTTAAATTTACTATTACCTCCCACATCTATGTGACTCAAACAATCTACAAACAACCCTCTTGACGAACTCAAAACTCAACTCAAAAACTAGGTATCTCGTGCACCCCATATAAAAAAAAACTACTATTCAAACTCAACCTCTAACCCGACACTTGCACAATAATTTCGGCCAATATACTAACCTCCCATGACTATACATTCTGAATATTTGAAAAGTACGTTCCGAGTACATAATTTTTGGCTTTTGAATCACTCAAAAAGCTCTAAAAACGAACAAGTTATGACCAAATCAGTTTTATACTAGTTGTTTTAAAAAAACTAAAGAATAAACTTAATGATTAATGTAATTCTTTTAAATGACAGATATAATTGTACGTGTAACCTTTATAAACTCAATTTAACCTTGTATTAATAATTATAAATGACATGAATCAGTTAAATCCGATTATATAAACTATGTAAGTAGAAAGAAATTTTACTTCGCTTTATTTTAAAGAAAGTCTTTTAGAATTTGAAATAAATAAGTGTTGACTAAAAAGAAATCTTATATTACATCTTGTTTCAAACACGACCCCAACACCTTACCCTTATTTTACCGAATACGACCAACTATCTAACCCTATACTAGATTTCCAAGTCCCCTTTTTCCATATACCAACCAAAAGAAATGTAAGACTCAACACAAAAGATTTCATTATCTCAAAAGAAATCCCAGGTTATTTCAATAGACTTAAAACCAAGAACACCGTTTTAAAACGTACACGTGAAATACGAAACTCAAAGAATACGCTACAAGACACAGTTCAAAAGATTCAAAACGTCGTTGAAACTCCACCAAACTCCAGCACCATAAAACACGAACAAACACAAGGTACGTTCAAGTTATAATAACTAGTGAACGACCATATACCATAACTTAACACATAGTAGTATATATACATCCGCATATGTAATCGCTTTATACGCTCGTTTTTCCATACGAGTAATCACCATCTCACCGTGCCACACAAGGCATAATGCCCACCTCCAAAACCATATCGTGTGACCCCATAATCACACACCACAACTATAACCCAAAACATAAAACACAAAAAGAACAATAGCCATATCATAGGCAGTCATTACATAAATCCATATATAATACATATACCCAAATTCTACATCTCATCATATACAAGCATGTACTAACCCTCTTTCATGCAACCATACTTGGGAACCCATTGAAGTTGTGGTACTTGTATAACTATGTTGGCCACCATACTTATACAATTACCCTTTCCCCAATGCACTCCCTCCTATGATGACACTTATAAGAATCAATACAACATATAACACATAAATCCATCTACTCACATAAGCTCATAACCACATAACCAATAAGATCCAAAACTCCATCTATAAAAATAACATAATAAAACTCTTGGAATACAGAAATCCATAGTCTAGCTAAAACAGCCTAGACTAAATCCAAAACGAGAACATAATCAGTTATAAGTCATGTCGCCCATAAGAGTGGAAACGGCTTTAAATCCGTCCTACCTATGTACTCCTAGTAACTCGAACCACCACACGATTCTTAGGGAACATGACTTAAACATCAAAAGAAAAATATTGTACCTCAGGTACATAAAATAACCCAACAAAAGATAGAACTACCATGTACCAAATTATGTACTATAATGTACAATTTAAGCAAAATACGACAATGACTAGTGTGGACGATTATGGTTCGACCCGCACTAGTCACAACCCAAAAAGAAAATAACATGTGGCTAAGTATGAACTTACTATGGTTCAATTCATACTAGTCAAAACATCACAATAAATAACATTCAAACACATCAATTATAATAAAATGCACACATACTCCTATGACGCCTATATGCAGGGACCCTTAAGCTATAAACTAGGCGACGCGACTAGGCAACCTAATTCTCTATAACCATTGTCTCTGATACCATTCTGTCACACCCCACCATGGTGGAATATGGGGTGCGACGTATGGATATCATCACAACAAACGGTGTCTCTATAGAGAAAACTAAAATGCAAATATAATGTCATTAATGGCGACACAAATGTCATGACAATATCTCAACAATACATGAGTCTAGGTAAGTAGGTAACAGTCCTACCACTTACCCAAGACAAACAATAAACATAAACCAAACAAACATATAGGTGCCAACATGTATCACTTATCAAAAAACATAAAGGTAAACTAAGAAGGAACGGGGATTCTCCTTCTATATGCATTCCTAAGCTTCTCCAATCCTAGCCACTTATGTTCTCATGCTTAACCATAGTATCACCTGAAAGAGACACTAAAACACGTCAACATAAAGTTGGTGAGAGTCATAGGTTTAGACTCCAACGCTAAATCAGTTACAAGCTGTGAATAACAATCATCAACAAAAGAACATAGGGACAATATGTTACAATTATGTATTAACAACTATCAACCAAGAACAATCATACCAAACCAATCCAAGGCTCCTACCTTGCCAAACAACACCATGGTACCTTAGATGATCACCCTATGTACCTATCCCAAGGCCACTACCTTGGCAAACCACAAGGCCACTACCTTGTCAAACCACAAGGCCACTACCTTGTCAAACCACAAGGCCACTACCTTGTCAAACCACAAGGCCACTACCTTGTCAAACCACAATAACATATCAAAAATCGCATAGCAGTTAATCACATAAGTGTACACACAAGTCCATCACAACCATAAAACATTCACAGCAATAATTTAGAAACAACTCAACACAGTGTCTCTTCCATCCCATCTGGAAGTCAAAAACAAAAATAAATATGGGACTATGAACACTCACCAGATAGCTCCTTCACACGTCCTTGCACTAGCAACAAGCTAACAAACCAAAAACACGAAATCAATAAACGAACCAATCACTAAGATGGCTCATTAACCTATGATGGACATCTAACCCATTCTCACATATTTACCTCATTAATAAGCTCTAATTACCCCATTACCCGTCCTTAACAAGTCCTTAACTTGGTTAAGTTTAATAACTAACCCGTTCGTATTTTACCCAAAACAGTACCAGTTTTTAGGTCTCAAAACTTTAGGTCAAACGCCCACTTAAACCTACCCATGGTTTCTGTAAAAGGAATATTCACACCCTTACGTATGTTGGCTAACACCTCCCACTTGCCCTAACCTTAAAGCTACTGTTAAGGCCCCGATATATATATATCTACTTTCGTCATTCCAGATTTCCTGATTTTAAACGTACTAAAAGTTTGTTACCATTAAGGGGTCTTACCCTAAACCACCACCTTAGCCCAAGTGCAGATATTAACTACAATATATAAACCATCTCTCACGTTCGTGAGAAGTTCCCAATGCAACCCTAAGTGCCCCAAACAACCCAAAACTTAAAAAGAAAACAGGCTGAATTCAAAACTGTTTTGACCTCCGACTGTTGTAACCTGTTTTTGACCCACTTCCCGACCTCCAATTTAGTTCTAGTTTCTTGCATTAGAAAGCCACTTCAATTACCTTTTCAGGGATACTTGGATCGCATCTTGAATGTTCTTAGAACTCCCGATATGATCAAAACAATTGACTCAAAATTCTGCCCAGTTTTTAAAAACGGGTTTAACAAAATCAACCACATTAATTAACCCTAATCACTCTAATTACAAGCCCTAATTTATGTGATCATCATATAATGATTATAACATCATTAATTTACTGATTTTATATAAACCCTAACCCTAATCCATCATAAGAATGATTAATTAAACATAAAAACAATTCAATCAAAAAGGTTTAAGAAGGTTTACCTTTGATTTATGAAAACCCCCAAATTTTATGAAGAACCCTAATTTTTTTATGAAACCCACGAATTTTCTTGGTTTCCAGTAGATAATAAGGAATTTTTTTGTTTAGTATAACTTTATATAGGGTATGGGTGAATCCACTTTCCTTTTTTCCTCCCTTTTTCCTTTTTTTTTTTCTTTTCTGGCGTTCAAACCGACCCACACCCTCCTTAATTTCGTTTTTTTCTTTTTTTATTATTAATATATGTATTAATAATATTACCTTAATTTATCTTAATTTATTTCAGCTCCTAAAGCCTCCAAAACCTCAAAACCGTAAAACTAGTCAGTTTTTACGCGTTTTACCGAAAAAGTCGTAAAATATACACTTTTATAAAAAAACTCAAATTTTGAAATAAACTTTATAACTAAGTCCTAAATGACTTAAAACCATCCCGAAAAATACTCACATGACTAATTACCTCTTCCGAGACCTCTAAATGCTAAACCGTAAATCGTAAAAATACGATTTTCTATAATACATATACGTATACGTACAACTACTAAATAACACCATTTCACTTCATAGTCACTACCATGTGAGCTCATGAACATGAAATCGTCACACATCGTTTCACTCACAAGGTACCCCGTACCGGAAACGATATCCAAACCATAATCTATACACACCAATTAGCACATAAACACGTAACTAGCACAAAATAAAACTAAGTGACGAACCTCACAACCAGGGTTGTCACAATAATCAAAGTGAAAGTTTGTTTATATCTTGTGTGTTCTTGTTTAAGTGTTAAATTTCGCATAACACTTAGATTCATAAAGCATATACAAAGGTTTCTCTACGTGTATTACTTGATCTAATCTCGTATACACAAAGCTAATCGATCTAAGTTTGGGATCAACAAGTGGTATCAGAGCTTGTTGAGGAACTTTTGATCTTTGAAGAACACCAGAACCATACACGAACACCAAAACCCTAATTTTCTCAGAAACCCTAAAAACACCAAAACCCTAACAACATCATGTCTGAAGAAATAACCTCCTCCTCCTCAGCCTTACCTAACATCAAGATTCCCATGCTTGATGCAACCCACTTTGACTTATGGAAGTTCAACTTTGAACAATATCTGGGGATCTATGACTACACACTCTGGGAGATTATTGAATATGGAAACTCATTCAATAAGGCTCAAAAGATTCTTGATGCCATTACTCAAAGATCAGCTGTTGAAGGATGCCCTGATGAGGATAAGAAAGAAAAACCTGGAGATGGTAGAGCTGTAGGTGCTGAAGATATTGCAAAGAAAAGGGTTGACATGAAAGCCCTAAATATTCTGAAAGTCTCTTTGGGACAAGAAAACCAGCACAAATATAGAGGCTATGAATCTGCTAAGGATCTTTGGGAAGCACTTGAAGTTGCATATGGTGGCAATGTAGACACTAAGGAAGAAAAGAAAAAGCAACTTCTGCATGATTATGCTGTCCTCAAAGCTCAACCCAATGAGAAACTGAGTAGTGTGAGAAGCAGATTACTTGACATCACAAGCAAGTTGTCCTTCATGGGGACACAAGTTGGTGATGTTGACACCAATGCTACCTTTCTTAAAAGTCTTGGTGAGGCATGGAAGATTGAGGCAAGATCTATTCTTACCAATAATACTTACAAGAGCTCCTCGTTTGATGACATCTACAACAAACTAAGACTGTTGGAAGATGAAACTCTTTCAGAGCATGGAAGCAAATCCACCACCAGCAACATGGCCTTCTTCTCTCATAGTGAAGGTCAATTCAATCAGAAGGACTCTTATATGCATCCAGTTACTGGATCATCATATGTCAGCGCTGGAACAAGTCCTGTCAACGTCTCTTTTTCAGACGCTGACACATTCAAGAATGACTCCACAAGAGTTAAACCTGCTGGTTTGGATTTGGATACTGTTTGTGCTTACATTGCTTCTTTGCCCAATGGTTCAGTGATTACATATGAGGACCTTGAGTAGATAAGTGATGAGCACTTGGAAGAGATGGACATCAAGTGGAACATGGCTCTTGCTAGTATAAGAGCAAATAGGTGGAACAGAAGGTTTAAAAAGAAGATGACCTTCAATGCTAAAGACACAGCTGGATTTGATAAATCCAAAGTTGAGTGCTACAACTGTCATCGTATGGGGCACTTCATGAGGGAATGCAGATCTCCTAGAAGATCTGATGCTGGTAAACCCTCAAGTCAGGTTGTTAAATCTCAGGATTCCAAAGCCATGGTTGCAGTTCAAGGAATTGATGGTACAGGATGGGATTGGAGCTATCTGGCTAAGAATACTGAAGAGGATAAAGCTTTGGTTGCTGATATTGAAGAAGAAGAGCATGTGGAATATGCTCTCATGGCACACTCCTCCTCTTCATCTGATAATGAGGTATATGATGATGCTTTTTGTAGCAAAGGTTGTAGGTTAAACACTGAAAGACTTAACAAAGAGGTGTTAAAACTAAAAGATGATATGAGTACTGAAAGGTGTAAATTGTCTAATTACCAACTAGCTCTTACTAAAACTAAGAAAACCGTTTCTGAATACAAGAAAATGGAATTTGACTTAAAAGATAAGATCAATATCTTAAAACATGAGCTAGAGGGTAGTATGGATGTTAGGAACATCATGACAAAGGTTAATAGAGACCTACAGGCTAAGTTAGATGAGGCCATTAAGAATAAAGATAATGTTGACCTCAAAATTCAAAGATTTGATAAAGCCACCCAAACCCTAGGAGACTGTGTAGCTAAACAAAGGGATCCTAAGGACATGACTGGGATTGGGATGAATGATTACTCTCTGGTTCCACCACCAGCTGGTGACTTCTATGGTGTCCTTAGAAAGGACTTGTCTTGGACTGGTATACCAGAATGCCAAGAAGAGGAATTCATTCCTCCACCAAGAGTTGTCACACCAGTTGAAGAGTATCAACAAAAATTGACTGACCTAAATGAGTGGAAGAAAGCTAACCCTACTTTATTTGTTAAGGGAGGTTTGCTATGTGAAAGTCCCAATGAATCACCACCCATTAAGGTTACTCACCCAATCACTGGTAAAGCTGTTGACCTAGGCTCAAACACTGTTAGAAGACCTACCATTAAATATGCAGAGATGTATAGGAATAATAGGTCACCCAAGAGCCAAGTTAGCAATCATGGAACGGGTTTCTTCTCTACTAGACCTAAGGTTGTGTCTAAGAAAGCCTGTTACACTTGTGGTAGCTTTTCACATTTGGCATACAAGTGTGTCAACGCTCCCAAAGCCAGCGCTGATAGGAACAATTTCAGCGCTGATAGGAAGAAAGTCAACGTTGTTAGGAAGTCAAACGTTGTCAGACCCAAACCTTATGTGCAGCAAAGTCCACAAGTGATTAGACCTGCCCCATTCTTTTCTAGAAGGTCTAACACTCATGGACAAAGACCTTTTCAAAAGACAAACACCTGGTCAAATAGGCAATGGGTTCCTGTAGCAAACCCTAGGTTCAACGCTGACAAGGGTAATTTCAGCGTTGACAGGACAAAATCCAACGCTGACAGAAACGTGACCAGACCTAAATATTTGCAGCCACAAGGTAAGGGGTCTAAAGCTTCTTCAAGCTTAACATGGAGACCCAAGAAAGATCAAAACCCTAATGATAATGGGATTTCAATGACTTGCAATAGATTTAGTTACATTTCAAAGGTCATTACAAAACCTATTGGGGTTAACTGGGTATTTCATCCTAAAAAGGATGAGAATGGGGTTGTTGTGAGAACTAAGTCTGTTCTTATTGAACAACCAGATGAATCCAAGTCTTCTGAGACTTGGGTTCCCAAAGAAAACTAATTTGTTTTCTTTATGTGCAGGGCATTCAAAGACAGATCAATGATTATGGATATTGGGATAGTGGATGCTCAAGGCACATGACAGGGAAGGAAGACTATCTGACGAATTTCACCCCTATTAAAGATGGTGATAAGGTATACTTTGGAGGTGGCTATGGCACCATTACAGGCAAAGGAACCCTTCTCACCAATAATCTGCGTTTTGAAAACGTCTTCCTGGTAAAAGAACTGGATTATAATCTGTTTAGTGTATCACAAGTTTGTGATAACAAAAATAAAGTTCTTTTCACTGATACTGAGTGCTTGGTGTTAAGCAAGGATTTTAAAATCCCTGATGAGAAATATATTGAGTATAGAACACCTAGGCATAAGGACATATATAATGTGAATTTAAATGGGATTAAAATGAATACAAATATGTCTTGTTTTTATGCTAAGGCCTTAGTAGATGAAAGTAATTTGTGGCATAGGAGACTAGGGCACATAAATTTTAAAAATATAAATAGACTTGTGAGGCTTGGTTTAGTTGATGGTTTGCCTGAGAAGGCCTTCCACAATGACCACTCTTGTGTTGCATGTCTTAAAGGCAAGCAGCACAAGGTCTCATTCAAGTCCAAGCAGGTGCATACTAGTTCCAGATCTCTTCATATGCTTCATATGGACCTCTTTGGTCCAACAAATATAGAAAGTTCAAATATGGTGCAAGTGTTACCATTAGATTCCAGGAATCCAATTGTTAGTTATGATGAGGATGAATGTAGATTCTGGAAGATTGGCAGATTTGGCAAGGAGGTACACACTTTTACCACTCTCATATCTTTATTTGCAAGTTGTGATAGAGAAGACTTGGTGGACCTTTGGAGGTTGCTGGAGACCAAGTATGAGGCTGAAGCACCAACTTCAGCTAATGGAATAAAACTTTGGACCACATTCAAAAGAATGTGTGGGACAAAAGAGGAAGATCCTGAAATTTGGAAGGATCTTGAAGATGACCTCAGTGGTCTTCAATGGAGGTTATATTCAGCTGCTGGTGTATACCATTTGAGTTCTACAAAGTTTGCTGAGTATCTACTTGTGGATGCTCAGTATTTCATATCCAAGGCTGTTTTGGAAAAGATGAAGGACACTCAGCTGGAGATAGATTATTCAAGTGACATGGCAAAGAATTTGATCAGATTTATTCATTACCAATATGAGAAGATTTGTCAGACTCCTCCAAGTTCTTAATGCTTATTCAGAAACTTGATCATAAGAGTAGATATCAAGTTTAGGGGAGGATTGTTGGGAATAAATTAAGGCCAGATCACTTGAGCGCTGGCAAGAACAATTCAAGCGTTGACAAGAGCAAAGCAAGCGCTGACAGCTCAAGCGTTGACAAGTTAAAGTCAAGCGTTGACACATTGAAGACAAGCACTGATGGAAGATATAATCTACACGTTTATTATATTCTAGAATACTTCTAGTAAGGATAGAAACGACAATGTATTTTCTATGTTTATCTTTACCTAGAATAGTTGATACGTAGCTTATTGTACAAGGCTTCTTGTAACTATAAAAGAAGGCCTTTAGGTTAATGTTTGATATAAGTTTTACATAAGTTTTTGTTCATAAACATCTTTCATTGTAAGCAAGTTTGACATTGATAATCAAAGTGAAAGTTTGTTTATATCTTGTGTGTTCTTGTTTAAGTGTTAAATTCTGCATAACACTTAGATTCATAAAGCATATACAAAGGTTTCTCTACGTGTATTACTTGATCTAATCTCGTATACACAAAGCTAATCGATCTAAGTTTGGGATCAACAAGTTCCGGATCAATATCTTCCGAACGAAGTTCCGGATCAAGGGAAGGAAAAAGTTCCGAGTCAAGCCAAAACTTCCGAACCAAGCCTGCTTCATTCGGAAGTCAAGAAGTTCCGCCTCAAGCCAGTTCATTCGGAAGTTTTAAACTTCCGAATCAAGGGTTTCTTGTCAGGTTCTTTTTAGTTTTTCTTTTAAGTTCTGTCTTTATTTTCAAACTTTATTTTTCCCGCCTTTTTATTTATTTGCACTTTAAGGTTATTTGTTTTAGCTTTATTTTAGCCTTGCCTTAGTTTAAGTTTTAGTTGCGTTTTAAGATTGCCTTAGTTAGATTTAAGTTTACGTCTTTACTTTAGTGCCTTTTAATTTTAGTCACGCTTTTAAATACTTGCACTTTACTTTAATTAGACTTAGATTTACTTTAACGCACTTTTACTTTAATTGTTTCGCACTTTTATTTAAAAACAACCAAAAATATTTGTTTCACCAAAGAACGACTGAGTCACATAGAGAGCCTAGATCGATTCTTTAAGATACCGAGAATACGAACTTTAATTTTTTTAACCTGAGTCAAACCGAGTTATCAAAAACATATGCAAACTTACCAAATAGAGATTTGACCAAAGTACATGGATTAAAAAATCAATGTAGGAGGTGTGTAAGACAAGACCTTAAGTCATGACACAATGATCCTCCATGATTCAATCTTGTTCTTGCTATGTTTGAGAGAATCATACATATGAATTATGTAAGCTCTATATTAATAGCGAGAATCTATGAAAAATCGTTTTTAGATTGAATTAACAATGTTAAACGAATTTCTCAACCATTTTTGAAAGAGACTTTGAGAGTTTTGAAAAGGAGAGGAGAAGATTTTTCAAAAGGATTTTTAAAAGACTCAAGGACTCAAAGTGGTAATAGGAAACACACAAGAAGAAAAGAATTTAAGGAAGATGTTCCATTAATCCTAGACCTAGACGCAAGTAATTAAAAGGTTCCCTCTTAAGTGGCTTAGTGAAGATATCGGCTAAGTTGTCCTCGGAGGGCACCTTTTCAATAGTAATGTTCCCCTTTTGAACATTATCCCTAAGGAAATGGTGTCTAATTTCTATGTGTTTGGTTCGCGAATGTTGCACGGGATTCTTGCTTAGGTCTATAGCGCCTTTATTATCGCACATGATGGGAACATCATCAAGAGAAATCCCGTAATCAACAAGCGCTTGCTTCATCCATAGAGCTTGTTGGCATGCTTTTCCGGCACTCACATACTCGGCTTCCGTGGTGGATATCGCAAGAGCGGTTTGTTTCTTGGAGAACCAAGAAGTTAAACAACAACCCATGAAGGTACAAACTCCACTAGTGCTTTTCCGGTCCACATAGTCTCCCGCATGATCCGAGTCCGCGTAGACAATGGTTTCTACGCCGGTCCCTTTAGGATACCATAATCCTAAATGTATAGTGCCTTTAATGTATCGGAAGATATGCTTAACCGCTTCAAGGTGAGAGGTTTTGGGAGCCTCTTGGAAGCGAGCACAAAGGCAAACACTAAACATGATATCCGGTCGACTTGCCGTTAGGTACAACAAACTACCAATCATACCTCTATATTTGGTGTTGTCTACCGACTCACAATCATCATCTACGGTGAGTTTAGTATCCGAGGCCATAGGGGTCTTCATTGGTCTAGATTCTTCTAATCCAAATTTCTTTAGCATTTCTTTAGCGTACTTAGATTGACTAAAGAAAATACCATCGTCCATTTGTATAATTTGGAGTCCTAAAAAGAAGTTAAGTTCTCCCATCATACTCATTTCAAACTCATCATGCATGATTTTGGCAAAGTCATCACACAATTCTTGACAAGTTGAGCCAAATATAATGTCATCAACATATATTTGTACGATTATGAGGTGAGGACCTTTCTTCTTTGTAAAGAGTGTATTGTCTACCATTCCCATGGTATACTCATGTTTAACAAGAAACGCTTTAAGTCTATCATACCAAGCTTTGGGTGCTTGTTTGAGTCCATAAAGTGCTTTCTTAAGCTTGTAAACATGGTCCGGTTTCTCAAAATCAATGAAGCCGGGAGGTTGAGCCACATATACCTCCTCATTGATCAAACCGTTAAGAAATGCACTCTTTACATCCATTTGTTGAAGCTTAATATCTAAGGCACAAGCATAGGCTAAAAGGATTCTAATTGATTCTAATCTAGCTACCGGTGCATATGTCTCGTCATAATCAATACCTTCTTGTTGATTATAGCCTTGAGCTACAAGTCTAGCCTTGTAACGAGACACAACACCATTCTCATCTAGCTTATTCCTAAATACCCATTTGGTTCCTATAATGGTAGAACTTCTAGGTGGAGGAACAAGTTCCCAAACATCATTGGCAACGAATTGATTCAATTCTTCTTGCATCGCAATGACCCAACTCTCATCCGTCAAAGCTTCTTTAACATTTTTTGGTTCAATCAAGGAGACAAAACAAAAGAAGTTGCTTTGGTTTTGGACTTGAGATCTTAGGGTCCTTTGATTTAAGTCACCAACGACATTATTGAGAGTATGATCCCTAGACTCCTTAATGTTTACTTCCTTTTCAACACTAAGGTCTTCAACTCCTATTTTTCTAACCTCTTTGGCTTTAACTACTTCTAGTTCATCCAAGTCATCATCAACCAATGGTGGTGTCTTGGGTGAAGGAGGGGTTTCATCAAAGGTTACGTTGAGTGATTCTTCAATAACCCCTGAGGTTCTATTTAGGACTATGTAGGCCTTACTAGTTTGGGAATAACCTAAAAGGATACCTTCGTAAGACTTTGGGTCAAACTTGGTAAGGTAGTCTTTGGTGTTGAGGATAAAGCACTTGCTTCCAAACACCCTAAAGTATTCTAATGAGGGTTTCTTACCTTTAAGAATCTCATAGGGGGTCTTTCCTAGGAAAGGTCGAATAAGAATTCGGTTGAGAATATAAGTCGATGTATCCACGGCATTGCACCAAAACTTTTGAGGCAAAGATTGCTCGTTTAACATCGTCCTAATCATCTCTTGGAGAGTCCTATTCTTCCTTTCAACTACCCCATTTGATTGTGGAGTACGAGGAGCCGAGAAGTTATGGGTAATACCATGAGCTTCAAAAAAGGCACCAAATTGCACTTCATTATCAAATTCCCTACCATGATCCGTCCTAATAGAAACAATTGAACATCCTAGTTGATTTTGAATTCTTCGACTAAAGATTTCGAAGTGATCGAAAGCTTCATTCTTAGATGCCAAAAATCTAGTCCAAGTGAATCTAGAATAGTCATCAACTATAACTAAGGTATAAAGGTTACCTCCATAACTCCGTATGGCGGAAGGTCCAAAGAGATCCATATGTAGGAGCTCTAAGCACCGAGAGGTCGAAACCAAATTCTTGGCTTTGTGACTTGAGTGAACTTTCTTTCCAACTTTGCAAGCATCACAAAAGTGACTATCAAACTTAATCTTGGGGAGGTGTCTTACCAACTCCTTAGAGACTAAAGATTGAATTAAACGCATATTAGCGTGACCTAATCTCCTATGCCAAAGAGTAGAACTATCATCTATAGTCGCAAGACATATGTTGTCTTTTGACTTCTTATTAACCTTCATGACATAAAGCCCATGCTTTCTAACACCTTTTCCAATTACTTTTCCATCTTTTACGATTTCATTGTCATGTTCTGAAAAGATGACCTTACACTTATTATCACAAATTTGACCTATACTTAAAAGGTTAAAACCTAAGTTATCTATGTGCTCAACATTTTCAATGGTCATGGAGTCAAGAGAAACCGTACCTTTGCCAATGATATTACCACGTAGACTACTAGCGAATGTGACGTTACCTCCATCATATGCTTTGTAATGCGAGAACAAACTTCGATTACCCGTCATGTGTTTAGAACATCCACTATCCTTAATCCACTCATCAGGCTCCAAATCAATTCCCAAGCATATCTAGGTAACAACACACAAGATCAAACATTTGGTCCCCAATATCTCATGGGTCCAAAATTGTTAGTTCCAAACATCCCTTGCATTTAGTTGGGATGCATGAATGAGGAGGGGATTCCCCATGGAGAACAAAATGGAGGAGGGTAGTAATTCATGTAACCATTTTGTTGTTCATTACTTCTCCTAGGTGTGTTTGATCTAGGTTTAGAGTTATTATTATTCCTTCTAGGTGTTGGAGTTTTACTTCTAGGTCGTGAGTTGTTTTGATTATCTCTTGTAGGCGTTGTTGTTCTACTTCTAGGCTTAGACTCATTCCAAACTCTAGGTGGAGTAGAAGATAGTCTAGATAAACTTCTATTTCCCATGAGAGGTTTACTTAACGGCTTATAGAACTTACCAATAGCATTGTCGTCAAGTATGGGTAATTGAACCTTATTAACAGTAAGATGCTTTGGTTTTTCATTTAACTTAGATTTTTCAGAAAGTTCAGAATTTTCACAAAACTCAACTTCTGGCCGCGGTACCTTATCTATGGCTGCGGTTCCATAGTGATAAGGAACCGCGCCATACAATGTGGAACCGCGTCCAGAAGGTATTTTCTGTGAAAACCTTACTTGTTTTGGTTCACTAGTTGAGGCTTCATTTGAGTTAAAACCTAGACCAAGTTTTTCCTTAGAATGAACTTGTTTGTTTAACATATCAGCAAGAGCACTAGTACCTTTCATGAACTTTTCCAATTTAATGGAGGTGCTCTTGAGATCATCATTCTCTAATCTAAGTTTCTCACAACTTAAGCAACCTAAATCAACCTCTTTGTTTTTCTCAAGTTTAGCCAATTTCTCCCTAAGTTCATTGATCTCATTTTCAAGCTTAGTTTTGGTTGATTTTAAGGTTTTATTCTTTTCTATGAATTTAAGACTAAGTTTGTGTAAGCTATCATATTTGCCTTCAAATTCAGTATCATCTAAAGTAGAACTATCATTGCTATAATATTCGGTTTTGGAATGTACCCCTTTAGAAGTGTGAGCCATAAGACATTTCTCCTCTTTGGGGTTTTCATCATCATCTTCACCGCTATCGCTCCAAGCGCCACTAACGAATGCCGTGTGGTTCTTATCACGAGCGGGCTTTGGACAATCACCAATGAAGTGATTTGGATCACCACATCTAAAGCAATTGCTATCACCTTTTTCGTTCTTGACAAACCAATTCTTTGACAATGGTTTCTTGTCATAGTTTGGTTGCCTAACGTGTTGACCTCGTCTCTTGAAGAACTTCTTGAAATCTCTCACCGCCAATGCATACTCCTCGTCATCACTTTCCGAAGAACTATCATGGTCACTTTGTGCCTTCTTGGCTTTAAGTGCAAGAGATTTCCTTTCACTCTTGGTTTTTACTAATTCCGAGTCCTTTAAAATTATCATCTCATAAACCTTCAAGTTTCCTATGAGTTCATCGAGTGATAAAGTTGAGAGATCTTTCGACTCTTCAATAGCCGTGACTTTTGCTCTCCACTTTGGATGTAAGGCCCTTAGAAACTTCCTAACATTGTTCTTGCTAGAAAAACCTTCATCAAGTGCTTTTAGACTAGTAAGAATGGTGTTAAATCTAGCAAATGCACTATCAATAGTTTCATCTTCTAAGATGACAAATTGTTCATATTGTTGGACAAGAAGATCGATTTTACTTTCTTTGACTTGGCTATTACCTTGGTGGGTTACTAAAAGAGTGTTCCAAATATCTTTAGCGGTTTCACACATAAAATTTTTTTCATACTCTTTCTTAGGCAAAGCATTATAAATCACCATTTTAGCTTCATTATTTTTTGAAAGTTTCTTTTTAGTATCATCATTAGCTTTGTCAAAAGTGACTAATTCTTTTGTTTTAGAAACTTCATTAAAGTGAAAGGGTAAAAAATCACCATTGGTAATAACATGCCAAAGATCTAAATCTTTTGATTTCACATAAGTTTCAAATCTATTTTTCCAATAAATAAAACTATCGGTTTCAAAAAATGGTGGTCTTTGCATAGATTGCCCTTCTAGGTACTTGTTGGAATCCATAGATCGATTCAAGTTTTAAAATACAATATACTTTAAAAATTCTTGAGCAACCCGCTCTGATACCAATTGTAGAAACTAGAAGGGGGGGGGGGGGGTTGAATAGTTTCTTATATTTACTTGTTAAAATATGGTTTCCAAAAATCCTTTTTCAAAAACTTAGGCTTGAGGAAATATGTGAAATCTTCTTATGCACAATATGAACAATGATAGTGTAGCTAAACTAATACTAACAAAAATATATCCACAAAGAATAAAGAATGATAGTGTAGCTAATCTAATACTAACACATGTATATGCAAAAAGAATAAAGAATGTAAAGAGTTAAGGGTAAAGAAAGATCAAACCGAACACCAAGGCTTTATAGTGGTTCGGCAACGAAGCTCACTCTTCGTTCCTACTCCACTCCTCGAGTACTCCTTACTCGAGAGTTCACTACACAACAAGCTCCTTATGGTGGAGAAAACCGTACACGTCGCTTAACCAATTTCCGACTCTAAGCTAAAAGTCGAGCCCTAATTGTAGCTAGGACCAATCTACACAACTATATTTAGTACATACACAACTTCCAAATAGACACAACTACTTGGATCTTCACAACTATGACACAACTACAAGTATATAAAATTTGATCTTCAATGGATCTTTGGTGGTGGACTCAACACTTCACTAGGATAGTGTTCCTCTCTTTGCACTTGGAGAGGAAGGGATGGATGAACAAGATTCACTTCTTAAACAAGTAATAATCAAACAAGTGATCAAAGATTTGAGTGATTAAAGAAGGGGTTTGAATCTGGTAATAAATGTGCAAAAGAGGTGAGGTGAAAAGCTGAGAATGGTTCACTATTTAAAGGATAAAGGAGCCAACGGCTATATCTGCCCGCGGTACCTTATCACAGCCCGCGGTACCTTATCGATAAGGTACCGCCTAGGCGCTAAGGTACCGCCGGACTAGACTCCGCTCCTTTTTGTCCTTTAGTGGTAGAGGTCTTATCTGGGTATAAAAAATATCTTGAAAGGATATTCTTAACAGAATAAGAATATGCCATTTTCAAATTTCAAATAATTAATTTAATAAAACATTTTCTTAAAAATAAAGTTTAATAAAAACTTGTCACATTTAATAAAAAGTGAGTTTTAAGAAAAGATTAAATCACTTGATCACTTGATTAAGGTTAGTACTTGTTTATCCATACCTTAAGTGAAAATGGGTAAAATGAAAAATACTTGAACTCAAGAATTTGTTTTTCGTTGTTTTCGTAAATGCTTGTTTTTACATATTGTCGTAATCAAAACTAAGCGAGACCGAAAAATGCAAGTAACGTTTTTAGTCATTATTGCATTAACAGCGGCCATGTCGTGTGTAACATGATTTCCCTAAACGTTACCCTATCTGAGCCTTTTTCTCCCTGTCTCGCCCTTTGCATTTTATTTTTCCGATAATGGAAGAAAGGTGAAACACATTTTTCTAGATACCTAAAAAACATAGTTTTTTTTCTCTTTGTCTAATTAGTCTTTGTACTCAGGCATGTGCTGCAACTTAGCACATGCAACAGCTTGATATGAGTATCAAAGCCGATTTGTTCATGTTCGCCCTCCGTGGTGTGGTGTTGCTGACCCGTTGGCCACATTTGGGTTGCAAGTTAACACATGTTATAGTTTGATCTAAGTATCAAATGTGATGCTTCGTTGTCACCCTTTGTGGTGTGTAGCGTTTCCCATCGACCTTATAAGTAAGGCTAATATTATGCGTATCTTGGCAGGGAAACCTACAAGTTGCAGCCATGACGTGTCGCTAGTTGACATTGATACTTGGGCTAAAATGACAAAATATTCATTTTGGATGTGATTAATTTTCACAGACTTGGTTATAATTGAGATTGTTTTTATCTTCACAAGGCAATGAGCTCTCTTTGGCGTCGGGAATAAACAATAATATACCATTGAATACTAAAAGTATAAATATGTGATACCAGCTATTTTAATGCAACTGATGCCTAAAAACATTATTTGTAATTACTAATCTTTCTTAGTTTTGATCACGACAAAGTGTAAAAACATTTATCGTCAAAGATAACCGTAAGACGAATTATTTAACGAACACTATCATTTAGGTAATAATGATTTAAGACTTACACAAACATATCTTATACATGTTTATTGATCACTAAAAGTAATTAACCTTAAAACTCACATTTATTCAAATGCGACAAAACATTTTTTAATAAACTTTCCTTTTAAGAAAATATTTTCTTAAAATGGAAAACGGAAATTTGAATTTAGGATATTCCAAATGAATAAAGGATATTCCTTTTGAGAAAAAACTTCACCAGATGGATTTTCCCACTGAAGGACAAAAAGGAGCGTAGTCTAGAGTACGGGGTTCCTTATATGTGCTCGCGGTTCGTTATTGATAAGGAACCACTTGCGGCATTTAAGGAACCGCGAGTAGCATTGCCATTGGACCCTTTCTCCTATAAATAGTGGATAATTTTTCCATTTTCTATGAAAATTTTTAGACAACAATCTGCTTCTAAATCTCCTTTATATCTTCAATCATTAGTAAATGATCACTTAATTTGTTAAGTATGTTCACTTATGATTATCTCCTTAATCTCCTTTTTCTTATGTCCAAAGAGAATATCTCTTACATACTTGTGATATGTTAAAAAGATGAAGCCTTGATGAAGATCGTCATTTCTTAGATCTAGTCACGTTCATCATATTTTTTCATTTGAGTCTTGTGTAGATCCAAGGTATATGTATATACCTGGATGAGTCTTGTGTCTTAGTTCTCACTTAACTCAAAAGTGATGTAGGTGTTAGTTTGTTGAGTGTAATTTTTCACTAAACTCTAGAGTGATGTAGGTGTGAGTATGAGTGTGTTAGTTCTCACTTAACTTGAAAGTGATGCGAGTGTGATACATAAGTGTAGATTGGTTCTAGCTAAGATTAGAACACGACACCTAGTCGTGTGTCAGTAAAGAAAATGCGCGACGAGTGTAGATTGGTTCTAGCTAAGATTATAATTTGACACCTAGCCTTGTGTCGGTAAAGAAGATTCGCGACGAGTGTAGATTGGTTCTAGCTAAGATTAGAACTCGACACCTAGCCTTGTGTCGGTAAAGAAGATGGGCGACGAGAGTAGATTGTTTCTAGCTAGGATTAGAACTCGACATTCAACTTAGTGTAGGTAATTATTGTAAGCAGCATGTAAGCTTTTTCTCCGCCAAGAAGGGAGATTGAAAATATAGTGAAAATCTCTAGTAAGGTGTACTCGATAAGTGGAGTATGAACGAAGAAAGAGCTTGGTTGCCGAACCACTATAAATTTTTGGTGTCTCTTTCCGTGATCTTTATATATATTTGTCTTTAAATTAGTTACTCATTATCATGATCTATTGATATATCAAATGGTTTTGAAAGCATTGGTAACTGGCCTAACTATTATGAAACAAGTTATTAAATAATAGTCACACCTAATGACCAACATAATTTTAATTAAGAAAACTATTCAACCCCCCTTCTAGTTTCTGCAATTGGTATTAGAGCCTAGGACATTCAATATCTTTGAAGTATATTGTTCTTTAAAGCTTGGATCGATCTATGGTCTCTACTACATAGAAGGGTCAGGTTCATTAAAGTTTCCTTTTTGGTCAAAACCTCTTTTCTTAAAAATTGACCTTATAATTGATGTTATATCAACTTATCTTGATCATGATCTCTTTAGTAGTCCTTATATATTTTAGATCTACTTTTGAAATGTATCTACTAGTTTGCATCTTTCTTTGGTGTAGGTACTCATGAAGACTAAACATTGATTTGATTATGGATTGGTGATCATGAGTCACTTACACTTGGTGAAGACTCATCACTTTTTGATTTCGAACTTCATGGGATGATGATATTAAGATTGGTAGATGTGTTATTAGTCCATTGAAGACTGAGGATGCACTTAGTAGTCAATATTGGTAGATGTGTTAGTCCATTAAAGGCTAGGGATGCATTTTGCGGCCAAGGTACGCTTTCATGCTTCCACGCTCTTTGATCATTCTTTTGATCTTTACTTGATTATGTGCTTGTTTTGATCTTGGCATCCTTCCCTTGATCTTTGTTTATACCATGTGCTTATCTTCTTTTACCTTCTCAAACATTCATTGTCTCGAATACTTGGCTCACAAAGGTGAGTCAGTCGAAGTTCAAAGTATTGAGCATGATGTACATGGTTTGCAACCTCATACGGAAAGTAGTCCATATATCATATGTTGTGTGTGGAATTAAGCTCGTTTCCAAGATGATTGATAAATCCTTTGAAACACCGAATTACATCATATGATGTAATTTGGACACTACACATTTGGAATTGACATATTACAAGGATATTGTCATTGTATCTCAAAACAATTCCCTAGATCCGATCAAGAGGGAGAGAAAGTGAATCTATATATTTTCTCATCCTTTGTAAGATTGTAAGACATTTGTATCAAGTGTTCTTACTCCAAGAAACAAAGAAGAGTTTGGTATTGTTCATTACTAAACTCGTTTCGTCTTACGCCAGAAAAGGCACGTCATGAATCACTATACATGACACAAGCTCTTAGTTTCAACATCTTGAAGATCTTCTTTCATCTCATGAACATTGATCTTTGGTCTTGATTTAATCCTCTTTGATTCTCTCATCTTTCTTCTTTCACAAGTATTCGTTGTTTCTTCGTTTCGGTCTTTTTCGGTCTCGATTCCACTTTTAATCCTTTGTTAAGGCATTATAATCTAGTGGTCTAATGATTTTCAAAACACTTAAAATATATAATTTAAGTATTTTAGGAAAAATTGGTTTGAAAATTTCTTTCATTTTCATGGGTTTTACACGGACTCTTTTGTAGTTCCCTATTTGTCGCGGTTCATTATCAATAAGGAATCGCGGGTCCACCAGACATCAAATAATTGGTTTTTTTTATTTTACACTTTTTCAGAAATTCCTTCCTCTCTCTTATTGTTGGGGTGCGACGGGAAGAACAACAAAACTGCCATTAACATTTTTCTAAAACTCCCAAATCACTCAAATTAATTGATTGGTCAAGGGTTCCATCAAACCTTCATCTTTCTTCAATTAATTGTAAGTATTTCCATTCAATTTCATCTAATTCGTTATAATTGGGAATTTTTGAAATTAAAATGAATTAGAATCAAATTAGGAATGTTGGTATCCATAGTTTAATTGCTATGATTCCGATAGGTTCGTATTCTTTGAAATTCCATGAACTCAATTATAGAACAAATTCTAAATTGACTAAAGCAATTTAGTTTAATTTTGAAATTGATATGAACCCTTGAATGAGTTGGTAATTGCATTGTTAATACTTAACTAAAAATAGGTTTTGAAAACTAATGTTAAAATCCATAATTGATGTGTATAGTTCATATTCATTTGTCAATGGTGAATTTGGTACATTACGAACATAGGAATGCTAAGCAATCATCCTTTGATTAGTCAATTCTTTGATTAAGCACATTCCTATGATTTTTAAAATTATTAACACTTATGTAACATAGAGTGATTTGTGAATGTATTTGTGGTTATTATAGGTACTAAAAAAAGTCTTTAGAAATTCTAAATGAACATGAGAAAACTAGAGAGTATATTCCTATTTTTTCCAACTCTTGTCGTTCCCGAACTCTTAGAAATACCTTTCGCTCTCTTGAAAAACGATGCTTCCATGAAGGTCGTTTTGTCTCTTCGAGTCTTGACGGGCATGAAATCGCTCGATTCATGTTCAAGTCTATTGGCTTTGATTTTTTAATTGAAATTGATGAGCTAATCTTTCCCTCCTTTCTTCTTGAGTTATTTAGCTCATTTTCTCTCTGTGCATCAATAATGGATTTTCTATTAGATTTTCCATTAAGGGCAAATCTATCATATACTTCCTTGCCGAATTCGGTCAAATTCTCAAGGTACCTTATGATGGTCAATGTCGGTTCACCGACACTTGGAGTCTTAATTCCTTAGAATTTACTTCTATTGGTGTTCACTATGTCACCAAATTTCCTTCACCCTCTTTCATCGCTCGAGCCATTTATATACCTTGTAAGCATCAAATTCTTGGTGAGTTCCAAGGAGCCGTTCGTGCTCTAACTCCTTGGGAATTACTAACTAGAGAACTTAATGATTTCTTTGTGCCATGGGCCGAAATCGTTAGGGAAAACGCAATGTTTCTTGGTGGTGATCGTGATCACATACCCGCATGTCTTGCACACATGTTGGATTGTGTCGTAACCTCCACCCCGCACAACTTTGCGTATTACATTGCTAGTAGAATTAGCTTCATTATTTTCAAATCTAATTCTTGTCTCCTTTTTGTGACGTTGCCCACTCGCCTTCTTAGAAGGGTTGATCATGACTTTCCTCATCTCGGAGTGTCATCCTACATCTCCGTTAATCGTGTAATGCTTCCCATTCAAAGTGTTAGGATTTAGAGGGAGATAATCAGTGGCAAAAGTGCAGCAAACTAATAGCAATATCAGTAACAAACACAAAACAACAAGATCAGATGGTGTCTTTTGAACAAAAGGAACAAACTGTTGCTATTTTCATGTTATTCCAGAAAAGTATGTTACAGTGCAACAAATAGAACATATCCATACATAAGAAACCGATATACTGGTTTCCTTTTTCTGAAGTTACTTAACTAGCAAAAAGACCAAATTTCCCTTCGGACCAAAATTACATAAATACTCTTAAAACTAAAAGTCAAACTTTTCTAACAATCTCCACTTTGACTTTAGTTCCTAAGTTGCGCCATAGTTCCAATTATCGATATTGAGCAAATCCAAATAGTGACGAAACTTGCTCAAAGGAACCGGTTTAGTAAACACATCCATAGGATTATCTTTCGTGCTAATTGTGAAGGAAAGTAATGCCTAAAAGCATTATTAGTGTTAACTAATCTTTCTTAGTTTTGATCACAACAAACTATACAAGACATTTATTGTCAAACATAATCGTAAAACGAATTATCTAACAAACACTATCATCAAGGTAATAATCATTACACTAACATATCTTAATCATCTTCAGTGATCATAAAAGTGATTAGCCTTAAAATTCACTTTTGTCAAATGTGACAAAAGATTTGTAATAAACTTTCTTTTTAAGAAAATATTTTATTAAAATGGAAAATGAAAATTTGAATATGGCATATTCTAAATGCCATGAGAATATCCTTTGAAGGTTTCAAACTGCACTAGATATTTCAAATCCACTAAAAGACAAAGAGGAACAGAGTCTACCTCCGCGGTTCCTTAAGTGCCTATGCGGTTACTTATTGATAAGGAAATGCCTAGTGCAATAAAGAACCGCGCACAGATAGCCGTTGGTTTTTGTCTTTTATAAATAGTGGATCAAATCTATATTTTCCACAACCCTTTTTGGACATTTCTTTCAGCCTTATTTCTCCTTTCTAATCCTAATCATTTGTAAATGATCATTTAATGTGTTAAGTATGTTTACTTATGATTATCCTCTTGATCTCCTTCTTTACCTTGTCCAAAGAGAAGATCACTCACACACTTGTGATGTGATTAAAGATGAAGCTGTTAGCCTCAAAATATTGAGTCAGACAAGAATTCTCAGTCATAGTTTATTATTGTAACATTTATTAGAACGTTGTAATAGGTACTATAATAGTCGTGACATTACGGGCTTGATGACTAGCTTAAAAGGCCTATTTCAAGGTACTAAGCATTTATTCAAGCCCGACCCAATCAAACATATAGCCCATTATGCCACATGTAGCAAGGCTATAAATACTCTTCCTAGCATGTTAGGAAGGGTGTTGATTGTTCATTTTCTTAATCTAACATTCCTAAAGTTTCACATACTTCTCTCTACTTTCTCTCACTACTTTCTCTCTCTAGAATTCATCTACTTTATCTATTTTCTTTTTTTCTTCCTTGCTTAATCATCATAATCTATGGGACAACAGAAGCCTTGATGAAGATCATCCTCTCCTAAAGATCTAGTCATGTTCATATTTATTTATTTTTGTCTGGTGTAGATCCAACGTATTTGTGAATACTTGGACTAGTTGTGTTCATCCAAGCTATTTGTGAATACTTGGATTAGAGTTGTGTAAGTCCATTGGATATGTGTGTGCTTGGATTTGTCTTGTGTAAATCCAAGCTACACGTGTGTACTTGGATATGTTTAGTTGAGTTGTGATGAGTTATGTAAGTTCTCACTAAACTATAAAGTGATGTAGTTTTGTCTTGTGAGTTCTCACTAAACTATAAAGTGATGTGTAGTTGTGTCATGTAAAGTTCTCACTTAGCTTCAAAGTGAAGAGTCGTGAAGATTGGTTCTAGCTTTGGATTAGAACTCGACATCTAGCCTTGTGTCAGAAAATGGTGAAGTAGGCAACGTTGTGAAGATTGTATCTACCTTTTGATTAGAACTCGACATTTAGCCTTGTGTCGTAAAATGATGAAGTTGGCGACGTTGTGTAGATTGGTCATATCTAAGATTAGGTCTCGACATTTAGCTTAGTGTTGGAAAATATTGTAAGCGACGTTGTAAGGTTTTCTCCACCAAGAAGGGAGCTTGTGGATATAGTGGAAATCTCGAGTAGGTGTACTCGAGGAGTAGAGTAGGAACGAGGATAGAGCTTCGTTTCCGAACCACTATAAATCTTGGTGTCTTCCTATTAGGTTGTTTCCTTCCTTACTCCTTACTTACTTCCATTATCATTACATTTACTACTTTTCATTGTTAATGCATTAGAATTGAACCTAATCATTATGCAACTAGCTTTCAAGTAAAAGATAGTTTTGGCATTCAACTAATTGAAAGGAATTTTAATTAGGAGACAAACCGAAGAGAAACTATTCAACCCCCCCTTCTAGTTTCTACAATTGGTATCAGATCGATGGTGACATAAGATCTTTGAAGTATATTGTACTTTAAAACTTGGATCGATCCATTGTCTCCTCAAATTAGAAGGTTAAGTTGTACTAAAGTTTCTTTTTGGCCAAAACTATTTTTCTTTGAAAATAGGCCCTTTAATTGGTAATATAGCATCTCATTTTAATTAGTAGTATTTATGCATTTTAGATTTACTCTTGAAATGTATCTACTAGTTTGCATCTTGTTATGTGTAGGTACTCATGAAGATCAATCATTAAATTGATTATGGATTGAGTTACTTACACTAGTAGAAGACTCATCTTCTTTGATTTCCAACATCATTGAATGATGACATCAAGATGGATGGGAGTGATACTAGTCCTTGAAGACTTAGTAGTCACTCTAGTCATGGTTGGGCTTTGCATTGATTGCTTGATTGCTTGGAATGCACTTTGTGGCCAAGGTACGTTTTCGTTCTTCCACACGCCCTTTTGATTACTCTTTTGATCATTACTTGACTATGTGCTTTTTCTTGGCATCCTTGCCTTGACATTTGTTTGTGGTTTGTGATTCTATTCTTTTGTCCTCTCAAACATTCATTGCTTGGATACTTGACTCACTATGGAGACGTAAAGTGAGTTAGTAGTAGCTTAAAGTATCAAGCATGATTTCCATGGTTTGCACCCTTACGGTTAGTAGGCCCTATATCATGTGTAACTTGTGCAATTGAGCTCATCTCTAGGATGATTGATTATTCCCTTGAGATACCAAACTACTTCATAAGTTGTAGTTGGATTTTACACATTTGGAATTGAAATATTCCAAGGATATTGTTGTTGTTAATCCTAGCAATAATTGTCCGATCATGTGGGAGAGAAAGTGAATTTATACTTTGCTCACTATTTGAAGTAGAGTAAGACTATTCTTGAAAGTGATCATATTCTATGTATCAAAATTTCTTGGTATAGTTCATTACCAAAGCCGTTTAGACTTTGGCCGGAAAGGCACGTCTTAAACCACTATATATGACACAAGCTCTTCGTCTCCTCGACTTGAAGATTGTCATTTGTCTCTTGAGCACTGTTCTTGATCTTGATTAACTCCTCTTGACTTCTCTTCTATTTTCTTCTTTGCTACGAGTAGTCGTTTGTCCGTTTCGGTCTTTTCCTATCTCGATTCAACTCGTAATCCTTCATTAAGGCATTATTACCTAGTGTTGAGGTGGTCCAGTAATTTCCTAAAGGTTTAAGATATATTTTAAGGATTTTAGAAAAATTTGGTTTTGAAAAATTCTTCGTTTTTCTTTGATAAAAACTCGCCACTGTAGGCGGTTCTTTATCTGTCGCGGCTCAAACGCACGGTTCCATATCGATAAGGAACAGTGGTCAGTGATAGCGACTAAAGTGCCAGGTTTTATAATAATATCATTTTTTCAAATAAACCTTCTCTCTCTTCTCCAATAGAGCTGACGGTTTCTCCCATTTTCCACCATTGTTAAACCTTCAAAACCTTCAATCACTCAAGATTAATTGATTCCAATTTGTGGGTTTCACTCATCCTTTATCCAAGATCAATTATCTGTAAGTCATTTCATTCAATCTCATCTAATTTGTTCTAGGGTTCATACTTTCATTATTGGGGATTTTTAAAATTGATATTGAATTAGAACCTTATTAGGAATGTGAGTTGACATAGTTATTGTACTATGATTCCTTAGGTTCATATTCATTGAGATTTCACTAAAACCCACTTGTAGAACAATCTGAATTTTGGCGAAATAATTTTCGTTAATTGATGGAATTGATATGAACTCATGAACAAGTTGGTAATGGCATTGTTAATGCTTACCTAAAAACCTTGTTTTAAAAAACCAATGTTCAAGTTCATTGTTGATTTTACATGGTCAATTTGTTATTATCAATGATGAAATAGGTACATTGTGAACATGGGAATGATAAGGATTAATCCTTTGTTTGTCAAGAAATTGATGAAACACATTCTCATTTTTTTTTTTAATTTTTGGCTTATATTTAACATATGAGTGATTGGGGAAATATGTTTGTATGTTTTATTTAGGTACTAATCATTCCTTCGGAATATCAACAAGATCACCAAAACACTAGACAATACATGCGAAACCTAGCCGATCTTTGTCCTTCCCTACAACTTTCTAATACCTATGCCTCACTTCAAAAAGGTTGTTTTCACGAGGGTAGAGTTTTCCAAGAGGATATTGAGAGGTATATATATACTAAGTCGATGTTCGAACAAATTGATTTTGATTGTTTGTTGTACATCAAGGAGGATATATATCTCGAATTTCTTTTGGAGTTCTTTAGCACATATTCTCTCGTTTCTGATAACGATAAAATATATGTTAAGTTCATCATTGATGGTCGACTCATTTCATACTCTCTCGAAGATTTTGGTCTAGCTCTTCTTGTTCCATTTAGAGGGACTTTTTGATTTACGGATAAATGGAAGCTTGATGCTCTCCTTGAACCCTTCGGTTGTGCTCCAAATGACAACAAAGAGATTGACCTTGACTTCATCCTTGATGTCATTTCTAAAGCGCGTAGTGGAAACGTTGTAAGAAGCCTCCACTTAACCAAGCGTTCGGTGAAACGTTTTGAGGTTCTCTTAAGCGACCTTAATGATTGTATGGTCCGTTGGGCCGACATCCTTAGGGAAAATGTGTTTTGTCTTGGTGGAAACCGGGATCATATTCCGGCGTGTATGGTGCATATGTTATTTTGCATCTCTACCAACACCAAGTACAATCTCGCATTTTATATCGCTCGACGAGTCAACTATGCTCTCTCCAAACCTAAAACAAGTCTTCGCTATGCCATGCTCCTTACTCGCCTTTTTAAGAAGGTTGGTGAAGACTTTCCCGACCTTAATCTTTCTCGCTTTCAACCGGTTCATCGGGTCATGTTACCTATTCGAGAGGTACAACCAAGAAAGCCTAGAAGTGATCGAGGTTCGAGAAAGAATGAACCACAAGAGTCCGACGATGAGGACATTAATATGTCACCAAGTGTTGGTGGTGGCGTAGGTACTAGTACTCATGTTGGCTCTTCGAGTGACTCCTACCCATCCATGAACTCTTTCATAGAAGGTTTAGACGAAATTTACCCTCCTCCTCACCATGCCACTAGTAGACTTCCGGATAAATTCGGACTTCAGGATGTCTATCGTGCTAATCTCAAAACCCAAGGTGAGTTGTATGAACATCGAGTGGAGTCAAGAGGTTCGTTCAAGAGCATAAGCAAATTGATCAAGGGAATTGGCAAGAAGAAGAAGTGAAGCTTTGGATAATCATGGTTAACATGTTTGTGAACATGTTTGAATTGTTGAACAATTTCCTTTATTGTTATTTATTTAAATAGGATGTTATGTGTATTAACTAATACTTTATGTTTGGATTATCTATTATTTTAATCCTAGGTGCTTTTGTGATCGATCTTTCGATTCACATTGCTTTGTGCATCTTATGTGTTAGTTAGCTTCCTAGATTTTGATTAATAGTTCACTTTGGCTTGATAAACCTTTGTGTAAAATCTGGGCTAGCAAATGTTTCAGGAAGTGCATTTTTTGGAACCCACTGGGG
This sequence comes from Glebionis coronaria, assembly GCA_025667525.1. Classification (NCBI taxonomy): domain Eukaryota; kingdom Viridiplantae; phylum Streptophyta; class Magnoliopsida; order Asterales; family Asteraceae; genus Glebionis; species Glebionis coronaria. Next base: position 51,708,664 of record CM046880.1, read on the forward strand.
GCGGTTCTTTATCTTCCCCGCGGTTCCTTAGCGATAACGAACCGCGACCCTACATAAGGAACCGCCATCACCTGTTCCGAGAGAATCTTTGCTTTATACTGTTTTCCCTTAATCTGTGTAAACATTGATAAATTTTTTGCAAAAACCTACACTTTCCAAAACTAGGCTACCTAATTTCATTACTCACATAAAATGATTTTAACCCATTACTAGTTTGGATCATCCCTTCTTCTTCTTAAACCCCTCCTTGTTGATTGTGTTCTTCATCCCTTAAACGTCTTTCTAAACCTCCTCATAACCATGGTGTCCACTAGAACAACCAACTCTTCCAAAATTTCCTCTTCCAAAAGAAACCTTAAGATTAAGATTAAGTTACCCAAACTTGGTTCTTCATCTTTTCATACTCCCAAAAATGAGATTTCTCCTATTCTCATTTCTTCATCACCTTCACCACCCCTTGCTCCATGCAAGACCAACTCAACTCATGGTACCAACCACTCACATGGTTCTACATTGATGAGATGGCATTTATACATGATCTCATCGTTCTTTTCGGACTTTAAATGCATTAAAATGTCATAAAATACCATATATATGCTTGTGTTTGTTTACTTGTGTATTTTAGGTTTGGATATCATGAAAAAGACAAAAGATCACAAGAAACAAGGAAAAACAGACACGAGAAACGAAGCCGTACAAAGAACCGGGCCCTAGTTCATGAATTATCCAACATTTACCCTTGAAGACTTAAAGATATACAAGATTGATCCTCAAACAATGAAGAAATGACACTTAAAACCCTTGTGAATTCATAATTACAAGTTTGGTCCCTTAAGTTTGTCAAAATTGCAAAAAGGTCCCTCAACTTTGAAGAAATGGCAAGATTAGTCCCTCATCAAATCTAATTTGTCAATAATGGTCCCTCATGGAGTCAAAGATACATTGAAGACCTTTGAAGATCAACAAAGTCCAAAATCAGTCCTTCAAATATGAAAACATGGCAAAAACAACCCTTTAAACCTTTTTGGAAAAGTTTGGTGGCAAAAGTGTGAAGAATGGAAGTTTATTAACAAAGGAAACACGTTTTGTGGGCTGAAATTCTTCTTATGCAACTTTCCCCAAAGAACAAGGACTACTTGTGCCATTCCCAAAGTTTGAATACACAAACACGCGCCAAACAAACACAATCCCCCATTTTCGGATCAAAACTTACCACTGTTCACCATCAAGAACCCAGTAACTATCACAACTTAAACAAAGGGTAAATTTAAATTAACCCTACCCACGCTTAATTCACACGCCCAGAAACCTATCCCACACATTAAACCTTAACCTCCACTCACCAATAGACCCCACACCCAAAACCGTTTCACCCATCACATGACAACTTATTCCCCAAGGATTGCCACGTGTCAAGATCAACAACCAATACTCTTTGCTTAACTCCAAAGCTATTTTGAACGGTTTTGATCATTTTGGACAGCTCATATCAAGGATTCTTCTAGAAGCACTCAAGGACAATATTAGGAATTCAGTTCTAGGGTTTATGAATAGTGCTTTGTATCCATTTGCCTATAAAAGGAGACCTCAACCTGTGAGAGTCCCTTTGTTCCAGATTTTAGATTTTAAATCTTTGTAATTCCTTTTTATGAAATAAAGTTTGAATTTCTGAAAATTTTGAATTCTCATTTGTTATTTATAAAAGTTTGGTATCTGATAAGCTAAAATCTGAGTTCCATATTCATGTTTGAAGGTTTTTGAGGCAAGGTTTTAAGCAATAAGACTTGTGTTTCAAAAATCAGAAAGTGCTTGTTATTTGTTCATCATTTTGTTTGTTGTTCTTAGCAGGTACTTGGAAGCTGGTACTTGTTTTGCTAGTACCTCAGCTCAAACAATCCAGGGCCTGGATGTAGGTCTTGGAGGTTTGCACCCTTCTCCTTTTTCATTTTTCTTAATTTTTTCTGAATATTGGTGATTTTATATGATTATTGTTGAATTTGTGTTTTTATGGTTGAATCTTGTTTATCTGTGCTTGTTTGATGTTATTGGATTGATATTAACTTGATTTGTGGGTTAAATCTGAAATATCCTTTGAAAATTTGTGAAATCAGATAATTAAGGGGTGTTTGGGTTAACTGCATAAGCAGGTTTTGAGGGAAGTTGAGTAGTTGTATTGTGTTGGTGATTACTGGTATTTGTTTACCTGATATACTTGGTCACTTATTTGCAGGTTTTGTGGTTTGAAACACCTAGATCCTAAATTAGGCTCTAAAATCAGATTTACTTGTTGAATTTGGCTGTGGTTTAAGGGACACCTAGATCTAATCATAGACTAGGGTTAACAAGTGATTAAACCTAGTTAATTACACCAGGGAAGTAGGATTTGAGGCTTGAAATTGGATTTGTGGTCAATTAGATCAGCAAAGTGTGCATGTGTTCTTGACATTCATAACAGTGACTATAATCTGCTTTGATCTTGTTCCTTACTTTGATTTAGTGACTGATTTAAGTTTGTTTATGCTTAATCATAGTTTATATAGCTTGTGTATGCATCTTGTTGAATTTGGAGTGCTTATTCTGGCTTAAATCTGCTTAAGTGTTCATAACTGCTTAATATCTAGGTCTGTGCAATATCTGTGGACTGTTTGCTTAATCTGGGCTTATTGTGTGAACCAATTTGTGATTTGTTTGTTGATATAGACTCCTTGTGATTCACTGATCACAAGGGTTCCCTTGTTTCCATTTGAATCCAACTGGATCTCTCTAAAAAGCTTGGTCAAATAGTCAAAGCAGTGGGAACTCCTTTCCCCTGCTGCTAGCAACTGCTAGTGTATTTTTGTGTTCAGCTTATCAATAAGATATTCTAGCTTATTTTAACTAGCAACAACTTGGATTTTGTAATAGGTGCTCATTATTTGACCCATTTGTTCATACTGGAGCAATTGGTGGGTTGACTTTAGGGTTTGACTAGAAAACCAACTTAATTGACTTTTTCATAAGTGCTTATTGGCTTATTCTGGCTTATTGATGTTGCTTATTGGATTTTTGTTGATTGATTTGGCTTATTGAAGTCATTTGTGACATTTTTCAAGTTGAATCAAGTCCTGAGGTGCCCTTAATCTCAAACCCGACTATTTTGTCTTTTAGTAGATTTGTACTTTGCTTATTTCTGTCTTATTGATTGTGCTTTTTCAAAATTTCTTTTTACAGATATCTTTAGTATCCCAAAAGAAGGTTGTGTGTCAAATTAGAGCTTATGGCATTAGCTTATTGCTTAATGGGCTTAATGGCCCAATAAGGATAAACTGTTTGATCATTAAGCTGTGATAAGCTCACTTTCAGCATTTGGGCCTTTAGAGTTTTGTGTTTAGAATTAAATTTTGAGTCAGATAGTGCTTTCCCAATTCATTTGGGCTTATTTTGACTTTTTGGGCTAAAAGCCCAATAAGCTTGACTGTTTTGGGTTTTGGCCCAATTGGAGACCCAATAGGGGTATCCTGGTCTTTTCACTTTCATTTTCTGTTTAATTAGGTCAAAATAAACTAGTTGCAAGTTTTTAGAATTATTTATAATTTTTGGATTTTTAATTTTATTTTAATATTATTTTATTATTATTTTTCAAATTTCACATTTTTACACTTTTTATATTTTTCTTAGCTTAAATACATTAAAACAGGATTTTTGCAACTCTTAGATTAATTCATCTTTAGATTAGTTTTTATAATTATTTTAAGTTTTAATAGTTTTTAAATCGTTTTAAAAAGTTTTTATTAGTTTAAAAATTTCTAGTTTTTAATCTTTTTAGGTCATTTTAGAGGTTTACCAATTGAAAAATCTTTATTTGGGCTTTTTGATAATTAATTTGATTTTTAGGGCTTTAATTAGCATTTAAAAATTGATTATTTAATTAATTAAAAGGTTTGAAAAAGTTTTGATCATTGGTAAACTCTTAGTTTATTTATTTTGATTTTTGGTAATTTTTAGAATTAATTTTTATTTTAGCTCATTTTACGGTTTTACGTTAAGTCGTAGTGGTAATTAATTTCACGTCTTCGTCATCCTCTTTTCTCATCCCCTTCCAACCAATATTAATCTCAAACCTTGCTACATTTTAGTCACACACATATACCTCCTTGGGAAACGAACTTCACTTAGGGTCATTAGTGCTTGATTTTCCTAAATCATCACTTAATACTTACCGCTTTTACGCCTTTTTCCTAAAAGGTCGTATTTTACCACAATCATTTTGGCGCCGCTGCCGGGGAGGTGTGTCGTGATTAATTTGTCTTGTTGTTTTTAATATTAACCATAAATAGTATTTGTATTAGTAGAAATCTACTAATACGTATTATCGGTTTTTTTTTGGTTTTTCTTGTGAAATTATTATTACTATATTGTATTAAGTATCACTATCAATACAAAATATCTCCAAAAGTGTGAAAACACAACCTTAATTGAGATTTGATCTCCTAATTATTGTTTTCGAATCTCAAACAAAAAGAAAAAGGCAAAAATAGATAAATACTTTCGTGAAGCTCGATTTTGAAAAATACGAACTATAAGGTGGGTATAAGGCGGGTATTATAAAATATACCCTAAGGAAAAAGGCTCTTAAGTGCTTCGCGCCGCCTCGTTTCCCCGCTTGCTTGTGAGTATTTTGAGATTGAAGGCTAATCGAGGGTTTTTCCGCCCAAAGTATTATTACGTATAATATATTTGCTTGGTTTTCTTTTTGTGATTAAAACCTCTTGAACAATTTGTTTTTTACCAAAATTCTAAAGTCACTCGAAGGCGTTCACTCCACGTGATCGTTTTCATTCCTTTGAGGCTTCTTTATTCAAGAGTTTGATTCGAGGAGAGATTTGGTAGATTGTTGTCTACGAAGATAAACCAAAATCCAAAAAAATTAAAAACAATCAAAAACAAAAAAAAATTGAAAATTCACAAAACACCCAAAAAGAATCTTCTTTGCTCACCTCCCACTCTTCGTGAAGTTTATGATCACTCGTAATCAAGAAAAACGAGCTCGTAAACGTCTTCAAAAGCAAGCAAATCAAGAGACGTTGATTGAAGAACAAACTCCAATTGTTGAACCTATTGTAGAACAAGAGGTCGTCATGGCTATCGTACTATGATGGAGTTGCTACAAGCACCCACCGAGGGTTATGGAGAGGCCATTGTGATTCCCGCTATCCTTGCGGAGAATTTCGAGATTAAGACGGGTTTAATGTCGATGTTGCAAGCTAACAAGTTTAGAGGTCATGAGAAAGACAACCCGCATTATCAAATTAGGAATTTTAATCATCTCACCGCTACTAGCAAGTTTAAGGATGTTCCACATGACGCCATTAAGATGATGTTGTTTCCATACTCGTTAGATGGACCCACTAAAATTTGGCTTGAGAAAGAACCGCCAAATTCAATTTTGACATGGGGAGATCTCGTTTCTAAGTTTGTGAACAAATTTTTTCCACCAACTAAAACAACACATTTGAAAAATGAGATTTCAAAATTTGTGCAAAGAAATAATGAAAGTTTTTCAATGGCATGGGAACGCTTTAAAGAAATGTTACATGAATTTCCACACCATGATTTTTCGGAATTGCATCAAATTGATACTTTTTATAATGGGCTTAATGATCATGAACGAGATTACTTGAATGCCGCCGCGGGTGGTAATTTTTTGTGCAAAACGACCGATGAAGCTTTAAAGATTATCGAGAATAGATCTAAGGTTTATAGCCCTCGTAACACACCGAGTGTTGCCAATTTGGGTTCGTCATCGTCGTCATCGTCTCGTAGCATTAATGCCTTACATGATGAAGCTAATGAGGAAAATCGGTTTTTCGATAGATTTGCTAATCTTATGACTCATTGGAAAGCTCAAGAAGCTTTGAATTCCGCTTCAGTTAAAGCGGTTGCTAAGAGTTGTTTGTCTTGTGGTGGAGCTCATGATCTTTCCGAGTGCATTACCGCGGATGGTAACACTTCGAGTGCTTACGTAGCAACGGGAACTTATAACCAAAACGGCCAAGGTTCCCGCCCAAATCAAGCTCCACCAAATCAAAATGCTAATAACTATCGAAACAACAACCAAGGTGGTAATTATCAAGGCAATTCACGTAACTACAACAAGGGGAATTATCAAAGTGGGAATGGACAAGTCACTAATCAAAACCAAAATCGTGATTTTCAAAACACTACACAAGGTTTTCAAAATGCTCACACTAAAAATCTTCAAGGAGAATTTTTGGATTATGCTAAAGCAAATGATGCTAAGTTTGATAACATGCAACTTGAGATGATTAGCTTAAGATCCGAGTTGAAAAACGAGATTAAAAACGAACTTGCTAATGAACTTAAAACTCATGCAAATAAAATGGAAGGAAATGTTCAACGTCTTCAACAAAATCAACAAAAGATGGAACAAGGACAACATGAGATTAAGCAAGAATTGTTAAAAGCGGATTTAAGGCAATCAAAATTTGAAGACCGAATGGCAAAAATGTTTGAAGCAATCATGTGTAAACCCTCTTCCTCGGGTGGTCTTCCTAGCGATACCATTGCAAACCCGAAGGCAGAAATGAAGGTTATTACTACTAGTAGTGGTAAAACTTTCAAAGAACCCATTTCTCGTCCAAGTACTTCTACGGAGAAGGAAAAAGAGAAAGAACCCGAGGTGGTGGTCGAAAAGGAGCATATTACAATCCCACGAAGTACCGCTCATACCACACCTACGGTTGAACCAATACCAATTGTGGAACCCGAGTTTCCAAGGCCGTTGCCTAATGTCCAACCCACACCACCCTTACCTTACCCTTCGAGACGAAACAAATAGAAAATGCAAGAACGTAACAAACAACAAATCGAGCTTTTTATAAAAATGCTTCAACAAGTGCATTTTGATGTGAGTTTAGCCGACGCGTTGTTATATATGCCTCGTTTCGCTTCCACTTTTAAAAGTATGATGAGCGATAAGGAAAAGCTTTCAAAGCTTGCTAATTGTTCTTCGGTTTATCTTAACTGCATACCGGAAAAAGTTGGGGACCCCGGAAAGTTTCTCATTCCTTGTGACATACAAGATATGAAAGAATGCCTCGCCTTGGCTGATCTTGGTGCGAGCATTAATTTGATGTCATTTTCCATTTGGAAATCACTTTCGCTTCCGGCTCTTACTCCTTCGAACATGTCTATCGAGATGGTCGATCATTCTATGATTTTAGCATGTGGAGTAGCCGAAGATGTTTTCGTGAAAGTGGGGAAGTTCTACTATCCCGTTGATTTTATAGTAGTTGACATCCCCGCGGATCCTCAAGTTCCTCTAATTTTAGGTCATCCATTTTTAGACACCTCGAGATGGCTTATCGACGTTCATGCAAGAACTATCACTTTGAGATTCAACGAAGAGGAACTTGTTTTAAACGCTACTCAAAACTCAAAACCTTCTCATGTTTATGCAATCGCTACCATCAATCACATTGACTTAGTCGATGTGGTTTGCGATGAGTTTTCACAAGAAGTGTTAGGTTTTTCCGATAGCTCGTCAAGTGGAAATCCCACTATTTTGAATCCGATTCTTGCTAATTCTACACCAAATCTCACTCCATTCCAAGGAGGCGATTTCACTTCAAATGAAATCGACAATGAAGATGAGGTGTTGATTAGTGATGATACTTCTATTCCACCATTTCTTCCGCCAATGGAAGTTATGAGTGTTGAACCAAAATCTTCAATCGAGGAACCACCTATCCTTAATATTGAAAGATCTTCCATCTCACCTTGAATACGCATTCTTGGAAGGTGATGACAAGTTGTCGGTTATTATTGCAAGAGGTATTGCTAATGATGAAAAAACTGAGCTCTTGAAAGTTCTTAAAGCTCACAAAGGGGCAATTGCGTGGAAAATTTCCGACATTAAGGGTATTGAGCCAAAATTTTGTACTCACAAGATTTTAATGGAGGAGGACTACAAACCCGCAATTCAAAGTCAAAGAAGGGTGAGTCCCAAAATTCACGATGTCATTAAAAAGGAAGTCTTGAAACTCCTTGACGCGGGAATGATTTATCCTATCTCCGATAGCCCATGGGTGAGCCCAATCCATTGTGTCCCTAAAAAGGGAGGAATGACCGTTGTGCCTAACGAAAACAACGAGTTAATTCCCACTCGTGTTGTGACCGGTTGGAAGGTGTGTATTGACTACCAAAAGTTAAATGACGCCACTCGTAAAGACCACTTTCCTTTGCCCTTCATGGACCAAATGTTGGAGCGACTCGCGGGAAATGAATTCTATTGCTTTTTAGATGGTTTTTCCGGTTACTTTCAAATCCCTATCGACCCTCGTGATCAAGAGAAGACTACGTTTACGTGTCCTTATGGAACGTTTGCTTATCGTAGGATGCCTTTCGGACTTTGTAATGCACCGGGTACGTTTCAACGGTGTATGATGGCAATTTTTCACGATATGATCGAGAAGTCGATGGAAGTGTTTATGGATGACTTTTTGGTGTTTGGCAATTCGTTCACGTCGTGTTTATCTAATCTCGAGCAAATGTTAAAACGTTGTGAAGAAACCAATCTTGTGATTAATTGGGAAAAATGTCATTTTATGTGTAAACAAGGAATCGTCTTAGGACATAAGGTCTCGAAAGCTGGGATTGAGGTCGATAAAGCTAAGGTAGACGTCATCGCCAAGTTACCTCATCCCAAAACCGTTAAGGGAGTTAGGAGTTTCCTAGGCCACGCGGGCTTTTATATTCGTTTCATCAAAGACTTTTCGAAAATCTCTCGACCTATGACATACCTTCTCGAGAAGGATGCTCCTTTTAATTTCAATGAGGATTGTGTTAGAGCTTTCGAAACTCTTAGAAGTAAACTTACCGAAGCTCCCATTCTTGTTGCTCCTAATTGGGAATTATCCTTTGAAATCATGTGCGATGCAAGTGATTATGCTATAGGGGCCGTCTTAGGGCAACGCTATGAAAAGCATTTCCGTCCTATCCATTATGCTAGTAAAACGATGACTGAGGCTCAATTAAAGTACACCACAACGGAAAAGGAATTCCTTGCCGTGGTCTATGCTTTTGAGAAATTCCAACCTTATCTCGTCTTAACTAAAAGCATCATGTATACCGACCATTCGGCTATCAAGTATCTCTTAGCTAAGCAAGATGCTAAGCTGAGATTACTTCGTTGGATGCTCCTCCTCCAAGAATTTGATGTCACCGTGCTTGACAAAAAAGGAGCCGAGAATCTAGCCGCCGATCATCTTTCTCGTCTAGAAGATCCTCACAAAGATGTTTTCGAGAACAAGGAAATCACCGAAACATTTCCCCTCGAGACTCTCGGTGTAGTGAATTCTAAAGACACCACCCCATGGTTTGCCGACATTGCAAATTACCATGCGGGCAATTTCATAATCAAGGGTATGACGACACAACAAAAGCGAAAATTCTTTCGTGACGTCAAGTTCTATTTTGGGACGACCCTTATCTCTTTCGGGTTTGTGCGGATCAACTCGTTCGACGTTGTGTTTTTGGTGTCGAAGCTTCTAACATCCTTAGAGCTTGTCACGAGGGACCCACGGGTGGTCACCATGGTGCTAATCTCACGGCTAAGAAATTGTTCGATGCCGGCTTCTTTTGGCCTTCTATCTATCGTGATGCACACGCACTTGTGAAGACGTGTGATTCGTGCCAACGTCAAGGAAAATCGTCTCAACGTGATGAAATGCCGCAAAACATAATTCAAGTGTGTGAGATTTTCGACATTTGGGGCATAGACTTTATGGGGCCGTTCCCATCGTCTCATGGTAACAAGTATATCCTCGTCGCGGTAGACTACCTTTCTAAGTGGGTGGAAGCTAAGGCTTTACCAACTAATGATGCTCGTGTGGTAGTGAAGTTTTTGAAGCAACTATTCTCTCGGTTCAGAACCCCTCGTGCTATTATAAGCGATCGTGGAACCCATTTTTGTAATGACCAATTCGAGAAGGTCTTAAAGAAATATGGAGTTACTCATCGTCTTTCTACGGCTTATCACCCGCAAACGAGTGGGCAAGTCGAGGTTTCAAACCGAGCTTTGAAGAGGATTTTAGAGAGGTCGGTTGGAGAAAACCGTGCTTCATGGTCTGACTGTAGAAATGTAAATCTATGCTTATGTTTTTAGAGAGAGAAAGAGATAGAAAGATGGTGGATTTCACACTTCTAGAGAGAGAAAGTTAAGAAGAACTATGTGTAAATTATGAAACCACACCACCCTCTCCATCAAAGGAGAGGGTTTATATACCCAAGCCCATGAGATGGGCTTGGGTTTACATTAGGCCGCCGGCCCATACACTTCATGGGCCGGTTTTGGGCTTTGATTAATAAATGTAAATAACTAAACTACGAGCTATAACATTGACTATTGTTGGAGTGACCGATCCTTTCTAATACGTAAAACGTATTTCCAACAATCTCCCCCTAAGGGAGGTCACTCCAAACAAGGGCGTTACCCGAGTTACAATAATGAAATAAACCTAGCATACTATGCTTGTCTTGAGCTCGTAGTCTTCGTCTTTCTTTTTCTTTTCTTTTTTTTGGTGAACATGCTGATGTGATCTTTGATATCAATCTTGAGCATTAATCTATTGCCTTGATCTCGTGCATCCATCACTTGTGATCTTCGCCTCTTCGTGACACCATGTCCCACATACTTATACCTTCGTAATTCTTGAAAGCTTCAGAGTTCGATACAACGGAAGACTTAACTTTTAGGCTTTCTTGAATTAAATGGGATATTAAGTGCATAAAGTATAAGCATGCGGGGACGACTTCTTCTTGGATCCCGCAACGCCACCGTCTTCAAATGCCGCAACATAAGTAGACACGAACGAAATGGCTTTGAACATTTCATTCTAAATCGGTAGCATTTTACCTCCGGTTGGTGAAGACCGTTGGACGATATTAGATATCGTACCCGTGACATATAGTTTCAATTAAGTAACTTCCTGACAGGATTTCGCGGGTAAACCCGTTCTCTTTATTCGACCGTCCAAAGCTGACTGCGACCATAAAGAGTGAATCATTTGGATAATAATATCCGCATGATTTGAAGCCGTCAATTCATGTTCCTGGAACAAGTGAAATTCAATCAAGAACCGCACCATCGTTGCTTTCCAGTTGTCACGAGCTTGATTCGTATAGAATTTTGCAAGTTACCTACCAAGTGCTGTTTGAGGTTAACACTAGAAGGATTTCCACTCATCACTGTGAACACTAAGGTATCACTCTGAGTGTTCTGGCAAGATCACTAAGATATTGCGTAGAGGCCTGGAACGTGTTTAAATTCAGTTAAGAATTAAACAGTTGTTGCTTTCCAGTTATCACAAGTTTGATTCATAAAGAATCGCACAAGTCACCTACCATGAGCTTTTTGATATTCGCTCAAGAAGGATTTCCATCTTCATTGTAAATACTTTCGTATTACTCGGATGTTCAGGCAAGATCATGAAGATTTTGCGTAGGACTCTTAAAATCTTTCTTACTTTTCACAGTGTGTGAAGAAGCAAGGAAATATGAAAGTGTGTCCTAATGAGATATTTGATGATCTCAAATGGATCTAGACTCGATCGTGCACTTTGGATTTTAGTGATCGGAGGCTGGAGAGGAGTGCCACCATTTCAATACCAATTTATTCGGAGTGAATAAATCGATAGATAACGTGTTGTCTCCGTGTGATTAAAACAAATACCTTTTGAGAGATATCTGAGTTAGCTGGGATGGGTTGTGCATTGCATCACTGGGTCCATGATGTCTGTCTTCAATATCGAGCATCATTAAAATGATCTCAATAGCATATGTATTGACCCGGTTTCTGCCTAAGTTGTAAGGAGGGCTTCTTTCTTTACACCCTTTATCTTTACAATTCTTTTTCATTCTTCAACCCCTTCAATGCTTACCAGTACGTCATAACTAGCACCTTGTTGTGATTGTTCCAGTGCTAACTTAAGTACTTGGTCGGCATTCAGCTACGTTCACATTCTTTCTCCATCTTTCCTAAGGACTACTATTTCTAGCTATGGAATGTCCTTGGGAAGATTCCTCCGGTTCTGGAAGAATCATAGGACTTAACCTATCCTACCATCCTTATGTCACCACAATCTTCGTCGTCGTGAAATAAATGGGTTTTGGGTAAGTATAAATCACCATGAAATCCATTTTTGATATGCAAATCCATTTTGCTCCCTCTTAACATATGCCATGATATTCGAAAACATTTCGCATATGTCAGGATGAGCCAACACATTAAGTCAAACCATTTGTGATAATATCCCATATTAAATCACATTTTCTCCCCCATATTAAAAATATTAACCCAATCGATGTTTTTAATATCAATTGATTTAAGGTAGTTTTAACAAAGGTTTTGGGAAGAAAAATGCGAGTCTGTTTTATCTTCATGATACCAACTGTGTGAGATATGATATCGATTTGTAACAAGATCACATATTCAACATATTAAAAAGAATTGACAGGGTTGGACCTGATTGATGAGAACATCATATGATAAGATCAAATGGTTCTTGGCAACATATGTTGGTCGCCTCGTCACGTCTGAAGTCATCTCTTGACACCACACGTACGATTGGTATTGTTGTCTTGACACCAACTTGTGAACTTGGCACGTTCGGCATCGAAGATTCTGAATGCTTGACAGTTGCTCCCCCTCAATTGTGCTGTTTGAGGTTAACACTAGAAGGATTTACACTCATCACTGTGAACACTAAGGTATCACTCTGAGTGTTCTGGCAAGATCACTAAGATATTGCGTAGAGGCCTGGAACGTGTTTAAATTCAGTTAAGAATTAAACAGCTGTTGCTTTCCAGTTATCACAAGTTTGATTCATAAAGAATCGCACAAGTCACCTACCATGAGCTTTTTGATATTCGCTCAAGAAGGATTTCCATCTTCATTGTAAATACTTTCGTATTACTCGGATGTTTAGGCAAGATCATGAAGATTTTGCGTAAGACTCTTAAAATCTTTCTTACTTTTCACAGTGTGTGAAGAAGCAAGGAAATATGAAAGTGTGTCCTAATGAGATATTTGATGATCTCAAATGGCTCTAGACTCGATCGTGCACTTTGGATTTTAGTGATCGGAGGCTGGAGAGGAGTGCCACCATTTCAATACCAATTTATTCGGAGTGAATAAATCGATAGATAACGTGTTGTCTCCGTGTGATTAAAACAAATACCTTTTGAGAGATATCTGAGTTAGCTGGGATGGGTTGTGCATTGCATCACTGGGTCCATGATGTCTGTCTTCAATATCGAGCATCATTAAAATGATCTCAATAGCATATGTATTGACCCGGTTTCTGCCTAAGTTGTAAGGAGGGCTTCTTTCTTTACACCCTTTATCTTTACAATTCTTTTTCATTCTTCAACCCCTTCAATGCTTACCAATACGTCATAACTAGCACCTTGTTGTGATTGTTCCAGTGCTAACTTAAGTACTTGGTCGGCATTCAGCTACGTTCACATTCTTTCTCCATCTTTCCTAAGGACTACTATTTCTAGCTATGGAATGTCCTTGCGAAGATTCCTCCGGTTCTGGAAGAATCATAGGACTTAACCTATCCTACCATCCTTATGTCACCACAATCTTCGTCGTCGTGAAATAAATGGGTTTTGGGTAAGTATAAATCACCATGAAATCCATTTTTGATATGCAAATCCATTTTGCTCCCTCTTAACATATGCCATGATATTCGAAAACATTTCGCATATGTCGGGATGAGCCAACACATTAAGTCAAACCATTTGTGATAATATCCCATATTAAATCACATTTTCTCCCCCATATTAAAAATATTAACCCAATCGATGTTTTTAATATCAATTGATTTAAGGTAGTTTTAACAAAGGTTTTGGGAAGAAAAATGCGAGTCCGTTTTATCTTCATGATACCAACTGTGTGAGATATGATATCGATTTGTAACAAGATCACATATTCAACATATTAAAAAGAATTGACAAGGTTGGACCTGATTGATGAGAACATCATATGATAAGATCAAATGGTTCTTGGCAGCATATGTTGGTCGCCTCGTCACGTCTGAAGTCATCTCTTGACACCACACGTACGATTGGTATTGTTGTCTTGACACCAACTTGTGAACTTGGCACGTTAGGCATCGAAGATTCTGAATGCTTGACAGTTGCTCCCCCTCAATTATTGACCCGTTTTCTATCGAAAGAGCTGTAGTCGTCAGTTGAGTAGTCGCATCGTCGAGTATGTAGATACCAATTGTAGATAGCAATGGTTGTAGAGATGATAGCTTCATAAAAACAAGACTTCTCTTGTTTTAACAAATAAATGCACTGAGGCGTACATAGATTTGTGTTAGACCAAGTTATAAAGTAAACTTGATCCCTTACAAGGTTTTAAAGTAAACCTTGCCCGAGAAAATTAATTCCCGTTGTGAGCCAAAGCTTTCATAAGAAATACTTGACTTTAATGTGAAAACCGGGTTGCAGTCTGAAATAACTACAAGCCATGAGGGCATGTTTTATGAAATATTTACAACTTTTGTACGAACTCTATTTATGGCGCCGTGTCAATATTAATCAACATTTCTAAAGCCGTAAATATTATCGTACCAAAAGACATGCCTTTTAAAAAATAAAGTAAAAATATTTTTGGATTTTTCTTAATTTTTCAATTTTTATGGTTTTTATATGGTTTTATATTTTTCTATTTTGCTTTTGTGGATAAAAATATAAACAATATACACAGATGATCACCAATGATACGGAGAATAGTTTTACCAAGACTATTCTTTCGCTTCATCTGTTAGTTCCTTTAGAGTCTCAGGCGAGAAGGTTCTCATTCCTAGCTTGTCGGCCAAAAATTCAATTCGAGCGCGATCTAAAGCCTTCGTGAAAATATCCGCCAATTGATACTCAGATCAGACAAAGTAAAGCTCTATTACTCCATTTTCCACTTGCTCCTTGATGAAATGGTAGCGAATGTCAATATGCTTCGACCGGGAGAATTGAACGTTGTTGCAGCATAAGGCAATTGCACTCTTGTTGTCGCAGTACATCGGAATTTTGTTGAAACCTAGACCATAGTCGGTTAATTGCGATCTCATCCAAATAATTTGAGCACAGCAACCGGACATAGCTATGTATTCTGCTTCCGTACTTGAAATTGCAGCGCTTTTCTGCCTTTTCGATGCCCAACTGATTAATCGATCTCCTAGTAGTTGCAATGTTCCACTCGTGCTACGCCTTGTATCATGACAACCCACGTGATCCGCATCTGCATATGCCATTAGTGCAATAGAAGATTCCTTCGAATACCAAATTCCCCGATTAATGGTTCCTTTAAGATATCAAAAGATCCTTTTAACAGTAGCTAAGTGTAACTCAGTAGGCCTAGTTTGATACCTGGCACACATACATATAGCAAACTGAAGATCAGGTCGACTGGCTGTGATATACAGAAGGGTACCGATCATTCCACGATAAAGTGTCGGATCAACGGCAACTCCATGTGGATCTGCATCAAGCTTAGTTCGTTCCACCATTAGAGTATCCACGGGGTCGCAAGATTCCATCTTATACTTCTTAAGCGATTCAAGGGCATACTTGGATTGATTGATAAAGATGCCTCTGGGATTATGAGATATCTGAAGACCTAAGAAGAATGATACCTTGCCCATCATTGACATCTTAAACTTGGAAGACATGAGTGTCCCAAACTCGTCGGATAAGGTTTGGGTCGTGGCTGCAAATATAATATCATCAACATATATTTGTACCATAATCATATCTTTACCTCGTTTCTGAATGAACAGCGTAGGATCCACCTTGCCTTTTGCGAAGCCTTGTGTAATGAGGAATTGTGACAAAAGATCATACCATGCGCGAGGAGCTTGCTTCAACCCATAGAGAGCCTTCTTAAGCTTGTACACATGATTAGGATAATTAGGATTCACAAAACCATCCGGTTGTTGAATATAGACCTCTTCCTTGAGTTCACCATTAAGAAATGCCGTCTTCACATCCATCTGATAGACGATCATATTCATATGGGCTGCATAAGCGAGGAATAGTCGAATAGCTTCCAAACGGGCAACAGGTGCAAAGGATTCCATAAAGTCAATGCCCAATAATTGCTTGTATCCACGAGCTACTAGACGAGCTTTGTTCTTTAATATTCCACCTAACTCATCGAGTTTCACCTTGTAAATCCATTTCAAAGTGAGTAACTGCACTTGATCCGGGCATGGGACAAGTTCCCATACTTCAAGAAGTATAAATTCATTAAGTTCTTCTTGCATAGCTTCTATCCAACAGGATTGAGTAAAAGCTTCTTGCCATGTCTTAGGTTCAACTTCAGTGAGAAAAGCATCAAAGTGACAAAACATTGCGCTTTATTGTAACTGATTACGTGTGGATACCGGACGATTAGGGTCACCAATAATAGAATCTATAGGATGATCCTTTGTCCACTTGCTGTCATGTTCACGAATCTGTGGATTGGAGTAAACTGTAGAAGGAGCTTCCTCTGAGGTGGACGACCCGGCTTGATTAGGATCGGGAATTGGTACACCAAAGAATGGAAGTTCACGCATTTGAGCGAATTCCAAATCGTGATCATCATCATCCTCTTCATCATCAATAGGCATGACATGGGTAGTTGTTACATGTGTTGGTTGAGAATTACTCGTGGATGGTATATCTTGACCAATTGTAGGTGCAGATGTATTTGATTGTGCTACGGTTGCTGGAGCGACAACTTCGGTTACCGGAGCTATTACCTCAGGTTCTGGAGCAACAATACTTGGAGGAGTAAAGAGTTCATCAAAGAACGGTTGAAACAACGTATCCCATTCATTCCTAGTAGGTGGTGTAAATGATGATGAAGTAGGGTTGTTTGGGACAAGACCAGAACTAATATTACTGGGTCCCATTTCATGAAGTGCGGGTTCAGAGCTGCTTTGCTCAGAAGCCATTGCTGTCAGCTCATCAAAATCAACATTCATTGTTTCGATGATCTTGCGAGAGTTACGGTTGTAGATTCGGTATGCCTTCTTTGCGGGTGCGTAACCAATGAAAATACCAATATCAGCCTTTGGTTGAAGTTTTCCCAAATTGTCACCATCATTATTTGGATAGAAAAGAGAACCAAATACATGAAGATATGATAAATCTGGTACTTTTCCATGGGGAAGCTCATAAGGTGTTTTACCATGGCGTTTACGAATTAGTGACCGGTTTTGGGTGTACACTGCTGTAGATACTGCTTCTGCCCATAAGAACAATGGAGCCTTTGCGTAAATTAACATCGTTCGAGCAGCTTCCATAAGTGTGCGATTTCGCCTTTCAACGACAATGTTTTGTTGTGGAGTGCGAGCAACGGATGTTTCATGAGAAATGCCAACTTCTTCATAATAATCACGCAAAATTTGATTCACAAATTCGGTTCCATTATCTGTACGAATGCGTCAGACAGTAGTGTTGAGACGCACTTGAATCATCTTGAGAAATCCGATGATGAATTTAGGTGCCTCATTTTTTGCTTTAAGAAATTTCACCCATGTAAACCGAGAGTAATCATCGACAATGACGAGGATGTACTTTTTGCCACTAAGACTTTCAACACGCATTGGTCCACAAAGATCCATATGCAAAAGATAAAGTTTCTCTTGGTTGGTGTCTTCAGTCTTGGGTTTGTATGACTTCTTAGTGCTTTTCCCCATTGTACAAGCGGAACACAAATGATCCTTGTGAAATGATAGTTTAGGAAGACCACGAACAAGTTCGTTTTTCGCCAAGTGATTAATAGCGTCAAAGTTAAGATGAGATAACCGTCGATGCCATAACCATGACTTAGTCTTTGAAGCTTTGGAGAGAAGACATACGGGAGAAGCGGCCATCATATCTTGTAGAGACAAAGTGTACAAATTGTTCCCTCGAGTACCTTTCAATAAATCAACCCCTTCCAAATTACGAATGAAGCAGGTATGCTCTCGAAAAGCGACTTCTAGGTTTGCATCACAAAATTGTCCCACAGAAAATAAGTTGTGACTAAGACCTTCCACGTAATACACTCTTGAAATTATAACATTCCTAATATGATATTCACCATAACCCATTATCTTTGCAATATGATCATTACCAAATCGAACCATACCAAGAAACTTGCTGACGAAATTTCTGAGCTGAGAGCGATATCTGGTCATATGCTTGGAGAAACCAGAGTCCAAATACCAGAGAACAATTTCACCACCTGTTTTCAATAACAACAGTAGACAATGCATTGGAAACTATTGGTTCCGGAGTGTTAGCAGATACATATATAGAATTATCAGAATTGCTAACATTTTTGAGACCCTTAGATTTCCTGCGTTTTCTAATGTGAGGTTTAGCACTTACAGGTTTTACTGTTCCAACTTTCTTAGGTTTTGGATTATTCGCGGGCACTACAGTGGGAGTAGACCTATTTAAAGGGCACTTGGTTCCTACAGTAGTGTCGGTGTTCCTAGTTAAAGGACATGCTTGTGTTTTGGTAGCCTTGGTACTCCTAGTTAAAGGGCACGCTTTCTTCACTTCAGTGGGAGTGATCCTAGTTAAAGGGCACGTATTTCCTACTATAGTGAAAGTTCTACCAGTGGGGCGCCACATCCATCCAACTTGGGTTAACACTTTCCCAGTCGGTTTCCATTCTAATCCATTTTTCCGGGCATGCATCTCATTCACATGGTCAATAAGGCAAGAATCATGACGACTAGAAAACATACATTCATTGCAATTCCAACATTTCAAATTAGAATTCACAGTAGGATTAGAACGCTGCACAACCGCAGAGCCTTTAGGTTTAGCTACATGATTCTTTTTATTCAAAACAGAAATAACATTCCTAGGATGGGCTTCTACTTTCTTCTTCACTTGACTACTAGATGGGGGCAAGATCCTATCATTCTTCTTGTTTCTTTTAAGCTTAGATCTTTGAGCCTTAGTAGTGGTGCTTACTCCTGTAGAAGGCAACACGGGAATATTAGAACCTGGTTTTGATTCCGCCTTATCTTTAGTGACCAATGTTTGAGAAGGTTTAGTCCTAGGGCCCTTGTTAAGTGGTGTGACGGCAATAAGGGTTCTTTTGATTGCACTAGAGGACGATGCTGAGATAGTGGCTGCGTTATCCACAACATTCTTACCTTTTAGAGTACGAAGTGTTTCCTTTAACTCAGCCAAGACCAGATTCTTATCACAAATTTGTTCCCTCAAATAAGATATTTCCACCGAATTTCGATTCAATTGTTCAATCAATGATTGATTCTGTGCAGTGGTATCAACACATGCGGGCTTTACTGAATCAAAGAGTCGTGTATTTTTCTGTTGTAAGTTGTCAACTTTGGACAAAATCTTGGAAACTCGATTATCTAGATCAAGTTTAAAATTCTCAGCGGCCTCAAGTACGTTCACACAGTTAATCTCCTTAGATTTCTCTATTTCTATCGGCAAAGATGTAGCAACTTTGTCACTTGGCTGACGCTATTTTGATTGTAAATTCAATCGAAAATACTTTTCAAAATTTGCATCATCGATATTCACACCTTCGAATGACGTTTCAAAGATTTCTTGAATAAATTGTTGTTTGCATTCAAGCGAAATACAATGTGTTTGAATCTCATCAAAACGTTTTGAAAGAGATGAATATGAATCTTGAAGCTTTAAAAATTCAGCGTCAGATTCGTGACAAGTACTATCTACCACAATATCCACAGATTCAACATTATGCACAATAGAATCATTATCAACACTTGTATTCACACAGACAGAAACTATATCATGAGACATCACTTGATTCAGAAGCAGATCATTATGGCGTGAAACCCGTTCTATTTCAAGTAAACTGTTTTCATAAGCATCTTCCATTTCATTGAAAACACGTCTAACTTCTTCTATTTCCAAAAACAAATCTTGATCAATATTACGAAGACAAGCTTTAACATTGTTTACAAACGGAACAATTTCATCTCGAAACGCAGCTCTAGTGTGCTCAAAGTTCCATTCACCTTCCGTTATGGCCGTGGCCGTCGTACGATCCAAAATGACTTTGTCAAAATCGGCTAAGTGTTGGTGAACCGTATTTAAGTTAACGGACGCCTTACTTACCGGTGGAATTAACTTCGTTAAATCCTTTTTGACGAGTGTAGGAGACGTACTAGGAAGGTTTTCAATTGACAAACTTTGGGGCACAAGAACTGTTAATTCTGCTAATTCCTTTTGTAAGCGAATGCGTGTCTTTTTCGAAAATTGATCTTTGTTATGTTGATCATAATCAATTGTATGGAATTTTGAAAGCATTTTAGAATGAGTTTCATCCCCAAGTGATTGTGTCTCCTCAGTACTACGAACAAAAGGCGCTTCTTTCGATTTTCCAATTATGGTCATATCATAAAGACCGGGAATATATTCCTGAGCTTGTTTTGCATAACCGGGATTAGGTGGTAAATCTTGAAGACGCTTAAGTTCGAATTCTTTAAATGATTTAGTTAAAAGATGAACCTTTTCTGTGGAAGCGTATTGTTTTAAAAGCTGTTGTTCTTTGAATTTAAGAAGTTTGGTAGCATTAATTTCTGATTCAACCTTTTTAGACTCGAGAGTTTCGAAATCCATTTTAAGTTTCTGAAAATCATTGACAACCGACTCCTTTTCTTTTAATTCATTAGAAAGATTAGCTTTTAATGATTCTATTTCTTTCAAGTGTTCAATCTTTTCAAAACGAAATTGGTCAAATTTAGAACATGTTATTTTCTCTTCTTGAGGGACCATTTCAAAAGTTTTGACCTTTTCTTTATGCAACGCAAGCTCAGCAATTAGGGTGGAATTCGTATCAACGGATTGTCGGAGTGCCATATGCATTTGATCAATAATATGTTTAGGCACCATTACCAACTCATGTTGAGCATAAGATTCCATACCCGTCGTAGCATTTGGTTGAGGTTCACTCAAATGTGTAGGATTGGGTACCACCTCATTTGAGTTACTAGTTCCTGAATGCTGTTCGAGGTTGTCATTTTCATGCCCAACTTGATGTTGGTTATCATCAATATTGTTAGATGTGGTTGGTACCTCACTGATGACATCAGAACCGTAGTGAGAGAGATTAGCAACGAGAGCAGCTTGGGCAGAGTGAATGTCATCACAATCCGAATCGTATGCATCAAGATCATCCGCTTGATAAGCTGCATTAGAAGTGGAAACAACTACAATGCCTTCAGTATCTGCTGCCCCTGGGTCTGCAAGAAATGCCAACTCCTCTAAATCCAAAATCTTCCCCTTAGACTGAGCATCAACCAAATACATCTTCTCACGAAACCATGCCTCATCCCTTCTCCTTTTCGGCTGAGTGCATTCCTTAGCCACATGACCTTGTCCTCGGCAATTGTAGCAAGTCACAACCTTCTTAGGACCAATAGGACTCCCATTTCCACTAGCTTGAGAATTCACAGCTTGATTGTTCCCAGTCCTTGTAGGAGGTCCATATGAATTTTGCCTTCCCTGAATAGGTTGCACCGTCACTTGACCATCTTCAATAGTGGCTTGTTGTCGAGGATTTGATGAGGTGCGGAGCTGATTGTTTGTTGGTGGAAATCCTCTAGTTGCAACAAGTTTTGACAAGTAAGCGGTGAGATGGTTTAGTACATCAGCCGGCGTATCATTTGGAGTAAAGACTGGTGCTTGGATTGGTGGAAGTTCATTAGAGTAGAAAGCTTGTGCTGGTTGTGCTTATATTGGAAAATATCCTTGCTGAGGAGTATAGCCTAATGGAGAAGTGTTGGCTTGTGATGGTGATGTTTGATATGGTGGTTGCTGTTGAAAAGATTGTTGATGAACACTTTGTTGATATTCTTGTTGTGGCATCATTGGTGGTTGATAAGATGGTTGCTGTGGTTGCTGATAGATGTGTGGTGGTGGTTGCTGCAAGTATGATGGTTGTTGATAAGTATAAGCCATGTTTTGTTGAGAAGCATACATTGCAAGTGGATCATGAACTTGAGGTGTAGACAACCGAGCCTCGATCACATGGCATTCGTGTTGTTGAAGAAAAGCTTGAAGTTGATCCACATTGGTGTTATGCAAGTCCTTAGCCAATTTAACATCCGTCACGTATTTTTTCCATTCTGGAGGAAGAGTGTTCAAATACTTGGTGTTCAATTGAAAGGTAGGGATTGCCATGCCATAGATATTAAGCTCATTCAACAATAGGGTAAATCTCAGATAGTAATCATTGAGAGTCTCCCCTGGCACATAGGCAAACTTATCAAAAGTATCATAAAGCTTACACTCTCGTTCTTGTTTAGTTAACGAGGTGCCTTGCATGAGAACACGAATTCTATCCCATAACTCTTTGGCCACTTAATGTTTGCTGACGAGTTTGTAGACATCTGGCGGAAGGGCTTGGAGAATGATGTTTGTGGCATACTTATCACATTTATCTTGAATCTTCATATCTCCAGTCAATTCACCCGTTGTGCGAGGACGAGTAGTCGTACCTTCCGTCACAGTACCATAATCTAATGGTCCATTGAGCACTGATGCCCAAATTAGATGTCCATTCTCCTTGTTCAACATATAAAGTTCCATTCGGGAAGCCCATTCCTCATACATAGTCTTCACCAACATTGGTGGACGATTATCCGTACCCGAGAGGATGGACTTATCCGTAAGAGATGTGTACTCCATTTCAATAAGGTAAGATTTACAAAGTTGATCGAGCAATGAAATAAGGTTAAGTGTTTTTGTGTTGAAGTCGAGAAACAATGTTAAAATCCCTTAAAATATGTTCTCGATAAACCAAAAATTCCAAGACAAAATTACACACGATTCGAAATTTTTTATGGAATAATTTTTGATTATCGGAATGTCAGATCGGAATGATTTCAGATCACAATACTCAGATAGCAATGTAACCTTGTCAGAATGATTCAGATCGCAAAGTCCTATCGGAATGTTCAGATCGCAAAGTCCTATCGGAATGTTCAGATCGCAAAGTCCTATCGGAAAGATTCAGATCGGAATATAGCTGACAAAATTTGGGCAGAGTAACGACTTAACCACTTCCTTATAACCGTCGGAATCCCAGATCGCAATGAACGATCGGAATGTCCAGATCGGAATAAGTATCTAAATCCTCAGTATCGCAATGTGGAACCAATCACTTTCCGATGGTGATGGTTATTGCGATGAAATCCCCTTTTCACTTGTACTTTCCGATGGAAGTGTTTGCTTGAATTTCGGAAAGAAGAACACAAGAACTTTTTGCACTTTTGATCCAAGAAAGATTGTGTTTTAACCAAAACCAAGATACCAAAAACACAATAACACGAATCACTACGTTATACTACTTGAAATCACGATCAAACACAAATTTTTTTTGAAGATTCGGCAATATGAACTCAAAAACCACGAAATGCTTATAAGAACATATGCAACACTAAAACAAACCTATATTTCATCCCAAGCTCTTGATACCATTTGTAGAAATGTAAATCTATGCTTATGTTTTTAGAGAGAGAAAGAGATAGAAAGATGGTGGATTTCACACTTCTAGAGAGAGAAAGTTAAGAAGAACTATGTGTAAATTATGAAACCACACCACCCTCTCCATCAAAGGAGAGGGTTTATATACCCAAGCCCATGAGATGGGCTTGGGTTTACATTAGGCCGCCGGCCCATACACTTCATGGGCTCGGTTTTGGGCTTTGATTAATAAATGTAAATAACTAAACTACGAGCTATAACATTGACTATTGTTGGAGTGACCGATCCTTTCTAATACGTAAAACGTATTTCCAACACTGACAAACTCGATGACGCTTTATGGGCCTTTAGGACCGCTTATAAGACACCTATCGGTTGCACTCCTTATAAGTTAGTCTATGTGAAGAATTGTCATTTTCCCATTGAACTGGAGCACAAGGCATATTGGGCCCTTAAGCATGCAAACTTTGACTTAAAGACCGCGGGAGATCACTGGAAAATACAATTGAATGAATTGGATGAACTAAGAGACAATGCTTATGAAAATTCATTGATTTTCAAAGAAAAGACTAAAAAGTTTCATGATGCAAAGATTAAAAACCGGGTTTTTAACGTTTGTGATCAAGTGTTACTTTTTAACTCTCGACTTAAGATATTTTCCGGGAAATTGAAATCTCGTTGGTCGGGTCCTTTCAACATTACACAAGTATTTCCTTATGGGACCATCGAGCTAGCTCAAGATGATGGTCCTAACTTCAAGGTGAATGGACATAGGCTTAAGCACTATTTTGGTGGGGAAATTCCTTCAATGGTTGACCTCGACCAAGTCACCTTCCCCAATGATAATTAGCATTGAGGGGATCGAGTCGAGCTCATGACTCGGTAATCAAAAACGAGGTGCCTCGTGGGGGAGATCCCATGCTTATCCTTTTATGCTTACTAATAACTAATTAAAGGGGATTTGTACCCTTCCGACTCTTTGTCTCGTGGTTGTTTGTGATTGTGCTATCTAGATCATCATCATCTATGATTGAAGACTCTCGTGTTCGTTTACGTGAGCCTCCATCGTTTTGCTTGAAGAAGTTTTTCACGAATCCATGACATATCCTTTATTGTTCTAACAATTATCTTTTAGCATACTTAATAAACGGCTTTAGATATATTGTTGATCACCCTTTCCATGCTAGATCCTAAGCATTCGATTCTTCGTCTCTAGTATGGGGGTGCTCCACCTTTAGACTCGAAACATTGAGGACAATGTTTATTTTAGTATGGGGGGGGTGAATAGATACTTGCTTTGCTACGCCCTCACATTTTCCAACTTTCAATGTTTTGTTTTGTTGCTAATAAGGCTAAAAATGGCCAAATTTTAAAAATTTTCTTAGTTTTCATAAGTGTTTTTAAGACACGAATGTATATTTTCCGATGGGTAGAATAAGAGCTAATTTTTGACTTGATGGGCATTTGGAGCCCTTTACATTCCTTAACCCGCTCAATTCAAGTTTTGCTAGACATTTATATAGGGAACTTTAAAACGCGAAAGTCTTAGCTCATATGGGTTAAGAACAAGAACTTTTCGCAAGTTCCTATAATTGATCCTAGAAAGTCACTTATCAAGGGAACTATAAAATGCATTCTCTAAACTTGAAAAAGTCCAAGAAAGTGCAAGATCCTATAGGTGGCTTGAAAACCCAAAACTTTGATTTGATATAGTCTTAATGAAAGCTAATCCAAATTTGGCTTAATTTTGACTTGCATGGCTAAGTATTCACGAGTCTCTTTAATTAGAGGTCTTTATATAGTGAAGAACGAGAGATGATAGAGTTAGACAAGTGATCATGCTAAACGTAGAACATGCAAATGTTCTTTCAAAAACTCATATGTTTTTAATTGTGGCTTTTTCTTCCCATAAGATCAATGCATTAGGAACAAAAATAATTGCAATAAGTAAGGTCGTACGATTTGAAAGGTTACTTAGCCTCTAGAGCAAGATCGTTTAGAAGTTGCTCGGGGTCGAATAGAGTTCATAGCCAAGGCATAACTTATTGAAGCGGGACGCGAAGATTGGTGAAGATCCAAAAAGGCCCTAACAAGGCATGAGGAGCTCTATCTTGTTGCTAAAGATCCAAGATGATGTGAAATATCATTATTCCTAAATCAATATGAAGGATCGAGACACACGACGAAAAGCAATTACTCCCCTAAAGATCATGGAGAAAGTCTATCCAAAAAGACCCTTGCAAGGTATGAGGATAAATATATCCAAGTCCGAAAAGGAGGCGGATCGTTGTATATCAAAGTCCAAAATAAAGATTGAAGAAAAATGATGAAGTCGTGGTCCAAATATGAAGAATCTCTCAAAAACGTCAAGTGAAGAAATTCCATAATATGAAGAGAAGACCATAATTTCAAGAACGTCTTCCCAAGATTTGAAGTATGAAGTACATGCCAAATATCGGTCCGAGAAAGGTCTCAAATCGTGAAACGAGTTATGCCAAGATATGAACTTAAGGAGATACACGAGAAGCCGTTTTAAAAGATTTTGTCCTTCGGCTAACTATCGATTAAATCGTGCTACTTTGCTTTCGGACTAATATATACTCAAATAAGTCAATATGAATCACTTGTGATACATGACAAATAGTTAAAAAATGCTAGTAACACATTTCCTTTTTTAATAACTAGGATTGCGGGGAGAAAAAGTATTACACAATTTGGACGCATGAGTAGTGTTAGCATTGTGACTTGTACCAACAATGATCTCGTTTTTGCACTTAGCATGGAATGTATGACAATCAAGGATGACGAAATTTACTCTAAGGGACATTTACTTGTTTCTATTCTTTGACCCTAAAAGTCACATTCGTGATGAAAATCATACATTATGTCTTTACACATCTTCGTAGTATTGTTGCAAGTCTTTTACTTTTCAATAAAGGTTAATAAAATTGAATTTTGGTGATACTTTATTCTAGCATTACGTGAGGGCACGACAATGGCTTAATATGCGGGAGTGATGAGATGGCATTTATACATGATCTCATCGTTCTTTTCGGACATTAAATGCTTTAAAATGTCATAAAATACCATATATATGCTTGTGTTTGTTTACTTGTGTATTTTAGGTATGGATATCGTGAAAAAGACAAAAGATCACAAGAAACAAGGAAAAACAGACACGACAAACGAAGCCATACAAAGAACCGGGCCCTAGTTCATGAATTATCCAACATTTACCCTTGAAGACTTAAAGATATGCAAGATTGATCCTCAAACAATGAAGAAATGACACTTAAAACCCTTGTGAATTCATAGTTACAAGTTTGGTCCCTTAAGTGTGTCAAAATTGCAAAAAGGTCCCTCAACTTTGAAGAAATGGCAAGATTAGTCCCTCATCAAATCTAATTTGTCAATAATGGTCCCTCATGGAGTCAAAGATACATTGAAGACCTTTGAAGATCAACAAAGTCCAAAATCAGTCCTTCAAATATGAAAACATCTTTAAACCTTTTTGGAAAAGTTTGGTGGCAAAAGTGTGAAGAATGGAAGTTTATTAACAAAGGAAACACGTTTTGTGGGCTGAAATTCTTCTTATACAACTTTCCCCAAAGAACAAGGACTACTTGTGCCATTCCCAAAGTTTGAATACACAAACACGCGCCAAACAAACACAATCCCCCATTTTCGGATCAAAACTTACCATTGTTCACCATCAAGAACCCAGTAACTATCACAACTTAAACAAAGGGTAAATTTGAATTAACCCTACCCACGCTTAATTCACACGCCCAGAAACCTATCCCACACATAAAACCTTAACCTCCACTCACCAATGGACCCCACACCCAAAACCATTTCACCCATCACATGACAACTTATTCCCCAAGGATTTCCACGTGTCAAGATCAACAGCCAATACTCTTTGCTTAACTCCAAAGCTATTTTGAACGGTTTTGATCATTTTGGACAGCTCATATCAAGGATTCGTCTAGAAGCACTCAAGGACAATATTGGGAATTCAGTTCTAGGGTTTATGAATAGTGCTTTGTATCCATTTGCCTATAAAAGGAGACCTCAACCTGTGAGAGTCTCTTTGTTCCAGATTTTAGCTTTTAAATCTTTATAATTCCTTTTTATGAAATAAAGTTTGAATTTCTGAAAATTTTGAATTCTCATTTGTTATTTATAGAAGTTTGGTATCTGATAAGCTAAAATCTGAGTTCCATATTCATGTTTGAAGGTTATTGAGGCAAGGTTTTAAGCAATAAGACTTGTGTTTCATAAATCAAAAAGTGCTTGTTATTTGTTCATCATTTTGTTTGTTGTTCTTAGCAGGTACTTGGAAGCTGGTACTTGTTTTGCTAGTACCTCAGCTCAAACAATCCAGGGCCTGGATGTAGGTCTTGGAGGTTTGCACCCTTCTCCTTTTTCATTTTTCTTAATTTTTTCTGAATATGGGTGATTTTATATGATTATTGTTGAATCTATGTTTTTATGGTTGAATCTTGTTTATCTGTGCTTGTTTGATGTTATTGGATTGATATTAACTTGATTTGTGGGTTAAATCTGAAATATCCTTTGAAAATTTGTGAAATCAGATAATTAAGGGGTGTTTGGGTTAACTGCATAAGCAGGTTTTGAGGGAAGTTGAGTAGTTGTATTGTGTTGGTGATTATTGGTATCTGTTTACCTGATATACTTGGTCACTTATTTGCAGGTTTTGTGGTTTGAAACACCTAGATCCTAAATTAGGCTCTAAAATCAGATTTACTTGTTAAATTTGGCTGTGGTTTAAGGGACACCTAGATCTAATCACAGACTAGGGTTAACAAGTGATTAAACCTAGTTAATTACACAAGGGAAGTAGGATTTGAGGCTTGAAATTGGATTTGTGGTCAATTAGATCAGCAAAGTGTGCATGTGTTCTTGACATTCATAACAGTGACTATAATCTGCTTTGATCTTGTTCCTTACTTTGATTTAGTGACTGATTTAAGTTTGTTTATGCTTAATCATAGTTTATATAGCTTGTGTATGCATCTTGTTGAATTTGGAGTGCTTATTCTGGCTTAAATCTGCTTAAGTGTTCATAACTGCTTAATATCTAGGTCTGTGCAATATCTGTGGACTGTTTGCTTAATCTGGGCTTATTGTGTGAACCATTTGTGATTTCTTTGTTGATATAGACTGCTTGCGATTCACTGATCACAAGGGTGCCCTTGTTTCCATTTGAATCCAACTGGATCTCTCTAAAAAGCTTGGTCAAATAGTCAAAGCAGTGGGAACTCCTTTCCCCTGCTGCTAGCCACTGCTAGTGTATTTTTGTGTTCAGCTTATCAATAAGCTATTCTAGCTTATTTTTACCAGCAACAACTTGGATTTTGTAATAGGTGCTCATTATTTGACCCATTTGTTCATACTGGAGCAATTGGTGGGTTGACTTTAGGGTTTGACTAGAAAACCAACTTAATTGACTTTTTCATAAGTGCTTATTGGCTTATTCTGGCTTATTGATGTTGCTTATTGGATTTTTGTTGATTGATTTGGCTTATTGAAGTAATTTGTGACATTTTGCAAGTTGAATCAAGTCCTGAGGTGCCCTTAATCTCAAACCCGACTATTTTGTCTTTTAGTGGATTTGTACTTTGCTTATTTCTGGCTTATTGAGTGTGATTTTTCAAAATTTCTTTTTACAGATCTCTTTAGTATCCCAAAAGAAGGCTGTGTGTCAAATTAGAGCTTATGGCATTAGCTTATTGCTTAATGGGCTTAATGGCCCAATAAGGATAAGCTTTTTGATCATTAAGCTGTGATAAGTTCACTTTCAGCTTTTGGGCCTTTAGAGTTTTGTGTTTAGAATTAAATTTTGAGTCAGATAGTGCTTTTCCAAGTCATTTGGGCTTATTTTGACTTTTTGGGCTAAAAAGCCCAATAGGCTTGACTGTTTTGGGTTTTGGCCCATTTGGAGACCCAATAGGGGTACTCTGGTCTTTTCACTTTCATTTTCTGTTTAATTAGGTCAAAATAAACTAGTTTACAAGTTTTTAGAATTTTTTATAATTTTTGGATTTTTAATTTTATTTTAATATTATTTTATTATTTCAAATTTCATATTTTTGCACTTTTTATATTTTTCTTAGCTTAAATACATTAAAACAGTATTTTTGCAACTCTTATATTAATTTTATCATCTTTAGATTATTTTTTATAATTATTTTAAGTTTTAATAGTTTTTAAATCATTTTAAATAGTTTTTATTAGTTTAAAAATTTCTAAAAATAGTTTTTAATCTTTTTAGGTCATTTTAGAGGTTTACCAATTGGAAAATCTTTATTTGGGCTTTTTGATAATTAATTTGATTTTTAGGGCTTTAATTAGCATTTAAAAATTGAATATTTAATTAATTAAAAGGTTTGAAAAAGTTTTGATCATTGGTAAACTCTTAGTTTATTTATTTTGATTTTTGGTGAATTTTTGGTAATTTTTAGAATTAATTTTTATTTTAGCTATTTTATGGTTTTACGTTAAGTCGTAGTGGTAATTAATTTCACGTCTTCGTCATCCTCTTTTCTCATCCCCTTCCAACCAATATTAATCTCAAACCTTGCTACATTTTAGTCACACACATATACCTCCTTGGGAAACGAACTTCACTTAGGGTCATTAGTGCTTGATTTTCCTAAATCATCACTTAATACTTACCGCTTTTACGCCTTTTTCCTAAAAGGTCGTATTTTACCACAATCATACATCATCCTTATTCCAATAAAGAATGAATGAGTTGTCCTCACCCTTCACTCCTAGTCCTCCCTTGGATGTGAATACTCAACCTCAACCTCTACAAAGCATTCCTTTTGTTCTTGAGCCTATGATTACCTCTCCTTTCACTCCACCAAATTCACCCATTTCACCCATATCACCTTTGGATACTATGCCTCCACCTCCTCCTCCTCCCTCAAATGCTCCTCTTTAAGGCATTCCCATTTCTCACTTCATGGGTGATCCTTACTTCTTTGGTTTTCTAGAAGCTCATGGCGCCAATTGTCCATGTTGTCTCTATAACAACTATATCATTCAAAACCTAAGGTTGGAGATGCTTGGTCTCCATAGGAGGTTGCATGATTTCTTGCTTGCCTTGTTCTCCATGCCTCCTCCTCCTAGGAGATGAATGATGATTTTCAAAAATAAATGTTTTTAAGAAAGTCAAGCCAAAGAATACTATGCTATCAAGAACTAGTTTAAGCTAACTTTATATTAGTTAGTTGTTATTTCTTTTCTTGTATTTCCCTTCCTTCATGAGTTTTTCATGAAGATGTTCTATAGGTTTAGTTTTTATGTGTTTCAACCTATGTGGTCACATTAATCAACTTCAATTTATTTAAAACTGAACCTAAATCTATCACAACCTCTAAAACTTGACTAAAAATTGGTTCAAAATGTTATCTAAATATTTTGTCACCCTTTCTCAAGACATTCTTTGTGAGTGTGTTGCTTTTATGCAACCCTAGCATATTCTAGTGCTAAAAGAGGTAAAAATCCAAGATTTGCAAATTTTTTAAAGAGTCTTGTTTTTCTTCAAAACATTGAAAAATCATGGTTTCATGTCCACTGTGTGCGGCTCTTTAGCAGTCGCACGACTCCATATATATATGAAATCGCCGGTCCCTATGAGGAACCGTTGACAGTAAGCCCGTTTTTTGCTTATTTTTGGTCTTTCTTTATTGGCCACTGTCTTTGTCAAGATTCTTTGTTTACCCAAATTGGCTAAACATTCCTTAAAACCTTTTGTTTTCATTTCAAATCTTTGCCTTGTCTATTTTTGTAGAATCTTGGTAATCTATGATCTAACAAGAGGGTTGATGTTTCTAGAGAGAGAAAGTAGAGAGAGAAAGTAGAGAGAGAAAGTAGAGAGAGAAAGATGAGAGAAAATATGTGAAATATATTATGAAAATGAAACAACCAACAACCCTTTCCATGAAGGAAAGGGGTTTATATACCCAAGTCCATTAGTGGACTTGGGCCTCCGGCCCATGAACATGCTCATGGGTCGGGCTAATATAAAATGTAACTAAACTATACTACGAGCCCTTAACTATATTGTTGGGATGACCGAGACTTTCTAAATACGAAAAACATATTTCCAACAATCTCCCCCTAAGGGAGGTCACTCCAAATTACAAGGTCCTAATCTAGCATGTTAGATCTTCGTTCTCGTGCTCGTAGTCCACTTTCTCTTTACTTCTTTTTCTTTTCTTCATTCTTGTGAATATGTGTTAATTACCATTAGGCTTTGGCTTAGAGCATGTTCTTTTGGCCTTTCATGTGCAGTCTTTGCCTTCTTGTGATGTTCGCCTCTTCGTGACTTCATGTCCCACATACCTATCCTTTGTTGAATTCTTGAAAGTTTCAGAAAGAATAAGTATGTGAGGACGACTTCATCTGGTACACCGCAACGCCACCGTCTTCAAATGCAGCAACATAATAATACACGAATAAAATGTCTTTGACATTTTATTCTGATTCGGTAGCATTTTACCTCCGGTCGGTGAAGACCGTTAGACGATAATAAATATCGTACTTGTGACATGTAGCTCTACATAAAGATCTCCTAGACAAGATTTCACGGGTAAACCCGTTCTCTTTATTCGACCGTCCAAAGCTGACTGCGAACATAAAGAATGAATCATTTGGATAATAAATATCTTTATGATTGAAGCCGTCAATTCATGATCCTGGAACAAGTGAATTTCAATTAATATTTTCACCATCGTTGCTTTCCAACTGTCACGAGCTTGATTCTAATAGAATCTTGCTTGTCAACTACCGCAGTGCTGTTTGATGTTGACACTGGAAGGATTTCCACTCTTCACTGTGAACACTAAAGAGTGCTACTCTGAGTGTTCTGGCAAAATCACTTAGATTTTGCATAGAGGCCCTGAAACAAGTTTAATCTCAATTAAGAGTCAAACCATTGTTTCTTTCCAGTTATCACAAGATTAGTTCTTAAAGAACCGCACATGTCACTTACCATGAGCTTGTTTGATGTTGGCTCAAGCAGGATTTCCATCTTCATTGTAATACTTTCGTATCACTCAGATGTTTTAACAATATTACAAGAATATTGCGTAGGACTCATAAAAAATCTTTCTTGTTTTAAAATTGTGTCCTAAAGAGACTTTTGATGATCTCGTGGCTCTAGACTTAATAATCCATTTTGTTTTGGTGATCGGAGGCTGGAGAGGATTGCCACCTTTTCAATATCAATTTATTTGGAGTGAATAAACCAATAGATAACGTGTTGAACTATGTGACATTAAAACAAATATCTTTTGATAGATATTTGAGTTGGCTGGGAGGGGTTGTGCATCGCATCACTAGGTCCATGATACTTTCGTCTTCAAGATGAGTTGACCCGGTTTCCTACCTAAGTTGTAAAGAGGGCTTCTTTCTTTACACCCTTTATCTTTACATTTCTTTTTCATTCTTCAACCCCTTCAATGCTTACCAATACATCATCACTAGCACCTAGTTGTGATTGTTCTAGTGCTAGCATCAGTACTTGGTCGGCATTCAGCTACGTTCACTATCCATTACCCATCTTTCCTAAGGACTTCTATTTTCTAACTATGGAAATTGTCCTTGGGAAGATTCCTCTGGTTCTGGAAGAATCATTGGACTAGTACCTAATCCTACCACCCTTTTGTCACCACAACCGTCGTGAGTTAAGTGTGTTTTGGGTAAGTAATCATCTTCATGAAAATTCCTTAAATAGTCACTGAGGTACTTGTGATATAAATATCAATAGTTTTTGTACCTTCAGTGTTTTGGTCAACAAAATGCTCCCCCTTAACATATGCATAACACATATCAAGTTGGATTTTCTATTAAGCCTTTTTCATTTTTTGGCCAGGTATATTTACATGTCTCCTTAATCTCATTTTCTCCCCTTATCCAAAATGTTAGCCATCATTATTTTGGATATTAATGGATTAACAGGTCTTTGGTTAACAAAATGAAATTGGTTGATGGCCACAGAACATAGTAATGCTCCCCCTCAATTTAATGAGGGATAGTTGTAGTGCTTGAGTACGATATATTTTGAAAGATTTAGAATCTCGTGAGAAATTCTTGAAAAATATCATACTTTCACACTACAACAAGCCACAAAAGCCTAATGCACATATTATATATACATATTCACAAGTGAGTGTATGGAGTTGACCTGATGTAGTACGATCACCATGTTTAAATGGATCGTTCCATAAGCCTATGGTGAACTCCATATGGTCTGCCACCCACGAATCGCTCTAGACCGCGAATCAACCGTTGTTCCCTTAACTTCTCCTCAATCTTCTGGATGGTTTAATTGGCACTCTTTTTAAACCTGCCTGTCCAATCATACTTTACTTCTGGAAGGCCTTGATTTGAGTTGAGCATCAACAGCTTGTCAGGAACATGCCTGAGAGTACCATCGCTGAATTTGCGTAGTTCTGATAATCTCATGTATTGCTTGACTTCTGCTTCATTCAGGTAGAATATGCCTATCTCTGGTTTTGTTGGATGATTGGTGGCGGTGTGGGGACAGTCATTTGGGCGGTGGTTGGTACTGGTTGTGGGGTGGTGGTTGGTACAGGTTGTAAGGTTTCAATTGTGGGTTGAATCAGGGGAACGGTTGTCACAACAGTGCTAAACAATGGTGGCGGAGGAGGTGTTTTTTGTTTGGTAGGAATCACCATCAGATGAGCGTCGTCTGTTGCAATCATTGCTGAAGGAGTAGGAAGTGGTTTACTAAGGTTGACGTCATCGTACAAAAATGTTTCCATATCTTCTTCTCCACCTCCCAGAGTTTGGTCTTCATAATCATAGTTGATAAAATCATCATCTTGAATTGATTTGTCTTTTGGGTCTCCTTCTTTTTTGGTCTCTTGGTATTCTTCATCAGTTGAGCTGTTTGGATTTCCAAAAGCTTCCAGGGAAAATTCTTTAGGAGTCTTTGATCCAGAACCACTACCTTTTTTCTTAGCAAGTTTTTCCATCCGACTCTGTTGAAGTGCAATTCTCATCTGTTTTTCTTCAGACATTGATGCTGTGGTATCTTCTTCCTCTGCATCTTCATCATGGAGTTGCTCTTTCCCCTTAGTCTTGCCTTTAGCTATGGATAGGGGTGTTGAAAAAGTTGACCCGACCCGAACCCGACCTGAACCCGAACCCGAATAATCATATTCGGGTCGGGTCACTCGGGTCCAAAAGTGTATTCGGGTCAATTCGGGTTGACCCGAATTGACCCGAGTTCTAATTAGGATCGGGTTCGGGTTATATATTTTTACCCTTGACCCGACTTGACCCGACCCGACTTGACCCGAACCCGACCAACCCGACTTGACCCGACTAAAATTACACTTTTTACATCGTATTAGTACTTAATTGAGCCACTTTTTACACATTTTCATTAAGCTCGGGTTGACCCGAACCCGAGTTGACCCGACCCGAATTGACCCGAACCCGAGTGACCCGAGTTCTAATTAGGCTCGGGTTCGGGTTATATATTTTTTACCCTTGACCCGACTTGACCCGACCCGAGTTGACCCGAACCCGACCGGGTCAACCCGAATCACACCCCTAGCTATGGATGAGGAAGTCTTTTGGTGTTTAACAATGATTTTCTTCCTTTTACCCTTTTGCTTAGTAGATGGATTTTTGTTTGATCTTTTTATCTGTGCTTCAATATCCCTAAGCATTTGTTTGTATGGTTCACTCTCCTTGATCCCTTCATTGATCATGACATCGGCACTAGAGCTAGACGCAGTGAGTACTTAGTAGAATAACCCTCTTCATTCATATGCTCCATCACGTAGTCTCTATCTAGTGTATGGTAGAAAAAAATTCCCATGCTTATCAATGAAAGGGAAACTCTTCATGAAATGATTGATGATGAGCTTTATGAACCATGGAAATGGAAGATGCATAGACTTCTTCTTGGTACTGGTGAACTGGTAGCAAAATTCATCCCAAAGTAGTAGGGCGTAATCCACTTTAGCTGTCGTGTAGAGACCCCAAAATATATGAGCCTGAGGGGGTCTCATTGTGTCTGATCCACGAACCTTTGAAGTGAAGCACTTGATGATGATAGTGAAGATTGCTTTCCACGGTTGCCTGATTTGTGAAGTGTGAAATTGAGGCAGATTAAGAATCTTTCCCTCATAGTTCAGAGCTCGAATTACGCTAAGCATTTCAAGTGTTTCTGGGTTAGACACATGCGTTTCATCTTTAGCTAACTTAGGGAATTTGAACAGCTTTCTGAACCGACTTAAGTCAAGAGTCATTTTCTTCTTGTTGATCTTGAAGGTGATAATCTTGTTTGATAATTGTTTTCCTTGTGAGATTGACGTTGTGGCCCAAAACTCGTGCATATAAACTTCAGGAACTGATATAGTGGCTCTTAGGGCATCCTTCAGGGGTGACATGTCCAGGATATCCATTGCGACTTTGAAGGCTGCAAAAGTTGGATCAAAGTCGTCTTTCAGACGAAAGTTGTTCTCTGCAGGTGGTAGCCTGGCACTGAGTGGAACTAGTGCAAGATCGAGTTGTGGTTGTTGTTCTTCGGTGATCGGCATAGTTCCTGCTTAAGAAAACAGTCATATGCAAATGATAGATAAAGAATTATATATATCATACAACATGTAGTCATTTTGTATGGAGAAACGTGTCAAGTCACATATTTTTTTGCTTGATGACGTTATCTAAGAATAAATCCTAACTCATTTTATATTTATCATATCAAATGTTGTCGGATTAAACTTATAGAAACGTGCATTATGACAAATTTGAGAAGAATATATACTTATCAAGTTTTATGTTTTAAAAACCCTTTTTGTTCTTTCTATGTTAATTAGTTCCACATATCGCAATGTATATTAGTCCATGTTGTCTCAATGTAGTCATGTGAAATTTATCGCAATGTTGTAAGAGTATCGCAATGTCGAACAACCTGTCGTAATGTCAATATATGGCACATGCGTCGCAATGACAACTTGTCAAACATTTCCATCGCAATAATCAACCTGTCGCAATGACAATGGATCGTAATATCCATCGTAATACATATTCATCGCAATGTCTATCTATAGAAAAGCAGTTACCATCGCAGTGTCATTATTCATCGCAATACATATCCATCGCAATACCTTTCCATCGCAATAACAATTCATATCGCAATAATCAACCATCGCAATGTCACTCTTCATCGCAATACAGTCACCATCACAATGTCGCTAGTGACATGTCGCAATGTGTGTGACGGATATTACGAGGCGAGTCTTTTTGGTTCGATTATGGGTTCGATACAACGATTTAAGCAAAACTATTTACTATCCTATGATCATCTATCCAATATCCATGAAACCCCTCACTCAATTTCATGTTTGATTAAAAACATATCGAAACCCTAATTATGATAAATCGAGAAAAAGGGTTCGTTTGTAATGAAAAACTCAATGATAATCATAGAAAAGCATGTAGTGATAAATACCTAGATGATATAATCAATAGGTTAGCAAAAAACGAAGGTGAGGATCCTTAACAATGGCGGCTGGGAGAGGGGGTAGAGTGAGTGTATTTGCGATGAGAATGAGACACAGGGGGGGGGGGGGGGGTTCGACACAGGTCAAAATCTAATACATTTTGCAAGAATTGCAATATGGTCCCCCATTTTGTAAGTATTTTCTGTTAGAAACTTGTATAGACAAGTAAACAAAAAAATTACCACGTAACCTCTTATATTTAATGAAAACACAATCACACGACAAACGCTCTTATTGTTATTACTTAAGGCATGTGACATATAACCTAAGGCCAATACAATTCTACATACATAAGGCACACCTACCAAATAAAGCACACATAAGGCATTTTTCTGAAAATTCATTTTGAAGACCAATTTGAAATCCAAGACGAAAAGATATTTTCTTCCCCTTAAACTCTGACCTGTTTTCTATTTAAAGAGCTGTAGTCATTGTTTAAAGAGTCACACCTATGAAGACATTTTCTGTTAAGTGATTTTTAAGAAACGATTCTGGTGGCAATAAGATTTCCCTTATTTTAACAAAATAAGTGCACTGAGGCGTACACTAATTTGTGTTAGACCAAGTTATAAAGTAAACCTAATCCCTTACAAGGTTTTAAAGTAAACCTTTCCCGAGAAAATTAATTCCCATTGTGATCCAACTTTTCAAAAGAAATACGTGACTTTAATGCGAAAAGCGGGTTGCAATCAGAAATAACTACAAGCCATATGGGCATGTTTTAAAATATGTACAACTTCTATACGAACTCTATTTATGGTGCCGTGTAAATATTAATTGACATTTCTAAGGCCGTAAATTTTACCGTACTAAAAGACATGCCCGATTTAAAATGAAAAATAAATTTGGATTTTCTTGATTTTATATTTTTTTATGGTTTTGTAGGTTTTATATTTTTGTATTTTTCTTTTGGTGGTTTATATATATACGATAATATACATGATCACGATAAATGGATACTCTAGAATAGTTTACCACCGCTATTCTGCAGATTCTTCTGCCAACTCTTTAAGAGTCGCCGGTGAAAATGATTTCATGCCCATCTTGTTGATCGAAAACTCGATACGTCCTCGATCTAGAGCCTTTGTGAAAATATCCACCAGCTGATACCCATTGTTGACAAAATACAGCTCGATCACTCCATTTTCCACTTGCTCTTTGATGAAGTGGTAGCGTATGTCAATATGCTTCGCCCGAGAGTGTTGAACATAGTTGCAGCAAAGGGCAATGGCGCTTTTGTTGTCACAGTACAATGGAATTTCGTTGAAGCCAAGACCGTAGTTAGTTAATTGTGATCTCATCCATAGAACTTGATCACAACAATCGGACATGGCAATGTATTCAGCCTCTGTACTTGATATCGAAACGCTTTCTGCCTTTTAGATGCCCAACTAATCAGTCTATCTCCAAGAAGTTGCACACTGCCAGAAGTGCTACGTCTAGTATCTTGACACCCAGCATGATCCGCATCTGCATATGTTATTAGAGCAATAGAGGAGTCCTTCGGATACCATATACCACAATGAAATGTTCCTTTTAGGTACCGAAAGATCCTTTTCACAACATGTAAGTGCTTTTCGGTAGGTCGAGCCTGATACCGGGCACACATGCATATAGCAAATTGCAAATTATGCCTGCTATCAGTCAGATAGAGAAGGATGCCGATCATTCCACGATAAAGTTTAGGATCCATAGCTATCCCATCCCTATCTTCATCCAACTTGGATTTCTCCATTGTTGGAGTATCTACGGGGTCACAGTTTTCAAAGTGATACTTTTTCAAAGATTCAAGAGCATATTTGGATTGATTAATGAAGATGCCTCTGGGATTTTGAGAAATTTGTAACCCTAAGAAAAATGAAAATTTTCCCATCATTGACATCTTAAAGCGTGTGGACATAATTTTCTCAAAATGGTCAGACAGTCTTTGAGTAGTGGCAGCAAATATTATATCGTCAACATAAATTTGTACCAGTATCATGTCTTTGTCCTCCTTGAGAATGAACAATGTCGGGTCCACTTTGCCTTTGGAGAAGCCTTTCGAGATGAGATAAGACGATAGGAAATCATACCACGCGCGTGGAGCTCGTTTTAACCCATAAAGAGCCTTCTTGAGCTTGTACACGTGATTAGGATACTCCTAGTTGACGAATCCATTCGGCTGACTTACGTAGACATCTTCCCTTAATTTACCATTGAGAAATGTCGTCTTAACATCCAATTAGTAGACGATCATATTCATGTGAGCAGCATAAGCAAGGAATAATCTAATCGCCTCCAATCTTGCAACAGGAGCAAAGGATTATTCAAAGTCAATACCCAATGCTTGTTTGTAACCTCGAGCAACCAATCTAGCTTTGTTATTTAACACACCACCAAATTCATGGAGCTTAACCTTAAAAACCCACAACTAAGTAAGAATATTGACTTTGTCGGGTAAAGGAACAAATTCCCATAATTCAAGTCGCAGAAATTCATTAAGTTCCTCTTACATGGCTTCAATCCAAGATGATTGTGTCATGGCTTGTTGCCAAGTTTTAGGTTCAACCTCGGAGAGAAATGCATCGAAGTAGCAGTATAATGCATGCTCTAGTATGTGATGGCGTGTTAAGACTGGTCGGTCGATTTCACCAAAAATATTATGGATTGGGTGATCCTTTGTCCATTTGGGTTGTTATTTTCAATCCGTGGTGGTCTGGAGTGAACGATTGCAGGAGCTTCCTCTGAGGTAGACACTCCGTTAGGGTTTTCGGGTATTTGTGAACCAAAGAATGGAAGCTCTTGAAGGTGAGCAATTTCCAAATCATGATCATCATAATCCTTCAACATCATCAGGAACGAGGGGGGGGGGGGGGGGGTGTTGATTCGGGTGTAGTTTGAGAATTGTTAGGGGATGGTGCATCCGGTTCAGTGGTGACTGTAGATGCATCAGATTTATTTCCATCATCTTGAGCAACAACGTCGGGAATCGGAGCTACTACTGCAGGTGCTGGAGAATCATCACTTGGGGGATCGAAGAATTCATAAAACATAGGTTGAAATAACTCATCCCACTCGAGCCTTTTAGGTGGTGTAAATGATGGAGAAGTAGGATTGTTGGGAATTAAGCCGTAACTAATAGTACCGGTTCCCATCTCATGAAGTGCGGGTTCAGAGCTGCGTTGCTCAGAAGCCATCGTTGTCAGCTCATCAAAATCGACATCAATAGTTTCTATTATCTTTCCAAGACGACGGTTTGTAAATCCGGTATGCTTTCTTTGCGGGTGAGTAACCGATGAAAATACCTATATCAGCCTTCGGTTGAAGTTTGCCCAAATTCTCACTATTTGTATTTGGATAACAAAGTGCACCTAACACATGAAGAAATGATATATCGGGTTTACGTCCATGAAGAAGCTCATACGGTGTTTTTCCATGACGCTTACGAATGATAGAGCGGTTTTGGGTATAACATGCGATTGCCACTACTTCAGCCCATAAGAATAAAGGAGCATTCACATCAATCAACATAGTTCTAGCAGCTTCCATAAGTGTACGATTACGTATTTCCACGACATCGTTTTATTGTGGAGTGCGAGCAACTGAAGTTTCATGTGAAATACCGACCTCTTCATAGTAGTCTCGTAGAGTCTGATTAACAAACTCAGTGCCATTATCAGTTCAAATGCGGCGAACAGTAGCATTAAGAAGCACTTGGATCATCTTAACAAATTTGATAATAAATTCCGGTGCTTGATCCTTTGTTGTTAAGAACTTTACCCATGTGAACCTGGAAAAATCATCCACCATGACGAGGATGTATTTTCTACCACTCATACTAATCGTACGCATTGGCCCGCAAATATCCATGTGCAAAAGATGTAGAATTTCCTGATTGGTGTCTTCAGCTTTAGGTTTTTAAGATTTCTTGGTGCT
The DNA here is from genome assembly GCA_025667525.1 of Glebionis coronaria. Lineage (NCBI taxonomy): Eukaryota > Viridiplantae > Streptophyta > Magnoliopsida > Asterales > Asteraceae > Glebionis > Glebionis coronaria. Next base: position 51,749,706 of record CM046880.1, read on the forward strand.
TTTCCCCAATGAACACGCGGAACATAAATGATCCTTGTTAAACTTGAGCTTTGGAAGACCACGAACAAGTTTGTTTTTAGCCAAATGATTAATTGGATCAAAGTTAAGATGAGATAAACGTCGATGTCACAACCATGACTTGGTCTTAGATGCTTTGGAGAGAAGGCATACTAGAGAAGCGGCCATCATGTTTTGAATGGACAGTGTGTAGAGATTATCCCCTCGAGAACCTTTTAACAAGTCATTTCCTGCAAGATCATGAATGAAGCAAGTATGTTGTCGAAAAGCAACCTCAAGGTTTAAATCACAAAATTGTCCTACTAAGAATAAGTTGTGACCGATTCCCTCCACGTAATACACCCTTGAAATTGTAACATTCCCAATTTGATATTCACCATAGCCCATGATCTTTGCAATGTGGTCATTACCAAATTTCACCGTCCCTAGAAACTTGCTGACAAAATTTTTGAGCATCGAGCGATCTCTGGTCATATGCTTGGAGCATCCAGAGTCCAAGTACCAGAGGATGATTTGGACCACCTGAAAATATCACCAGACAAAGACAATGTATCGGAATCTAATTGTTCCTCTGTGTTAGCAGGTACATATATAATTATCTTAGATTTGCTATCAGAAGAGTTCTTAGGCTTCCAAATTTTCTTCCTAGATGCCGGCTTAGATTCTAGTTGTCTAAGATCTTGAGGTACTTCTTCACTAGTAGGCACAATAGTGGATACAGACCTAGTTAAAGGGAACTTTCTCCATTTCTTAGTGCTAGAGTTCCTATTTAAAGGATGTTGAGACCTAAATTTAGTAGATGTGATCCTAGTTAAAGGGCACTTAGTTCCATTTGTAGTAAAGGTCCTACCAGTGGGTTTCTATTGCCAACCAACTTGGGTGAATTTCTTCCCCGTTGGAGTCCATTCAAGATTGTTCCTAATGGCATACATTTCATTCACATGGTCTACAAGGCATAAATCATGACGCTGAGAAAACATGCATTCATTACAATTCCAACATCTCAAATTAGAATTCACATTTTGCTTAGGCTTCTGCATATAGGCAGAACCTTTTGTCTTAGCTACATGATTCCTTTTATTTAAATCTGAAATAACATTCCTAGGGTGAACTTCTACTTTCTTCTTCATAGTGCTACTAGTGGAAGGCTTGTTCCTATCTTTCTTTACTCGAGATCCTTTAGCCTTAGTAGACGCAGTTACTCCTGTAGAAGGCAAAGGAACATTAGTAGCAGATTTTGATTTAGCCTTGATGGGTGTGTTTAAAGTAGGCTTAGCTCCTGGGGTCTTATTGAATGGAGTCATGGCAATGGTTGGGGGTTGGTGGTTAAGTGGTGTAGAACCCGGTTGAACTATGAAATTTAGATATGCTAGGAAACATTGAACTCGCTCAATATATAAATGAGCAGTGTTATAATCGTTGTTTGTGAGATCAGATTCATATAAATCATCTAAAATGTCCCTTGTAAGAAGCACATGCCTAATTGCATTTTTCATATAGTCCATATATGACAATGATTTGTTCTTAAGGTACGGGTTCCTATAAATCACCACTTCTTTTGTTTTTGGAGTACTAGAGGTCAGGGCAGAGATTGTAGCTACATTATCAACAACTTCTTGTCCTTTGAGTTGAAGTGTCTCCTTTAATTCAGCTAAAACCATGTTTTTGTCTATGAGCTGAATATTTAGGTCAGAGATTTCCTAACACTTCTAGTTCAGTTGGTCAACAAGTGACTTTTGCTCTGCCGAATTAAAAGCGAAAGGTTCTTCTATTGAACTAGAAACTTGTGTTGATTGAGTCGTTTTCGTACACCCGAAAGGTTATCGTAGTTCCTGGCGAAGTGTGAATGGAAATCCGCGTTTATGTCTACAGTTTGATGCTCGAATAAAAGAGATTTGATTTTGATATCTAACTAAATGATTAAAACTAAGGATAATCCTAATCTAAAGGGAAGCAAAAAGAAAATCCTAATCAAACTACGGGGACAAGCAAACGGCTTTTAAGCATAAGCGATGCAAATAAAAATGATACAAAGCTAATAAAAATGACATTAATGTATTTCCAAAAGAATAAGAGTGAAAGAAACTAGATACCGAAACGAAATGAAAAATCAAAAGTGTTGTAGAAGACACGCCGAGATCAAAAGACACCGAACGGTTAACAATAATTAAGCTAAACGACATTTTTTAAGAATTATAAAAAAAACTATTTATTTATTTATTTATTTTTTTATTTTTGAAAATCTAAATTTATATAAGTATTCAAAATACTTCTGACTCCATTAAAAACTAATTCAAACTTTTTAATTAAAACTATTTTTAATATAAAAACTTTAAACAATATTAACTAAATAGAAATTTTCTAAATTCTAAATGCAATTAATCTATAGTAATTATAAAATAAAAAAAATGATAACAAGTTAAGAATACTAGTTTGGTGGTAAAACAAAGAAATGTGACAAGAAGGCATCCTAATTGCTAAGGTAAAACAGTTCCCAAAAAAAAACTGCTACTACGTATATCAAATAATCAAATTTACTGTAACCGAATCCGAAATCAACATGAAACAACCATATCTGTTGCACAAAAATCGACTAGTAACAATCTCAAAACCAATCAGCATCATTCAAATCCGAATCAAACCACCATCAATATCGACTATGATTTAAAACATAACCGAAACTATCTTCAACTAATCTATAAACCCAATTCGATTCCAAACATAACTGAAGCATCGATCGATATTTCAAACTGAAAATAAACAATCTTCAAATCGAAACTGATACTTTATTCATCAAACCGAATCTAAATCTAAAGATTGAATACAAGTGAAGTGATTATAAAAAAACTGAGATAGTTTCTAAATAAACTGAAAAGGATTTAAAGGATCTAAAAGAATGAAAAAGCAGAAAATGAAATAAATATACGGCACTAGTAAAAAAAAATAAAGAAGCGAATGTTACCTAATAATAACTAAGAAACGCAGGGAATGAACAAGAGAATAGATGCGTTCTCAATTTCCTATTCTATCTATTCCCAAAAATACAGGGATACTAATATGGAGTATTATCTAGCTTATATTGTACACCATACAGACCATGAAAAAAAATAGAATGTGTGCCCCCTCTCTTTGCTGCGTACATATTAGGCAGTAATGTCTGATCTCCCTTTCTTCATTTTTTGGGCCTTCTTCTTGCGTATCACTTGGGCTTTCCTTCCCTTTGCTGCCTCTAACTAGCTGCTGGGCCTTTTGGCATGCTGGGCCTGACTTCCTTTGGGCTACAGCCTTGTGCGACCAGTAATATGCTGCTGTTGGGCTTTAGTTGGGCTGCTGTTGGGCCTGTGTGGCTGAAGTCAAATTAATGGGTCGGTTCGACCCATTTAAATGGTGTCGGGCCGACTCAATAAAATATGAATACACCGTTTGACTCGATTTTCCGTGCTGTTTCCATTTATCATGCTCGTGTTTGGCTCTTTTGCTTCGTTTTTGCTCTTTTTCTTCATATCCGTACCTACAATGATAAATAACACATTTTAAACGATATATGCACTAAAAGTACACTTTTGCTATTTATTATGCCATAAACGAAGGGAGATTAGCACGAAAACCACGAATAATTACGTGTTTAACACACCCCTATAATTAAAACGTTGCTTGCTCCCAAGCAACTATTATCACAAACGTTGAATCCAAAAACAATTTAAGACTACTATATTCGAAATTGCTAAAATAAAATAAAAATAAAAATCCATAGTGACCCGCCATGCTCGACTTTTTATTTAAGGTATAAGGATCATAAACGGGAAAAACGCAAACTGGGTGTCTCCAGGGAATAAATATCGTCATCCTCTTTTTATTACTCCCAACTAAGCTAAAATTTCTTGTGCAAACGTTTTGGAAAAATGCTAACACTACTTATACTAATAACCTATGTAAACATAACTTTTTACTCCTATAATTATAAAATACTAGGCACGTGTGTTCATTTTCAAAGTTTTGCTCGTTCAAATCAAAATTTATTATGGTTGCTAATCATCTATTTGGGATATTAGACTCACTGAAAATGACGAGATTTAAGATTCAAAAATGGCCTTTCCGATGTAGCGGCTTTCTTCTCGGAACGTCTCAACCTCATCGGTTAAGTGCCCGGGCTTTTGACACCCCACGGAGAATAGTACCGGGATTGACGGGATTTTGAAATCAAAGATCTTGAAATTACCGCTAAGCTAATAAAAGACACTTAGATGAAAAACAACGATGGTAATTAGAGATTGAAGATTCAAAGGAGAGATCACTCCATGTAGCGACTTTCTTCTCAGCATGTCCTTTAGCAAAGATTAGGAGGCTAGGTTTTTACACTCTCGAGAATAGTATCGGAGCTCACGTGACCTTTGACTTCTACACTCTCTAATACCGTCTAAACTCTTATACAAAATTGACGAATTCTAGTTCAACTTCGGATTTAAATTTAAGAAAAAACAAGTTTCTCACAATTATAATTAAAGCAACAAAAAACACTTATTCATTCACTCGACTCTTCTAACTCTATTGAACACTCTTTTTTTTCAATTTTTTTTTCAAAATTTTCTTTTTTTTTCTTTTTTTTCTCTTTTTTTTTCTCTTTTTTTTTCGATTCGATTTTTTTTCAACATATTTATTCACGCAACATTATTTCAAATTTAAGAAAGTATGCTTTCACTCAAATTTAAATAAAAAGTTGAACTAGGACTCTATATCAAAATTGCATAATAATTTATTTTTGCATAACAACACAATTTTTAACGTTCAAAGGCTTGAAAAAAAAACACACTTATTTAGTCTAGTTATAATCTAGGAGGAAAAACCATAGGTTACTCATATAAGCTGTAAAGAGAACCAACTACTCCACATTTAGCATTTTCATTTGCACAATTCCTAAAAGCTCAGTCTAAAAGTTAAGAGAGCAGCCAGATCAACACTCACGCAGAGTCAGGATCCCCTTTGTTCTAGCCTACGGGACAAGTCAATCACGCACAGTAAAAAACGTTTATTATTATTAATGAAATAAAAAACACACATTTGATCAAAATAGGATACAAGAGGGCAAACAAGTAGGCATGAATATGATCAATATGATATAAAACCCCTCTACACTTAGAACCGAACATTGGCCTCAATGTTCAAAAGTGATAAGGTGCTATCCCTACACTTAAGAACACAAAAGGCTAATGCTAGAATTCCAAGTGTAAGAAGGAGAACACAATCAGATATGCATGGATAAAGATGAAACCTGAGTACTCCCCTGATATAGACATGAAGATCGATCGGAGACTCAATGAAGAAGATGATGGAAAACATCAACATCAACCCTCTGAAAGTCTTCTCGATCCAAGGGAACCCTGCACACAAAAAACAAATACCAACAAGCACACATGGAGAGAAGCACACCCTTACACTTATGTTAGAAAAAGATAAAAATGATAGATCATCGGGTGCCTACCGAGAAGCGCTTGTTTTTGTTAACCGAGTCATGAGCCTGACTCGACCCCGAATTAAATGGTCCATGGGGGAGCAAGAGGATCACCACTGGCTCAAAACAGATATGCCAGGGTCAAAAATCTTATCCTCATTACCGGATGAGAATAAAGAAGAAGAGTCCACAGTATAAGTAAAGAAAAGCAGAAGGATTCTTATAACATACGAGAAATAGGTATAAAGGCGATCCTTAAGAATACTAGTCTTCGCCAAGGGCGGGAGGGTGGGAGAAAAATAAATCAAAGTGTCACCTGAGGACACTTGATAGAAACTCAAAGCAAGAGTCGATTGGGTAACCGGTAAAACATCACAAGTAATAGCAACATCAACATCTCCTCCAGGATCAAAACACTCATCCTCATTTCCCGGTATGAAATAAGGAGAGTAAAAGCGATACATCACCCGCTTGGGCGTGTATGCGATAGGACGGGGTGGCAACATAATATGAGAAATATCAGAAGAAATATCTACCACCCGCGTCACCTCTCCAGACCGAATCAAACGGAAGGTAGGGTCAAATCTCTCCACCTCCTCTATGATGGGAGGTGGCATGGCTAACAAAGAATGCTCATCAATAGAAAGAGATTCGGAGCTATCAATGTCCTCAATCCCCTCTTCAAAGAGAGGATTCACCTCACTAGAGATGTAGGCGTCATCAAAATCAAATAAAGGGTTCGAATAAATCTTGAAATTTTCCTTAAGAATGTCTTCATCGGATAGTGACTCGTCATCACTAGAAGTAAAATCATCATCGAGATCAAAAAGAGGATTAGAGAAACCCAACGAATCATTTCCCAAGATGTCGGTGGGAGGTAATGAATCATCACTAGAAAGAGATTCACACTCACTATCACTATCGGAAGCAACCGTAGGCTCACTTTGGATTGGAATAAGAATCTCATCATAAGGAATAGTGATAAGACCCTCATCCCCCATGATGAGAGAGGCATCGGTCTCCGTAGTGGAAGAATCGAGAATAGGAGTGGTAGTCTCACATGATGGATTGAGATCGTAAATATCATCCTCGTCATCATCATAACAATAAGGACTCACAAGAGGCGTAGAGGTATAAGCACTAAGATTAGATACTTGCTCTTGTCGTTGTGCTTTTCCTCCTCCCATGTTTCTTTTAGTCGAATTACACCGTCATGATGTTTCAAAAGAAGTGCTTGTGTTACGTCATTGGATTCAAAGAAGGTTGATGATCGAGGGTGTATTGTGGGGGCTAAAAATTATGAAAACCGGAATTATAGCACGGATCGGGCTCATAATAATTCATCGATTGACAAGAAAAAGTGTCATGAGGGCCCCCACAATTGTTGCAACACGGGTATTGAGAAAAACCCGATGCATTTTGCGGATATAGATCGTCGTATATGGAAGAGGGTGAGATAGTTTCATTAGAGGTGAAGTATGAAATGATATAATTACAAAATGAACAATGTCCAAATTCATAATTACGGATATCCATTCTGCACCGCTCGCATGAACACCAATGACATGATTGACTACCAGACGATGGTCTCCCACACCCTACACAATCGACATGCGAATCTATAAGATATGTAAATCTTGCTTATGTTTTAGAGAGAGAAAGAGATAGAAACTTTGTGGAAGTTACACACTTTAGAGAGAGAAATGAAAGATTACTATGTGTAAAATTATGAAAACCACACCCTCTCCATCTAAGGAGAGGGTTTATATACCCAAGCCTTGTGATGGGCTTGGGCTTACATGTTTGGGCCGTTCCATACAAACCATGGACTAGGCCTTTCCTTGTTTACTTAATGTAGAATAACTAAACTACGAGCCACTACTTAATATATTGTCGGAGTGACCGAATCTTCCTAAATATGTAAAAACGTATTTCCAACAATCTCCCCCTAAGGGAGGTCACTCCAAACAAGGGCGTTACCTAAGTTACAATAATAAAATAAACCTAGCATACTATGTTTGTCTTGAGCTCGTAGTCTTCGTCTTTCTTTTCTTTTTCTTTTCTGGTGAACATGCTGATGTGATCTTTGATATCAATCTTGAGCATTGATCTCTTGCCTTGATCTTATGCATCCTTCACTTGTGATCTTCCCCTCTTCGTGACACCATGTCCCACATTCTTATACCTTCGTAATTCTTGATAGCTTCAGAGTTCGATACAGCGGAAGACTTAACTTTTAGGCTTTATTGAATTAGATGAGGTATTAAGTGCATAAAGTATAAGCATGCGGGGACGACTTCTTCTCGGATTCCGCAATGCCACCGTCTTCAAATGCCGACACATAAGTAGACACGAACAAAATGGCTTTGAACATTTTATTCTAATTCGGTAGCATTTTACCTCCGGTCGGTGAAGACCGTTGGACGATATAAAATATCGTACTTGTGGCAGGTAGATTTAATTAAAAATCTCATTGACAAGATTTCGCGGGTAAACCCGTTCTCTTTACTCGACCGTCCAAAGCTGACTGCGAACGTAAAGAGTGAATCATTTAGATAAAATTATCCGCATGATTGAAGCCGTCAATTCTGATTCCTGGAACAAGTTTGATTCATTAAAGAATCGCACCATCTTTTCTTTCCAGTTGTCACGAGCTTGATTCATATTGAATCTTGCAAGTTACCTACCAAGTGCTGTTTGAGGTTAACACTAGAAGGATTTCCACTCATCACTGTGAACACTAAGGTATCACTTTGAGTGTTCTGGCAAGATCACTAAGATATTGCGTAGAGGTCTGAACGTGTTTACATTCAATTAAGAATAAAACAGCTGTTGCTTTCCAGTTATCACAAGTTTGATTCATAAAGAATCGCACAAGTCACCTACCATGAGCTTTTTGATATTCACTCAAGAAGGATTTCCATCTTCATTGTAAATACTTTCGTATTACTTGGAAGTTCAGGCAAGATCATGAAGATTTTGCGTAGGACTCTTGAGATCTTTCTTACTTTTCACAGTGTGTGAAGAAGTAAGGAATTATGAAAGTGTGTCCTAATGAGATATTTGATGATCTCAAATGGCTCTAGACTCGATCGTGCATTTTGGATTTTAGTGACCAGAGGTTGGAGAGGAGTGCCACCTTTTCAATACCAATTTATTCGGAGTGAATAAATCAATAGATAATGCGTTGTCTCTGTGTGATTAAAACAAATATCTTTTAAGAGATATACGAGTTAGATGGGATGGGTTGTGCATAGCATCACTGGGTCCATGATGTCTATCTTCAGTATCAAGAATCATTAAAAATGATCTCAATAGCATATGTATTGACCCGGTTTCTGCCTAAGTTGTAAGGAGGGCTTCTTTCTTTTCACCCTTTATCTTTATAATTCTTTTTCATTCTTCAACCCCTTCAATGCTTACCAATACGTCATAACTAGCACCTTGTTGTGATTGTTCCAGTGCTAACTTAAGTACTTGGTCGGCATTCAGCTACATTCACATTCTTTTCTCCAACTTTCCTAAGGACTACTATTTCTAGCTATGGAATGTCCTTGGGAAGATTCCTCCGGTTCTGGAAGAATCATTGGACTTAACCTATCCTACCATCCTTATGTCACCACAATCTTCATCGTCGTGAAATAAATGTGTTTTGGGTAAGTATACGTCACCATGAAAATCTATTAAAATCCATTTTGATATGCAAATCCGTTTTGCTCCCCCTTAACATATGCCACGATATTCGAAAACATTTCGCATATGTCGGGATGAACCAGCACATTAAGTCAAACCATTTGTGATAATTTCCCATATTAAATTATTAAATCACATTTTCTCCCCCATATTAAAAATATTAACCCAATCGATGTTTTTAATATCAATTGATTTAATGAAGTTTTAACAATGGTTTTGGGAAGAAAAATGCAAGTCCGTTTTATCTTCATGATATCAAATGTATGAGATATGATACCGATTTGTAACATGATCACATATTCACCATATTAGAAAAAAATTGACAAGGTTTGACCTGATTGATGAGAACATCATATGATAAGATCAAATGGTTCTTGTCGGCATATGTTGGTCGCCTCGTCACGTCTGAAGTCATCTGTTGACATCACATGTACTATTGGTATTGTTGTCTTGACACCAATTTGTGAACTTGGCACGTTCGGCATCAAAGATTCTGAATGCTTGACAATTGTTCCCCCTTAATTTTTGACCCGTGTTCTATTGAAAGAGCTGTAGTCGCCGTTTGAGTAGTCGCATCGTAGAGTATGTAGATACCAATTGAGAAAATCTTTGGTTGTAGAGATGATAACTTCATAAAAATAAGACTTCTCTTGTTTTAACAAATAAATGCACTGAAGCGTACATAGATTTTTGTTAGACCAAGTTATAAAGTAAACTTTATCCCTTACAAGGTTTTAAGGTAAACCTTGCCCGAGAAAATTAATTCCCATTGTGAGCCAAAGCTTTCATAAGAAATACTTGGCTTTAATATGAAAACCGGGTTGTAGTCGGAAATAACTACAAGCCGTATAGGCATGTTTTATGAAATATGTACAACTTTTGTACGAACTCTATTTATGGCGCCGTGTTAATATTAATCAACATTTCTAAGGCCGTAAATATTATCGTACCAAAAGACATGCCTTTGAAGAATAAAGTAAAAATATTTTTGGATTTTTCTGAAATTTTCAATTTTTATAGTTTTTATATGATTTTATATTTTTGTATTTTGATTTTGTGGATAAAAATATAAACAATATATACAAATGATCACCAAGGATACGGAGAATAGTTTACCATCACTATTCTTTCGCTTCATCTGCCAATTCCTTTAGAGTCTCAAGCGAGAAGGTTCTCATTCCTAGCTTGTCGGCCAAAAATTCATTTCGAGCGCGATCTAAAGCCTTCGTGAAAATATTCGCCAATTGATACTCAGATCGGACAAAGTAAAGCTTGATCACTCCATTTTCCACTTGCTCCTTGATAAAGTGGTAGCGAATGTCAATATGCTTCGACCGGGAGAATTGAACATTGTTGCAGCATAAGGCAATTGCACTATTGTTGTCGCAGTACATCGGAATCTTGTTGAAACCTAGACCATACTCGGTTAATAGCGATCTCATCCAAAGAACTTGAGCACAGCAACCGGACATAGCTATGTATTCTGCTTCCGTACTTGAAATTGCAGCGCTTTTCTGCTTTTTCGATGCCCAACTGATTAGTCGATCTCCTAGTAGTTGCAAAGTTCCACTCGTGCTACGCCTTGTATCTTGACAACCCGCGTGATCAGCATCTGCATATGCCATAAGTGCAATCGAAGAGTCCTTCGAATACCAAATTCCCTGATTAATGGTTCCTTTAAGATATCGAAAGATCCGTTTCACAGTAGCCAAGTGTAACTCAGTAGGTCGAGTTTGATACTGAGCACACATACATATAGCAAACTGAAGATCAGGTCGACTAGCTGTGATATACAGAAGGGTACCGATCATTCCACGATAAAGTGTCAGATCAACGGCAACTCCATGTGGATCTGCATCAAGTTTAGTTCGTTCCACCATTGGAGTATCCACGGGGTCGCAAGATTCCATCTTATATTTCTTAAGTGATTCAAGGGCATACTTGGATTGATTGATAAAGATGCCTCTGGGACTCTGAGATATCTGAAGTCCTAAGAAGAATGATACCTTCCCCATCATTGACATCTTAAAATTGGAAGACATGAGTGCCCCAAACTCATCGGATAAGGTTTGGGTCGAGGCTGCAAATATAATATCATCAACATATATTTGTACCATAATCATATCTTTACCTCATTTCTGAATAAACAGCGTGGGATCCACCTTGCCTTTAGCGAAGCCTTGCGTAATGAGGAATTGTGACAAGAGATCATACCATGCGCGTGGAGCTTGTTTCAACCCATAAAGAGCCTTCTTAAGCTTGTACACATGATTGGGATAATTGGGATTCACAAAACCATCCGGCTGTTGAACATAGACCTCTTCCTTGATTTCACCATTAAGAAATGCCGTCTTCACATCCATCTGATAGACGATCATATTCATATGGGCTGCATAAGCGAGGAATATTCTAATAGCTTCTAAACGGGCAACAGGTGCAAAGGATTCTATAAAGTCGATGCCCAATAATTGCTTGTATCTACGAGCTACTAGTCGAGCTTTGATCTTCAAAATTCCGCCTAACTCGTCGAGTTTCACCTTGTAAACCCATTTCAAAGTGAGTAATTGCACTTGATCCGGGCATGGGACAAGTTCCCATACTTCAAGACGTATAAATTCATTAAGTTCTTCTTGCATAGCTTCTATCCAACAGGATTGAGTAAAAGCTTCTTGCCATATCTTAGGTTCAACTTTAGTGAGAAAACCATCAAAATGACAAAACATTGCATTTTCTTGTAACTGACTTCGTGTGGATACCGGACGATTAGGGTCACCAATAATAGAATCTATAGGATGATCCTTTGTCCGCTTGCTGTCATGTTCACGAATCCGTGGATTAGAGTAAACCGTGGTAGGAGCTTCCTCTAAGGCGGACGACCCGGCTTAATTAGGGTCGGGAATAGGTACACCAAAGAATGGAAGTTCACGCATTTGAGCGAATTCCAAATCGTGATCATCATCATCCTCTTCATCATCAATAGGCATGACATGGGTAGTTGAAACATGTGCTGGTTGAGAATTACTCGTTGAAGGTATATCTTGACCAATTGTAGGTGCAGATGTGTCTAATTGTGCTTTGGTTTCTGGAGCAACAACTTCGGTTACCGGAGCTATTACCTCAGGTTTTGGAGCAACAATACTTGGAGGAGTAAAGAATCCATCAAAGAACGGTTGAAACAACGTATCTCATTCATTCCTAAAAGGTGGTGTAAATGATGATGAAGTAGGGTTGTTTGGGACAAGACCAGAACTAATGTTACTGGGTCCCATTTCATGAAGTGCGGGTTCAGAGCTGCTTTGCTCAGAAGCCATTGCTGTCAGCTCATCAAAATCAACATTCATAGTTTCGAGGATTTTGTGAGAGTTACGGTTGTAGATTCTGTATGCCTTCTTTGCGGGTGCGTAACCAATGAAAATACCAATATCAGCCTTGGTTGAAGTTTTCCCAAATTGTCACCATCATTATTTGGATAGCAAAGAGAACCAAATACATGAAGATATGATAAATCTGGTACTTTGCCATGGAGAAGCTCATGAGGTGTTTTACCATGGCGTTTACGAATTAGTGACCGGTTTTGGGTGTACACTGCTGTAGATACTGCTTCTGCCCATAAAAACAATGGAGCCTTTGCGTAAATTAACATCGTTCGAGCAGCTTCCATAAGTGTGAGATTTCGCCTTTCAACGACACCGTTTTGTTGTGGAGTGCGAGCAACAGATGTTTCATGTGAAATGCCAACTTCTTCATAGTAATCACGCAAGATTTGATACACAAATTCAGTTCCATTATCTGTACGAATGCGTCGGACAGTAGTGTTGAGACGCACTTGAATCATCTTGAGAAATCCGATGATGAATTTAGGTGCCTTATTTTTTGTTGTAAGAAATTTCACCCATGTAAACCGAGAGTAATCATCGACAATTATGAGAATGTACCTTTTACCACTAAGACTTTCAACACGCATTGGCCCACAAAGATCCATATGCAACAAATAAATTTTCTCATGGTTGGTGTCTTCAGTCTTGGGTTTGTATGATTTCTTAGTGCTTTTCCCATTGTACACGCGGAAGACAAATGATCCTTGTGAAATGAAAGTTTAGGAAGACCACGAACAAGTTCGTTTTTCGCCAAATGATTGATAGCGTCAAAGTTAAGATGAGATAACCGTCGATGCCATAACCATGACTTAGTCTTCGATGCTTTGGAGAGAAGACATACGGGAGAAGCGACCATCATATCTTGTAGAGACAAAGTGTACAAGTTATTCCCTCGAGTACCTTTTAATAAATCAACCTCTTCCAAATTACGAATGAAGCAGGTATGCTCTCGAAAAGCAACTTCTAGGTTTGCATCACAAAATTGTCCGACAGAAAATAAGTTGTGACCGAGACCTTCCACATAATAAACTCTTGAAATTATAACATTCCCAATATGATATACACCGTAACCCATTATCTTTGCAATATGATCATTTCCAAATTGAACCGTACCAAGAAACTTGCAGACAAACTTTCTGAGCTGAGGGCGATCTTTGGTCATATGCTTGGAGCAACCAGAGTCCAAATACCAGAGAACAATTCGAACCACCTGTTTTCAACAACAACAGTAGACAATGCATTGGAAACTATTGGTTCCAGAGTGTTTGCAGATACAGATATAATATTATCAGAATTGCTAACATTTGTGTGACCCTTAGATTTCCTGCGTTTTCTTATGTGAGTTTTAGCACTAACAGGTTTTACTGTTCCAACTTTCTTAGGTGAGAGTAGACCTATTTAAAGAGTAGTTGGTTCCTACGATAGTGTTGGTGTTTCTAGCTAAAAGACACGCTGGTGTTTTGGTAGCCTTGGTACTCCTAGTTAAAGGGCACGCTTTCTTCGCTTTAGTGGGAGTGATCCTAGTTAAAGGGCATGCATTTCCTACTATAGTGAAAGTTCTACCAGTGGGGCGTCACATCCAACCAACTTGGGTTAACACTTTCCCAGTCGGTTTCCATTCTAATCCATTTTTCCAGGCATTCATCTCATTTACATGCTCAATAAGGCAAGAATCATGACGACTAGAAAACATACATTCATTGCAGTTCCAACATTTCAAATTATAATTCACAATAGGCTTAGAAAGCTGCACAACCGCAGAGCCTTTAGGTTTAGCTACATGATTCTTTTTATTCAAAACAGAAATAACATTCCTAGGATGGGCTTCTACTTTCTTCTTCACTTGACTATTAGATGGGGGCAAGATCCTATCATTCTTCTTGTTTCTTTTACGCTTAGATCTTTGAACCTTAGTAGTGGTGCTTACTCCTGTAGAAGGAAACACGGGAATATTAGAAGCTGGTTTTGATTCCGCCTTATCTTTAGTGACCAAAGTTTGAGATGGTTTAGTCCTAGGGCAGTTATTAAATGGTGTGACGGCTATAAGTTTCCTTTTGATTGCACTAGAGGACGATGCTGAGACAGTGGCTGCGTTATCCACAACATTCTTACCTTTTAGAGTACGAAGTGTTTCCTTTAACTCAGCCAAGGCTAGATTTTTATCACAAATTTGTTCCCTCAAATCAAATATTTCCACCGACTTTCGATTCAATTGTTCTATCAATGATTGATTCTGTGCAATGGTATGAGCACATGCGGGCTGTACTAAATCGAAGAGTCGTGTATCTTTCTGTTTTAAGTTATAAACTTTGGACAAAATCTTGGAAACTCGATTATCTAGATTAAGTTTAAAATTCTCAGCGGCCTCAAGTACGTTCACACAGTTAATCTCCTTAGATTTCTCTATGTCTATCGGCAAAGATTTAGCAACCTTGTCACTTGGCTGACGCTATTTTGATTGTAAATTCAATCGAAAATTCTTTTGAAAATTTGCATCATCGATATTAATACCTTCAAATGACGTTTCAAAGATTTCTTGAATAAATGGTTGCTTGCATTCAAGCGAAATACAATGTGTTTGAATCTCATCAAAACGTTTTGAAAGAAAAGAATATGAATCTTGAAGCTTTAAAAATTCAGCGTCAGATTCGTGACAATTACTATCTACCACATTATCCACAGATTCAACATTATGCACAATAGAATCATTATCAACACTTATATTCACACAAACGGAAACTATATCATGAGACATCACTTGCTTCAGAAGCTGATCATTTTAGAGTGAAACCCGTTCTATTTCAAGTAAACTATTTTCATAAGCATCATCCATTTCATTGAAAACACGTCTAACTTCTTCTATTTCCATAAGCAAATCTTGATCAATAGTACTAAGACAAGCTTTAACATTGTTTACAAATGGAACAATTTCGTCTCGGAATGCAGCTCTAGTGTGCTCAAAATTCCATTCACCTTCCGTTATGGCCGAAGCCGTCGTACGTTCCAAAATGACCTTGTCAAAATCGGCTAAGTGTTGGTGTACCGCATTTAAGCTAACGGACGCCTTACTTACCGGTGGAATTAACTTCGTTAAATCTATTTTGACAAGTGTAGGAGACGTACTAGGAGGGTTTTCATTTGACAAACTTTGGGGCACAAGAACTGTCAATTCAGCTAATTCCTTTTGTAAGCGAATGCGGGTCTTTTTAGAAAATTGATCTTTATTATACTTATCATAATTAAGCTTATGGAATTTTGAAAGCATTTTAGAATGAGTTTCTTCCGCAAGTGACTGTGTCTCCTCAGTACTACGAACAAAAGGTGCTTCTTTCGATTTGCCAATTAGGGTCATATCATAAAGACACGGAATATATTCATGAGCTTATTTTGCATAACCGGGATTAGGTGGTAAATCTTGAAGACGCTTAAGTTCGAGTTCTTTAAACAATTTAGTTAAAAGATGAACCTTTTCTGTGGAAGCGTATTTTTTAAAAGATGTTGTTCTTTGAATTTAAGAAGTTTGGTAGCATTAATTTCTGATTCAAACTTTTTAGACTCGAGAGTTTCGAAATCCATTTTAAGTTTCTGAAAATCATTGACAACCGACTCTTTTGCTTTTAATTCATTGGAAAGATTAGCTTTTAATGATTCTATTTCTTTCAAGTGTTCAATATTTTCAAAACGAAATTGGTCAAATTCAGAATAAGTTATTTTTTAGCTTGAGGGACCATTTCAAAAGCTTCGACCTTTTCTTTATGCAACGCAAGCTCAGCTGTTAGGGTGGAATTTTTATCTACGGATTGTCTGAGAGCCATATGCATTTGATCAATAATATGTTTAGGCACCATGACCAAATCATGTTGAGCATAAGATTCCATACCCTTTGTAAGATATGTGAATCTTGCTTATGTTTTAGAGAGAGAAAGAGATAGAAACTTGGTTATCATCAATATTATTAGATGTGGTTAGTACCTCACTGACGACATCATAACCGTAGTGAGAGAGATTAGCAACGAGAGCAGCTTGGGCAGAGTGAATGTCATCACAATCCGAATCATATGCGTCAAGATCTTCTACTTGATAAGCTGCATTAGAAGTGGAAACGACTGCAATGCCTTCATTGTCTACTGTCCCTGGGTCTGCAAGAAATGCTAACTCTTCTGAATCCAAGATCTTTCCCTTAGACTGAGCATCAACCAAATACATCTTCTCATGAAACCATGTTGCATCCCTTCTTCGTTTTGGCTGAGTGCATTCCTTAGCTATATGACCTTGTCCTCGGCAATTGTAGCATGTCACAACCTTTTGAGGACCAATAGGGCTTCCATTTCCATTAGCTTGAGAATTCACAGCTTGAGCATTCACAGTCCTTGTAGGAGGTCCATATGAAGTTTACCTTCCCTGAATAGGTTGCACCGTCACTTGACCATCTTGAACAGTGGCTTGTTGTCGAGGATTTGAAGATGTGCGGAGCTGATTGTTTGTTGGTGGAAATCCTGTAGTTGCAACAAGTTTTGACAAGTAGGCAGTGAGATGGTTTAGAACATCAGCTGGCGTATCATTTGGAGTAAAGACCGGTGATTGGATTGGTGGAAGTTCATTGGAGTAGAAGGCTTGTGTTGGTTGTGCTTCAATTGGAAAATATCTTTGCTGAGGAGTATAACCCATTGGAGAAGTGTTTGCTTGTGATGGTGATGTCTGATGTGGTGGTTTCTGTGGAAAAGATTATTGATGAACACTTAGTTGAAATGCTTGCTGTGGCATCATTAGTGGTTTATAAGATGGTTGCTGTGGTTGCTGATAGGTGTGTGGTGATGGCTGCTGCAAGTATGATGGTTGTTGATAAGTATAAGCCATGTTTTGTTGAGAAGCATACATGGCAAGTGGATCATGAACTTGAGGTGTAGACAACCGAGCCTCGATCACATGGCATTCGTGTTGTTGAAGAAAAGCTTGAAGTTGATCCACATTGGTGTTATCCAAGTCCTTAGCTAATTTAACATCCATCACGTACTTTTTCCATTCTGAAGGAAGAGTGTTCAAATACTTGGTGTTCAATTGACAAGTAGGAATTGCCATGACATAGACATTGAGCTCATTCAACAATAGGGTAAATCTAAGATAGTAATCATTGAGAGTCTCCCCTGGAACATAGGCAAACTTATCAAAAGTGTCATAAAGCTTACACTCTCGTTCTTGTTTAGTTAACGAAGTGCCTTGCATTAGAACACGAATTTTATCCCATAACTCTTTGGCAACTTTATGTTTACTGACAAGTTTGTAGACATCTGGAGGAAGGGCTTGGAGAATGATATTTGTAGCTTGTGTATCACACTTGTCTTGTATCTTAGCATCTCTAGTTAGTTCACCCGTTGTGCGAGGACGAGTAACAGCACCTTCTGTCACAGTACCATATACCAATGGTCCATTGAGCACCGATGCCCAAATAAGATGTCCATTCTTCTTGTTCAACATATAAAGTTCCATGCGGGAAGCCCAATCCTCATACATAGTCTTCACCAACATTGGTGGACGATTATCCGTACCCGAGAGGATGGACTTATCCGTAAGAGATGTGTACTCCATTTCTATAAGTTATGATTTACAAGCGTTGATCGAACAATGAGAGAAAGTTAATGTGTTTGTTGTTGTGTGTTAAAGCCGAGAAATAACGTTGAAATCTTCTAAATTATGTTCTCGATAAACCAAAAATTCCAAGACTAAATTACACACGGTTAAAAATTTTCAAAAACACGTTTTTGAAAAATCTTGGAAATCTTGTCACTCTATCGGAATGCATAAAACAAGTTCTGTCACAATGTCTATCTGAATACCTATCGTAATGCTTGATCGCAACACATGTCGCAATGCTTGATCGCAATACCTGTCGGAATGTTTGATCGCAATACCCGTCAGAATGTTTGATCGCAATACCTGTCGGAATGTTTGATCGCAATACCTGTCAGAATGTTTGATCGGAATACATGTCGGAATGTTTGATCACAATACCTGTCGGAATGTGGCTAATGAAATTTTGGCAGAGTAACGTTTCAATATTGCCTTATACCCGATCTCAATGTACGATGCAAGGAGCTATCGCAATGCACGATCGGAATAAGTGTCGGAATACCCTTCGATCGTAATGTAGGAACCCTAGGTTTTTGCGATGGATACCAACTTTACGATGGAGACAAAAGTACCACTTTTCTCGGATAGTACACAACAAATTCGGAACTTTAAGCCAAGAAACGAATCAAACACCCAAAAATTTTGTGTTTTTAACCAAAATACCAATACTAAATCACTATAATAAGTAACTAGATGAAGTATATCAAGATTGAACCATAAAAACACAAAAAAAAATTTGGTACGTGTGGATTCAGATCAAAATAGGCGAGATAATCAAGAACACAAACACAAAACCAAAACAATCATCCCATGGCTCGAATACCATTTGTAAGATATGTAAATCTTGCTTATGTTTTAGAGAGAGAAAGAGATAGAAACTTGGTGGAAGTCACACACTTTAGAGAGAGAAATGAAAGATTACTATGTGTAAAATTATGAAAACCACACTCTCTCCATCTAAGGAGAGGGTTTATAAACCCAAGCCTTGTGATGGGCTTGGGCTTACATGTTTGGGCTGTTCCATACAAACCATGGACTAGGCCTTTCCTTGTTTACTTAATGTAGAATAACTAAACTACGAGCCACTACTTAATATATTGTCGGAGTGACCGAATCTTTCTAAATACGTAAAAACGTATTTCCAACAGAATCCATGAAGAATTAAAAATAAGAGGGGTTGAGAAAAAGAATTAAACACAATAGAGGATAAAGAGGAATATTTTTGAAACCTTTTTTTTAATGATATATATAGTAATAAAGAAAATAAGATAAAATAAGAAATTTTTTTTTTGTTTTTATTGATTTTATATATATATATATTTTTTTGTATTTTTAAATATTATATATATATATATACATAAATACGTAAAATAAGCTTTCAAAGCGAAAGGATCTTCAAGTCACTAACTAAAAACACAACGCAAACACCGCTACACACATTCCCCGGCAGTGGCGCCATTTGATTGAGTTATTTTCGTACACCCGAAAGGTTATCGTAGTTCCTGGCGAAGTGTGAATGGAAATCCGCGTTTATGTCTAAAGTTTGATGCTCGAATAAAAGAGATTTGATTTTGATATCTAACTAAATGATTAAAACTAAGGATAATCCTAATCTAAAGAGAAGCAAAAAGAAAATCCTAATCAAACTACGGGGACAAGCAAACAGATTTTAAGCATAAGCGATGCAAATAAAAATGATACAAAGCTAATAAAAATGACATTAATGTATTTTCAAAAGAATAAGAGTGAAAGAAAGTAGATACCGAAACGAAATGAAAAATCGAAAATGTTGTAAAAGAGACGCCGAGATCAAAAGACATCGAACGGTTAACAATAATTAAGCTAAGCGACATTTTTTAAGAATTATAAAAAAAACTATTTATTTATTTATTTATTATTTTATTTATTTATTTTTGAAAATCTAAATTTATATAAGTATTCAAAATACTTCTGACTCCATTAAAAACTAATCCAAACTTTTTAATTAAAATTATTTTTAATATAAAAACATTCAACAATATTAACTAAATAGTAATTTTCTAAATTCTAAATGCAGTTAATCTATAGTAATTATAAAATTAAAAAAATGATAACAAGTTAAGGATACTAGTTTGGTGGTAAAACAAAGAAATATGACAAGAAGGCATCCTAATTGCTAAACTAAAACAGTTCCCAAATAATAAAAAAACTGCTACTACGTATATCAAATAATCAAATTTACTGTAACCGAATCCGAAATCAACATGAAACAACCAAATCTGTTGCACAAAAATCGACTAGTAACAATCTCAAAACCAATCAGCATCATTCAAATCCGAATCAAACCACCATCAATATCGACTATGATTTAAAACATAACCGAAACTATCTTCAACTAATCTATAAACCCACTTCGATTCTAAACATAACTGAAGCATCGATCGATATTTCAAACTAAAAATAAACAATCTTCAAATCGAAACTGATACTTTATTCATCAAACCGAATCTAAAATCTTAAGATTGAATACAAGTGAAGTGATTATAAAAAAACTGAGATAGTTTCTAAATAAACTTAAAAGGATTTAAAGGATCTAAAAATGAAAAAGCAGAAAATAAAATAAAAATACGGTACTAGTAAAAATAAAAATAAAGAAGCGAATGTTACCTAATAATAATTAAAAAACGCAGGGAATGAACAAGAGAATAGATGCGTTCTCATTTTCCTATTCTATCTATTCCCAAAAATACAGGGATACTAATATGAAGTATTATCTAGCTTATATTGTACGCCATACAGATCATGAAAAAAATAGAATGTGTGCCCCCCTCTCTTGCTGCGTACATATTAGGCAGTAATGTCTGATCTCCCTTTCTTCATTTTTTGGGCCTTCTTCTTGCGTATCACTTGGGCTTTCCTTCCCTTTGTTGCCTCTAACTAGCTGCTGGGCCTTTTGGCATGCTGGGCCTGACTTCCTTTGGGCTGCAGCCTTGTGCGTCCAGTAATATGCTATTGTTGGGCTTTAGTTGGGCTGCTGCTGGGCCTGTGTGGCTGAAGTCAAATTAATGGGTCGGTTCGACCCATTTAAATGGTGTCGGGCCGACTCAATAAAATATGAATACACCGTTTGACTCGATTTTTCGTGCTCTTTCCATTTATCGTGCTCGTTTTTGGCTCTTTGGCTTCATTTTTGCTCTTTTTCTTCATATCCGTACCTACAATAATAAATAACACATTTTAAACGATATATGCACTAAGAGTACACTTTTGCTATTTATTATGCCATAAACGAAGGGAGATTAGCACGAAAACCACAAATAATTACGTGTTCAACAGATACTTTGCCTGACCTTTTCAAACTCCCTTAGCATAGAAGTAATTCTATTTTCTAGGGCATGGTTTTTATTCTCTGCAGCCTCTAGTTCCACTTTCTCTGCTAATAACTCTCTCTTAAGTCTCATGATTTCTTCCTCTAATGCCTGAACCACCTGAATCATCTTGTCACTTGTCTTAACGTTGTTTTCATAATCATTTGGTTTTGAAGGAGTTTCATTTTTATATTTTTGTTCAATTTCAAGAGATATACAATGTTGTTGAAGCTCGTCAAAACGTTTTGAAAGTGAGTTATAAGAATCTTGAAGCTTCAAAAATTCAGCGTTAGGTTCGTGACAAGAATGATTATCTACATTATTCACAGGTTCAACAATATTCACAGAGAGATCTCGCACATCATCACATTTATTCACAACATATGTAATCTCAATAGCACATTTAATAGTCACAACTTGCATCAAATCGAGAGACACCACTTGTTCCAAGAATCGGTCATATTCGGATAAAATCATTTCTTTCTCAATTAAATGTTGCTCATAAGCATCATCCATTTCATAGAAAATGTTTTGAACTTCAGCCATTTTGAAATTAAGATTATCCCCGAGATCTAGAAAGCCCTCTTTAAGATTGTTTACTAACGGAACGATCTCTTTCTCAAACACCGATTTCATGTGTTCGAAATCCCATTCTCCAACGGTTTGAGCCGTTGAAGTCGTACATTCCTTAATGACCTTGTCAAAACCGGTAAAGTATCGTTTAATCTCTTTCAAGCTTTCCAATACTGTACTTACCGGTGGAAGACCCTTTGGAATTTCCTTAGGTTCATTCGGGTTGACAAGTGTAGGGAATATACTAGGGTTTTCTCTAGTGGACACGGAATTTGGTGTATGGATAAATTCCCTTTGTATATTAAAGCGAGTTCTAAAATCCGTTTTTGCATTCTCTTGATTTTGTTTATCATAATCAAACTTAGGATATTCCAAAAGAATTTTTGACCAATTCTCGTCAATTAGTGATATATACTCGGAATCATTCGAATTACCAATTGGGTCTAAGACCAAACCTAATTTTATTGCATCATATAGTCACGGGTTGTGGTTAAGAGCTTGCTTTGCATAACCTGGGTTGGGTGGCAGGTCTATTAGACGTGAAAGAGTAAATTCCTTAAAAGATGAATGAAACAAGTGTACTAAATGTGAAGCTAGTATTGTTTTAAAAGTAACATTTCAGTCTTTTTAATTTTCTCAAACGCCTTAATTTCCATTTCTACCCTTTTTGACTCGAGAGTTTCGAAATCCGTTAGAAATTTTTGAAAATTAGTAACGACTGACTCTTTTTATTTAAGTTCTTTTGAAAGATTTGCTCTTAAATGTTCAATTTCTAGCAAGTTATCCATTTGGACTTTCCTAAACCTATCAAACTCTGGATTAGTTAAGGTATTGGTCATTAGAGCTAATTCTAAGGTTTGAACCTTTTCCTTATACAAAGCAATCTCGACGGATAGTGTCTGATTAACACTTAGGATTTCAAGGACCGCAATATTCATTTGTCCAAGCATAGATGCCGACACCATAACTAAATCTTGTTGAGCAGATGAATTCATAGACGTAATAGCTCCCGGTTGTGTTTCACTCAAAGGCTGGAGACTTGCATTGATATCGCTATCATTGTTTGTCTCATCGTTTGAATTACTAACCACCGGAGGCTGTTCCAGATACTGAGACACTTGCTCAACTTGATAAGGTACAATACTAGTATTATTGGCAGTATTTGGTACCTCAGAGATTTGGTCAGACCCATAGAGTAAAAGATTTGCCATAAGAGCTGCCTTGGCGGTGTTGTAGTCATCACAGTCTAAATCATATGCATCAAGATCATCACATTGATATGCTGCATTGTGAGTGAAAGCTGCTGTGAGTCATTTATTTTCCGCAACTCCTGGATCTGCTAGAAATGATAACTCCTCTTCATCTAGTTCACGACCATTTGATTGAGCTTTTACCAACATGACCTTCTCCTCGAACCACGAAGCATCCCTTTTCCTTTTTGGTTGCTTACACTCCCTAGCCATGTGTCCTTCCCCTTTGCAGTTGTAGCAAATAATCATCTTTACTTTGCCAGTATTGTTTCCTCTTGGAGCAGTGTTGAATGGGCGTGCACCGGCATTTGATGAACCTGATATCCCCTGAAGTGGTTGCACCGTAACTCTACCATCTTGAATTGTTGCTTGTTGAAGAGAGTTAGAAGAATTTCTCAACTGATTGTTTGTTGGAGATGGTCCTCTGTAACCTCTTTTGTTCAACGTTTGAGTTATATTGACAGACATTTGTGCTAGTACATTAGTAGGATTATCCCCTTGTTTGAACTCAGGAACTGGAACCTCATCATAGCAGTAGAAAAATGGTGTTGGTGGATCTGCATACACATTTGAAGGATTACTGACATGTTGTGCATAGTGGGGTTGAGGAACTTCTTGTTGCTGGTAGGTGATAGCAGGGTTTGTAGGTGGTTGATTAGGAGGGTATTGTGGTTGAGCATATGGTGATAGATGTGAGTCACGTTGTGAAGATGATGTTGGTTGCTGATATTGTTGCTGGTATGATGTAGGTGGTTGTGGTAATATCGATTACTATGGAAATCTTGGAGTCTGAAACATGGGATTGTGATAAGATTGTTGTCCCATAGCATACAGAGTGTTGTTATATGACAATGTTGGATGATTTGCCATTAACGCCAATGGTTCGGAATAAGATCCTTGAGACATGCGTTTCTAGAGCACATGCTTCTCGTGTTGCTACAAGAAAGCATAGAGTTGATCTAAATTTGATTTGTGCAAATCCCGAATCAATTTAACGTCAGTGACGTATTGGCTCCATTCTCGGGGTAACGTGTTCAAAAACTTGGTGTTGAGTTGAAACTGAGCAATTGTAAGATTATACACATTCAAATCATTCATTAATGTAGTGAATCACCAGTAGTAGTCATGAAGTGTTCACCTGGAATGTATGAAAACCTATTGAACAAGTCATAACGTTGACATTCTCGTTCCTGCTTGGAAAGTGAAGTCCCTTGTAACAAAACCGTTAAGTGATCCCAAAGTTCCTTTTCTACCTTGTGTTTACTTACCATACGATAAATATCGGGTGGAAGAGCTTGAAGTATGGTCTGAAAGGCCTTCTCATCCGTATCGACAATGATTTGGTTGCCAGCCGTTAACTCATGAAATTGCCTTGGCCGAGTCACATTGTCTACAATAACTTCGCCCTAATCGAGTGGTCATTGCTCAATGGATTGAACCATAAGTCTTCCACTGGGTCTACCCATAATATACGACATCATGCGACCTTGCCATGCTTCAAAAAGCTCTTTGATAAGCAATGGTGGAAGGGTATCAGTACCCGAGATGATAGAAAGGTCAGTAAGCGATGTCATTGTAGGCATAAATGAATGTGAGTTCATTTTTTATCACTTGAAGAACGATTACCAAAATGATCGAGCAATGAAATAAGGTTAAGTGTTTTAATGTTGTTAAAACAAGATGTTGTTATCTTTTGGTTGTGTGTTTTTGTTAAAATCTACAAAGAAATGAAAAATCCTCTAAGTTGTGCAAATACTATCTCAATACCCAAAGGTTCAATTGTCGCAATGCCAAATCTCAAACTGTCGCAATGTCTCAAAAGTAACTTTGTCGCACTATCTCAACAATAACTTTCGCAATATGCAAACAAGCAAGATTCTGTCGCAATGCACACTAAGTATACTGTCGCAATAACCCAAACAAGACACTGTCGCGATGCACACTAAGTATACTGTCGCAATACCACAAACAAGTTTTGTCGCAATACCACAAACAAGTTCTGTCGCAATACCTCAAACAAGAATATGTCGCAATACCACAAACAAGTTCTGTCGCAATATGTATCGCAATACTGATCACAATACATAAACCCTAGCCTTTGCGATGGAAAAGAAGCTAGATCTGTCGTAATATGAGTACTGTTCTGAAACTTGAGATAAAAAAATGCGATTTTTGCCTTGAAATCCGTGATTTTAACCAAACCAAAGCACTCAAATCTCTACCACAACTATGTAAAAGATATATGGATCACTTGGAATAACAAAAAACACGGAAAAATTTGAAACTTGGGTAAAAATCATTAAAAAACACATGAACACACTAAAATATGCATGAACAACACAACACCAACCTCTATTTCATCCCATGGCTCTTGATACCAATTGTAGAATCTTGGTAATCTATGATCTAACAAGAGGGTTGATGTTTCTAGAGAGAGAAAATAGCGAGAGAAAGATGAGAGAAAATGTGTGAAATATATTATGAAAATAAAACAACCAAAACCCGTTTCCATGAAGGAAAGGGGTTTATATACCCAATTCCATTAGTGGACTTGGGCCTCCGACCATGAAAAACTGATGTACATATTTTTAGTCACTTACTTTTAGGAAAAGCAAATAACAAGCAGGAAAGTATTAATCGATACGGTTTAGGAAAATCGTAAAGACGAAAATTCCAAGTTCGTTCCCGGCGGATGTGTGTGTTGTGTGCCAATTATATAAAAACAATGTTTGGTTTAGTGTCATTTTTGGGTTTGAAGAGAGAAAATTTAAAGACGAGCTATACTACGATTAAACTACGACGAGTGACGTAAAACGTGAACGTAATTACGTAAAACGCGACGAAATTGAAAACTAAAGATAAAAACAATTTAAAAATTAAAACTAAGTCTAAAATAATATAAATAAGAATAAAAGTTCAATAAATAAAATTTAGAACCTTTTATTAATTAAATATTTAATTTTAAATGCTAATTAAAGCCCTAAAATTAAATATAATTAACAAAAAGTCCAAAATTATATTTTATCAAACAAATATCTTACTTGTATTATTTAAACACTAAAAAGTATTTTTCCTAAATTTTTAAAACTATTTTTCTATTTTTAAAAGGCTAAAAACAATTTTACACTAAAATAATCATAAATAATAATAAAATAATGAGAAAAATAAACTTACTTTTTGAAAAATCCTAAATTAATTAGTTAAACAGTATAAAAATAAAAGCGTTTGAAAAAAGTAAATTTTTACCTAATAGGACAAAAATAGTTTATATAAAAACTAATTAAACCTTAAATTAATTCTAAAAAATAATTAAATAAAGTGAAAAACGAAATTCTTTTTGTAAAAATCTTAAAACAAACTAATTAAACTAGGAAAATTGGAAAATCTGAAAATTACAACTTTTTATCACTAAAAGACAAAAACAGAATGTTTAAAATCTAATTAAAACTTAAATAAATGCAAAAAATACCAAATTAATCAGAAATATAAAACTGATTGTGGTAAAATACAACCTTTTAGGAAAAAGGCGTAAAAGCGGAAAGTATTAATCAAATGATTTAGGAAAATAAAGTGTTAATGACACAATTAAGTTCGTTTCTCAAGGAGGTATATGTGTGTGACTAAAATGTAATGATATTTGAGATTAATATTTGAGAAAGAAGGGATGAGAAATTAGAATGACGGATACGTGAAAATTATTACTACGACGACTAAATTAAAAAAAAAAACGTAAAAAGTGTTAAAATAAAAATTAAATCTAAAAGTTCCCAAAAATTACCAAAAATCAATTTAAATAAACTAAGAGTTTACAAATGATCAAAACTTTTTCAAACCTTTTAATTAATTAAATATTAATTTTTAAATGCTAATTAAAGCCCTAAAAATTAAAATAATTATTAAAAAGCCCAAATAAAGATTTTTCACTATGTAAACCTATAAAATGAGTTAAAACGGATAAAAACTATTTTTTATGAATTTTAAAACGAATTAAAACTATTTAAAATGATTAAAAACTATTAAAACCTTTAAATAATTCTAAAAAATTAAGAAAATTATGATAAAATTAATCTAAGTGTTGCAAAAATCCTATTTTAATGTATTAGACCTAAGAAAAATATAAAAAGTGCAAAAATGTGAAAATTTAAATTTAATAATATAATAATATTAAAATAATATAAAAAATCCAAAAATTATAAAAATTTCAAAAAACTTGCAAACTAGTTTATTTTAACCTAAATAAACAGAAAATAAAAGTGAAATTACCAAAATACCCCTAATGGGCTAAAAACTAAAACAGTCCACTTAAATGGGCTTTTTGGCCCAAAAATTTCAAACTTGTCTAAATAAGCTGAAAAAGCTCTATCTGACTCAAAATCTGATTCTGAACACAAAAGTCTGAAGGCCCAAAAGCTGGTTTTGAGCTTATCATAGCTTAATGGTATAAGAGCTTATCCTTATTGGGCCAATAAGCCCATTAAGCTATAAGCCAATGCCATAAGCTCAGATTTGACACACAACCTTCTTTTGAGATGCCTAAGAGATCTGTGAATTTTTTTTTTGAAAAAGCAAACCAAATAAGCCAGAAATAAGCAAAGTAGAATTTCAATAAAAGACAAAATAGTCGGGTTAGAGTTCTAGGACGTTTCAGAAGCTGATTCTTTTTGCAAAAACTCACAAGTAGCTTAATTAAGAATAATCAACAAGAAAATTCACAAAAAGCCAAGTAGAATAAGCTGTGGAAGCAAATAAGCTGGCTGAAAAAGCAAAATAAGCTAGTTTCCTAGCAAAAGATTAACCAAAAGACTTGTGACTTCTCAAATATGATATTAAGATGAGAAAAATGACACCTATCACACAATCCAAGTTGTTGCATGTACCAATAAGCAGTTCTAAAAAATAAGCCAAATTGTGCTTATTTGACAAAAAGTCAAAGTTCACCAAATTTTACCAAATGATCAGGGATTTATTATAAGCTTGTTTTAGGCAACTTTTGTGAAGAACTCAAGGTTGAGCCCTTGTGAATCAAGTGGTCAGTTGACCAAACCTTGACAGATTTTGGCAAAACCAAGCCAATAAGCCAGTTAGCTTATAAGAGAGCAAATAAGCAAACCACATAGCAAGAAGCACTCACAAGCAACACAATAACAAGATTCAAGCAGTTGCACAACAAAGCATACACTAGAATAACAAATGCAAGCCTATATTGAGGTGGTCACTTTGTTGATGCAAATGACCACTTCAGCCAACTTTGATAAGCTCTAGCACCCACAATAAGCCACCAAATTCAACAAACAGATATTGCACAGATAGCTTATCACCTAAACTCTTCCCAAACCAAATTTCAGACCCTAGATCCAACAAACAAAGATTTTATTGGATCTGATGTGTTTGACCAATTTCAAACCAATATTTTCAGATTTTTCCAATACTTTGAAATCCTTTTCCAAACCACTTAAGACTTAACCAAGGACCAAACCAGTTACCAATGACTTGTTTAGACTATCCAAACCCTAAGAATCAAGGGCACAAGGCCACAAGGCCTTATGATCCCAAAAACCAAACAACCTTATTTTAGCCCCTTTTCAAACAAACTTTTCATTCCAACACACAACCTACTGATTTTATGGTTCAAATACCTTACCTAGGTGACAACTAACAGAAACAAACAAAAAAACACAAAGCACAAAAACAAGAACACCAAATCAAATGGCAAAACTCATAACAGACATTAACATGAAATGTTTTAGAGGAAACTTAAATAGAGCTTATACCTATCCCCCACAACTTCCTAGGAGATCAGCTATGCTCCTTGGACCACTCTCAACAGCTAGAGAGTGACCAAGGTCCTTGAATAAAGGAGATGATATGAGGCCTTGACTGATGGTTCAAAGCAGAACCTCAAGGACTTGATTTCTTCAACACAAAGAGCAAACAGACCAACCAAGGGCTTAAATCCCTTCACAAGCTTGGTGTCAACAAGCTTGCAAGAGCTTTAGGCAAATGGATGGGGTTAGTACAGTCAAATTCAACCAAACAGAACAAGGTTTTCAACTTTTTTCAAACTTGAAAACTTGTTCAAATCAAAACGTGCTTCAATCCAAAGATCAAAACACCTTTATAACATATAATGGAACTCAGTTTCACTCTTAAACAACACCAACTTTCAAAAACATAAAAAGGAATTACAATTTTTTCAAAATTCCAAACTTTTATAAATTTTAAAAAGGAATTACAATGTTTAAAGAGTAAAACTGGAACAATGCTCTCTCACATGTTGAGGAGTCTTTATATAGGCCACAAGGGCTGAGATTACAATGAAAACCCTAGCTAATAAGTCCCTAAAATGCCCTTGAATCCTTCTAGACGTTTGTTGTTGTTGAGCTGTCCAAATGCATCCAAGTCGTTCATTTTAGTTTTGTGACCAAGCAAGGAGTGTGGGCTGTTGATTTGGCCACGTGTCATTCCTTGGAGAGGAAGTTGGATTTTGATTGGTGGACGGGTTGATTGGTGGGGTACTTTGGTGAGTGGGATTGAGGGTTTTTGGTGTGGGATGGGTTTCTGGGCATGTGAATCAAACGTGTGCCTGGGTAATTTGTTTTTACCCTTTGTTTTAAGTGAGGTGGTAACTGGGTTCTTGGGGTGAATAGTAACTCCATTTGATCCGTTTTTTGTGGAGTGTGTATGTGTTTGGAGCAATTTGTTTTTGAATGTTCCATTTGTCCAACATTAGCCCTTGTCTTTTGGTGAAAGTTGTAAAACGTGTTTTTCAGCCAACAAACTTGATTCCCTTTGTTAATAAACTTTCATATTTCACACTCTGGCCACAAAACTTTATGTCAAGGGTTTTAAGGACTTGTTTTGTCATTTTGATATCTTCAAGGACTGATTTTGGACATTTCTCATCTTTGAAGGTCTTCATTGGATCTTTGACTTCATGAGGGACCATTTTTGAAAATTTAGAATTATTGAGGGACTAAACTTGCCAAATCTTCAAAGTTGAAGGACCTTTTTGTAATTTTTACAAACTTAAGGGACCAAACTTGTAATTTTGAGTATACAAGGGTATTAAGTGTCATTTCTTCATAGATGAGGGATCAATCTTGTACATCTTCAAGTCTTCAAGGGTTTTTCTTTGAGAAATCATGAACTAGGGCCCGGTTCTTTGTACGGCTTCGTTTCTCGTGTTCGTTTTTCCTTGTTTCTTGTGATATTTTGTCTTTTTCACGATATCCATACCTAAAATACATAAGTAAACAAAAACAAACATATATATGGTATTTTTATGACATTTAATGCATTTAAATCCCGAAAAGAACGATGAGATCATGTATAAATTCCATCTCATCACTCCCCCATACTAAGCCATTGCCGTGTCCTCACGCAATGCTAGAATAAAGCATCTTAGCATCTCCAAAATTCAATTTTATTACTCTTTATTTAAAAGTAAAAGACTTGCAATAATACTACGAAGATGTGTAAAGACATAATGTATGATTTTCATCACGAAAATGACTTTTAGGGTTAATGAATAGAAACAAGTGAATGTACCATAGAGTAAAGTTCGTCATCCTTGATTGTCATACATTCCATGCTAAGTGCAAAAATGAGATCATTGTTGGTACGAGTCACAATGCTAACACTACTCATACGTCCAAATTGTGTAATACTTTTTCTCCCCACAATCCTATATTATGAAAGAAATGGGTTTCTAGATTTTTTTTAACTATTTGTCATGGATCACAAGTGATTCATATTGACTTATTTGAGTATTTATTATTCCGAAAGTAAAGTAGCACGATTAAATCGATAGTTAGCTGAAGGACAAAATCTTTTAAAACGGCTTCTCGTGTATCTCCTTAAGTTCATATCTTAACATAACTCGTTTCACGATTTGAGACCTTTCTCGGGTCGATATTTGGCATGTACTTCATACTTCAAATCTTGGGAAGACGTTCTTGAAATTATGGTCTTCTCTTCATATTTTGGAATTTCTTCACTTGACGTTTTTGAGAGATTCTTCATAGTTGGACCACGACTTCATCATTTTTCTTCAATCTTTATTTTGGATTTTGATATACAACGATCCGCCTCCTTTTCGGACTTGGATATATTTATCCTCATACCTTGTTAGGATCTTTTTGGATAGACTTTCTCCATGATCTTTAGGGGAGTAATTGCTTTTCGTCGTGTGTCTCGATCCTTCATATTCATTTAGGAATAATGATACTTCACATCATCTTGGATCTTTAGCAACAAAACAGAGATCCTCATGCCTTGTTAGGGCCTTTTTGGATTTTCACCAATCTTCGCATCCCGCTTCAATAAATTATGCCTTGGCTATGAACTCTATTCAACCCCGAGCAACTTTTAAACGATCTTGTGTTAGAAGGTAAGTAACCTTTTAAATCGTACGACCTTACTTATTGCAATTATTTTTATTCATAATGCATTGATCTTATGAGAGAAAAAGCTACAATTAAAAACATATTAGTTTTTGAAAGAACATTTTCATGTTCTACGTTTAGCATGATCACTTGTCTAACTCTATTGTTAATCCCATTCAATCCATAACACAAGATTTAGAAGAGATATTTAGAGAGAGAAAGAGAAGAAAGTAGAGAGAGAAACAAGAGAGAATTTGGAAGGTTAATGTTTACTAGGGAGAGAAAGTAAAATGAACCAACACCCTCTTCCACACATGGAAGAGGGTATATATACCCTTGGCTTATGGGCCGTGGGTTTAGTATCCTTGGGCTGGGCTTGGCTTTGTTTTGGGCTTACACCCCTAACTTATACAATATTAGCTTAAAGTCCAAGTCTGGTTTTCCCGACTAACCTATTACAATACAAGACCAATAACGACTAAGATGACCTATTACATTCTTGTTTGACTATATAAAATATACGGCTAACAATCACCCCCAATGTATCGGTCATCTTAAAAAGCTTAAAAAGCATAAGATGATTGAGTGAATACATTCTTGTAGAGGAGATCTTCCTACTTTGATCTTGTATCTTGGTCTTGATCTTGTTTGTAACAGCTTTGCTCCTTCATGCTTTCGTGATCTTTATCTTGAGACTTTGTCATTTGACTTTGAGTGCTTGAGATCTTCATCTGTGCTCCTTGTGACTAAGATGACCTATTACATTCTTACATTCTTAGGTATCTTGATTATCGCCATCTTGTGCGCTTGTGACTTCTGAATCGACATCGGTTAGTACACAGCTACGCCACCTTCTTGATATGCAGCAACAACATATATAGACACAGATAAAATGGCTTTGAACATTTCATCCTAACTCGGTAGCGTTTTACCTCCGGTCGGTGAAGACCGTTTAGACGGTATTAGATACCGTACCTGTGATCGGGTAGATTCGATTATGAATCTCCTTGACAGGGTTTCCCGGCGGTAGTAGCCAGTTCTCTTTACTCGACCGTCTCAAAGCAGACTGCGAACGTAAAGAGTGAATCATAAGGATAAATTATCCGTCTGATTAGAGTCGTCAATTCAGATTTCCTGGAACAAGTTTGATTCTAAAAGAATCACACCATTGTTGCTTTCCAGTTTGTCACAAGCTTGATTCATAGAGAATCTTGCGAGTTACCTACCACAGTGTTGTTTGATGTTGACACTGGAAGGATTTCCATTCGTCACTGTGAACACTAATGAGTGTCACTCTGAATGTTCTGGCAAGATCACATGGATTTTGCGAAGAAACCTGGAGTCAAGTTTGAATTAATTAAGAATCCAAACTTAGTTGCTTTCTAGTTCTCACAAGTTTGATTCGTGTAGAATCGCACAAGTTACCTACCATGAGCTTGTTTGATGCTGGCTCAAGCAGGATTTCTATCTTCATTGTGAATCGTATCACTCAGATGTTCTGGCACTATCACAAGGATAATGCGTAGGACTCGATTGTGTCCTAATGAGATGATAAATTGATCTCGTTTGGCTCTAAACTCAATAAGTGCATTTTGGTAATCGGAGGCTGGAGCAGACTGCCACCTTTTCAATATTAACTGACTCGGAGTGAGAAAGTCAATAGATACGTGTTGATCTCCGTGACAATGAGACAAGTTTCTTTTGAGAGAAACTCGAATGGCTGGGGAAGGGTTGTGCATCACATCACTGGGTCCATGACACTTGTCTTCAAAAGATGTGTTAACTCGGTTTCTACCTAAGTTGCACAGAATATTCAACTCCTTCAATGCTTACCAATACGTCATCATTAGCACCTTGTTGTGATTGTTCTAGTGCTAACTTAAGTAATTGGTCCGGATTCAGCTTCATTCCACTCCATCTTTCCTAAGGACAACTATTTCTAGCTATGGAATGTCCTTGGGTAGATCCCTCCGGTTCTGGTTGGATCATAGGACTTAGTTTCCTATCCTAAACCACCTTTTGACTCCATCGTTCCGTCGTGGATAGTAGGTTGTTTTGGGTATAGATCGTAACCATAAACCATTGAAAACCATTCAAAGTGTTTGAGAAAAATCAAAACTTTTAACACTTGAAAGTTTTACATTTCCGAAAAGCTCCCCCTACACACATGCATCGATATACGAAATAGTTTGGCATGTGAAGGAAAGAGTTACACTTGAGTCTTTAAGATCACTTGTTGCGATATATTACATTTTAATCACATTTTCTCCCCTATCTCTAATATAAAAATATAATATTAGAGATACCAATTGATTAAAATATGACAATTTCCGAAAAATCAACGGGAGAGAAACATGTGTGCACGCATGAATCATGGAACATTTTCAGTCATGTCGCTCCCCCTCAACAATATATGTGTGTCTTGAGACAAAATTTGACAAAATTTTAGAGAAACGACACCACAATATATGTTGAGGTACGGAGTTGAGATGCCTTTACCGATAATATATATGACAGATTTAATATCATTTTCGGAATGTGTTGGATACATAAAATATGACAATTTTAGAGATGTACCCAACAACATTAAAAGGATTGATTTTAAAACGCTCCCCCTAAAAAATTGATCAAAATAACATATGACAATTTTGAGATATGAAAACCACATATGAGGAAGGGAGTGTTGAACACACAATTTTGAAAGATTTAGAAAAATCTTTTGAGAAAGTCTTGAAAAATTGTGTTCAACGGTTTTAAAATAATCAGGATAGAAGACTTCTCTTCTATTGCTTAGGGAAAGCGCACTGAAACGTACACTCCCCTTTCGGGTCCGTTTTTCATGAGCTCAAAACTTTGATTGTTTTCTGACTAGCTCATGACCGAGAAAAGTAAATTTCCCGTTGTGAAGGATAAGTTATCATCCGTGATAAACTTTCCTTGTACGAGTTCTAAGCTGACATTTACTTAGAAGTCGTTTTTCATGAACTTAAAAACTTTGAATGTTTTTATGAGAAGCTCATGACCGAGAAATATGAATTTCTCGTTGAAAAGGATAAGTTATCGTCCGAGATAAATTTTCCTTAGTTGAGGTACGAGTCCTAAGCTGTGATGTGCTTAGAAGTCATTTACACGAGCTTAAAACTTTCAAATAGTTTTAATAGAAGCTCGTATCTGAGAAAATCGAATTTCTCGTTTTGAGGATAAGTCATACTCAGGATGAACTTTCCTATCTTGTGAGCCCGGGTTACAATCTGTAATTTGACTATTAGCCATGTACACGAGCATAAAACTTTTGAATAGTTTTAATAGAAGCTCGTGACCGAGAAATATGAATTTCTCGTTTTGAGGGTAACTTATCGTTGAAGAGATAAAGTTCCCTTTCTTTGACGTTCGAGTTACAGCCTGATATGTGACTGTAAGTCATCTTGAATCTTACTTGTGAAACCCTTGAGACACGTATTTCTCTGATATCTGCTTCTTCAACAACCAAACTCTGAGAGTGTCTTTTGTTGAACGGTATGAATATGGAAAACCTTTGTGTTCTTGTTGAATCTTTACTTTATTACCTGCACTTTTATCAGTAGTTTGTATGCTTGCATGTGGGTTAGTGATATCTTTGTGAGAGCCGTGTGGGGGTTCACCTTGAACCTTTGTCGAGCTAGAGGGAAATATCTTTCCAGTAGGAACCCACCTAAGACCTATTGTTTTGAAGGTTCTACCCGTTGGTATCCACCTAAGACAAGTTCTAGGAGTCATAGATTTCTCATGCACAGCGGAAGACTTTGTTGAAGAAAACCTATTTCCTGTAGGGTTCCGTCTTTGAGATGCTCTAACTTTGTGGTTCACCTTGTTCAGGACTTGTGTTATACAATCATCATAAATGGCATTAAACACGCATTTGTTACATTTCATGCAAACAAAGTGCTTAGCATCTGAGAAGGCTCTAGAGTTCCTAGGGTTGGAAGAATTGTGCACATCATAGAAGGGTCTAGAATTTCTAGATGTGTGAACAACACTCCTAGGTTGTGGTTTGGTCCCATCTCTTGCTTGTGTATTTTTCTGAGCATCCTCTAGATAGCTTTTAAGACCCGTGTCATTTGTACTACGCTTAGGCAAGTTCTTGGAGCTATTTCTAGAGTTGGTTGAAGCATTCATGTGATCGGGCTTTGCAGAAGCGGATTTTCTTAAGGAGTGTCTAGATTGTGGAGTGACTGGTTTAGGAAAATTGCTATGCACGTCAACTTGGGATGCAAACCTCATATTCGACGTTTTGAGTCGTTCAGATTTAAACGCATTCGGTTGTCTAGCAACTGAGCGATTTCTGACTGGTTGAGAAGGAGGTTTCCCCAAGACTGACTGTTTTGCTAACTTAGTATCCACACTATTTCCTTTTAGTTTCCTTAATTCATTTTTCACCGCTGTCAATGAAAAAACCTTTTCCTGAATCTGAGCCTTTAATTGCTCATTTTGTAGAAGTAATTGAGCGACACGTTGTTCTAACTTAATATTCATATTGTCAAATATGTCGTTATCAGAATTCGCGTCATTACTGTCTACAGTGTCGATAGGTTGCACAGATAATTCAGTTAATGAAGCAGGCGGAGGACTTGGATTTTGAGAAGCCAACTTTGATTCTAACAAATTTATTTGTTTCACAAAATGTTCTTTTTCCACATTAAAATCTTGAATCTTACGATCCAATTTTTGTTCAAGAACAACATTTGCTTTTTCAAGTTTTTCAAAGTAAGCCTCAAATTTGTTATTTTTCTTTGAAAAATCGAGTTTGGCATCCTCAAAATCTTTAGTCTTTTGAGCTAACAGAATTTCAAGCTCGTGAATCTTAGAATCAACATCCTGAGAAGTCTCTCCTCCATTAGTACTCGTATCTGATGAATCAGGTGTGGTATTGCTATCAACCTTTTCCACTAGATACGTGTAAAGAATGGGTTCAGATTGCTCAGTATGTTGAGAAACATCATATTCAGCAATTTAAATGTACCATAGCCATTGGCTGATCATCATAAATGGGTCTGATATCCGCATCATTGGTTGTTTGATCATTCCCTGAGCTGGTACTGATATGATGCGTTTCTGATTCTGTCCCGCTGCTCTTTGTATCAACCGAACAAGCATCCAATGCTTGATCTATATCGACAGTGCTCTCTTTCGTCTACATCAGTCTTTGATTCACCCTTCTTTGAAAGTGTCTTTGATGGCGTGTTCTTTCAGCAATTGACTTCTTTATATTGCTCATATGTTGAAGAAGTGTATCTTTGAACGCTTGAAGATCTACGAGAGTATATTTGGTAAAGTATGTGCTTGTGAACTCTTGATCGTTTTTGGATAAGCCGCTTGAGTCAATGAATTGCTGGAACTGATTGTTGAGAGCTAAAAGGACCTCCATGGATATATTCTCGTGAAAATCGTCTATGTCAAGTTCTTGTTGAAGATGGTCCACATTAAGTAGCATCGTTCTGATGAATGTCTCAACACCTTGACCAAGTAGTAAAAAGAATACCCGTTTGAATCCAATTTCAAGACGAGTGCCTTTTAGGTCTTCTCTTGAAAGAACCTGAAGGTGTGACTGAAGCAACTTTATGTGTTCCATGCATCTTTCTTTTGCTTTCGACATCTTGTATTTGATTGCATGAACGGTTTTGGTGGTAGAATCCTCGTTAGAAGGTTTACTGATTGGAGTCTCAGTATTTGTCTGAACCTCTGAATTCTGCATCTTCTCTTTATTCATCTCAGTCATGGACGTTGTTGGTGTTGAATCCACGAAGATGTCCATTGAACGGATGTCACGAAGAGGATATGATGTGTATGGATTACGGATCTTAGTGGATGTGTTGTGATTTGATTGTGGTTGAAATTACGAAAATTCCAAATTTTTTCAGTCCGACAATAAATTTCTCAGTCCGACAAAACGGTAAGCCGAAATTTTTTTTTGAATCACCAAATTTTGAAATCGAGTTAGAAATATCCAAAAACTAGTAGAGAAAAAATTTGAAAAGTGAACATTTTTGACAAAAATAAAACCTAAAATTGGCCTAAAAATTTGAATTTTGGTCCGAAAATTCGAATTTTTGGTCGAAAAAATTTTTGCTTCGCCAAAATTTGAAATTGAAGCTTAAATGGCCTAAAAATGGTCTAGGAAAAAATAATATTTTCTAGAGTTTTCCCGCCAAAAAACTCGTTTTTTTTATTTTTTTTATTTTTTTAATCTTCGTGTAAACTATGATCTGAGACTAGTGTAGATGGTGGCTAAATCTAAAAAATACTCGAACAAAATTTAGCCAAACATATCGCCATGTCCATCGCAATATTAACCATCGGAATACCCATCGCAATGTCTCCCATCGCAATGTCACCCATCGGAATACTCATCCCAATATCCATCGGATTATTACCTGTCGAAATGTTTGGATCGTAATACCTATCGGAATGTTACCTGTCGGAATGTTGCCTGTCGGAATGTTTGGATCGCAATACCTATCGGAATGTTACCTGTCGTAATGTTTGGATCGCAATACCTATCGGAATGAGGTCAAAATTTTGACAGAGTAACGTCGCAATATGCCTTAAATTCCGTCGCAATCCACGATCGCAATGTACGATCGGAATAACTCGTCGGAATAAGGTATCGGAATCCTTGTGATCGCAAAGTAAAACCCTTGGGTTATTGCAATCGAGTCTCACTCACTTGTACTTTCCGATGGTGTCACTTGCTAGAAATTCGGAAAGATGAAAAACAAGAAAGTTCTTAACTTTTGATCCAAAAGATTTGTGTTTTAACCAAAACCAAGATGCCCAAATCACTACTACTAATATGTAGATGATTTTTATCAAGAATAGACCATAAAAAAACACAAAAAAATTTGGGACGTTAGATATAGATCAAAAAAGCCACGAAAAATCAAGAACACAACACACGAATCTTCAATCACCTATCCACTATAGGCTCTTGATACCAAATGTTAATCCCATTCAATCCATAACACAAGATTTAGAAGAGATATTTAGAGAGAGAAAGAGAAGAAAGTAGAGAGAGAAACAAGAGAGAATTTGGAAGGTTAATGTTTACTAGAGAGAGAAAGTAAAATGAACCAACACCCTATTCCACACATGGAAGAGGGTATATATACCCTTGGCTTATGGGCCGTGGGTTTAGTATCCTTGGGCCGGGCTTGGCTTTGTTTTGGGCTTACACCCCTAACTTATACAATATTAGCTTAAAGTCCAAGCCCGGTTTTCCCGACTAACCTATTACAATACAAGACCAATAACGACTAAGATGACCTATTACATTCTTGTTTGACTATATAAAATGTACGGCTAACATCTATCATTTCTCGTTCTTCACTATTTAAAGACCTCTAATTTATGAGACACGTGAATACTTAGCCATGCAAGTCAAAATTAAGCCAAATTTGGATTAGCTTTGATTAAGACTATATCAAATCGAAGTTTTGGGTTTTTAAGCCACCTATTGGATCTTGCACTTTCTTGGACTTTTTCAAGTTTAGAGAATGCATTTTATAGTTCCCTTGATAAGTGACTTTCTAGGATCATTTATAGGAACTTGCGAAAAGTTCTTGTTCTTAACCCGAATGAGCTAAGACTTTCGCGTTTTGAAATTCCCTATATAAAGTCTAGCAAAACTTAATTTGAGCGGGTTAAGGAATGTAACGGGCTCCAAATGCCCATCAAGTCAAAAATTAGCTCTTTATTCTACCCATCGGAAAATATACATCAGTGTCTTAAAAACACTTATGAAAACTAAGAAATTTTTTAAATTCGGCCATTTTTAGCCTTATTAGCAACAAAACAAAACAAAACAAAACGTTGAAAGTTGGAAAACGTGAGGGCGTAGTAAAGCAAGTATCTATTCACCCCCCATACTAAAATTAAACATTGTCCTCAATGTTTCGAGTCTAAAGGTGGAGCACCCCCATACTAGAGACGAAGAGTCGAATGCTTAGGATCTAGCATGGAAAGGGTGATCAACAATATATCTAAAGCCGTTTATTAATTATGCTAAAAGATAATTATTAGAACAATAAAGGATATGTCATGGATTCGTGAAAAACTCTTCAAGCAAACGATCAAGGCTTACGTAAACGAACACGAGAGTCTTTAATCGTGGCGATGATGATGATCTAGATAACACATTCACAAACAACCACGAGACAACGAATTGGAAGGGCATAAATCCCCTCTCATTATTTATTAGAAAGCATTAAAAAGGATAAGCATGGGATCTCCCCCACGAGGCACCTCGTTTTTTATTACCGAGTCATGAGCTCGACTCGATCCCCTCAATGCTAATTATCATTAGGGAAGGTGACTTGGTCAAGGTCGTCCAACGAAGGAACTTCCCCACCAAAATAGTTCTTATGCCTATGTCCATTCACCTTGAAGTTAGGACCATTATTGTGAGCTAGCTCGATGGTCCCATAAGGAAAAACTTGTGTTATGGTGAAAGGACCCGACCAACGAGATTTCAATTTCCCGGAAAATATCTTTAATCGAGAGTTAAAAATTAACACTTGATCACCAATGTTAAAAACCCAGTTCCTTTGCATCATGAAACTTTTTAGTCTTTTCTTTTAAAATCAGCGAATTTTCATAAGCATTATCTCTTAATTCATCCAATTCATTTAATTGTATTTTCCGGTGATCTCCCGCGGTCTTCAAATCATAATTCGCATGCTTAAGGGCCCAATATGCCTTATGCTCCAATTCAATAGGCAAATGACAATTCTTTCCATAAACCAACTTATATGGAGTACAACCGATAGGTGTCTTATAAGCTGTCCTAAAGGCCCATAAAGCGTCATCGAGTTTGTCGGACCATGAAGCACGGTTTTCTCCAATCGAACTCTCTTAAATCCTCTTCAAAGCTCGGTTTGAAACCTCGACTTGCCCACTTGTTTGTGGGTGATAAGCTGTAGAAAGACGATGAGTAACTCCATATTTCTTTAAGACCTTCTCGAATTGGTCATTACAAAAATGGGTTCCACGATCGCTTATAATAGCACGAGGGGTTCCAAACCAAGAGAATAGTTGCTTCAAAAACTTCACTACCACACGAGCATCATTAGTAGGTAAAGCCTTAGCTTCCACCCACTTTGAAAGGTAGTCGACGGTGACGAGGATATACTTGTTACCATGAGACGATGGGAACGGCCCCATAAAGTCTATGCCCCAAATGTCGAAAATCTCACACACTTTAATTATATTTTGCGGCATTTCATCACGTTGAGACGATTTTCCTAAACGTTGGCACGAATCACACGACTTCACAAGTGCGTGTGCATCACGATAGATTGTAGGCCAAAAGAAACCGGCATCGAACACTTTCTTAGCCGTGAGATTAGCACCATGGTGACCACCCGTGGGTCCCTCGTGACAAGATCTAAGGATGTTAGAAGCTTCGGTACCAAAAACACAACGTCGAACGAGTTGATCCGCACAAACCCGAAAGAGATAAGGGTCGTCCCAAAAATAGAACTTGACGTCACGAAATTTTTTTCTCTTTTGTTGTGTCGTCATACCCTTGATTATGAAGTTTCCCGCATGGTAATTTGCAATGTTGGCAAACCATAGGGTGGTGTCTTTAGAATTCACTACACCGAGAGTCCCGAGAGGAAATGTTTCGGTGATTTCCTTGTTCTCGAAAACATCTTTGTGAGGATCTTCTAGACGAGAGAGATGATCTGCCGCTAGATTCTATGCACCTTTTTTGTCAAGCACGGTGACATCAAATTCTTGGAGGAGGAGCATCCAACAAAGCAATCTCGGCTTAGCATCTTGCTTAGCTAAGAGATACTTGATAGCCGAATGGTCCGTATACACGATGCTTTTAGCCAAGACGAGATAAGGTCAGAATTTCTCAAAAGCATAGACCACGGCAAGGAATTCCTTTTTCGTTGTAGTGTACTTTAATTGAGCCTCGGTCATCGTCTTACTATCATAATGGATAGGACGGAAATGCTTTTCATAACGTTGCCCTAAGACGGCCCCTATTGCATAATCACTTGCATCGCACATGATTTCAAAGGGTAATTCCCAATTAGGAGCAACAAGAATGGGAGCTTCGGTAAGTTTCCTTTTAAGAGTTTCGAAAGCTCTAACACAATCCTCATTGAAATTAAAATGAGCATCCTTCTCGAGAAGGTGTGTCATTGGTCGAGAGATTTTCGAAAAGTCTTTGATGAAACGACGATAAAAGCCCGCGTGGCCTAGGAAACTCCTAACTCCCTTAACGGTTTTAGGATGAGGTAACTTGGCGATGACGTCTACCTTAGCTTTATTGACCTCAATCCCCGCTTTCGAGACCTTGTGTCCTAAGACGATTCCTTGTTTACACATAAAATGACATTTTTCCCAATTAAGCACAAGGTTGGTTTCTTCACAATGTTTTAACATTTGCTCGAGATTAGATAAACACGATGTGAACGAATTGCCAAACACCGAAAAGTCATCCATAAACACTTCCATCGACTTCTCGATCATATAATGAAAAATAGCCATCATACACCGTTGAAACATACGCGGTGTATTGCAAAGTCCAAAAGGCATTCTACGATAAGCAAACGTCCCATAAGGACATGTGAACGTAGTTTTCTCTTGATCACGAGGGTTGATAGGGATTTGAAAGTAACCGGAAAAACGATCTAAAAGGCAATAGAATTCATTTCCTGCGAGTCGCTCCAACATTTGATCCATGAAGGGCAAAGGAAAGTGGTCTTTACGAGTGGCATCATTTAACTTTCGGTAGTCAATACACACCCTCCAACCGGTCACAACACGAGTGGGAATTAACTCATTAATTTCATTGGGTACAACAGTCATTCCTCCCTTTTTAGGGACACAATGGATTGGGCTCACCCATGGGGTATCGGAGATAGGATAAATCATTCCCGCGTCAAGGAGTTTTAAGACTTCCTTTTTTATGACATCGTGAATTTTGGGGTTTACCCTTCTTTGACTTTGAATTGCGGGTTTGTAATCCTCCTCCATTAAAATCTTTTGAGTACAAAATTTTGGGTCAATACCCTTAATGTCGGAAATTTTCCACGCAATTGCCCCTTTATGAGCTTTAAAAACTATCAAAAGTGCGGTGTTTTCATCATTTGCAAGACCTTTTGCAATAATAACCGGAAACTTGTCATCACCTTCCAAGAATGCATATTCAAGGTGAGATGGAAGATCTTTCAATTCAAGGATAGGTGGTTCCTCGATTGAAGATTTTTGCTCAACACTCATAACTTCCATCGGCGGAAGAAATGGTGGAATAGAAGTATCATTACCAATTATCACCTCATCTTCATTGTCGATTTCATTTGAAGTAAAATCGCCTCCTTGTAATGGAGTGAGATTTGGTGTAGAGTTAGCAAGAATCGGATACAAAATAGTGGGATTGCCACTTGACGAGCTATCGGAAAAACCTAACACTTCTTGTGAAAACTCATCGCAAACCACATCAACTAAGTCGATGTGATTGATGGTGGCGATTCCATAAACATGAGAAGGTGTCGAGTTTTGAGTAGCGTTTATAACAAGTTCCTCTTTGTTGAATCTCAAAGTAATTGTTCTTGCATGAACATCGATAAGCGATCTCGAGGTGTCTAAAAATGGACGACCTAAATTTAGAGAAACTTGAGGATCCGCGGGGATGTCAACTACTATAAAATCAACGGGATAGTAGAACTTCCCCACTTTCACGAAAACATCCTTGGCTACTCCACATGCTAAGATCGTAGAATGATCGGCCATCTCGATAGACATGTTCGAAGGAGTAAGAGCCGGGAGCGAAAGCGATTCCAAATGGAAAATGGCATCAAATTAATGCTCGCACCAAGATCGGCCAAGGCGAGGCATTCTTTCATATCTTGTATATCACAAAGAATGAGAAACTTTCTGGGGTCACCAACTTTTTCCGGTATGCGGTTAAGATAAACCGAAGAACAATTAGCAAGCTTTGAAAGCTTTTCCTTATCATTCACCATACTTTTAAAAGTGGAAGCGAAACGAGGCATATATAACAACGTGTCGGCTAAACTTCCATCAAAATGAACTTGTTGAAACGTTTTTATAAAAAGCTCGATTTGTTGTTTGTTACGTTCTTGCAATTTCTCTTTGTTTCGTCTCGAAGGCTAAGGTAAGGGTGGTGTGGGTTGAACATTAGGCAATGGCCTTGGAATCTAGGGTTCCATGTTTGGTATTGGTTCAACCGTAGGTGTAGTATGAGCGGTACTTCGTGGGCTTGTGATACGCTCCTTTTCGACCATCACCTCGGGCTCTTTCTCGATTTCCTTATCCGTAGAAGTACTTGGACGAGAGATTGGTTCCTTGAAAGTTTTACCACTACGTGTAGTAATAACCTTCATTTCTCCCTTCGGGTTTGAAATGGTATCACTAGGAAGACCACCCGAGGAAGAGGTTTACACATGATTGCTTCAAACATTTTTGCCATTCGGTCTTCAAATTTTGATTGCCTAGCATCCGCTTTTAACAATTCTTGCTTAATCTCATGTTGTCCGTGTTCCATCTTTTGTTGATTTTGTTGAAGACGTTGAACGTTTCCTTCCATTTTATTAGCATGAGTCTTTAGTTCATTAGCAAGTTCGTTTTTAAGCTCATTTTTCAACTCGGATCTTAAGCTAATCATCTCACGTTGCATATTATCAAACTTAGCATCATTTGCTTTGGCATAATTCAAAAATTCTCCTTGAAGATTTTTGGTGTGATCATTTTGAAAACCTTGTGTAGTAGTTTGAAAATCACGGTTTTGGTTTTGATTTGAAACTTGTCCATTCCCACTTTGATAATTCCCTTTGTTGTAATTACGTGAATTGCCTTGATAACCACCATTTTGATTGTTGTTTTGATAGTTGTTAGCATTTTGATTTCGTGGAGCTTGATTTGGGAGGGAACCTTGGATGTTTTGGTTGTAAGTTCCCGTTGCTACGTAAGCACTCGAAGTGTTACCCCCGGCGGTAATGCACTCGGAAAGATCATGAGCACCACCACAAGAAAAACAACTCTTTTCAACTGCTTTAACCGATGCGGAATTCAAAGCATCTTGTGCTTTCCAATGTGTCATAAGCGTCGAAAACCTATCGAAAAACCGATTTTCCTCATTTGCTTCATCATG
The DNA here is from genome assembly GCA_025667525.1 of Glebionis coronaria. Classification (NCBI taxonomy): domain Eukaryota; kingdom Viridiplantae; phylum Streptophyta; class Magnoliopsida; order Asterales; family Asteraceae; genus Glebionis; species Glebionis coronaria. The sequence continues at coordinate 51,794,587 of CM046880.1, forward strand.
TAAGGCATTCATGTTACGAGACGATGAAGACGATGACGAACCCATATTGGCAACACTTGGTGTGTTACGAGAGTTATAAACCTTAGATCTATTCTCGATAATCTTTAAAGCTTCATCTGTCGTTTTGCAAAAAAAATTACCACCCGCGGCGGCATTCAAATAATCTCGTTCATGATCATTAAGCCCATTGTAAAAAGTATCAATTTGATGCAATTTCGAAAAATCATTGACATTCAATGAACATTTCCTTAAATCGTTCCCATGCCATTGAAAAACTTTTATTATTACGTTGTGTAAACCTTGAAATCTCATTTTTCAAATGTGTTGTTTTAGATGGTGGAAAAAATTGGTTCACAAACTTAGAGACGAGATCACCCCATGTCAAAATCGAATTTGGCAGTTCTTTCTCGAGCCAAATTTTTGCGGGTACATCCAACGAGTATGGAAACAACATTGATTGTGGTAAAATACGACCTTTTAGGAAAAAGGCGTAAAAGCGGTAAGTATCAAACAAATGATTTTAGGAAAAATCAAGTGTTAATGACCCTTAATGGTGTGAAAGTTCGTTTCCCAAAGAGGTATATGTGTGTGACTAAGATGTACAAGATTTTAGATTAATAATTGGTTTAGAAGGGGATTAGAAGATAAAATGACGAAGACGTAAAAATAAAAATTAACACAAAATCACTACTAGAAAGTTAAAACGTAGATCCTTAAAAATCACAAAAATAAAAATAAATTATAAAAATTACCAAAAATTCACCAAAAATAAAAAATAATAAACTAAGAGTTTACCAATGATCAAAACTTTTTCAAACCTTTTAAATAATTAAATATTCAATTTTTAAATGCTAATTAAAGCCCTAAAAATCAAATAAATTATCAAAAAGCCCAAATAAAGATTTTTAAATTGATAAACCTCTAAAATGACCTAAAATGATTAAAAACTATTTTTAGAAATTTTAAGACTAATAAAAACTATTTAAAATGAATTAAAAACTATTAAAACTTAAAATAATTATAAAAATTAATCTATAAGTGATAAAATTATTCTAAAAGTTGCTAAATTCCTATTTTAATGTATTTAACCTAAGCAAAATGTAAAAAGTTGGAAAATGTGAAATTTGAAAAATAATAATAAAATAATAATAAAATAATATTAAAATTCAAAAATTATAAAAAATTCTAAAAACTTGCAAACTAGTTTATTTTAACCTAAATAATCAGAAAATCAAAGTGAAATTACCAAAATACCCCTAATGGGCCCTCAAATGGGCCAAATCCAAAAACAGTCAACACAAATGGGTTTTTGGGCCCAAAAAGTCAAACTTGGCCCAATTGACTTGGAAAAGCCCTATCTGACTTAAAATTCAATTCTAAGAACAAAACTCTAAAGGCCCAAAAGCTGAAAATGTGCTTATCACAGCTTATTGAACACAAAGCTTATTCTTATTGGGCTTTTCAGCCCATTAAGCCAAAAGCTAATGCCATAAGCTCTAATTTGACACACAACCCTCTTTTAGGATGCTTAAGAGATCTGTCAAAAGAAATTTCCAATAAGCACACTCAATAAGCCAGAAAATAGAAAAGCAAAAATCCACAAAACGACAAAATAGTCGTTTTTGAGAAATAATGCACCTCAGAAGCTGATTCAACTTGCAAAAGCTTTCAAATGGACTCAATAAGCAATATCAATCAACAAATTTCCAATAAGCACAAGCAATAAGCCAGAATAAGCACAAAAGAGCTAATGTAAAAGTCAAAGGAGTTGGTTTTCTAGTCAAACCTAAAAGTCAACCACCCAAATGCTCCAGGATGAACAAATGGGTCAAAATATGAGCACCTATTACAAAAACAAAGTTGTTGCTGGTTAAAATAAGCTATTATAGCTTATTGATAAGCTGACACCAAAATTGCACTATCAGTGGCAACTAGCAAGGGAAGGGAGTTCCCACTGCTTTGACTAATTGACCAAGCTTTTATGAGAGTTCTGTTTGATTCAATTGGAAACAAAGGCACCCTTGTGACCAGTGAACCACAAGGAGTCAATAGCAACAATAAAATCACAAAATGATCCACACAATAAGACACAATAAGCCAAACAGTCCACAGATATGCTCCAGATATGCAAATAAGCAGTTAAGCACTTAATAAGCAGATTTAAGCAAAATAAGCCAACCAAACTTAACCAGATGCATACACAAGCTATATAAACTAACAATAAACACAAAGCAACAAGAATCAAACACTGAATCAAAGAAATCAACAAGATCAAAGCACTAGAAGTTACTGATGAACAATGAACAATATGCAGAAACAGTTTGCTGATATACTTGACACTTGATCCAATTTCAAGCCTCAAATCCTTCTACCCTGGTGTGATTAACCATGATTTAGCACTTGTTAGCCCTAGCCTAAGCCTAGATCTAGGTGTCCTCAAAATCCTAGCCAATTTTACCAAGTTATGAAGATTTTATAGCGAATTTATGAATCTATGTGATCAAAGCCTCAAAACTTGCAAACAGATGAACATATGCACCCAAATAACAGATACCAATACTTGCAAACAACACACAAGCACTTAACAAGCCACAAATCTAACTTATGCAGTAATCCCAAACACCCTTTTAAATCTTGATTTCACAAATTTTCAAAGGCTTATGAAGATTCAACCCACAAATCAGATCAGTAACACCTCAATAACATCAAACCAAGCCAAATCAACAATAATCACCCACAATAACACAGATTCAAGCAATAATCCACAAAAATCACAAATAATCAGAAACTTAAAGAGAAAATGAAAAGGGAAGAAGGTGCAAACCTCCAAGACCTACATCCAGGCCCTGGATTGTTTGAGCTTAGGTACTAGCAGAACAAGTACCAGCTTCCAAGCTGCTAAGATGAACAAACAATAAGGTGAGATCCAATAAACAAGCACTTTCTGATTTTTGAAACCCAAGCTTTATCAACTAAAACCTTGCCTCAAAAACCTTCAAACATATAAATGGAACTCAGAATTAGGCTATTCTAACACCAACTTTTAATAAACAAGAACAAGTTTTCTCAAAATTCAGAAAATCAAATTTTATTACTTAAAAAGGAATTACAAAGATTGATAGCCTAAAACTGGAACAAAGGGACTCTCACATGTTGAGGTCTCCTTTTATAGGCAAATGCCTGGTTAAACACTATTCACAAACCCTAGAAGTGATTTCTCTATAATGCCCTTGGTCTTCTAGACGTTTTCTTGGTGTGAGCTGTCCAAAATCCATCCAAACCGTTTAAAATAGCTTTGTGATGAAGCAATGAGTGTCAGCTGTTGATCTTGACACGTGGCTAAGCTTGGAGCTCAAGTTGTGTTTTGATTGGTGGACGGGTTTGAATGGTGGGGCCTATTGGTGAGTGGAGATGAGGGTTTTGTGTGTGGGATGTGATTCTGTATGTGTGAATCAAACGTGTGCCTGGGTAATTTCATTTTACCCTTTGTTTTAAGTGGTGTAAAATCTGGGTGGTGAAAAGGTAAACAGTAGTGTGTTTGATAAGTTTTTGGTGGATTAAGAAGTGTTTGGCGCAAAAACGTGTTTGAATGTTTCATTTGCTCACTTTCAGTCCTTCTTTTTCCTTTCTTTTGTTAATTGCAAGTAAACTTCTATCAGCGCCCAATTATACTTGTAACAACTTTCACCACTTGGCAATTTTGGCATAAAACTTTATAAAAAGTGTTTCAAGGGTTATTTTTGACATGTTTTCATAATTGAAGGACTGATTTTGGACAATGTTGATCTTCAAAGGTCTTCAATGTTTCTTTGTCTTGATGAGGGACCATAATTGACAATTTGAAGTTGTTGAGGGACTAATCTTGCTATTTCTTCAAAGTTGAAGGACCATTTGTGTAATTTTGACAAACTTAAGGGACCAAACTTGTAATTATTAATATACAAGGGTTTTAAGTGTCATTTCTTCAATAATTGAGGATCAATCTTGTTTGTCTTCAAGTCTTCAAGGGTATTTGTTGAGAATTCCATGATTAGGACCCGGTTCTTTGTACGGCTTCGTTTCTCGTGTCCGTTTTTTCCTTGTAACTTGTGATCTTTTGTCTTTTTCACGATATCCATACCTAAAATACACAAGTAACAAACACAAGCATATATATGGTATTTTTATGACATTTTATGCATTTAAAGCCCGAAAAGAACGATGAGATCATGTATAAATGCCATCTCATCACTCCCCCATACTAAGCCATTGCCGTGCCCTCACGCAATGCTAGAATAAAGTATCATAGCATCACCAAAGTTCAAATTTTATTAACCTTTATTAAGAAGTAAAAGACTTGCAACATACTACGATGATGTGTAAAGACATAACATATGATTTTCATCACAAAAAGTGACTTTTAGGGTCAAGGAATAGAAACAAGTAAATGTCCCTTAGAGTAAACTTTGTCATCCTTGATTGTCATACATTCCATGCTAAGTGCAAAAACGAGATCATTGTTGGTACAAGTCACAATGCTAACACTACTCATACGTCCAAATTGTGTAATACTTTTTCTCCCCGCAATCCTAGTTATTATAAAAGGAAATGGGTTACTAGCATTTTTTTATCTATTTGTCATGGATCACAAGTGATTCATATTGACTTATTTGAGTAGTTATTAGTCCGAAAGCAAAGTAGCACGATTTGATCAATAGTTAGCCGAAGGACAAAATCTTTTAAAACGGCTTCTCGTGTATCTCCTTAAGTTCATATCTTGGCTTAACTCGTTTCACGATTTGAGACCTTTCTCGGACCGATATTTGGCATGTACTTCATACTTTAAATCTTGGGAAGACGTTCTTGAAATTATGGTCTTCTCTTCATATATTTGGAATTTCTTCACTTGACGTTTTTGAGAGATTCTTCATATTGGACCACGACTTCATCATTTTTCTTCAATCTTTACTTTGGATTTTGATATACAACGATCCGCCTCCTTTTCGGACTTCGGATATATTTATCCTCATACCTTGTTAGGGTCTTTTTGGATAGACTTTCTCCATGATCTTTAGGGGAGTAATTGCTTCTCGTCGTGTGTCTCGATCCTTCATATTGATTTAGGAATAATGTTACTTCACATCATCTTTTGGATCTTTAGCAAAAATAGAGCTCCTCATGCCTTGTTAGGGCCTTTTTGGATAATCGCCAATCTTCGCGTCCCGCTTCAATAAGTTATGCCTTGGCTATGAACTCTATTCAACCCCGAGCAACTTTTAAACGATCTTGCGCTAGAGGCTAAGTAACCTTTCAAATCGTACGACCTTACTTATTGCAATTATGATTTATTCCTAATGCATTGATCTTATGGGAAGAAAAAGCCACAATTAAAAACATATGAGTTTTTGAAAGAACATTTTCATGTTCTACGTTTAGCATGATCACTTGTCTAACTCTATCATTTCTCGTTCTTCACTATATAAAGACCTCTAATTAAAGAGACTCGTAAATACTTAGCCATGCAAGTCAAAATTAAGCCAAATTTGGATTAGCTTTCATTAAGACTATATCAAATCAAAGTTTTGGGTTTTCAAGCCACCTATAGGATCTTGCACTTTCTTGGACTTTTTCAAGTTTAGAGAATGCGTTTTAAAGTTCCCTTGATAAGTGACTTTCTAGAATCAATTATAGGAACTTGCGAAAAGTTCTTGTTCTTAACCCGTATGAATTAAGACTTTCGCGTTTTAAAGCTCCCTATATAAAAGTCTAGCAAAACTTTAATTGAGCGGGTTAAGGAATGTAAATGGCTCCAAATGCCCATCAAATAAAAAATTAACTCTTATTCTACCCAACGGAAAATATACATGCGTGTCTTAAAAACATTTATGAAAAACTAAGAAAAATTTTAAAATTTGGCCATTTTTAGCCTTATTAGCAAAACAAAACAAAACATTGAAAGTTGGAAAGCGTGAGGGCGTAGCAAAGCAAGTACCTATTCACCCCCCCCATACTAAAAGTAAACATTGTCCTCAATGTTTCGAGTCTAAAGGTGGAGCACCCCCATACTAGAGACGAAGAGTCGAATGCTTAGGATCTAGCATGGAAAGGGTGATCAACAATATATCTAAAGCCGTTTATTAAGTATGCTAAAAGATAATTGTTAGAACAATAAAGGATATGTCATGGATTCGTGAAAAACTTCTTCAAACGAACGATGGAGGCTCACGTAAACGAACACGAGAGTCTTCAATCGTAGATGATGATGATGATCTAGATAACACAATCACAAACAATCACGAGACAACGAGTTGAAAGGGTACAAGTCCCCTTATTAGTGAATAGTGAGCATAAAAGATAAGCATGAGATCTCCCCCACGAGGCACCTCGTTTTTGATTACCGAGTCATGAGCTCGACTCGATCCCCTCAATGTTAATTATCATTGGGGAAGGTGACTTGGTCGAGGGCAACCATGGAAGGAATTTCCCCACCAAAGTAGTGCTTAAGCCTATGTCCATTCACCTTGAAATTAGGACCATCATCTTGAGCTAGCTCAATGGTCCCATATGGAAACACTTGTGTAATGGTGAACGGACCCGACCAACGAGATTTCAATTTCCCGGAAAATATCTTAAGACGAGAGTTAAAAAGCAACACTTGATCACCAACGTTAAAAACCCGGTTTTTAATCTTTGAATCATGAAACTTTTTAGTCTTTTCTTTAAAAATTAATGAATTTTCATAAGCATTATCCCTCAATTCATCCAATTCATTCAATTGTATTTTCCGGTGATCTCCCGCGGTCTTCAAGTCAAAATTAGCATGCTTAAGGGCCCAATATGCCTTATGCTCCAACTCAATGGGCAAATGACAATTTTTTCCATAGACTAACTTATAAGGAGTGCAACCGATAGGTGTCTTATAAGCGGTCCTAAAGGCCCATAAAGCGTCATCGAGTTTGTCGGACCATGAAGCACGGTTTTCTCCAATTGACCTCTCTAAAATCCTCTTCAAAGCTCGGTTCGAAACTTCGACTTGCCCACTCGTTTGCGGGTGATAAGCCGTAGAAAGACGATGAGTAACTCCATATTTCTTTAGAACCTTTTCGAATTGGTCATTACAAAAATGGGTTCCACGATCGCTTATAATAGCACGAGGGGTTCCGAATCGAGAGAATAGTTGCTTCAAAAACTTCACTACCACACGAGCATCATTAGTAGGCAAAGCCTTAGCTTCCACCCACTTAGAAAGGTAGTCCACCGCAACGAGGATATATTTGTTGCCATGAGACGATGGGAACGGCCCCATAAAGTCTATTCCCCATATGTCGAAAATCTCACACACTTGAATTATGTTTTGCGGCATTTCATCACGTTGAGACGATTTTCCTTGACGTTGGCACGAATCACACGACTTCACAAGTGCGTGTGCATCACGATAGATAGAAGGCCAAAAGAAACCGGCATCGAACACTTTCTTAGCCGTGAGATTAGCACCGTGGTGACCACCCGTGGGTCCCTCATGACAAGCTCTAAGGATATTAGAAGCTTCGGTACCAAACACACAACGTCGAACGAGTTGATCCGCACAAATCCGAAAGAGATAAGGGTCGTCCCAAAAATAGAACTTGACGTCACGAAAGAATTTTCGTTTTTGTTGTGTCGTCATACCCTTGATTATGAAATTGCCCGCATGGTAATTTGCAATGTCGGCAAACCATGGGGTGGTGTCTTTATAATTAACTACACCGAGAGTCTCAAGAGGAAATGTTCCGGTAATTTCCTTGTTCTCGAAAACATCTTTGTGAGGATCTTCTAGACGAGAAAGATGATCGGCCGCTAGATTCTCGGCTCCTTTTTTGTCAAGCACGGTGACATCAAATTCTTGGAGGAGGAGCATCCAACGAAGCAATCTCGGCTTAGCGTCTTGCTTAGCTAAGAGATACTTGATAGCCGAATGGTCGGTATACACGATGATTTTAGTTAAGACGAGATAAGGTCGGAATTTCTCAAAAGCATAAACCACGGCAAGGAATTCTTTTTCTGTTGTGGTGTACTTTAATTGAGCCTCGGTCATCGTATTACTAGCATAGTGGATAGGACGGAAATGCTTGTCATAACGTTGCCCTAAGACGGCCCCTATATCATAATCACTTGCATCGCACATGATTTCAAAGGGTAATTCCCAATTATGAGCAACAAGAATGGGAGCTTCGGTAAGTTTCCTTTTGAGAGTTTCGAAAGCCTTAACACAATCCTCATTGAAGGTAAAAGGAGCATCCTTATCGAGAAGGTGTGTCATAGGACGAGAAATCTTCGAAAAGTCCTTGATGAAACGACGATAAAAGCCCGCGTGGCCTAGGAAACTCCTAACTTCCTAAACGGTTTTGGGATGAGGTAACTTGGCGATGACGTCTACCTTAGCTTTATCGACCTCAATCCCCGCCTTCGACACCTTATGTCCTAAGACGATTCCTTGTTTACACATAAAATGACATTTCTCCCAATTAAGCACAAGATTGGTTTCTTCAAAACGTTTTAACATTTGTTCGAGATTAGATAAACATGACGTGAACGAATTACCAAACACCGAGAAGTCATCCATAAACACTTCCATCAATTTCTCGATCATGTCGTGAAAATTTGCCATCATACACCGTTGAAACGTACCGGGTGTATTACAAAGTCCGAAAGGCATCCTACGATAAGCGAACGTTCCATAAGGACACGTAAACGTAGTCTTCTCTTGATCACGAGGGTCGATAGGGATTTGAAAGTAACCGGAAAAACCATCTAAAAAGCAATAGAATTCATTTCCCTCAAGTCGCTCCAACATTTGATCCATGAAGGGCAAGGGAAAGTGGTCTTTACGCGTGGCGTCATTTAACTTTCGGTAGTCAATACACACCCTCCAACCGGTCACAACACGAGTTGGAATTAACTCGTTGTTTTCATTAGGCACAGCGGTCATTCCTCCCTTTTTAGGGACACAATGGATTGGGCTCACCCATGGGCTATCGGATATAGGATAAATCATTCCCGCGTCAAGGAGTTTAAGGACCTCCTTTTTAATGACATCGTGAATTTTGGGATTTACCCTTCTTTGACTTTGAATTGCAGGTTTGTAGTCCTCCTCCATTAAAATCTTTTGAGTACAAAATTTTGGGTCAATACCCTTAATGTCGGATATTTTCCACGCAATTGCCCCTTTATGAGCCTTAAGAACTTTCAAGAGCTCGGTTTTTTCATCATTGGCAAGACCTTTTGCAATAATAACCGGCAACTTGTCATCACCTTCCAAGAATGCGTATTCAAGGTGAGAAGGAAGATCTTTCAATTCAAGGATAGGTGGTTCCTCGATTGAAGATTTTGGTTCAACACTCATAACTTCCATCGGCGAAAGAAATGGTGGAATAGAAGTATCATCACTAATCAACACCTCATCTTCATTGTCGATTTCTTTTGAAGTGAAATCGCCTCCTTGGAATGGAGTGAGATTTGGTGTGGAATTAGCAAGAATCGGATCCAAAATAGTGGGATTGCCACTTGACGAGCTATCGGAAAAACCTAACACTTCTTGTGAAAACTCATCGCAAACCACATCAACGATGTCAATGTGATTGATGGTAGCGATTGCATAAACATGAGAAGGTTTCGAGTTTTGAGTAGCGTTTATAACAAGTTCCTCTTCGTTGAATCTCAAAGTGATAGTTCTCGCATGAACATCGATAAGCGATCTAGAAGTGTCTAAAAATGAACGACCTAAAATTAGAGGAACTTGAGGATCCGCGGGGATGTCAACTACTATAAAATCAACGGGATAGTAGAACTTCCCCACTTTCACGAAAACATCTTCGGCTACTCCACATGCCATAATCGTAGAATGATCGGCCATCTCGATGGACATGTTCGAAGGAATGAGAGCCGGAAGCGAAAGCGATTTCCAAATGGAAAATGGCATCAAATTAATGCTCGCACCAAGATCGGCCAAGGCGAGGCATTCTTTCATATCTTGTATGTCACAAGGAATGAGAAATTTTCCGGGATCACCAACTTTTTCCGGTATGCATTTAAGATAAACCGAAGAACAATTAGCAAGCTTTGAAAGCTTTTCCTTATCGCTCATCATACTTTTAAAAGTGGAAGCGAAACGAGGCATATACAACAACGCGTCGGCTAAACTCACATCAAAATGCACTTGTTGAAACATTTTTGTAAAAAGCTCGATTTGTTGTTTGTTACGTTCTTGCAGCTTCTCTTTGTTTCGTCTTGAAGGGTAGGGTAAAGGTGGTGTGGGTTGGTCATTAGGCAACGGCCTTGGAAACTCGGGTTCCACAATTGGTATTGGTTCAACCGTAGGTGTGGTATGAGCGGTACTTCGTGGGATTGTAATATGCTCCTTTTCGACCATCACCTTGGGTTCTTTCTCGATTTCCTTCTCCTTAGAAGTACTTGGACGAGAGATCGGTTCCTTGAAAGTTTTACCACTTCGTGTAGTAATAACCTTCATTTCTCCCTTCGGGTTAGCAATGGTATCACTAGGAAGACCACCCGAGGAAGAGGGTTTGCACATGATTGCTTCAAACATCTTAGCCATTCGGTCCTCAAATTTTGATTGCCTAGCATCCGCTTTTAATAACTCTTGTTTAATCTCATGTTGTCCTAATTCCATCTTTTGTTGATTTTGTTGAAGACGTTGGACATTTCCTTCCATTTTGTTTGCATGAGTTTTAAGTTCATTAGCAAGTTCATTTTTAGCTCGTTTTTCAACTCGGATCTTAAGCTAATCATCTCACGTTGCATGTTATCAAATTTAGCATCATTTGCTTTTGCATAATCCAAAAATTCTCCTTGCAAATTTTTAGTGTGAGCATTTTGAAAACCTTGTGTAGTGTTTTGAAAATCACGGTTTTGGTTTTGATTAGAAATTTATCCATTCCCACTTTGATAATTCCCCTTGTTGTAGTTACGTGTGTTTCCTTGGTAATTACCTTGGTTGTTGTTTCGATAATTGTTAACATTTTGATTTGGTGGAGCTTGATTTTGGCGGGAACCTTGACCGTTTTGGTTGTAAGTTCCCGTTGCTACATAAGCACTCGAAGTGTTACCATCCGCGGTAATGCACTCGGAAAGATCATGAGCTCCTCCACAAGATAAACAACTCTTAGCAACCGCTCTAACCGAAGCGGAATTGGAAGCTTCTTGAGCCTTCCAATGGGACATTAGATTAGCAAATCTATCAAAAAACCGATTTTCCTCATTAGCTTCATCATGTAAGGCGTTAATGCTACGAGACGATTGTGACGAAGATGACGAACCCATATTGGCAACACTCGGTGTGTTACGAGGGTTATAAACCTTAGGTCTATTTTCAATGATTTGTAAAGCCTCATTTGTCGTCTTGCACAAAAAATTACCACCCGCGGCGGCGTTCAAATAATCTCGTTCATGATCATTAAGCCCATTATAAAAAGTATCCACTTGATGCAATTCCGTAAAATCATGGTGTGGACATTCATGTAACATTTCTTTAAAGCGTTCCCATGGCATTGAAAAACTTTCATTATTTCTTTGCACAAATCGTGAAATCTCATTTTTCAAGTGTGTCGTTTTAGATGGTGGAAAAAACTTGTTCACAAACTTAGAAACGAGATCGGCCCATGTCAAAATCGAATTTGGCGGTTCTTTCTCGAGCCAAATTTTTGCGGGTCCATCCAACGAGTATGGAAACAACATCATCTTAATGGCATCATGTGGAACATCCTTAAACTTGCTAGTGGCGGTGAGACGATTGAAATTCCTAATATGGTAATGCGGGTTGTCTTTCTCGTAACCTCTAAACTTATTTGCTTGCAACATCGACATTAAACCCGTCTTAATCTCGAAATTCTCCGCAAGGATGGCGGGAATCACAATAGCCTCTCCAAAACCCTCGGTGGGTGCTTGTAGCAACTCCATCATAGTACGATTAGCCATGACGACTTCTTGTTCTACAATAGGTTCAACAATTGGAGGTTCTTCAACAATCAACGTCTCTTGATTGGCTTGCTTTTGAAGTCGTTTACGAGCTCGTTTTGCTTGATTACGAGTGATCATAAACTTCACGAAGAATGGGAGGTGAGCAAAGAAGATTCTTTTTGGGTGTTTTGTGAATTTTCAATTTTTTTTGTGTTTTTGATGATATTTAATTTTTTGGATTTTGGTGTATCTTCGTAGACAACAATCTACAAAATCTCTCCTCTAATCAAACTCTTGATTAAAGAAGCCTCAAAGGAATGAAAACGATCACGTGGAGTGAACGCCTTCGAATGACTTAAGAACTTTGGTGAAAACCAAATTGTTCAAGAGGGTTTAATCACAAAGAAACCAAGCAAATATATTATACGTAATAATACTTTGGGCGACAAAACCCTCGATTGGCCTTCAATCTCAAAATACTCACAAGCAAGCGGGGAAACGAGGCGGCGCGAAGCACTTAAGAGCCTTTTTCCTTAGGGTATATTTTATAATACCCGCCTTATACCCACCTTATAGTTTGTATCTTTCAAAATCGAGCTTCACGAAAGTATTTATCTATTTTTGCCTTTTTCTTTTTGTTTGAGATTCGAATACAATAATTGAGTGATGAAATCCCAATTAAGGTTGTGTTTTCACACTTTTGGAGATATTGTAAATTTATTGTGATACTTAATACAATATAGTAATATTTATACAAGAAAAACCAAGAAAACCGATAATACGTATTAGTAGAGTTCTACTAATACAAATACTATTTGGTTAATATTAAAAACAACAATGCAAATTAATCACGACACACCTCCCCGGCAGCGGCGCCAAAGTGATTGTGGTAAAATACGACCTTTTAGGAAAAAGGCGTAAAAGCGGTAAGTATCAAACAAATGATTTTAGGAAAAATCAAGTGTTAATGACCCTTAATGGTGTGAAAGTTCGTTTCCCAAGGAGGTATATGTGTGTGACTAAGATGTACAAGATTTGAGATTAATAATTGGTTTAGAAGGGGATTAGAAGAGAAAATGACGAAGACGTAAAAATAAAAATTAACACAAAATCACTACTAGAAAGTTAAAACGTAGATCCTTAAAAATCACAAAAATAAAAATAAATTCTAAAAATTACCAAAAATTCACCAAAAATAAAAAATAATAAACTAAGAGTTTACCAATGATCAAAACTTTTTCAAACCTTTTAAATAATTAAATATTCAATTTTTAAATGCTAATTAAAGCCCTAAAAATCAAATAAATTATCAAAAAGCCCAAATAAAGATTTTTAAATTGATAAACCTCTAAAATGACCTAAAATGATTAAAAACTATTTTTATAAATTTTAAGACTAATAAAAACTATTTAAAATGAATTAAAAACTATTAAAACTTAAAATAATTATAAAAATTAATCTATAAGTGATAAAATTATTCTAAAAGTTGCTAAATTCCTATTTTAATGTATTTAACCTAAGAAAAATGTAAAAAGTTGAAAAATGTGAAATTTGAAAAATAATAATAAAATAATAATAAAATAATATTAAAAATTCAAAAATTATAAAAAATTCTAAAAACTTGCAAACTAGTTTATTTTAACCTAAATAATCAGAAAAGCAAAGTGAAATTACCAAAATACCCCTAATGGGCCCTCAAATGGGCCAAATCCAAAAACAGTCAACACAAATGGGTTTTTGGGCCCAAAGAGTCAAACTTGGCCCAATTGACTTGGAAAAGCCCTATCTGACTTAAAATTCAATTCTAAGAACAAAACTCTAAAGGCCCAAAAGCTAAAAATGTGCTTATCACAGCTTATTGAACACAAAGCTTATTCTTATTGGGCTTTTCAGCCCATTAAGCCAAAAGCTAATGCCATAAGCTCTAATTTGACACACAACCCTCTTTTAGGATGCTTAAGAGATCTGTCAAAAGAAATTTCCAATAAGCACACTCAATAAGCCAGAAAATAGAAAAACAAAAATCCACAAAACGACAAAATAGTTGTTTTTGAGAAATAATGCACCTCAGAAGCTGATTCAACTTGCAAAAGCTTTCAAATGGACTCAATAAGCAATATCAATCAAAATTTCCAATAAGCACAAGCAATAAGCCAGAATAAGCACAAAAGAGCTTATGTAAAAGTCAAAGGAGTTGGTTTTCTAGTCAAACCTAAAAGTCAACCACCCAAATGCTCCAGGATGAACAAATGGGTCAAAATATGAGCACCTATTACAAAAACAAAGTTGTTGCTGGTTAAAATAAGCTATTATAGCTTATTGATAAGCTGACACTAAAATTGCACTATCAGTGGCAACTAGCAGGGGAAAGGAGTTCCCACTGCTTTGACTAATTGACCAAGCTTTTATGAGAGTTCTGGTTTTATTCAATTGGAAACAAAGGCACCCTTGTGACCAGTGAACCACAAGGAGTCAATAGCAACAATAAAATCACAAAATGATCCACACAATAAGCCACAATAAGCCAAACAGTCCACAGATATGCTCTAGATATGCAAATATGCAGTTAAGCACTTAATAAGCAGATTTAAGCAAAATAAGCCAACCAAACTTAACCAGATGCATACACAAGCTATATAAACTAACAATAAACACAAAGCAACAAGAATCAAACACTGAATCAAAGAAATCAACAAGATCAAAGCACTAGAAGTTACTGATGAACAATGAACAATATGAAGAAACAGTTTGCTGATATACTTGACACTTGATCCAATTTCAAGCCTCAAATCCTTCTACCCTGGTGTGATTAACCATGATTTAGCACTTGTTAGCCCTAGCCTAAGCTTAGATCTAGGTGTCCTCAAAATCCTAGCCAATTTTACCAAGTTATGAAGATTTTATAGCCAATTTATGAATCTATGTGATCAAAGCCTCAAAACCTGCAAACAGATGAACATATGCACCCAAATAACAGATACCAATACTTGCAAACAACACACAAGCACTTAACAAGCCACAAATCTAACTTATGCAGTAATCCCAAACACCCTTTTAAATCTTGATTTCACAAATTTTCAAAGGCTTATGAAGATTCAACCCACAAATCAGATCAGTAACACCTCAATAACATCAAACCAAGCCAAGTCAACAATAATCACCCACAATAACACAGATTCAAGCAATAATCCACAAAAATCACAAATAATCAGAAACTTAAAGAGAAAATGAAAAGGGAAGAAGGTGCAAACCTCCAAGACCTACATCCAGGCCCTGGATTGTTTGAGCTTAGGTACTAGCAGAACAAGTACCAGCTTCCAAGCTGCTAAGATGAACAAACAATAAGGTGAGATCAAATAAACAAGCACTTTCTGATTTTTGAAACCCAAGCTTTATCAACTAAAACCTTGCCTCAAAAACCTTCAAACATATAAATGGAACTCAGAATTAGGCTATTCTAACACCAACTTTTAATAAACAAGAACAAGTTTTCTCAAAATTCAGAAAATCAAATTTTATTACTTAAAAAGGAATTACAAAGATTGATAGCCTAAAACTGGAACAAAGGGACTCTCACATGTTGAGGTCTCCTTTTATAGGCAAATGCCTGGCTAAACACTATTCACAAACCCTAGAAGTGATTTCTCTATAATGCCCTTGGTCTTCTAGATGTTTTCTTGGTGTGAGCTGTCCAAAATCCATCCAAACCGTTTAAAATAGCTTTGTGATGAAGCAATGAGTGTCAGCTGTTGATCTTGACACGTGGCTAAGCTTGGAGCTCAAGTTGTGTTTTGATTGGTGGACGGGTTTGAATGGTGGGGCCTATTGGTGAATGGAGATGAGGGTTTTGTGTGTGGGATGTGATTCTGTATGTGTGAATCAAACGTGTGCCTGGGTAATTTCATTTTACCCTTTGTTTTAAGTGGTGTAAAATCTGGGTGGTGAAAAGGTAAACAGTAGTGTGTTTGATCCGTTTTTGGTGGATTGAGAAGTGTTTGGCGCAAAAACGTGTTTGAATGTTTCATTTGCTCACTTTCAGTCCTTTTTTTCCTTTCTTTTGTCAATTGCAAATAAACTTCTATCAGCGCCCAATTATACTTGTAACAACTTTCACCACTTGGCAATTTTGGCACAAAACTTTATAAAAAGTGTTCCAAGGGTTATTTTTGACATGTTTTCATAATTGAAGGACTGATTTTGGACAATGTTGATCTTCAAAGGTCTTCAATGTGTCTTTGGCTTGATGAGGGACCATAATTGACAATTTGAAATTGTTGAGGGACTAATCTTGCCATTTCTTCAAAGTTGAAGGACCATTTGTGTAATTTTGACAAACTTAAGGGACCAAACTTGTAATTATTAATATACAACGGTTTTAAGTGTCATTTCTTCAATAATTGAGGATCAATCTTGTTTGTCTTCAAGTCTTCAAGGGTATTTGTTGAGAATTCCATGATTAGGACCCGGTTCTTTGTACGGCTTCGTTTCTCGTGTCCGTTTTTTCCTTGTAACTTGTGATCTTTTGTCTTTTTCACGATATCCATACCTAAAATACACAAGTAAACAAACACAAGCATATATATGGTATTTTTATGACATTTTATGCATTTAAAGCACGAAAAGAACGATGAGATCATGTATAAATGCCATCTCATCAGTATTAGTAGACAACAATCTACCAAATCTCTCCTCGAATCAAATTATTGATTAAAGAAGCCTCAAAAGAATGAAAACGATCACGTGGAGTGAACGCCTTCGAATGACTTTAGAACTTTGGTGAAAACCAAATTGTTCAAGAGGCTTTAATCACAAATAAACGAAGCAAATATATATGATACGTAATAATACTTTGGGCGGCAAAACCCTCGATTAGCTTTCATTCTCAAAATACTCACAAGCAAGCGGGGAAACGAGGCGGCACGAAGCACTTAAGAGCCTTTTTCCCTAGGGTATATTTTATAATACCCGCCTTATACCTACCTTATAGTTTGTATTTTTCAAAATCGAGCTTCACGAAAGTATTTATCTATTTTTGCCTTTTTCTTTTTGTTTGAGATTCGAATACAATAATTAGGAGATCAAATCCCAATTAATGTTGTGTTTTCACACTTTTGGAGATATTTTGTATTTGTTGTGATACTTAATACAATATGGTAATGATAATTTCACAAGAAAAACGAAAAAACCGATAATACGTATTAGTAGAGTTCTACTAATACAAATACTATTTATGGTTAATATTAAAAACAAAATGACAAATTAATCACCACACATCTCCCTGGCAGCGGTGCCAAAATGATTGTGGTAAAATACGACCTTTTAGGAAAAAGGCGTAAAAGCGGAAAGTATTAAACAAATTATTTAGGAAAATCAAGTGTTAATGACCCAATTAAGGTATATGTGTGTGACTAAAATGTAATGATATTTGTGATTAATATTTGAGAAAGAAGGGGATGAGAAATTACAATGAAGGATACGTGAAAATTATTACTACGACGACTAAATAAAAAAAAACGTAAAAAGTGCTAAAATAAAAATTAAATCTAAAAATTCCCAAAAATTAGCAAAAATCAATTTAAATAAACTAAGAGTTTACAAATGATCAAAATTTTTCAAACCTTTTGATTAGTTAAATATTAATTTTTAAATGCTAATTAAAGCCCTAAAAATCAAAATAATTATTAAAAAGCCCAAATAAACATTTTTCACTATGTAAAACTCTAAAATGACTTAAAAAGAATAAAAACTATTTTTATGAATTTTAAAACTAATTAAAACTATTTAAAACTATTTAAAATGATTAAAGACTATTAAAACCTTTAAATAATTCTAAAAAATTAAGAAAATGATGATAAAATTAATCTAAGAGTTGAAAAAATCCCATTTTAATGTATTAGACCTAAGAAAATATAAAAAGTGCAAAAATGTGAAAATTGAAATTTAATAATAAAATAATATTAAAATAATATTAAAAATCCAAAAATTATAAAAATTCTAAAAACTTGCAAACTAGTTTATTTTAACCTAAACAAACAGAAAATGAAAGTGAAATTACCAAAATACCCCTAATGGGCCCCCAAATGGGCTAAAAACTAAAACAGTCCACTTAAATGGGCTTTTTGGCCCAAAAATTTCAAACTTGTCCAAATAAGCTGAAAAAGCCCTATCTGACTCAATATTTGATTTTGAAAACAAAAGTTTGAAGGCCCAAAAGCTGGTTTTGAGCTTATCACAGCTTAATGGTATAACATCTTATCCTTATTGGGCCAATAAGCCCATTAAGCAATAACCCAATGCTATAAGCTCAGATTTGACACACAACCTTCTTTTGAGATGCCTAAGAGATCTGTGAAAAGAAATTTTGAAAAAGCAAACCCAATAAGCCATAAATAAGCAAAGTAGAATTTCACTAAAAGACAAAATAGTCGGGTTAGAGTTCTAGGACGTTTCAGAAGCTGATTCTTTTTGTAAAAGCTCACAAGTAGCTTAACTAAGAATAATCAACAAGAAAATTCACAAAAAGCCAAGTAGAATAAGTTGTGGAAGCAAATAAGCTGGCTGAAAAAGTAAAATAAGCTAGTTTTCTAGCAAAAGCTTAACCAAAAGACTTGTGACTTCTCAAGTATGATATTAAGCTGAGAAAAATGACACCTATCACAAAATCTAAGTTGTTGCATGTACCAATAAGCAGTTCTAAAAAATAAGCCAAATTGTGCTTACTTGACCAAAAGTTAAAGTTCACCAAATTTTACCAAATGATCAGGGATTGATTATAAGCTTGTTTTAGGCAACTTTTGTGAAGAACTCACGGTTGAGCCCTTGTGAATCAAGTGGTCAGTTGACCAAACCTTGATAGATTTTGGCAAAATCAAGCCAATAAGCCAGTGAGCTTATAAGCCAGCAAATAAGCAAACCAAATAGCAAGAAGCACTCACAAGCAACACAATAACAAGATTCAAGTAGTTGCATAACAAAGCATACACTAGAATAACAAATGCAAGCCTATATTAAGGTGGTCACCTTGTTGATGCAAATGACCACTTCAGCCAACTTTGATAAGCTCTAGCACCCACAATAAGCCACCAAATTCAACAAACAGATATTGCACAGATATCTTATCACCTAAACTCTTCCCAAACCAAATTTCAGACCTTAGATCCAACAAACAAATATTTTATTGGATCTGATGTGTTTGACCAATTTCAAACCAATATTTTCAGATTTTTCCAAAACTTTGAAATCCTTTTCCAAACCACTTGAGACTTAACCAAGGACCAAAACCAGTTACCAATGACTTTATTAGACTATCCAAACCCTAAGAACCAAGGGCACAAGGCCACAAGGCCTTATGATCCCAAAAACCAAACAACCTTGTTTTAGCCCCTTTTTAAACAAACTTTTGATTCCAACACACAACCTACTGATTTTATGGTTCAAATACCTTACCTAGGTGACAACTAACAGCAACAAACAATAAAACACAAAGCACAAACACAAGAACACCAAATCACATGGCAAAACTCATAACAGACATTAACATGAATTTTTTAGAGGAAACTTAAATAGAGCTTATACCTATCCCCCATAACTTCCTAGGGAGATCAACTATGATCCTTGGACCACTCTCAACATTTAGAGAGTGACCAAGGTCCTTGAACAAAGGAGATGATATGAGGCCTTGACTGATGGTTCAAAGCAGAACCTCAAGGACTTGATTTCTTCAACACAAAGAGCAAACAGACCAACCGAGGGCATAAATCCCTTCACAAGCTTGGTGTCAACAAGCTTGCAAGAGCTTTAGGCAAATGGATGGGGTTAGTACAGTCAAATTCAACCAAACAGGAACAAGGTTTTTAACTTTTTTCAAACTTGAAAACATGTTCAAATCAAAACGTGCTTCAATCCAAAGATCAAAACACCTTTATAACATAAAATGGAACTCAGTTTCACTCTTAAACAACACCAACTTTCAAAAACATAAAAAGGAATTACAAATTTTTCAAAATACCAAACTTTTATAGATTTTAAAAAGGAATTACAATGTTTAAAGAGTAAAACTGGAACAAAGCTCTCTCACATGTTGAGGAGTCTTTATATAGGCAACAAGGGCTGAGATTACAATGAAAACCCTAGCTAAGAAGTCCCTAAAATTCCCTTGAATCCTTCTAGACGTTTGTTGTTGTTGAGTTGTCCAAATGCATCCAAGTCATTCATTATAGCTTTGTAACCAAGCAAGGAGTGTGGGCAGTTGATTTTGCCACGTGTCATTCCTTGGAGAGGAAGTTGTATTTTGATTGGTGGACGGGTTGATTGGTGGGGTCCTTTGGTGAGTGGGATTGAGGGTTTTTGGTATGGGATGGGTTTCTTGGCATGTGAATCAAACGTATGCCTGGGTAATTTGTTTTTACCCTTTGTTTTAAGTGAGGTGGTAACTGGGTTCTTGGGGTGAATAGTAACTCCATTTGATCCGTTTTTTGTGGAGTGTTTATGTGTTTGGCGCAATTTGTTTTTGAATGTTCCATTTGTCTAACATTAGCCCTTGTCTTTTGGTGAAAGTTGTAAAACGTGTTTTTCAGCCAACAAACTTGATTCCCTTTGTTAATAAACTTTAATATTTCACACTTTGGCCACAAAACTTTATGTCAAGGGTTTTAAGGACTTGTTTTGTCATTTTTGATATCTTCAAGGACTGATTTTGGACATTTCTCATCTTTGAAGGTCTTCATTGGATCTTTGACTTCATGAGGGACCATTGTTGACAATTTAGAATTGTTGAGGGACTAAACTTGCCAAATCTTCAAAGTTGAAGGACCTTTTTGTAGTTTTTACAAACATAAGGGACCCAACTTGTAATTTTGAGTATACAAGGGTATTAAATGTCATTTCTTCATATATGAGGGATCAATCTTGTACATCTTCAAGTCTTCAAGGGTTTTTCTTTGAGAAATCATGAACTAGGGCCCGGTTCTTTGTACGGCTTCGTTTCTCGTGTTCGTTTTTCCTTGTTTCTTGTGATCTTTTGTTTTTTTCACAATATCTATACCTAAAATACACAAGTAAACAAACACAAGCATATATATGGTATTTTTATGATATTTAATGCATTTAAAGCCCGAAAAGAACGATGAGATCATGTATAAATGCCATCTCATCAAAAACTAACATTTTGAAAAATCTTAAAATAAATAATTAAACCTAAGAAAATTTAAAAATCAAGAAAAAGTGGTGTTTAAAGAACTAAAGACAAAAAAAGATAAAAACTAAAAGTGACAGCCTAGGAGTTTTGTCTTTTTTGCTAGCAGTGGGTAACTTTACTCTATCAGTGGGAATCTGGTTCCCACTACTTAACCTTAGAAACAAGTAGCTTAACTAAGAATAATCAACAAGAAAATTCACAAAAAGCCAAGTAGAATAAGTTGTGGAAGCAAATAAGCTGGCTGAAAAAGTAAAATAAGCTAGTTTTCTAGCAAAAGCTTAACCAAAAGACTTGTGACTTCTCAAGTATGATATTAAGCTGAGAAAAATGACACCTATCACAAAATCTAAGTTGTTGCATGTACCAATAAGCAGTTCTAAAAAATAAGCCAAATTGTGCTTACTTGACCAAAAGTTAAAGTTCACCAAATTTTACCAAATGATCAGGCATTGATTATAAGCTTGTTTTAGGCAACTTTTGTGAAGAACTCACGGTTGAGCCCTTGTGAATCAAGTGGTCAGTTGACCAAACCTTGACAGATTTTGGCAAAATCAAGCCAATAAGCCAGTGAGCTTATAAGCCAGCAAATAAGCAAACCAAATAGCAAGAAGCACTCACAAGCAACACAATAACAAGATTCAAGCAGTTGCATAACAAAGCATACACTAGAATAACAAATGCAAGCCTATATTAAGGTGGTCACTTTGTTGATGCAAATGACCACTTCAGCCAACTTTGATAAGCTCTAGCACCCACAATAAGCCACCAAATTCAACAAACAGATATTGCACAGATATCTTATCACCTAAACTCTTCCCAAACCAAATTTCAGACCTTAGATCCAACAAACAAATATTTTATTGGATCTGATGTGTTTGACCAATTTCAAACCAATATTTTCAGATTTTTCCAAAACTTTGAAATCCTTTTCCAAACCACTTGAGACTTAACCAAGGACCAAAACCAGTTACCAATGACTTTATTAGACTATCCAAACCCTAAGAACCAAGGGCACAAGGCCACAAGGCCTTATGATCCCAAAAACCAAACAACCTTGTTTTAGCCCCTTTTTAAACAAACTTTTGATTCCAACACACAACCTACTGATTTTATGGTTCAAATACCTTACCTAGGTGACAACTAACAGCAACAAACAATAAAACACAAAGCACAAACACAAGAACACCAAATCACATGGCAAAACTCATAACAGACATTAACATGAATTTTTTTAGAGGAAACTTAAATAGAGCTTATACCTATCCCCCATAACTTCCTAGGGAGATCAACTATGATCCTTGGACCACTCTCAACATTTAGAGAGTGACCAAGGTCCTTGAACAAAGGAGATGATATGAGGCCTTGACTGATGGTTCAAAGCAGAATCTCAAGGACTTGATTTCTTCAACACAAAGAGCAAACAGACCAACCGAGGGCTTAAATCCCTTCACAAGCTTGGTGTCAAAAAGCTTGCAAGAGCTTTAGGCAAATGGATGGGGTTAGTACAGTCAAATTCAACCAAACAGGAACAAGGTTTTTAACTTTTTTCAAACTTGAAAACTTGTTCAAATCAAAACGTGCTTCAATCCAAAGATCAAAACACCTTTATAACATAAAATGGAACTCAGCTTCACTCTTAAACAACACCAACTTTCAAAAACATAAAAAGGAATTACAAATTTTTCAAAATACCAAACTTTTATAGATTTTAAAAAGGAATTACAATGTTTAAAGAGTAAAACTGGAACAAAGCTCTCTCACATGTTGAGGAGTCTTTATATAGGCAACAAGGGCTGAGATTACAATGAAAACCCTAGCAAAGAAGTCCCTAAAATGGCCTTGAATCCTTCTAGACGTTTGTTGTTGTTGAGTTGTCCAAATGCATCCAAGTCGTTCATTTTAGCTTTGTGACCAAGCAAGGAGTGTGGGCAGTTGATTTTGCCACGTGTCATTCCTTGGAGAGGAAGTTGTATTTTGATTGGTGGACGGGTTGATTGGTGGGGTCTTTTGGTGAGTGGGATTGAGGGTTTTTGGTATGGGATGGGTTTCTTGGCATGTGAATCAAACGTGTGCCTGGGTAATTTGTTTTTACCCTTTGTTTTAAGTGAGGTGGTAACTGGGTTCTTGGGGTGAATAGTAACTCCATTTGATCCGTTTTTTGTGGAGTGTTTATGTGTTTGGCGCAATTTGTTTTTGAATGTTCCATTTGTCCAACATTAGCCCTTGTCTTTTGGTGTAAGTTGTAAAACGTGTTTTTCAGCCAACAAACTTGATTCCCTTTGTTAATAAACTTTAATATTTTACACTTTGGCCACAAAACTTTATGTCAAGGGTTTTAAGGACTTGTTTTGTCATTTTTGATATCTTCAAGGACTGATTTTGGACATTTCTCATCTTTGAAGGTCTTCATTGGATCTTTGACTTCATGAGGGACCATTGCTGACAATTTAGAATTGTTGAGGGACTAAACTTGCTAAATCTTCAAAGTTGAAGGACCTTTTTGTAATTTTTTCAAACATAAGGGACCCAACTTGTAATTTTGAGTATACAAGGGTATTAAGGGTCATTTCTTTATAGATGAGGGATCAATCTTGTACATCTTCAAGTCTTCAAAGGTTTTTCTTTGAGAAATCATGAACTAGGGCCCGGTTCTTTGTACGGCTTCGTTTCTCGTGTTCGTTTTTCCTTGTTTCTTGTGATCTTTTGTTTTTTTCACAATATCTATACCTAAAATACACAAGTAAACAAACACAAGCATATATATGGTATTTTATGACATTTAATGCATTTAAAGCCCGAAAAGAACGATGAGATCATGTATAAATGCCATCTCATCAAAAACTAACATTTTGAAAAATCTTAAAATAAATAATTAAAACTAAGAAAATTTAAAAATCAAGAAAAAGTGGTGTTTAAAGCACTAAAGACAAAAAAAGATAAAAACTAAAAGTGACAGCCTGGGAGTTTTGTCTTTTTTGCTAGCAGTGTGTAACTTTACTCTACCAGTGGGAATCTGGTTCCCACTACTTGACCTTAGAAACAAGAAATGTGGCATTTTATGCTTTGTTTTGTGTTGTTTGTTGGAACAAATGGCACCCCACACTTAGTGGAGTGTGGGGAGTCAAGATAAGCACAAAAATACACAGGTCCAATACACAAAAAACACAAAATCAAGCTAATCAGTTCACTGGTTCACAGAAAAGTGGTCTAGTCTCGGTCTGGTGTGTTTTGCTGATACACTTGGTCACTAAACAAATTTTGGTTGCTCAAAACTCTATCCCTAGTCTACTACAAACACAATCAAGCACCAATATTCCTATGCTAACCCTATACTAACATATTCGAAGATTAACACACCAAATCTTACAAAATCAATAGCTAAATTCACCCTAATGTCTAAATGGCAGTTTTTTACAAACTCAAGTACTTTTCTTCTACAATACCAACTAATTAAAGAGACTTGTTAAAATAACCTTATGACTCTCAAACAGAGCTGTTTCAGGCATCATTTAAACAAGGGTTGCCATCCACACATTTAAACCACCAGACCCAAACACCCTATAAACTATCTGATGACAAATTTTATCAAACAAAAATTACAAACCTAACTTAAAGCTCAAACATACATCACAATATAATCATCAACCTTATCATTAACAAAAAGAAACACAAGAATCAGATCTTAACAACAACAACTATGCAAGAGATACTAGCAAATTTTTCACCAAAAATAGTCACAACTAGCACAATCAATGAGGGGGTTCAAGGAGTTATACCTGATGCTACCAGCTCTTGGATAGATCCTAGCTTATGAGGATCTTATGGGAATCAATAGAGATACCTTGTTGTGGTTCTACAACAGAACCAGGGGAGGTCAATGTCTTTAACAGAAAAGTGAAAGGAATGAGGAGAGTGAGCCTAGTCTTTTGCACCTGCACAACTCAACAACCACTCCAAGTAGAAAAAGCTGCTCACAAGATTGTCAGGCTTGTGGTAGCTTTTGCTACAGTAAACTTAACAAAGAAAAGGTTTGGAAATCTCTTAAAACTAAACAGAAAATTCAACTTGGCATTTCCAGATTTGTGAAACAAACTAGTGATGAAGCAACTGAATATAACAAGTTTATATGCCCTAGATATGCTTTTGATTTTCAATCAAAGGCATATCATCAGCCATATAATCTTGGGTCCTAAATTTCTGATGAACAAAAGATTTTGAACAAGAAACTTTGGTGAAAAGAATATGAAACTTCCACAATTACACTAACATAAAATTTTAAAAACAAGAATACACTAATGGAACTCAGCGAAATTTGAAAGGCCAAAAAATGTACTTTAACTCTTTATAAATTTTGGGTTTATAAAAAATCTGGAACAAAGCCTTATCACAATTTGATAGGTCTTTATATAGACAATGAGAGACTATTCTAGAATTAATAACAAAGATGAAAACCCTAGCAACTAGAATTCCCAGTATGCCCTTGGACGATTTGAACTTGGTCTTGGTCAAATGGTATCTTGTGACCTTTGATGAAGATACAACTGTTATGGATTGATCATGGCTGTTGATTTGGGTGTGGAGGACAAGTAATAAACATGGGGCGTTGATCTTGTCTCCTCTAGGGGTTGGGGTGAAAATGATGGGTGTAGGGGACCTCAAAATGGGGCCCAGGGGTGAGTGGTGACAAAAGTGAGAGTGGGGTTATGGTGAGGATTAGTGAAATTAGTGATCTGGAAATTATCAAAAAAAACCCCTTTGATTTGTGTTAATAAAAGATTAGGGTTCGTGTGTTTAGGAACTGGGTATTATGGGTGATGATGTGAATAGTAGGTGTTAGGAGGGAATATTATATTAATTAAATAGGTTTGAAAACAGATTAAAGTATAATCTGTTTTGGGGTGAGTGGAGTGTGACGTGGGAGGGCTTGATGAGATGTAGGATTGTGAGTGGATGGTGGGGGTGATGTGGAGTGGTGATTGGTGGAGGATAGTTTAGTTGTCTGCCAAGTTTAACCCCTAGGTTTCCAAAAACTCTCCATAATAAGTATCACAGCCAAAAACTCATTTTCCCTTTATATTATCTTTGACCAACTTGT
Source organism: Glebionis coronaria (assembly GCA_025667525.1). Lineage (NCBI taxonomy): Eukaryota > Viridiplantae > Streptophyta > Magnoliopsida > Asterales > Asteraceae > Glebionis > Glebionis coronaria. The sequence goes on from CM046880.1 coordinate 51,820,812, forward strand.
CAAATTTGGCACAAGTGGTTTTACAAACTTTTTCCAAGGATCATTCTTGTCCTTTTTGTATTTTCCAAGGACCAATCTTGTAGTTTTTTGTCATTTAAGGGACCCTATTGTAATTTTGAGGTTTTACAAGGGTATAAAATGACAAGTATTCAAAAGTTTACGGACCATTCTTGACAATCTTCAAAACTTCAAGGACTTATTTGGAAATTCATCGTTCGGGTCCGGTTCTTTGTGCGGCTTTTTTTCCCGTGTTCGTTTTTGCTTGATTCTTGTAATCTTTTGGTGAACTCACGGTATCCGTACCTAAAATACACAATGAACAAACACAAGCATATTTTTGGGTATTTTATGACATTTTAAGCGTTTTAAGCCCGATTTGGACGATGAGACTATGTAAAAATGCAGTCTCATCACTCCCCCATACTAAACCATTGTCGTGTCCCACACAATGCTAGAATTAAGTATCCTAGCACTTCTAAAATTCATTTTTATATGACATTTATTGAAAACGTAAACTTAAATAAACTACTTGTTAGCTTGGATTCACTAAGAACACGGGTTTGATCCGGAGGTCGTGGAGGATTGAATAGGTGTTTAGCCATTGTTAGTGAGTGAAACAAGAGATACTATAAAGGTGTGTGTTTATTCTAGTGAGAGAAAGAAAAGAAAGAAAAATGACAATCCTCACCCCTCCATGGAAGTATGGAGGGGTATATATAGCACGGAACTTGAACTACTTACATATGACATTAATAGTCCCTACAAGTATCGGCTATGAAACTAATGTAATTCCGTTAGTCTCTCACATTTTAAGGCTAACGATCTTCCCCCAATGTGGAGACATATGGAATTACTTACAATGTTCCTAACAAATGCAAATACAACAAAAATATGACAGTATTATGTTTGCTTCCAATGCTGAGGATGACATCGTTGTCTTCAAGTCTTCTAGAAAAACTTATACCCCAGTTTTAATCCTCTTTGTCTTTGCTTGTTAAGGAGCCATTGTATCATGTATGAACTGGATTAAATTCCCCCCAATTCATACTAAATGTCTTGAAAAGCTTTCTTCATTGACTTCGTTTTGACGAAGCTTCTGAATCAACTTCCCCCAAACCAATATCCCTGTCTTGAGCAGAATTTGTAGCTTGAGCAATCTTCTATAGTTGACATTTAAAGTGTACAGCAGAATTTTGTTGAAGAAGAAGCAAACCACACCAAGTAACTGCTACCTTGACATTTTTGGTCTTAATGATTATGTGTTTGGGGGAACATGCAAGAAATCAGCAACAAATCTTCTCACACTTGTAGAATACTTCCCCCTGGAAGTTGAACTAAGTACCCCAAAATACACGTTCTTCCCCCATGATGGTTACAAACTCTCAGAAGCATCATCTGACGTGTACAATCAGAATCGCGAGATGTTCGTGTTAGAAGCAGAAATCTTCATAGTTGAGAAACATCGAGAACCTATGAATGATTTACTTAGAAATTGAAGTATCTTTGTTGACATTTTGTAGCTCAAGTTGCTCGTGAGAATTGTTCGCTGATCACATCTCTACTCATTTACTCTCTGGCAAAACTTACCAACCTCGTATTCTTTCGGCTATCTGTAGTGACCACTGGTGAAGTAAACCTGATATTCCAAACTTGAAACTGAAGTATAATCCCCCAAATTTGTTCCTTAATCTTGCACTTTTGTTGATTGATGAACGGTGCAGAATAAGAGTTCTAAGTACCTTATACCCAGACAAGAAAAGTATAAGAAGTACAACACCTCTTGAAATATCCACAACTACCGGTGAGTGTGACACTGAGCACTACAACGTAACTCCTTAAGTGATAGTTATCCATGTCGTCGACCATCCACCCCTTGACATTGGAAACTCGATAGGTCAAGTCTCAATCATAAATTTAATGCTCAAGCAAGTCATCAATCGATAGACTGGGTTTAGAGAAAAGGGGTAGAAGGAGGTGAGAAGGCTTGATGATGAAATAAGTAAACGCCTTCGTGAAATTCCAATTCAACTTCAAATAACGAATACCAAATCCACTTCGTAATCACTTGACATTCTTTGCTCGAATACTAGCCGTTTTTTGACAATTTTAGTGAATCTTAAAGGATCTTGTTTGTTTTTTTTGTCGTTTGTTTTTCGTGTTTGTTGTGTTTGTTTGAGTGACGTTAACTAAAAAACCCAACGATGACTAAGAATGACAAGTCGTCAACGTCGTCTAGCTAACTAGACGATTAAGCCGAAATTCGATTTCCAGAAAATGAATCGGCCCAATATATGGCTTTGTTTAGTGTATTGATCGGTCCAACAAAAATGAATGATCAAATCCATATGCAACTTTGATAACACTTAGACCATCATCCTACACTTTCAGCCAAAACCACCAACATCAGTTATTTGTTGAACATTTTTGTAGCCCAATACACATTTAAGATAAACCATACTAGCAACACGTGTATGGATTCCCCATGTTATACAAATCATACTCGGTCCATAAAGATAGTAGGTTAGAATATAAATGATCCCAATCCTGATACATAACCCTAAACACATTTATAGATTGCTCCGCCCCCATAAACTCTCATCACTCAACCTGTCACCTCCAACACATCTTATAAGAAAGAAATCCCCAAAAACTCAATTTCAGTTACCATCTCAAAAATAAGATGCTACAAGATATATCACACATAATCCACATCTCAGATGAATAACCTAAACCAAATCAGTCATTCATCAGCCTACACAAACTGCTCCCCATCTCAATCTATCCTCATTCTTCCTCGTAGACACAGAACCATAGATCTATAGCATCAAAAATAGAAAGTATGAAGTACAACCGTCAAGTTCATATCTGTCTAGATGCAGCATCAAGATCTATATCAAAGGTCATGGGTAGGTTTATTGATCAAACATGCATGTGAGTTTCAGTTAAGATAGATGATGGGTTGTTGTTTAAACTCAAAAGATTTTTAAAGATCTATCATTGAGTTTACTGATCTGAGATCAATATGTTTACAAATATTTTTCGAGTCTCGGTAAAGGTGAGTTGATAGTTGGTATTTGATTTTGTTTTGAGTTGGTCAAGATCTGTGAGGATAAATCTAAATACTCTAGTTTTAAAAAAAACTTCGAGAGTATTAAGATAAAGCTGAGATCAAATTTTTATTTGATGATTCGAGTCAGTTTATGTGTTACTGAGACGAAGGGATTAGGTAGAGTCGGCGTTGTGGTGAGATAAAAGTGATATGTTAAATACTGGTTTTGGTATTGCAATGTTTGAGTCATCGCAATGTTTTGAAACTATTTCAATAAATTTAAACTCCTCATCGCAATGGTTTTTGAGAATCAGTGTCGCAATATGTCAAAAGATGTCATCGCAATAATTCGATACATCCCATCGGATACATCCCATCAGAATAATCCCATCGGAATAATCCCCTCAGAATAATTCCATCGTAATGATCCCATTGGAATGATCCCATCGAAATGATCCCATCGGAAAATGGTTTTGATACCCGAAAATAGTGGATCTTGTTCATTTTTGTTATTTTTGTCCTTTTACCAATAAAATGATAATAAAAAAAAGTAATCGAGATGAAAAGTGACAAAGAAAACTTTAAAAAAAATTGATACTTAAAGACCAGTAAATGAGATACAAGGGATAACAGATATATGAAAAAATCAGATAAGACAAAAGACACAAAAGATTTGACAGATTTAGAGAATGATAAAGAATTCAAACCGTGAACAAATCAAACACAAACACGAACATAACCACGAATCAAAAACACGAAACCCCCCCCCCCCCCGGTTAGCTCTTATACCAATTGTTAGCTTGGATTCACTAAGGACACGGTTTCGATCCGGAGGTCGGGGAGGATTGAATAGGTGTTTAGCCATTGTTAGTGAGAGAAACAAGAGATACTAGAAAGGTGTGTGTTTATTCTAGTGAGAGAAAGAAAAGAAAGAAAAATGACAATCCTCACCCCTCCATGGAAGTATGGAGGGGTAGCACGGGTCTTGAACTACTTACATATGACATTAATAGTCCCAGCTATGAAACTAATGTAATTCCATTAGTCGCTCACATTTCAAGGCTAACACTACTACATGTAGACATAATGTATTGTTTTCATCACGATTAAGTGACCTTTAGGGTCAAAGAAGAAGAACACGTGAATGCCTCATAGAGATAAGTTCGTCATCCTCGGCTTTCACCCAATTCCATGCTAAGCGTGTAATGAGATCATTGTCATTATAAGTTAGTAAAACAATCATTACTCATGAGCGTTAATTACGTACTTAGACTCCCTTATTCCTAAGGTGTATCTCTTATATTTCATTTTTGTCTTAATGATCACGAGGATGCATTTGACTTATTTCGATATTTTAATAAGGCCGAAAATAAAGTAGAACGATTTAATTAATAGTTAGCTAAAGGACACACTCTTTTAAAACGGCTTCTCGTAATCTCCTTAAGTTCATATCTTGATAACTCGTTTCTCGATTTGAGACCTTTCTCAGACCGATATATGGCATGTACTTCATACTTCGAATCTTGGAAGACGTTCTTGAATTAATGGTCTTCTCTTCATATATGTAATTTCTTAACTTGACGTTTTTGAGAGATTCTTCAAACTTGGACCACAACTTCATCTGTAAAACCCGCATCTAAATGCCATGAAGAGTACACTACGTAAACATACGAACCAATTAAAACTTTCCATTTATGTCATGAACACGTGTCACCAATATTTAATTCAGAAACTAAGTACGTGTTAGTGCACGATAATTATTAAGTACGTGATAATACACAATAATTATTGAGGATAATAATTATAATCACGAACATATGATCACGAACATTTGCGAACATGATAATTATTACGTATAATAGTTGTAACACGACTATTAGAACACGATATATGTACGTAGTATATATGTAACACGAACTAGAACAAAAAATAAATACGAATGAACACGTAAATTAATTAAACATGGAAAAATCCCGGGAGACCCTTTTGGGCCTATGGTGTCCGCGGTAAACAAAGACAAGAGGCCAAGCCCACTTTGATTTTAACTAAAAGGTAAAAAGGAAAACACAGAGTTATCATTCACAAAATATTTACAAAAAATTAGAAACCTTAGCCCCCATAGAAGCTAGAGCAGCGGCACACAAAGGAGACAAGAAGGAGAATTTTTGGTCTTTTATCTTTGATATATACGTGTTTGTGTTCGTGTTCCTAAACCTTTTTCAATCACGTGATCGTTATTCTTAAACCTTCATCCTTTATTTTTATTTATTTATTTATGAACACATGTAGATCTTTGAAAACAAACAATAAACATGTTATGATTTGGAATAAAACATGAAAAGGGTTTAATTTGGTTGTGGTTTGGTTCGACAGCCAACCGAGAGCCTCAAGCTCTAGGTGTCCCATGTTTAGCCATACCCGAGACCCCTAGAGGGCTCGGTGTGGGTCTCGGCGCAGCAGCAAGCACCGCCGGCTTAAGCCGGTGGCTGTTTGGTTCGAGCAGGGGGAGGCAACAGCACGACAAGGGGAACCACCGGCCTACTGCCGGTGGGAACTCTGTTTGAGCAGGGGGGTACTCGCAGCCAAGCAGGGGAAACCACCGGCTACAACCGGTGGGGTTTTTGTTCAAACAGTAGGACCGGCAGCGCCGGCGTGAGCCACGACAGCACCACCAGCTGCCGGTTGGGTTTGGTTTTATTCTTACAAGTTATATGTTTTTTGAATAATTAAATTAATTAAACATGATTAAAAATTAATTTAATTTAACATGGAATTAGGTTATAATATTTTAATAAATAATATATGTTTTAAACTAAGTATTTTGCCATTTAATTTAGACTATAGTTATTAATTAATTCTTAAGACATGGACTATGATTAATTAATAAACATGACTTAGGTTATAATTAATATAATATTAATACATGTTTAACCTAAGTATTTTATATACCTTAATTTAATTAAATCATGCTTATATTTAATTAAATCATATAACCTATAGTTTATTTAATTAACATGATATTATTAATAAACTATATTATAATCACATGACTTATGTTATTTAACCAGTAAACTTAAGCTTATATTATTAGCTTATTAATCCAGCTTATTTCTAAATATGGAAACTTTCTAATTTAGGAAACTTACTAATTTTGGAAACTTTCTATTTTTAGAAACTGATCTATTTTAAGAAGTTAATCTATTTTTAGAAACTTTCTATTTTAGGAAACCTGCTATTTTTAGAAAGTTACTTATTATTACACAACAAGTATAATAATACAAGGAATACAAGTAATACTTAATCAGAATACATTAAAACATGATAAACACAGCATAACACTAAAATCAGTAAAACAAGACTAGAACATATAAAACAAGTTAAGATACGCTGTAATCAGTTAAGTACTCAGTAAAAAGAACACGTATACATGTACCCTATTTTATGTAGCATTAGTGAGATCGAAGTAGGACTTTCATTCTTTCGTCTTCTTCGTTCACTGGACATAAGGTACGGATATCCTGTCCTTCAGTATGGACATTATTTCCTTATTAGGATTCCCCGTTTGCAGCCAACTGTTTTCCCAGTATTGTTTTATATGTTTGATTACTTATGTTAGTTAAGAGCCTAAGCCATATACATGCATGACTAGAGTCACCTAGTTATGGAGGTACCATAACCATAACACTAGAGGCACTAGTGTTATGACTTCCCCACGGTGAAGTGATTGCTCATGGCGTCCCTTTTCAGTTTTGGACATTATATTATATTATCATGTGGGGCGTATGGGTGCATCCTAGTTACATGTTTACTAGTATTATCAGAGTGATTGCGATGTGTGCCTTGCATCCTTTACTAGGAGCTGATCCCTCCTACACAGACTATTTAATTAAAGGCAACCCCTCTAATTTCATGACGAGGTCTTCACTCCAAGTATTCATGCACGGTGGAACCTCATGACCTATATAGGATATTGGCTAATTAGTACAGTTTTCATATAAAAACATAAGTCTTTTCAAACTATAAAACCAGTTTTATGAACATGTTCCAGGTTTTCCAGGACTTATACTTTTCCGTTGCTATTAAGTCTTTATTATGTTTCAGTCATTCATACTATGTCATATATCCGTTCACTGACTCAGCCGTTACTTTCCTTTCCATGTCCCAAAACGGTAGGTACCCAAGGACAGACTTGAGCATATGGAGGACGTGCATAGGATGGAAGCTGCCTTAGACTTCTTCTCCTTTTGCCTTCTTATACTTATGCTTATTTGGACGCTTGTTTAGTTCTTCTTATTTTCTTATGCTTTATTCAGGTTTTGGGCTTATGTTTGGGAACCGATGTTTGATTTCAGTTTTCCCTATGGTCATGTATGTATTAGTACATATTACCTTGCATGCTTTGATGACACGCCATAATTACGCGTAACGGTCCACTTATCAAAGTGGGGTGTTACAATTATAGTATCAGAGCCAAGGCTTCGACTTGTAGGCTCTAAAACTCGACTTGTGACTAGTGGGTAGTCACTAGAAGCTTCCTAAGTCAACAATTGTTATTCCACGTATTGATGTTTTTCGCACCTTGTTGTTTTAACCATGATGTTTTCATCGGTATTGTTTTACTAATATGAATGGACAACCGTCATCCATACTTAGTTACGTGTCATTGTTTCATGCATGATGTTCTTTCTGAACTGTGGCTAATGTGGACTAAACTCCAGTAGTTACTCACTGTTTCATGCATGATGTTCTTTGTAAACTCATTTATTTCATGTATTATTGTTGAAGGTATTTTGACTAAGTAATGGTTGGTACATGACTAGCCATATTTAGTCGCATGTGCTTTTAATCGAATCATTTTGTTTTGATGAACCGACACATAGGCGTTTATCCTCGCCATGTAATTTTGTTTAGGTGAACCGAACCATAGGCGTTCACCCAAACCCATGCTATTTTCATTATCATGCATCTATACACTGTGTCATGCATAATTGTTTTTTTCATGATTATGTATTATGTCCTAATTAAATAAATCATGTCAAATTTTATTTTGTGAACCGACCAATGGCCGTCCACACCAGCGATTTTTGGATTCATTTCATTACAGTCATAAATATTTTTTTCATGTCCCCTCATTAGTTACTATGTTTCTTAATATCAAGTATGTTTTCATACTATCATGGTTAACTTCGTTTTCATGCTGATTATGTTGTATACTCCTTCATGTTAAGTTGCTCCATGTTTCTTCATGTTGAATTCGTCTTCATACTGATTATGTCGTACGTTTCTTATGTGAATTATGCTTTCATCATATTGATTATGCTTTCATGCAAGACCTTGATGGATTTCATGTAATACTGCTTTCACGATAGTCATGGTTGGTTTTCATTAATCATGCTTTCAGGAAAATCATCGTTGAATTTTGTTTAACCACACTTTTAGCGTTTCTCTATGCAACCAGAATGATGTCTATGCTGGCATTGCCAGGTTATTATGATGGTTTTCCTAACCGTTTAACCAGTTATTTTCCTTTTAAATCATGACAGATGATCGACCCCATACCGATCATTTCATGTACATTCCATGTGTACTCCATGTACCGTATTCCATGTGTATTACACGTACCTTAATCTATGTGTATTTTACTTGCAATACTCCACGAGTATTCGCTAGTCGATCCTAATCATCTCAGACGTATTCCACTTGTTGATATGCTACTAGATGTTATGCCGCTCATAACTGGGAGATGTTACTAAGTGTAAATGCTACTGACTATTTGGAGATGCTACGAGATGTTGATGCTGTTCACAACTTGGAGATCTTACAACACGAAGACAAAAGCGTTGGATCAAAGCGATCGGACAAGAAGATGCTTCACCACTAGACGATTTCCATCAAAACCCATATCCCTAATTCTTCGTTGCATGTCACACGTCATGCAGTTGTCTTTCAGTCATATGAGTGAGAATCGGTACCAGCCGGCCACTCAGCTGAATTAGTTACATGAATCACCGTCTTGAGAATGACCGTCATGGAACTGACCAACAAGAAAATAGTAACCACTACTGTGACAGCAACTATCCTAGCAATTGCAACAGAAGCTCCGGCCGCGGACATGATCAGAAATACAAAAGGTCAGCAGTCCAACCGATCTGCCAAATTTAGGCATGATAACCTAAGATTTATAGTTTTATTTGTTTCACACCTCGATACACATGTCAAGACATCAGTCAAGACACGTGTCTCACGTGTATTTTTTGAAGACACATGTCAAGACACCAGTCAAGACACATGTAATACATATATTTTCTAAGACACGAGTCAGGACATATGACTCACGTCCATTATGGAACATCTCTAAGAAATTCAGGATACCCTCTAAGGGGTATATCCATTTTGTTGTGCCATGTATTAATCAGGCCAAAAGAATTTCAGTACCTTCACCGGCGTATTATTTACGTTTGGAGACGCATGATTCGTTCTAAGTGACACAGGCAAAACACACCCAGTGAGATCTGTCACGTTTGCTTCATGACACTTTCAATTCTTGAATTCATATTTCATATACCCATGACCATTAAGCAAGCCATTCGTATCACCTATGTATACAAAGGCTTTTCCTTCAGTCTAATGATAAGATCCAATCTGCTAACCTACTTACCTCGAACTGATGCGAATTAAATATGATTTTGATTATGGAATAAGAACAGTAGCCCATGCTACGGTTAGTCACCATTCATATCAGAGTATGTACAGCGATGTTCAGGCTACTGAATACATTCAACATGATTTTCCATCAGGAAAATCTGTACAAATAATTATGCTTTACAAGCACGTATTTGTTGTCCCATGGCTGCGAAGATTCCAGCTATCATTGATAACACGATTTCTGAAGTCCCTTACTCATAACCAACCGATTATTCTAGAATTTTACCACATGTATTTGATGAGACTGTAATTATGCATAGTCTCATCGTCCAAATCAAGCTTAAAACGCTTAAAATATCATCAAAATACCCCAAAATATGCTCGTGTTTGTTCATTGTGTATTTTAGGTACGGATATCATGAAATCAACAAAAGATCACAAGAATCAAGCAAAAACGAACACAGGAAACGAAGCCGCACAAAGAACCGGACCTAAATCATGATTTTCTAGGAAGTCCTTGAAGTTTTGAAGATTCGCAATAATGGTCCCTCAACTTTTGAAGACTTGTCACTTTTGACCCTTGGAAATCTAAAAAGTTACAAGTATGGTCCTTATGTTTCAAGATTATACATGAAAGGCCCTTGAAGATTCAAGAAAATGCATGAATAGTCCTTGTGAATACTTCTCAAAAGTTTATGTGGCAAAAGTGGGAAAAACAAAAGTTTGAATACAAAGGGATTGCAAATTTGGGCTGTTAAATATTAAGTGACAAAACAAAGAGACTTGGAGGGCCATTTGTGGGAGACAAGCAATATAACCACCAATCATCACCTACCACGTCACCTTGACCATTTGACCCACCAATCTCCACATCCCTAACCCACACGTCACTTTTCCACTAATTATTTATTAACTGATTTTTGAAAAATCAGTATAATAATTAATTAGTGTGGGAAACATTAACCCCAAAAATAGATTCATCATCCCTGTTTACTCACCTTCAACCCCAGAACCTTAATCCTAAATTCACTCTAAACCAAAGGGGGTTTTCCCCTTAATTTCCAGATATCTAATTAAAATTATCGTTACTAAAACCCACTAACCAAAACCCCCATCACTATCACTCTTGTCCTCTCCTGTCCCCCACTCTCGTGTAAGAAAACAAAAGGGACAGCCATCTAACGTCCCACAAGTTTTACTTGGTCACAAAGTTGAAATGGACGCTCAAGATCAAGTTAACAGCTGGCTATCACAAGGACATTCATAAGAAACCCATTTTGACCAAGATTTTTCAAAGGATAAAGATGGAAGATTGTAGCTAGGGTTTTAGCTCTTGTATATTTTATTCAGTTTCTAGTATCTTCCTTTAGGCTGTTGATGAGATGACATTTATACATGATCTCATCGTTCTTTTCTGGCTTTAAATGCATACAATGTCATCAAAATACCATATATATTCTTGTGTTTGTTTACTTGTGTATTTTAGGTATGGATATCGTGAAATAGACAAAAGATCACAAGAAACAAGGAAAAACGAACACGAGAAACGAAGCCTCACACTGAACCGGGCCCTGGTTATGGATTTCTTAAAGAAAAACCCTTCAAGATTTGAAGATTAACAAGAATGATCCCTTATTTATGAAACATTGACACTTAATACCCTTGTATATTCATATTTATAAGTTTGGTCCCTTAAGTTTGTCAAAATGACAAAAAGGTCCTTCAACTTTGAAGATTTGGCAAGTTTAGTCCCTCAACAAATCTAAATTGTCAACAAAGGTCCCTCATGAAGTCAAACTTACAATGAAGACCCTTGAAGTTCAAGAATATGACACATTTAGTCCTTTTAAAATGGATTAAATATCAAAAGGACTGATGTTGTAATTATACCAAAGTTGTATAAGCCCTGAATCCCTTTTTGGAAACTATTTGTGGCCAAACTATGAAGAATGAAACTATATTAACAAAGGATTCGGCTGAAATACTTGATATACCACTTTTTCCAAAACACAAGGGCTACTATTGCCATTCTCAAAGTTTAAAAAGCCATAAGACGTGCCAAATAAAAATATTCCCAGCTTTTTAGGATCAAAACACTAACTGTTCACACGCATGAACCCAGATATTACTTTTTACAGCCAAAGGGGTTTTTAAAATTACCTTTACCAAATGACAATTCACCCTTACACGTTTCATTCCCACACTTGTACTCAGTCACCACTCAACCAAGGACCCCACCCCTAATTCCCTCTCAACCAATCATCATACAACTTAGCCTCCAAGTAAAGCCACGTGGCCAAATCAACAACCCACAACCAATACTTGTTCCCAAAGGCAAAAAGGAAGGGCCAGGATCATTTGGACAGCTCACAACATCAAACGCGTCTAGAAGCTTCAAGGGCATTTTAGGGACTTTGTAGCCTTATGGCCTATATAAAGACTCCTCAACACGTGAGAGAGCTTTGTTCCAGATTTTAGCTAAAATCTTTGTAATCCCTTTTTATAAATATAAAGTTGGTATTTTCTAAAAATTGTAATTCCTTTTATGTTTTTATAAAAGTTTGGTGTTTGATTAGCTAAAGTCTGAGTTCCATTATCTGTTTGTTGAGTTTTGAGGAAAGGTTTTATGGTTTAAAATCCTGGTTTTCAAAAATCAGTCCTTATTTGGTTCACCCTTGTGTTTGTTGATCTTAGCAGGTACAAGGAAGCTAGTGGTTGTTCTGCTACCACTTAAGCTCACACATCCAAAAGCATGGATGTATGTTTTGGAGGTGCACATCTCTAAACCCTTTTTCATTTTTCTGAATATTTTGTGCTATATGATTGAATCTAAGTATTTGTTTATCTGTGTTTTTATGGTTGAATCTTGTTTATTCGTAGTTACTGAGTTGATTTGATCTTGTTTGTGGGTTGAATATAACATATCCTTTGAAAAAGTGTTAAATCAGTGATTTAAGGGGTGTTTGGGTTAACTGCAATATCAAGGTTTGGGTTGACTTGAGTAGGCGTTACTTGGTGTTTATTGTTTGTTCTTGTTCTTATTGTGCTTTTAGGTGTTTATCTGTATGTTTTGAAGGTTGAATCACATAAATCCAACAATTGGCCATAAAATCTGTTTAACTTGTTGTTATTGACTGAAATTTTGGGGACACCTAGATCTAAGGGTAGACTAGGGTTAACAAGTGCTAAATCTAAGTTAATACAACCTGTGTAGGATATTTGAGGAGTTGAAATTGGATCTGTGGTCATATAGTTCAACAATAGGTTTTGTGTTCTTCATTTTGTTCATCAGTAATCTGCATAACCTTTAATATGTCTCTAATCTTTGAATCATTGTATGAAAAAAGTTTATTTATGCTTATTGGAGTTTATTATAGCTTGTGTATGCATATGGTTCAGTTTGGTTGGCTTATTCTTGCTTAAACTACTTATTTGTTCAATATTGCTTATTGTTCATATCTGTGTCATATTTGGGAACTGATTGATTAAACTGTATCATTTGGCTGAGTGATTTTGTGATTTCTTTCTTGTTTATGACTCCTTACAACTCACTGGTTATAAGGGTGCCCTTGTTATCCATTGAATCCAAGTAAATCTCTCAATAATCAAAGGTCAAATAGTCAAAGCAGTGGGAACTCCTTTCCCCTGCTACTAGCCACTACTAGTGTTATATTTGGTTTAGCTTATCAATAAGCTGTTCTGGCTTATTAAAACATGCAACAACTTCAATTTGGTAATAGGTGTTCATCATTTGACCCATTTGTTCATTCTGGAGCATTTGGGTGGTTGACTTTAGGGTTTGACTAGAAAACCAACTTGTTTGACTTTTACATAAGTGCTTATTTGCTTATTCAGCTTATTTGGCTTTGATTATTGGGTTTTTCTTGATTGATTTGGCTTATTTAAGTCATTTAGAGTCTTTTGCAAGTTAAATCAAGTTCTGAGGTGGTCTATAACTCTAAGTTGACTATTTTGTCGTTTAGTGAATTTGTACTTTGCTTATTTCTGGCTTATTGGTTGTGCTTTTTCAAAGTCTCTTTTCACAGATCTCTTAGGCATCTCAAAAGAAGGTTATGTATCAAATTAGTGCTTATGGCATTCTCTTATAGCTTAATGGGCCAAAAAGCCCAATAAGAATAAGCTGTTGTACATTTAAGCTGTGATAAGCTCACATTCAGCTTTTGGGCCTTCAGAGTTTTGTGTTTAATATTGAAATTTAAGTTAGACTGGCGATTTTCAGCTTATTTGGTTGAGTTTGATCTTATTGGGCCTAAAAGCCCATTTCATTATACTATTTTTGTTTTTAGCCCATTTGGGGGCCCAATAGGGGTATTTTGGTTATTTCACTTTCACTTACTGTTTATTTAGGTTAAAATAAACTAGTTTGCAAGTTTTTAGAAATTTTTATAATTTTTAGATTTTTAATATTATTTTAATATTATTTTATTATTAAATTTAATTTTTAATATTTTTGCAACTTTTACATTTTTCTTAGGTCAAATACATTAAGTTAGGATTTTTAAATCTCTTAGATTAATTTTCTCATCGTTTTAATAATGTTTAGAATTATTTTAGTATTTTATTAGTTTTTAATCATTTAAAAATAGTTTTCTTAAGTTTAAAATTTCATAAAAATAGTTTTTAGTCTTGTTAAGTCATTTTAGAGGTTTACAAAGTGAAAAATCTTTATTTGGGCTTTTTATTATTTATTTGGATTTTTAGGGCTTTAATTAGCATTTAAAAATTAATATTTAATTAATTAAAAGGTTTGAGAAAGTCTTGATCATTTGTAAACTCTTAGTTTATTTTTAGCTAATTTTGCTATTTTTTGGGATTTTTAGAATTAATTTTTATTTTTGTCACATTTTACGGTTTTTCGTTTTATCGTCGTAGTGTAAATTTTAACGTACCCGTCATTCTCTTTTCTCATCTTTTCTTTCTCAATATTAATCCAAAATCATTACGAATTATTCACACACATATACCTCATTGGGAAACGAACTTTGAACTTCACTGGGTCATTAACACTTGATTTTCCTAAATCATTTGTTTAATACTTACCGCTTTTACGCCTTTTTCCTAAAAGGTCTTATTTTACCACAATCATTTTGGCGCCGCTGCCGAGGAGGTGTGTCGTGATTAATTTGTCATTTAGTTTTTAATATCTAACCATAAATAGTATTTGTATTAGTAGAACTCTACTAATACGTATTATCGGTTTTTTCGTTTTTCTTGTGAAATAGTATTACTATATTGTATAAGTATCACAACAAATTCAAAATATCTCCAAAAGAGTGAAAACACAACCTTAATTGGGATTTGATCTCCTAATTATTATATTCGAATCTCAAACAAAAAGAAAAAGGCAAAAATAGATAAATACCTTCGTGAAGCTCGATTTTAAAAAATACGAACTATAAGGTGAATAGATAGGCAACGTGCTATAAAAGGCCGTTAAAGGGAAGCTAGGTACTTAAGTGCTTCGCGCCACCTCATTCTCCCGTTCACTTGTGAGTATTTGAGATTTAAGGCTAATCGAGGGTTTTGCCGCCCAAAGTATTATTACGTATCATATATATTAGCTTGGTTTCTTTGTGATTAAACCCTCTTGAACAATTTTGTTTTCACCAAAGTTCTAAAGTCAATCGAAGGCGTTCACTCCACGTGATCGTTTTTATTCTTTTGAGGCTTCTTTAATCAAAAGTTTGATTAGAGGAGAGATTTGGTAGATTGTTGTCTATGAATACACACAAAATCCAAAAAAAATAATTTAAAAACAATAAAAAACACCCAAAAAAATTGAAAATCCACAAAACACCCAAAATAATCTTCTTTGCTCACCTCCACATTCTACGTCACGTTTATGCAAACTCGTAATCAAGCAAAACGAGCTCGTAAACGTCGTCAAAACGAAGGCAATTTGATTGAAGAGGAAACTCCAATTGTCGAACCTGTTGTAGAACCAATAGTCACCATGGCTAATCGTACTATGATGGAGTTGCTTCAAGCATCCACCGAGGAATTTGGAGAGGCTATTGTGATTCCCGCCATCCTTACGAAGAACTTCGAGATTAAGACGGGTTTAATGTCGATGTTACAAGCAAACAAGTTTCGAGGTCATGAAAAAGACAACCCGCATTATCACATAAGGAATTTCAATCGTCTCACCGCAACAAGCAAGTTTAAGGATGTTCCGCATGACGCCATTAAGATGATGTTGTTTCCATACTCGTTGGATGGACCCGAGAAAATTTGGCTCGAGAAAGAACCGCCAAATTTGATTTTGACATGGGGTGATCTCGTTTCTAAGTTTGTGAACCAATTTTTTCCACCATCTAAAACAACACATTTGAAAAATGAGATTTCAAGGTTTACTGATATGTGTGTAAACACACATCTTTTCTAACACTTAATTACAATAATAACCGGACCAAAACGTGTATTTTATGTCTTTTATGTCGGAATTATGCGTGGTTTGTGTTTTTGTTGTGATTTAGGACGAAAAGGTGAAAAGTGGAGAAAACACGGGCATTCACGGGCATTTACGGACTTTTATTGAAGGAAAAGATGAAAGACGAAGTCAAGAAGTCAAGAGTGCAAAAAGAACGGAAGTCCAAGACCAGTCTGAAGATTTATCGAAGAAAGAGTCAAAAGACGGAAGTTTACTTAAAGCCAAGGAACTCAAGTCTTATTTATCGAAGAATTAAAAGACGAGTCCAAAGAAATCCCGAGCCAAAAGTCATCAAAGTCCAAGCTTAACAAAAAGATTAAGAAGGAAGGACTTGATGGCGCAATTAAGAAGAAAGAAAGGAGGAGAGGAAGCTTCCTCTAACCACCCTCCTAATCTCCTATAAATACATCCCATTTTCATTCATTTGTTCTTGTTGACTAATCGTGACAATTAGTTCTTCCACCTTTAGTTTTATGCACCCTTAATTACTTGCACCTTTAATTACATGTCTTGCACTTTATTTACCATTTAATTTCAAGTAAGTGTTTCTTTAAATTCTCGCACCTTTACTTTAACTTGTTGATCTCACTATACCTTTCTTTAATCTTTGATTTACATGCTTTTTGTCTTGTTTATTCGTTTAAAGATTTCATTTTTATGCTTTTGATTGTTTAAATCATTTATTTTCATAAGTTATTTTGTTTATTTTCAAGTTTATAAAGTTTTATAAAAGTTATTTTCGTATAAAAAGTTGTTTTTCTTAAAGCTTTTCCATTTCGTGGTTTAAAAGTCTTCAAATTTCTGTTTAGTAGCTTATTTTTACACATTTTGTCTTAGGAATTTCGTCTTGTGCTTATTAGGATTATAGCTTATTTTTCTAGCTTATTTTTGGTATTCTTTACTGTATTCCGATTGGGGTAGATCGGAAAAGGGTTTATATATTCCAACCATAGCTACATTGCTTGGTCGGAAAAGGGTTTCAACTTTCCGATTTGGGAGACTTTGGTATTCCGATCAGAAGAGTCTTGGGTATTCCGATCAGGTAAGTGACAGATATTCCGATTGGTGCTCTTTGCTATATTCCGATCGAGGTGTTGGTGGTATTCCGATCAGGTATAGCTTCGATATTCCGATCACGGGTTCCGATCAGCATTCCGACCAGATCTCCTCCATATTCCGATCAGTGTTGGTTCTATACATTCCGATCTGGGGGCTTAAGTTTGGTTATTCCGATCAGGTTAAGTGACATATTCCGATTGGTGTTTTCCGATCTTCATTCCGACAGGTAAAGGTAGTATATTCCGACGAGGTTGATCGGAATATATTCCGATAGGGAGTATTTTTCTCTAGTTAACTTTGTTTACTTTTCTTAGTTTACATTTTAATACTTGTCTAATTTTAATTTCCGCCACGCTTTTTAATTTTAAGCCATTTAATTATTTTACTTTTCAAAGTTTTTAGATATCGCACCATTCTTTTAATTAGACTTAGGTTAATTTTAACGCCATTTTACTTTAACGACATTTACTTTTAAGTCTTTGCACATTTAAATTATACTACAACGACAACCTTTTTGTTCCACCAAAATAAAACTGAGTCACATAGAGAACCTAGATAAATTCGATTAGAACACTAGAACCATAATTTTCATACAGGGTGTCAAAAGTCGTGTATTAAATGGCGCCGCTGCCGGCTCTTTTCGTAAAGATTAACGGTTTTCTGTGAGAGACGCGTTGCTTTTTGGGATCCGTTCACTTGTGAGCGTTATTTTCTTGCTTAAAAAAAATTCAAAAAAAAATCATAAAAATTAAAAATTGTTAAAAATCCATAAAAATTAAAAATTTCTAAAATCCAAAAAGATTTTATCTTTATTGTGTATATATATTGTCTTTGCATTTGGTTTTGTTTTCTTTTGCATTTTCAGGTGTATGCGTACTAGATCTTCTAATTATCAAGAGCCCGAGACTCAAGAAGATTTAGATATGTCAGGTTTTAACAACAACAATAATCCACCGCACCTCAATAATAACAACAATGTTCTTCCACAGCCCGATCTTCGGACCATGGAGGAGCTTTGTCAACCCACCATGTTTGGGCGAGGAGGACCGATTGCGCCGATGCAAATCAACGCTACTGAGTTTTCGTTGAAGCACCACATGATTCAGCAAGTGCAAACGAATCCTTTTAGAGGATTCCTTGATGATGATGCCAATAAACACCTCGACAAGTTCATTACAATCACCCAAAGCATGAAGTTGGCTGGTGCCACAATGGATGAACTTCGCCTACAACTCTTTCCACATACTTTATTACATCATTCCGAGAAATGGTTTGATCGTCTCCCGAAGAATTCTATTCACACTTGGGATGACATGACTCAACGCTTTTTGTCGCGCTACTTTCCACCATCCATGGTCACAAGCCTTCGCAATCAAATCAACGGTTTCATGCAAGATCCTGATGAATCTCTTTTTGATGCTTGGGAAAGATATAATGTCTTGATTGATCGTTGTCCAAACCACAACATGCTCCCTGTAATCCTAATTGATACTTTCTACAACGGTTTAACTTTTCGTGATCGGGATACGATCAATGCGGCCGCCGGTGGCACATTCATGAAAAGGAGACCCGAGGAGTGTAGAGAACTAATTGAGAACATGACTACTCACCACAAAAACTGGGATTCCTCTGCTTCTTCAAGGAACAACCCGAGAGTCAATGTTTCCTCCACTTCAGCAAACCCTGATATGACCGAACTCACCCGTGTGCTGACTGAAATGAGCAGAAGTATGCAACTCTTAGCTTCAAACCAACAACAACAACAAGTTAAAGCTGTTGCTACCCCTTGTGAAACATGCGGCGGTCCTCACTCATACACCGATTGTCCTTCGACTCAAGGAAATCCAGAAAATGTGTATGCAGCTTATGGTAATTATTCACCAGAAAATTACCAAGCTCGACCTCAAGGGGATAGAAATCTGCTGAGTTACCGATCCAACAATTACCTTTCACCCAGTTTTTCTCCTCAAAACCAAAACCCCGCCACCAACTACAATAGAAGCAACCAAATCCCACCAAGACCTTCTAATCCTTATCACCCACCCGCCCAACAAACCCCACCCAGTAATCCGGATGTTGAGGCCATCATGAGAACCCAAGGTGAGCAAATCAAGAATTTGCAGAGCCAAATTATCAATCTTAAAGGAGATATTACCAAGAAAGGAAATGAGATAAGATCCGAGCTTCGAGATAATATTCAATCCTCCTTCAGCAATCAAACCAATGATTTGAAGAATATGCTTGCTAGTTTCTTGCCCGCCGCTCAACCTTCTTCTTCAAGTTCTCTACCTGCAAACACCGTTACCAATCCGCGAGCGAATGTGAGTGCTATAACTACTCATAGTGGAGTCACCATCGTAGGACCACCAATTCGACCACCATCATCTACACCTCCTCCACCACCATGTATCCCTACTCCTCCTACACCTAGTATTAGTGCACCATTACCGTCTCCGCCTCGTCATGACGATGTATCTAGGAAGGACCCTTCAACATCTCAACCGTTACCTACGCCTTCACCTTCACCACCCAAACCAAGGAGGACCAAATATCCCTTATCCTTCTCGTTTAGGCAAGACCAAAATGCTAACCAAGGAGGACTCCGAAGTGACACGCTATGTAAAGATGATTTCTCAAATGAACTTCAACATTAGCTTTCTTGAAGCAATTGTCCACATGCCCAAATTTGTTAAAGCATTTAAGGAATTGCTTAACAAGAAGGAGAAGCTGATTGAACTCGCCAACACACGTTTAAATGAAAACTGCTCTGCAGTTATTCTTAAAGAACTTCCGGAAAAGCTTGGAGATCCCGGTCGTTTTGTGTTGCCTTGCGTGTTTAACAAAACTGAAGAATTTACTGCCCTTGCTGATCTCGGGGCTAGTATTAATTTGATGCCATTGAGTGTTTGGAAAACACTATCATTACCCGACCTCACTCCAACAAAGATGACTCTTGAACTTGCTAATCGCACTCTCGCTTACCCCGTTGGTATTGCCGAAGATGTGTTCATCAAAGTTGGCACATTTACTTTCTCGGTCGACTTTGTCATTGTTGATTATGAAATGGACCCTCGTATTCCTTTAATACTTGGTCGGCCATTCTTGAGAACCGGACGAGCTTTAGTGGATGTGGCCGAAGGTGAGTTAATCTTAAGAGTCGGGGATGATGCACAAGTTTTTAAAATGGGAAAGCTTACAGGCAAATCCTTTGGAGGCCGAGAATCAGTGAATATGATTAATGTGCATGATGACTTCGTTGTCTACGACAATCCTCTATTCGACTCTTGCATCGATAATCCACTGTTTCAAGATGATGTGGATGATTCTCTCCCTACTTTGGCAGCTTCTCCCATTTATGATTCGCCACCGGTCTTTGATGCTTATGATGATGATTCTAGCTCAGACTCGGATGATTATGATTACCTTACTTCTGAGTATCCCGATCTGCCCACGTATGATGATTTCGATGAGGCTGATACTCTTTCGAGCGATTTTTCACATGATGAAGATCCTCCGCCATCACTCGATCCTACTTTGGATGATTACTCATTTGAGGAAGATTTCTCTACGTTTCTCAACACTTACTTCCCTCATGAGAGTGATGCACCTCCTTTGGACTTTGAAGATTATCGTCTTGATCCTACTTTGGATTTGAAGCACATTCTTTCAAAGGAAAAGAAACCGGTCGACACCTAAATCCGCAACACGTATGAGTTAACACCTCTTTGTCCCCCTTCTGAGGACGAGGTTGTGCTTCTTCGCGGATCTTCTTCCCATTCTGCTGAGCCTGAGTTCTATTTTCCCTTAAAGGAAAAGGTGTTCGATCCCGGTATTGACATTCTGCAGCCATCTCCGTATCCACCTGATGAAATAAAAGGAAATATCTTTGGAACTTATGGAAATCTACTTGCACCACTTCAACATTGCTTCCACCGTGCTCCATCGCTGCTTAAGGGAACCTTGCCTACTCTTCTTTGGCTTGCCTTGTTCGCCTTAAGCTCGTGCTATTTAGTGGACGAAAACTATGTCTTTGATCCTGGTGGATATGTTTCATGCTTCTTCCGTTGATAATCAAGGTCGAGTCAGGCTAATGACTCGGTTAACAAAAATCAAGCGCTTCTTGGGAGGCAACCCATGCATCTATCTTTTCGCTTTCTTTATCATAAGTGTAGGGGAGACCCGTTGGTGTTTGCTCTCTCCTCTCTTCTACTAATCAGGGAATCGAGCTTCAATGATCCACTCTTGATGATTCTTGACGACCCGCGATTCCATGTTCTACTTCTTCCCGGTTCTATCCTAAACTCTTTTCGTTTCACTATTTTATATTTTCTCAATATTAAAATAGGAATCTCTTTAGTTGTCTTTCACTTAGCGAGATTTAAACAATGTGCACAATGTCCTAAGTGTAGGGGAGTTTACTCCCACATGCTTAAACATTAAGGACAATGTTTATGTTAAGTGTAGGGGGGACTTCTATCGAAGTTAAGTGGCCTTTTCCTTGTATTTGTCCTCATTTTAACCGGAAAATCAATTTTTTTTGACATTTTTCAAAATTTTTGATCTATTTTGGCCTATTAGTTTTTCCTTTTATATGGTTATTTTCTTGCCTTATTAGAATAAATTTGTAAATAAGTGGTTTTAATTTTTAAACGTTGTGAATTTTGACTCAACCCGAGTTTACTTATCTAAGTTACTCTAGCTAGTATCCTTAACGTGTTTAAGTCAAGTTTTGCTAGGCTTTTATATAGGGAGCTATAAAACGCGAAAGTCTTAACTCTCAAGGGTTAAGAACAATAACTTTTCGCAAGTTCCTATAATTGATCCTAGAGAGTCGTTTATCAAGGGAACTTTAAAACGCGATTTCTAAACTTGAAAAAGTCTAAGAATTTACAAGATCCTATAGGCAACTCGAAAACCCAGAACTTTGATTTAATAGGCTAAGTATCCACGAGTCTCATTCCTTGAGATTTTAAACTGTGGAAAACGAGAGATGATAGAGCCAATTATAAGTTCGGTATTCTTTCGTGAATTTATGTGAGTTAATTATAAGCCTATTCTCCCATCGCTTGCTAATAATTTATCTGCTAATAAATAAAGTTGTACAATTTGAAAAGTTACTTAGCTTCTAGCCCAAGATCGTTTAAAAGTTGCTCGGTATGGATTAGAGTTCATAGCCAAGGCATAACTTATTGAAGCGGGATGCGAAGATTGGCGAGTCCGAAAAGGCCCTAACAAGGCATGAGGGCTATATTTTGTTGCTAAAGATCCAAAAGTGATGTGAAGAATCATTTATCAAAAATCAATATAAAGGATCGAGACACACGACGAAAAGAAAAAACTCCCCAAAAGTCATGGAGAAGTGTATCCGAAAAGACCCTAACAAGGTATGAGGATAAATAGATCCAAGTCATAAATGGAGGCGGATCGTTGTATATCAAAGTCCAAAATAAAGATTGGAGAAAAATGAAGAAGTCGTGGTCCAAGTATGAATCTCTCAAAAAGTTCAAGTGAAGAAATTCCAACTATGAAGAGAAGACCATAATTTCATGAACGTCTCTCAAGGTTTGAAGTATGAAGTCGCTGCCAAATATCGGTCCGAGAAAGGTCTCAAATTGCGAAGCGAGTTATGCCAAGATATGAACTTTATGAGGTCCCGAGAAGCAGTTTTAAAAGATTTTGTCCTTTAGCTAACTATTGATTAAATCGTTCACTTTATTTTCAGACTTAATAACCATCGAAATAAGTCAAAAATGCATCCTCGTGATCATTCAAGACAACAATAAAATATAAGAGATACCCCCAGGAATAAGGGAGTCTAAGTGAGTAATTGGCCCACATGAGTTCGTGATAGTTTACTAACTTATAATAACAATGATCTCGTTTTTAAGCTTGGTTTGGAGAAAGTGAAAACTTGAGGATGATGATTATTCATAACATTTCCAAAACCCAAGGTATGCTTTAGATTTCTTTACTTTGAATATTTATAGTTTGCTATCTCTTTAATAAAGGCCAACGTGGATTGATTATGATGAAAAATGTAAACTTGCTTTGTAACTAATGCATTGCATGAGGACATTGCAATGGTCAAGTGTAGGGGATTTGATATGTGTGTAAACACACATCTTTTCTACCACTTAATTACAATAATAACCGGACCAAAACGTGTATTTTATGTCTTTTATGTCGGAATTATGCGTGGTTTGTGTTTTTGTTGTGATTTAGGACGAAAAGGTGAAAAGTGGAGAAAACACGGGCATTCACGGGCATTTACGGACTTTTATTGAAGGAAAAGATGAAAGACGAAGTCAAGAAGTCAAGAGTGCAAAAAGAACGGAAGTCCAAGACCAATTCTGAAGATTTATCGAAGAAAGAGTCAAAAGACGGAAGTTTACTTAAAGCCAAGGAACTCAAGTCTTATTTATCGAAGAATTAACAGACGAGTCCAAAGAAATCCCAAGCCAAAAGTCATCAAAGTCCAAGATTAACAAAAAGATTAAGAAGGAAGGACTTGATGGCGCAATTAAGAAGAAAGGAAGGAGGGGAGGAAGCTTCCTCTAACCACCCTCCTAATCTCCTATAAATACACCCCATTTTCATTCATTTGTTCTTGTTGACTAATCGTGACAATTAGTTCTTCCACCTTTACTTTTATGCACCCTTAATTACTTGCACCTTTAATTACATGTCTTGCACTTTATTTACCATTTAATTTCAAGTAAGTGTTTCTTTAAATTCTCGCACCTTTACTTTAACTTGTTGATCTCATTCTACCTTTCTTTAATCTTTGATTTATATGCTTTTTGTCTTGTTTATTCGTTTAAAGATTTCATTTTTATGCTTTTGATTGTTTTAAATCATGTATTTTCATAACTTATTTTGTTTATTTTCAAGTTTATAAAGTTTTTATAAAAGTTATTTTCGTATAAAAAGTTGTTTTTCTTAAAGCTTTTCCATTTCGTGGTTTAAAAGTCTTCAAATTTCTGTTTAGTAGCTTATTTTTACACATTTTGTCTTAGGAATTTCGTCTTGTGCTTATTAGGATTATAGCTTATTTTTCTAGCTTATTTTTGGTATTCTTTACTGTATTCCGATTGGGGTAGATCGGAAAAGGGTTTATATATTCCGACCATAGCTACATTGCTTGGTCGGAAAAGGGTTTCAACTTTCTGATTTGGGAGACTTTGGTATTCCGATCAGAAGAGTCTTGGGTATTCCGATCAGGTAAGTGACAGATATTCCGATTGGTGCTCTTTGCCATATTCCGATCGAGGTGTTGGTGGTATTCCGATCAGGTATAGCTTCGATATTCCGATCACGGGTTCCGATCAGCATTCCGACCAGATCTCCTCCATATTCCGATCAGTGTTGGTTCTATACATTCCGATCTGGGGGCTTAAGTTTGGTTATTCCGATCAGGTTAAGTGACATATTCCGATTGGTGTTTTCCGATCTTCATTCCGACAGGTAAAGGTAGTATATTCCGACGAGGTTGATCGGAATATATTCCGATAGGGAGTTTTTTTCTCTAGTTAACTTTGTTTACTTTTCTTAGTTTACATTTTAATACTTGTCTAATTTTAATTTCCGCCACGCTTTTTAATTTTAAGCCATTTAATTATTTTACTTTTCAAAGTTTTTAAATATCGCACCTTTCTTTTAATTAGACTTAGGTTAATTTTAACGCCATTTTACTTTAACGACATTTACTTTTAAGTCTTTGCACATTTAAATTATACTACAACGACAACCTTTTTGTTCCACCAAAATAAAACTGAGTCACATAGAGAACCTAGATCAATTCGATTAGAACACTAGAACCATAATTTTCATACGGGGTGTCAAAAGTCGTGTATTATTTACACATCGTAACAATGAAAGTTTTTCAATGGCATGGGAACGATTTAAAGAAATGTTACATGAACGTCCACGCCATGATTTTTCGGAATTGCATCAAATTGATACTTTTTATAATGGGCTTAATGATCATGAACGAGATTATTTGAATGCCGCCGCATGTGGTAATTTTTTGTGCAAAACGATTGATGAAGCTTTAAAGATTATCGAGAATAGATCTAAGGTTTATAACCCTCGTAACACACCGAGTGTTACCAATATGCGTTCATCGTCATCGTCATCGTCTCGTAACATGAATGCCTTACATGATGAAGCAAATGAGGAAAATCGGTTTTTCGATAGATTTTCGACACTTATGACACATTGGAAAGCACAAGATGCTTTGAATTCCGCATCGGTTAAAGCAGTTGAAAAGAGTTGTTTATCTTGTGGTGGAGCTCATGATCTTTCCGCGTGAATTACCGCCGGTGGTAACACTTCGAGTGCTTACGTAGCAACAGGAACTTATAACCAAAATGGCCAAGGTTCCCGCCCAAATCAAGCTCCCCAAAATCAAAATGCTAACAACTATCGAAACAACAATCAAAATGGTGGTTATCAAGGCAATTCACGTAACTACAACAAAGGGAATTACCAAAGTGGGAATGGTCAAGTTAAAAATCAAAACCAAAACCGTGATTTTTAAAACACTACACAAGGTTTTCAAAATGCTCACACTAAAAATCTAAATGGGGAATTTTTATATTATGCAAAAGCAAACGATGCTAAGTTTGATAACATGCAACATGAGATGATTAGCTTAAGATCCGAGTTGAAAAACGAGCTTAAAAATGAACTTGCTAATGAATTGAAAACTCATGCTAATAAAATGGAAGGAAACGTTCAACGTCTTCAACAAAATCAACAAAAGATGGAACAAGGTCAACATGAGATTAAGCAAGAATTGTTAAAAGCGGATTAAGGCAATCAAAATTTGAAGATCAAATGGCTAAAATGTTTGAAGCAATCATGTGTAAACCCTCTTCCTCGGGTGATCTTCCTAGTGATACCATTGTAAACCCGAAGGGAGAAATGAAGGTTATTACTACTCGTAGTGGTAAAACTTTCAAGGAACTAATCTCTCGTCCTAGTACTTCTACGGAGAAGGAAATCGAGAAAGAGCCTGAGGTGATGGTCGAAAAGGAGCATATCACAAGCCCACAAAGTACCGCTCATACCACACCTACGGTTGAACCAATACCAATTATGGAACCCGAGATTCCAAGGCCGTTGCCTATGCCCAAACCCACACCACCCTTACCTTACCCATCGAGACGAAACAAAGAGAAAATGCAAGAACGTAACAAACAACAAATCGAGCTTTTTATAAAAATGTTTCAACAAGTTCATTTTAATGTGAGTTTAGCCGACGCGTTGTTATACATGCCTCATTTCACTTCCACTTTTAAAGGTATGATGAACGATAAGGAGAAGCTTTCAAAGCTATCTAATTGTTCTTCGGTTTATCTTAATCGAATACCGAAAAAAGATGGTGACCCCGGGAAGTTTCTCATTCCTTTTGATATACAAGATATGAAAGAATGCCTCGCCTTGGCCGATCTTGGTGCGAGCATTAAATTGATGCCATTTTCCATTTGGAAATCGCTTTCGCTTCCGACTCTTACTCCTTCTAACATGTTTGATAGGTGTGAAAACACCCATCCTTTTTACCACTTAATTACAATAATAACCGAGCCAAAACGTATATTTTATGTCATTTATGTCGGAATTATGCGTGGTTTGTGTTTTTGTTGTACTTTAGGACGAAAAGGTGAAAAGTGGAGAAAACACGGCATTCACGAGCTTTTATCGAAGAAAAAGACGAAAGATGAAGTCGAAAGATCAAAAGTGGAAAAAGAACGGAAGTCCAAGACTAATTCTGAAGATTTATTGAAGAAAAAGTCAAAAGACGGAAGTTTACTAAAAAGCCGAAGAACTCGAGTCTTATTTATGAAGAAAATACAAGACGAGTTTGAAGAAATCCCAAAGACAAAGTCCAAGTATTAAGAAGACGAACAAAAGATTAAAGAGATCAAGGACCTAAGTGCGCAATTAAGAGAAAGAAGAAAGAGGGAGGAAGCTTCCTAAGCTCCTCCATAATCTCCCTATAAATACCAACCAACCTCATTTGTTGAGAGTTGTTGGTGGCTTGACAAACCACTCTTCCACCATTTTCATTTCTTGTCATTTTATTTTCTTGCACTTTAATTAAATGTTATGCACTTTTAATTATTCAATTTTCAAGTAAGTTTTCATTAATTGTTGTTTAATCTTTACTTTTCTTGTCTCAATCTCTAATCTTCCTTTCTTGATTTTGATTTGCTTTTGGTGCGATTACTTATGATCCGTGTTGTTCGTTTATGTTTTCGTGCCTAAAAGTTCATCTTTTTATGAGTTGATTTAAAAAGGTTGTTCATTTTAAGTTTGAAAAGTTGTTATTTGTGCTTATTAGAATTATTTCACTTGAGATTCGTGCTAGTTTTGGGTTTGAGCTTAATCTAATAGCTTATTTCCTTTAGCTTAATTTTCGGATCAAAATAACCAATCGGAAAGGGTTTTTATAACCCTTTTCCGATCACTGTTTTCCGACCTTAGCTTTCCGACGAGTCACCCCAGATTCCGATTGAGTCCAAGCGGAAATTGGAAACCCTTTTCCGATTGGGTCTCTAGCCCCGTATTCTGATCATTTGCATTTTCAGTTATTCCGATTGGGGTTCGCTTCATCATTCCGATCGATATCAGTTTATGTGTATTCCGATTTGGCTATGTTCATAAATTCCGATCAGATTCATTTTCATATATTCCGATTGGGACTAAGTGTAACATTCCGATTGGCTTTATTTGTTGGATATTCCGATCACTACCCATCCCCATATTCCGATCACTTCCAATCGGAATACATTCCGATTGGAACCCTTTTTGGGTGTATTCCGATTTGGGAGGTTTTGGTTTGTTTTAATATTTTGTTTTAGTTAAAGTGTCAATTTTTCTCGTTTTATTTTTAGCTCATTTTAATTTCGCTTTGAATTGTTATTTAATTGTCAATTTACGTTTTGCTAAATTTTAATTTTACGTCATTTTATTTCTCATCATTTACTTTTAACGTTTTAAATATTGCATCGTTTTATGTTTCAACTAGTTTTAGTTTTAATTATTCGTCCTTTATTTTTAAGTCTTGCACATTTAATTTACCAAAACCAAAAATATTGTTTTCACCAAGAACAACGAATCTCACACAATTAACCGGAAATCAATTCGAGAAGATACCGAGAAAACGAACTTTTAATTAGCAAAAAATTCAAGTATTAAAATGGCGCCGCTGCCGGCTCTTTTCGTGAGGATCGAAAGTTTTTTGTGAGAGAAGCCCCATAAGTTTTTTGTGAGGAAATCATGAAAATGTTTTACCTGTTTTCACCATAAGTGTAGGGGGGAGCCCCGTGGTGTTTCTTGCTTTCTTTGTTATCATGTGCAGGGATTAGAGCTTTAAAGACACACTCTTGATGACTTTTGACGAACCGTGATTCCGTGTTCCATTATCCCGGTTCTATCCTAAACTCTTTTCGATTCACTATTTTATATTTTCTCAATATTAAAATAGGAATCTCTTTAGTTGTCTTTTCCTTAGCAAGATTTAAACAACGTGCACAATGTCCTAAGTGTAGGGGAGTTTACTCCCACATGCTTAAACATTGAGGACAATGTTTATCTTAAGTGTAGGGGGGACTTCTATCGAAGTTAAGTGGTCTTTTCCTTGTATTTGTCCTCATTTTAACCGGAAAATCAATTTTTCGACATTTTTCAAAATTTTTAATCTATTTTGGCCTAGTTGTATAGTTGTATTTGCCATTGTTATGTTTCCTTTGCTAGAATAAATTTTTAATAAAGTGGTTTTAGATTTTTCTTAGTCGTGAACATTTTGACTCAACCCGAGTTAACTTGCCTAAGTTTACTCTAGCTAGTATCCTTAACGTGTTTAAGTCAAGTTTTGCTAGGCTTTTATATAGGGAGCTATAAAACGCGAAAGTCTTAACTCTCACGGGTTAAGAACAAGAACTTTTCGCAAGTTCCTATAATTGATCCTAGAGAGTCGTTTATCAAGGGAACTTTAAAATGCGATTTCTAAACTTGAAAAAGTCTAAGAATTTGCAAGATCCTATAGGCGACTCGAAAACCCAAAACTTTGATTTAATAGGCTAAGCATCCACGAGTCTCATTCCTTGAGATTTTAAACTGTGGAGAACGAGAGATGATAGAGTCAATTATAAGTTCGGTATTCTTTCGTGAATTTATGTGAGTTAATTATGAGCCTATTCTCCCTCCGCTTGCTAATAAATTATCTGCTAATAAATAAGGTTGTACATTTTAAAAGGTTACTTAGCTTCTAGCCCCAGATCGTTTAAAAGTTGCTCGGTAATGACGAGTGTTCATAGCCAAGGCATAACTTATGAAGCGGGGCGCGAAGATTGGCGAGTCCGAAAAGGCCCTAACAAGGCATGAGGGCTACATTTTGTTGCTAAAGATCCAAAAGTGATGTGAAGAATCATTTATCGAAAATCAATATGAAGGATCGAGACACACGACGAAAAGCAAGAACTCCCCAAAAGTCATGGAGAAGTCTATCCGAAAAGACCCTAACAAGGTATGAGGATGAATAGATCCAAGTCATAAAAGGAGGCGGATCGTTGTATATCAAAGTCCAAAATAAAGATTGGAGAAAAATGAAGAAGTCGTGGTCCAAGTATGAATCTCTCAAAACTTCAAGTGAAGAAATTCCTATATGAAGAGATTCCTATATGAAGAGAAGACCATTATTTCATGAACGTCTCTCAAGATTTGAAGTATGAAGTCGCTGCCAAATATCGGTCCGAGAAAGATCTCAAATCGCGAAGCGAGTTATGCCAAGATATGAACTTTATGAGGTCCCGAGAAGCAGTTTTAAAAGATTTGGTCCTTTGGCTAACTATTGATTAAATCATTCACTTTATTTTCAGACTAAATAACTATCGAAATAAGTCAAACAATGCATCCTCGTGATCATTCAAGACAATAATAAAATATAAGAGATACCCCTAGGAATAAGGGAGTCTAAGTGAGTAATTGGCCCACATGGGTTCGTGATAGTTTGCTAACTTATAATAACAATGATCTCGTTTTTAAGCTTGGTATGGGGAACGTGAAACTTGAGGATGATGATCATTCACGACATTTTCAAAACCCAAGGTATGTTTTTGATTTGTTTACTTTGTAATAAAGGCCAACGTGGATTGATTATGATGGAAAATGTAATCTTGCTTTGTAACTAATGCATTGCATGAGGACATTGCAATGGATAAGTGTAGGGGATTTGATAGGTGTGAAAACACCCATCCTTTTTACCACTTAATTACAATAATAACCGAGCCAAAACGTATATTTTATGTCATTTATGTCGGAATTATGCGTGGTTTGTGTTTTTGTTGTACTTTAGGACGAAAAGGTGAAAAGTGGAGAAAACACGGCATTCACGAGCTTTTATCGAAGAAAAAGACGAAAGATGAAGTCGAAAGATCAAAAGTGGAAAAAGAACGGAAGTCCAAGACTAATTCTGAAGATTTATTGAAGAAAAAGTCAAAAGACGGAAGTTTACTAAAAAGCCGAAGAACTCGAGTCTTATTTATGAAGAAAATACAAGACGAGTTTGAAGAAATCCCAAAGACAAAGTCCAAGTATTAAGAAGACGAACAAAAGATTAAAGAGATCAAGGACCTAAGTGCGCAATTAAGAGAAAGAAGAAAGAGGGAGGAAGCTTCCTAAGCTCCTCCATAATCTCCCTATAAATACCAACCAACCTCATTTGTTGAGAGTTGTTGGTGGCTTGACAAACCACTCTTCCACCATTTTCATTTCTTGTCATTTTATTTTCTTGCACTTTAATTAAATGTTATGCACTTTTAATTATTCAATTTTCAAGTAAGTTTTCATTAATTGTTGTTTAATCTTTACTTTTCTTGTCTCAATCTCTAATCTTCCTTTCTTGATTTTGATTTGCTTTTGGTGCGATTACTTATGATCCGTGTTGTTCGTTTATGTTTTCGTGCCTAAAAGTTCATCTTTTTATGAGTTGATTTAAAAAGGTTGTTCATTTTAAGTTTGAAAAGTTGTTATTTGTGCTTATTAGAATTATTTCACTTGAGATTCGTGCTAGTTTTGGGTTTGAGCTTAATCTAATAGCTTATTTCCTTTAGCTTAATTTTCGGATCAAAATAACCAATCGGAAAGGGTTTTTATAACCCTTTTCCGATCACTGTTTTCCGACCTTAGCTTTCCGACGAGTCACCCCAGATTCCGATTGAGTCCAAGCGGAAATTGGAAACCCTTTTCCGATTGGGTCTCTAGCCCCGTATTCCGATCATTTGCATTTTCAGTTATTCCGATTGGGGTTCGCTTCATCATTCCGATCGATATCAGTTTATGTGTATTCCGATTTGGCTATGTTCATAAATTCCGATCAGATTCATTTTCATATATTCCGATTGGGACTAAGTGTAACATTCCGATTGGCTTTATTTGTTGGATATTCCGATCACTACCCATCCCCATATTCCGATCACTTCCAATCGGAATACATTCCGATTGGAACCCTTTTTGGGTGTATTCCGATTTGGGAGGTTTTGGTTTGTTTTAATATTTTGTTTTAGTTAAAGTGTCAATTTTTCTCGTTTTATTTTTAGCTCATTTTAATTTCGCTTTGAATTGTTATTTAATTGTCAATTTACGTTTTGCTAAATTTTAATTTTACGTCATTTTATTTCTCATCATTTACTTTTAACGTTTTAAATATTGCATCGTTTTATGTTTCAACTAGTTTTAGTTTTAATTATTCGTCCTTTATTTTTAAGTCTTGCACATTTAATTTACCAAAACCAAAAATATTGTTTTCACCAAGAACAACGAATCTCACACAATTAACCGGAAATCAATTCGAGAAGATACCGAGAAAACGAACTTTTAATTAGCAAAAAATTCAAGTATTAAAACTTTCTATCCTCACAAAAAACTTTTCACCATAAGATTTTAGCATGTGGAGTAGCCGAGGATGTTTTCGTGAAAGTTGGGAATTTCTACTATCCCGTTGATTTTATAGTAGTTGACATTCCCGCGGATCCTCAAGTTCCTCTAATTTTAGGTCGTCCATTTTTAGACACCTCGAGATCGCTTATCGACGTTCATGCAAGAACTATTACTTTGAGATTCAACGAAGAGGAACTTGTTATAAACGCTACTCAAAACTCGATAACTTATCATGTTTATGCAATCGTTACCATCAATCACATTGACTTAGTCGATGTGGTTTGTGATGAGTTTTCACAAGAAGTGTTAGGTTTTCTCGATAGTTCGTCAAGTGGCAATCCCACTATTTTGGATTCGATTCTTGCTAATTCTACACCAAATCTCACTCCATTCCAAGGAGGCGATTTTACTTCAAATAAAATCGACAATGGAGATGAGGTCATTATTGGTAATGATACTCTTATTCCACCATTTCTTCCGACGATGGAAGTTATAAGTGTTGAACAAAAATCTTCGATCGAGTAACCGCCAATCTTTGAATTGAAAGATCTTCCATCTCACCTTGAATACGCATTCTTGGAAGGTGATGACAAGTTGCCAGTTATTATTGCAAAAGATCTTTCTAATGATGAAAAAACCACACTTTGAATGTTCTTAAAGCTCATAAAGGGGAAATTGCGTGGAAAATTTCCGACATTAAGGGTATTGACCCAAAATTTTGTACTCACAAGATTTTAATGGAGGAGGACTAAAAACCCCCAATTCAAAGTTAAAGAAGGGTAAACCCCAAAATTCACGATGTCATTAAAAAGGAAGTCTTAAAACTTCTTGACGCGGGAATGATTTATCCTATCTCCGATAGCCCATGGGTGAGCCCAATCCATTATGTCCCTAAGAAGGGAGGAATGATAATTGTGCCCAATGAAAACAACGAGTTAATTCCCACTCGTGTTGTGACCGGTTGGAGGGTGTGTATTGACTACCGAAAGTTAAATGACACCACTCGTAAAGACGACTTTACCTTGCCTTTCATGGATCAAATGTTGGAGCGACTCGCGGGAAATCAATTCTATTGCTTTTTAGATGGTCTTTTCGGTTACTTTCAAATCCCTATCGACCCTCGTGATCAAGAGGAAACTACGTTTACGTGTCTTTATGGAACGTTTGCTTATCGTAGAATTCCTTTCGGACTTTGCAATGCACCGGGTACGTTTCAACGGTGTATGATGGCTATTTTTCATGATATGATCGAGAAGTCAATGGAAGTATTCATGGATGACTTTTCGGTGTTTGGTGATTCGTTCACGTCATGTTTATCTAATCTCGAGAAAATGTTAAAACGTTGTGAAGAAACCAACCTTGTGCTTAATTGGGAAAAATGTCATTTTATGTGTAAACAAGGAATCGTCTTAGGACACAAGGTCTCGAAAGCGGGGATTGAGGTCGATAAAGCTAAAATAGACGTCATCGCCAAGTTACCTCATCCCAAAACTGTTAAGGAAGTTAGGAGATTCCTAGGCCACGCGGGCTTTTATCGTCATTTCATAAAAGACTTTTCGAAAATCTCTCGACCTATGACACACCTTCTCGAGAAGGATGCTCCTTTTAACTTCAATAAGGATTGTGTTAGAGCTTTCGAAACTCTTAAAAGGAAACTTACCGAAGCTCCCATTCTTGTTGCTCCTAATTTGGAGTTACCCTTTGAAATCATGTGTGATGCAAGTGATTATGCAATAGGGGCCGTCTTAGGGAAACGTTATGAAAAGCACTTCCATCCTATTCATTATGGTAGCAAAACGATGACCGAGGCTCAACTTAAGTACACCACAACGGAAAAGGAATTCCTTGCCGTGGTTTATGCTTTGAGAATTTCCAACCTTATCTCGTCTTGACTAAAAGCATCGTGTATACGGACCATTTGGCTATCAATTACCTCTTAGCTAAGCAAGATGCTAAGCCGTGATTGCTTCGTTGGATGTTCCTCCTCCAAGAAATTTATGTCACCGTGCTTGACAAAAAAGGAGCCGAGAATCTAGCGACAAATCATCTCTCTCATCTAGAAGATCCTCACGAAGATGTTTTTGAGAACAAGGAAATTACCAAAACATTTCCTCTCGAGACTCTCGGTGTAGTGAATTCTAAAGACAATACCCCATGGTTTGTCGACATTTCAAATTACCATGCGGGGAACTTCATAATCAAGGGTATGACAACACAACAAAAGAGAAAATTCTTTCGTGATGTCAAGTTCTATTTTTGGGACGACCCTTATCTCTTTCGGGTTTGTGCGGATCAACTCATTCGACGTTGTGTCTTTGGTACCGAAGCTTCTAATATCCTTAGAGCTTGTCACGAGGGACCCACGGGTGGTCACCACGGTGTTAATCTCACGGCTAAGAAAGTGTTCGATGCCGACTTCTTTTAGCCTACGATCTATCGTGATGCACACGCACCTGTGAAGTCGTGTGATTCTTGCCAACGCCAAGGAAAATCGTCGCAAAAGGATGAAATGCCTCAAAACATAATTCAAGTGTGTGAGATTTTCGACATTTGGGGCATTGACTTTATGGGGCTGTTCCCATCGTCTCATGGAAACAAGTATATCATCGTCGCCGTCGACTACCTATCCAAGTGGGTGGAAGCTAAGGCTTTACCTACTAATGATGCTCGTGTGGTAGTGAAGTTTTTGAAGCAACTATTCTCTCGGTTTGAAACCCCTCGTGCTATTATAAGCGATCGTGGAACCCATTTTTCTAATGAACAATTCGAAAAGGTTCTAAAAAATATGGAGTTACACATCATCTTTCTACGACTTATCACCCACAAACGAGTGGGAAAGTCGAGGTTTCAAACCGAGCTTTGAAGAGTATTTTGGAAAGGTCGATTGGAGAAAACCGTGCTTCATGGTCCGACAAACTCGATGACGCTTTATGGGCCTTTAGGACTGCTTATAAGACACCTATCAGTTGTACTCCTTATAAGTTGGTTTAAGGAAAGAATTGTCATTGTCCTATTGAATTGGAGCATAAGGCATATTGGGTCCTAAAACATGCAAATTATGATTTGAAGACCGCGGGAGATCACCAGAAAATACAACTTAATGAATTGGATGAATTAAGGGATAATGCTTATGAAAATTCATTGATTTTTAAAGAAAAGACTAAAAAGTTTCATGATTCAAAGATTAAAAACCGGGTTTTTAACGTTGGTGATCAAGTGTTACTTTTTAACTCTCGTTTGAAGATATTTTCCGGGAAATTGAAATCTCGTTGGTCGGGTCCGTTCACCATAACAAAAGTGTTTCCTTATGGGACCATCGAGCTAGCTCAAAATGATGGTCTTAACTTCAAGGTGAATGGACATAGGCTTAAGCACTACTTCAGTGGGGAAGTCCCTTCGTTGGACGACCTTGACCAAGTCACTTTCTCCAATGATAATTAGAATTGAGGGGATCGAGTCGAGCTCATGACTCAATAATAAAAAACGAGGTGCCTCGTGGGGGAGATCCTATGCTTATCTATTGTACATATTATCGCTTTCTAATTTAGTTAATGAGAGAGGATTTGTGCCCTTCCAACTCGTTGTCTCATGGTTGTTTATGAATGTGTTATCTAGATCATCATCATCGCCACGATTGAAGACTCTCGTGCTCGTTTACGTGAGCTTCGATCGTTTGCTTGAAGAGTTTTCACGAATCCATGACATATCCTTTATTGTTCTAACAATTATCTTTTAGCACAATTCATAAACGGCTTTGGATATATTGTTGATCACCCTTTCCATGCTAGATCCTAAGCATTCGACTCTTTCTCTCTAGTATGGGGGTGCTCCACCTTTAGACTCGAAACATTGAGAACAATGTTTAATTTTAGTATGGGGGTGAATAGATACTTCCCTTGCCACGCTCTCACGTTTTCCAACTTTCAACGTTTTGTTTTGTTTTGTTGCTAATAAGGCTAAAAATGGCCAAATTTTAAAAATTTTCTTAGTTTTCATAAGTGTTTTTAAGACACGAATGTATATTTTCCGATGGGTAGAATAAGAGTTAATTTTTGACTTGATGGGCATTTGGAGCCCTTTACATTCCTTAACCCGCTTGAATCAAGTTTTGCTAGACATTTATTTAGGGAACTTTAAAACGCAAAAGTCTTAGCTCATACGGGTTAAGAACAAGAACTTTTCGCAAGTTCCTATAATTGATCCTAGAAAGTTACTTTTCAAGGGAACTTTAAAATGCATTCCCTAAACTTGAAAAAGTCAAAGAAAGTGCAAGATCCTATAGGTGGCTTGAAAACCCAAAACTTTGATTTGACATAGTCTTAATGAAAGCTAATCCAAATTTGGCTTAATTTTGACTTGCATGGCTAAGTATTCATGAGTCTCTTTAATTAGATGTCTTTAAATAGCGAAGAACGAGAAGTGATAGAGTTAGACAAGTGATCATGCTAAACGTAGAACATGAAAATGTTATTTCAAAAACTCATATGTTTTTAATTGTGGCTTTTTCTCCCATAAGATCAATGCATTAGGAATAAAATAATTGCAATAAGTAAGGTCATACGATTTGAAAGGTTACTTAACTTCTAGCACAAGATCGTTTAAAAGTTGCTCGGGGTTGAATAGAGTTCATAGCCAAGGCATAACTTATTGAAGCGAGACACGAAGATTGGCGAATATCCAAAAAGGCCCTAACAAGGCATGAGAAGCTCTATTTTGTTGATAAAGATCCAAGATGATGTGAAGTATCATTATTCCAAAATCAATATGAAGGATCGAGACACACGAAGAAAAGCAATTACTCCCTTAAAGATCATGGAGAAAGTCTATCCAAAAAGACCCTTACAAGGTATGAGGATAAATATATTCAAGTCCTAAAAGGAGGCGGATCGTTGTAAATCAAAATCTAAAATAAAGATTGAAGAAAAATGATGAAGTCGTGGTCCAAGTATGAAGAATCTCTCAAAAACGTCAAGTGAAGAAATTCCAAAATATGAAGAGAAAACCATAAGTTCAAGAACGTCTTCCGAAGATTCGAAGTATGAAGTACATGCCAAATATCGGTCCGAGAAAGGTCTCAAATCGTGAAACGAGTTATGCCAAGATATGAACTTAAGGAGATACACGAGAAGCCGTTTTAAAAGATTTTTTCCTTTAGCTAACTATCAATTAAATCGTGCTACTTTATTTTCGGACTAATAAATACTCAAATAAGTCAATATGAATCACTTGTTATCCATGAAAAATAGTTAAAAAATTCAAGAAACCTTTTCTTTTCATAATAACTAGGATTGCGGGGAGAAAAAGTATTACACAATTTAGACGTATGAGTAGTGTTAGCATTGTGACATGTACCAACAATGATCTCGTTTTTGCACTTAGCATGGAATGTATGACAATCAAGGATGACGAACTTTACTCTATCAGACATTCACTTGTTTCTATTCATTGACCCTAAAAGTCACATTCGTGATGAAAATCATGCATTATGTCCTTTAACATATCTTCTTAGTATTGTAGCAAGTTTTTCTTTTCAATAAAGGGTAATAAAATTGAATTTTGGAGATGCTTAAACTTTATTCTAGCATTACGTGAGGGCACGGCAATGGTTTAGTATGGGGGAGTGATGAGATGGCATTTATACATGATCTCATCGTTCTTTTCGGGCTTTAAATTCATAAAATGTAATCAAAATACCATATATATGCTTGTGTTTGTTTAGTTGTGTATTTTAGGTATGGATATCGTGAAAAAGACAAAAGATCACAAGAAACAAGGAAAAACAAACACGAGAAACGAAGCCGCACACTGAACCGGGCCCTGGTTATGGATTTCTCAAAGAAAAACCCTTGAGGATTTGAAGATGAACAAGAATGATCCCTCATTTATGAAGAATTGACACTTAATACCCTTGTATATTCATAATTACAAGTTTGGTCCCTTAAGTTTGTGAAAATGACAAAAAGGTCCTTCAACTTTGAAGATTTGGCAAGTTTAGTCCCTTAACAAATCTAAATTGTCAACAAAGGTCCCTCATGAAGTCAAACTTACAATGAATACCCATGAAGTTCAAGAATATTATACATTTAGTCCTTTTAAAATGGATTAAATATCAAAAGGACCGATGTTGTAATTATGCCAAAGTTGTATAAGCCCTAAATCCCTTTTTGGATACTATTTGTGGCCAAACTATGAAGAATGAAACTATATTAACAAAGGATTCGGCTGAAATACTTGATATACCACTTTTGTCAAAACACAAGGGCTACTATTGCCATTCTCCAAGTTTAAAAAGCCATAACATGCGCCAAACAAATATTCCTAGCTTTTTAGGATCAAAACACTAACAGTTCACACGCATGAACCCATATATTACTTTTTACAGCTAAAGGGGTTTTTAAAATTACATTTACCAAATGACAATTCACCCTTACAAGTTTCATTCCCACACTTGTACTCAGTTACCACTCAACCAAGGACCCCACCCCCAATTCCCTCTCAACCAATCATCATACGACTTAGCCTCCAAGTAAAGCCACGTGGCCAAATCAACAACCCACAACCAATGCTTGTTCCCAAAGGCAAAAAGGAAGGGTCAGGATCATTTTGGACAGCTCACAACATCAAACGCGTCTAGAAGCTACAAGGGCATTTTAGGGACTTTGTAGCTAGGGTTTCTCATTGTAAACTCAGCCTTATGGCCTATATAAAGACTCCTCAACATGTGAGAGAGATTTGTTCCAGATTTTAGCTAAAATCTTTGTAATCCCTTTTTATAAATATAAAGTTGGTATTTTCTGAAAATTGTAATTCCTTTTATGTTTTTTAATAGTTTGGTGTTTGATTAGCTAAAGTCTGAGTTCCATTAATCTGTTTGTTGAGTTTTGAGGAAAGGTTTTATGGTTTAAAATCCTTGTTTTCAAAAATCAGTCCTTATTTGGTTCACCCTTGTGTTTGTTGATCTTAGCAGGTACAAGGAAGCTAGTGGTTGTTCTGCTACTACTTAAGCTCACATATCCCAAAGCATGGATGCATGTTTTGGAGGTGCACATCTCTAAACCCTTTTTCATTTTTCTGAATATTTTGTGCTATATGATTGAATATGAGTATTGGTTTGTGAATCTGTGTTTTTATGGTTGAATCTTGTTTATTTGTGGTTACTGAGTTGATTTGATCTTGGTTTGTGGGTTGAATCTGACATATCCTTTGAAAAAGTGTTAAATCAGTGATTTAAGGGTTGTTTGGGTTAACTGCAATATCAAGGTTTGGGTTGACTTGAGTAGGTGTTACTTGGTGTTTATTGTTTGTTCTTGTTCTTATTGTGCTTTTAGGTGTTTATCTGCAAGTTTTGAAGGTTTAATCACATAAAACTAACAATTGGCCATAAAATCTGTTTAACTTGTTGTTATTGACTAAAATTTTGGGGACACCTAGATCTAAGGGTAGACTAGGGTTAACAAGTGCTAAATCTAAGTTAATACAACCTGTGTAGGAAATTTGAGGTGTTGAAATTGGATCTGTGGTCATATAGTTCAGCAATAAGTTTTGTGTTCTTCATTTTGTTCATCAGTAATCTACATAAGCTTTAATCTGTCTTTAATCTTTGAATCATTGAATAAAACAAGTTTATTTATGCTTATTGGAGTTTATTATAGCTTGTGTATGCATATGGTTCAGTTTGGTTGGGTTATTCTTGCTTAAACTGCTTATTTGTTCAATATTGCTTATTTTTCATATCTGTGTCATATTTGGGAACTGATTGATTAAACTGTATCATTTGGCTGAGTGGTTTTGTGATTTCTTGCTTTTTTATGACTTCTTACAACTCACTGGTTGCAAGGGTGCCCTTGTTATCCATTGAATCCAAGTAAATCTCTCAATAATCAAAGGTCAAATAGTCAAAGCAGTGGGAACTCCTTTCCCCTACTGCTAGCCACTTCTAGTGTTATTGTTAGTTTAGCTTATCAATAAGCTGTTATGGCTTATTAAAACGTGCACCAACTTCAATTTGGTAATAGGTGTTCATCATTTGACCCATTTGTTCATTCTAGAGCATTTGGGTGGTTGACTTTAGGGTTTGACTAGAAAACCATCCTTGTTTGACTTTTACATAAGTGCTTATTTGCTTAGTCAGCTTATTTGGCTTTGCTTATTGGGGTTTTCTTGATTGATTTGGCTTTTTTAAGTCATTTAGGTTCTTTTGCAAGTTAAATCAAGTTCTGAGGTGGTCTAAAACTCTAAGTCGACTATTTTGTCGTTTAGTGAATTTGTACTTTGCTTATTTCTGACTTATTAGTTGTGCTTTTTCAAAATTTCTTTTCACAGATCTCTTAAGCACCTCAAAAGAAGGTTATGTGTCAAATTAGAGCTTATGGCATTGGCTTATATCTTAATGGGCCAAAAGCCCATTAAGAATAAGCTGTTGTACATTTAAGCTGTGATAAGCTCACATTCAGCTTTTGGGCCTTCAGAGTTTATGCTTAGAATTGGATTTTAAGCTAGACTGGTGATTTTAAGCTTATTTGTTGAGTTTGATCTTATTGGGCCAAAAAGCCCATTTCATTATACTGTTTTTGTTTTTAGCCCATTTG
Organism: Glebionis coronaria; assembly: GCA_025667525.1. Classification (NCBI taxonomy): domain Eukaryota; kingdom Viridiplantae; phylum Streptophyta; class Magnoliopsida; order Asterales; family Asteraceae; genus Glebionis; species Glebionis coronaria. The sequence goes on from CM046880.1 coordinate 51,861,547, forward strand.
GGGGCCCAATAGGGGTATTTCGGTAACTTCACTTTCATTTTCTGTTTATTTAGGTTAAAATAAACTAGTTTGCAAGTTTTTAGAAATTTTTATAATTTTTGGATTTTTAATATTATTTTAATATTATTTGTTGATCCCAAACTTAGATCGATTTAGCTTTGTGTTAACGAGATTAAATCAAGTTTAACACGTAGAGAAACTTTGTTGTATTGAACAAACTAAGTGTTATGCAGAATTTAACACTTAGAACAAAGAACAAAACAAAGTAAACAAAACTTTCACTTTGATTAATAATATCAATGAATGATTACAATGAAAGTGTTATGAGATATGTGGAAGAGATGTGTGAAAAAGATGTGTCTTATGTCTAACCCTAAGGCCTCCTTTTGTAGGTTTAAGGAGCCTTGTACAAAAAGATAAGATCAACTATTTTAGGAAAAGACATAAGATAAACATAACTTATTGACTAAATCTTTTTAAACATTAACAATATATTCTGAATTCTTATCTTCATATTTTGTCCACCAGCTTGAAGAATTCATCATTGGCAGGTTTAGTCCTTGTCTTTGTCTTTAAGATTCTTCTTGTCAACGTCTTGATAATTCTTATCAGCGTCTCATTTGTCAGCGCCTCGTTTACTCTTGTCAGCGTCCAATTTCCTCTTGTCAGCGTTCAAGTGACTTAGCTAATTTTATTCCCAACAATCCTCCCCTAAACTTGATATCTACTCTAGTAATCAAGTTTCTGAATAAAATAAAACATACAGAGAGGATTCTTACAAACATACTTATCCCTGAATTTGAGTAATAATAAATCTCGAAAAGTCAATCACTCAAATCCCTTGTATAGTCAGCCTTCACTTGATCTTAATCATCTTCAGTACCTGTAGAGTCTTTGGAGCTTTCTTTATTACTTTTGTCACTCAAATTCGATTGCTCCTCCCCTTTTTAAGACTCCTCTCCAAGATCAATATACAAGGACGGAACCAAGAACGTCCTCCTTGCATCAGCTTCTAAAACAACAAGTCTATCAGTTCAAAACAATGATCCTTGACAATTTGTACCATTTATGTATTATGCTTTTACAAGCTAATACATATTTTCGTCAATTCCATTAATGTCAAAGGTTTCATACTGTCCTCATCCACATTCGGGAAATGAATCCTCAATGTTGATTCATAGGACATGGGGATGGACTTACTGATGATAAGACTGACTTGACCTGCATTGAGAATGGAAAACTTTGAAAAATGAAAGGGTGATGAAACATTTTGGGACTATAAAGAAGTTTATGAATCACACCAGCTAAGATGTCATAGCATAAAATGGACTTGAGAATGGAAAACTTTGATTAGAACATAAACAAAGGTAATCATCCTAAGGAAATTAACTAGTCTCTAATAAGCAAGAGTGACAAACACTGTCCATGCATACACTCATGCAAAAGCATGATAGACACACATGAACTCTAGAGTCCTTTGTTCACAAATGCCCCAAAGAGAAAGTTAACTCATATAAAACCTTTGCAACTCCCCAAGTAACCCAAAAATATATCTACCCCAAGTCACCCATACGACCACACCCAATTCTAGGTCAAAAGTCTTGGCAGCATGCATAGTATATCAACTTTGCATGCTACAGTGCCTCACGAATTAGAAAACTAAATCGTACTCACCAGTGGACACAATCTAGAATTGTGATAAGAGTGCTCTAAGAGTACCCAAAAACCTAGAGGTTTACCTCCCCTTAACAGAAGCATACATATCATTATATGTGAAGAAGCAAAATTTTATTTCAAGACAGGAATGTAAACATTCCAACCATCATAAATAAATTTTGCAACTTTGTATCCATCCAAATGTAGCTCCATTTTCCTGCATAGTTAGACAAAAAGCACAAAAACACACCAATAGAGGCTACCCTTTCCCACAACAATGAGTAGAGATAACATGTTAATGGATAAAAATAATATTAGTGGAAAGACCAACAATGCATGTTCCTTGAGCATCCACTATCCCAATATCCTTGATCATTAACCTGCTTTTGGATAGGCTGCTCAAAAAGAAAACAAATTAGTTTTCTTTGGAGATCCAAGTCTTGTCAGACTTGGATCTGTCTAGTTGTTCAACTAGAGTGGTCTTATTCTTTGCCACAAATCCCTGTTCATCCCTTTGTGACCTAAACACCTAATTTGTTCCAATGAGTCTAGTAATGACCTTCTCAAGATATTTAAGTCTATTGCAACTCATTGAAATACCATTAAAATTGGAGTTTTGTTCTTGTTTAGGTTTCCATGTTAAGTGGGATGATGCTTTAGACCCTTGACCCTTATTAACCAAGTATCTTTGTTTATATGGTCTAACATAAGGTCTCATACCAAACTTGGAGCTGTCAGCGCTGCATTTGCTCCTGTCAGCGTTGAATTTGTTCCTCTTAGCGCTGAATTTGTTCTTGTCAGCGCCCAAATTAGGGTTTGCTACAGGAACATATTGTCTGTTTGACCAAGTGTTGGTCTTTTGAAAGGGCCTTTGTCCATGGGTATTAGCTGCCTTAGAGAAGAAAGGAGCTAGTCTAGTAGCCTGTGGTCTAGTGTGGACAAAAGGTCTATGGTTAACATTGGATGACCTATTATCAGCGAATGAATTGTATTCACTTACACAATTATTTGCCAAATGTGAGAAGCTCCCACATGAGTAACAAGCCTTTTTGGACACAAACTTAGGCTTAGACTGATAAAACCCTGTCCCATTAACACTTGCTTGGCTTTTGAATGACCTAGGTTTCCTATACATTTCAGCGTATTTAACACTAGGTTGTTTCTTAATTGGGGAGCCAAGATTAACAGCTTTTCCAGTGATGGGATTTGTCACAGTTATAGGTGTAGATACAACTGGACTCTTAATGGGTGTAGGCACAAATGGACTCTCACTAAGCATCCCACCCTTAACAAACAAAGTAGGGTTGGCCTTCTTCCACTCTTCTAGGTCAATAACCTTTTGTTGATATTCCTCAACTGGGGAAAGGAGTCTAGGTGGAGGAATAAATTCCTCTTCTTGGAGTTTTGGAATACCAGTCCAAGAGAGATCCTTTCTTTGGACACCATAGAAGTCCCCAGCTGGTGGTGGAACGGCAACATATTCTTTCATCCCAATCCCAGTCATATCCCTAGAATCCCTTTGTTCACTAACACATTTTTCTAGGGTTTGTGAGGCCTTATCAAATCTTTGAATTTTAAGGTCTATATTATCCTTATTCTTGATAGCCTCATCTAACTTAGCCTGTAATTCAACATTGACTCTGTTCATGATGTTTCTAATATCCATACTAGAGTTTAAATCATGTTTTAAAATATTGATTTGATCTTTTAGGTCAAACTCCATTTTCTTATACTCAGCTACAGTCTTTTAAGTTTGAGTAAGAGCAAGTTGATAGTTAGACAACTTGCATCTCTCAGTACTCACATCTGATAACAGTCTTAAAACCTCTTTATTAAGTCTTTCAGTATTTAACCTACAAGAAGAGTTATCACATACCTCACTATCAGATGACGAAGATGAATTGGAACTTGTGGAACTTGAAGTAGACGTGGCCTTAACTGAAAACATCATCAGCTTCTTCTTCACCTTCTTCCTTAGCCTGGTTCACCTCACGGTATTGGATCTCGTTCTTCAAATCAAAGTTTCTCAACAAGCTCTGATACCACTTGTTGATCCCAAACTTAGATCGATTTAGCTTTGTGTTAACGAGATTAAATCAAGTTTAACACGTAGAGAAACTTTGTTGTATTGAACAAACTAAGTGTTATGCGGAATTTAACACTTAGAACAAAGAACAAAACAAAGTAAACAAACCTTTCACTTTGATTAATAATATCAATGAATGATTACAATGAAAGTGTTATGAGATATGTGGAAGAGATGTGTGAAAAATATGTGTCTTATGTCTAACCCTAAGGCCTCCTTTTATAGGTTTAAGGAGCCTTGTACAAAAAGATAAGATAAACTATTTTAGGAAAAGACATAAGATAAACATTACTTATTGACTAAATCTTTTTAAACATTAACAATATATTCTGAATTCTTATCTTCATATTTTGTCCACCAGCTTGAAGAATTCATCATTGGCAGATTTAGTCCTTGTCTTTGTCTTTAAGATTCTTCTTGTCAACGTCTTGATAATTCTTATCAGCGTCTCATTTGTCAGCGCCTCGTTTACTCTTGTCAGCGTCCAATTTCCTCTTGTCAGCGTTCAAGTGACTTAGCTAATTTTATTCCCAACATTATTTTATTATTAAATTTCATTTTTAATATTTTTGCAACTTTTACATTTTTCCTAGGTCAAATACATTAAGTTAGGATTTTTAAAGCTCTTAGATTAATTTTCTCATTGTTTTAATAATTTCTAGAATTATTTTAATATTTTATTAGTTTTTAAACATTTAAAAATAGTTTTCTTTAGTTTAAAATTTCATAAAAAAAGTTTTTAGTCTTGTTAAGCCATTTTAGAGGTTTACAAAGTGAAAAATCTTTATTTGGGCTTTTTATTAGTTATTTGGATTTTTAGGGATTTAATTAGCATTTAAAAATTAATATTTAATTAATTAAAAAGTTTGAGAAAGTTTTGATCATTTGTAAACTCTTAGTTTATTTTTAGCTAATTTTGGTAATTTTTTGGGATTTTTAGAATTAATTTTTGTTTTTGTCACTTTTTACGGTTTTTCGTTTTATCGTCGTAGTATAAATTTTAACGTATCCGTCATTCTCTTTTCTCATCTTTTCTTTCTCAATATCAATCCAAAATTATTACGAATTATTCACACACATATACCTCCTTGGAAAACGAACTTTGAACTTCATTGGGTCATTAACACTTGATTTTCCTAAATCATTTGTTTAACACTTACCGCTTTTACGCCTTTTTCCTAAAAGGGCGTATTTTACCACAATCAGCTGTATAAATACACCCGTATGTGGGTTGTATTTTATTTGTTCCAGTCCTTGTACACCTTTTTTTCAAAGTAATGAAAATGAAAGTTTAAAAATTGTACAATCACTGTGTTCCTTTACTATTTTCTTGTAGTTTAATCCTTTCCTTTTTATGCAAAATAGTTTTAAGTTTCTCAAAGGTTTGTTTTTGTTCAAAGTTTTAGCAAAAGTTTTCAAGATCCCAAAAACCTTAATCCATTTGAGCAAAGGAAGTGACAGCCGAATTTGCTCAAATGGTTAAGGTTTTTTGTTAAAATTCAGTTGAGTTTTAGTTTGGTTCAAAGTTATTTTCTCAAAAAGTGGTTTCAAAAAGATTCATTAAGGATATGATTTTCTTTGTTTTTGTTATTACACTTACTGTTTATATAAGCTAGCCCATAAGCTACTTGACACTAGCTTATGAGCTTAGCTTATGTAAGCTTGTAGTTTGTTCTTTGGTTGATTTTCTCTTGTGCATGGAAAAAGCATCAATCAAGACCATTTTCCATTCTTTTTGCATTTTTCTTTGAAGACATGTTCTCCCTTGGGTCTCTTATAGATTCCATCAGCAGGGATTCTCTACTCATTTCCACATTTCTCATAAGCTCTTGAACAAGCCCTTTAGAAGGCATCAACCTAGGTATAGGCTTGAACCCCATTGGTCTCATTTTTTTGAAGTTTTATGTGAATTTTATGGAAACTTTGTATTTGCTGTTTATTTGTTAGCTTAAGTGCTTGTTCTTGTTCATTTGTGTTCTTGGTGAATATTAGAATAGGTTTAGACCCTTTTGGTTTTGATTTGTACGCATTTGGTTTGAAAATTTTTGATTTCAGAAATTTAAGGTGTGTTTGGGAGTAGGTTTTATAACCAGTAAATGACAAATACTTGGGTTAAAAACCTGTTAAACAGTCTCTATTGGATAGTTTTAGGTGAATTTGATATCTAATTTTCAGTTTGGTAAGGTTTTAAAAGGTTTTTCTTGTCTAATATTTGGTTAAAATCTAGTATAAAAATTAGTAGGCCACTTAGGGTACTTTTTAGTAATTTTAGTCATCAAATCTTTGTCATTTGTTAGAGTTAGGGTAAATTTAGGATTACTGATTGAGTATTTGTGTTTTGGTGGCTTTTTGAACAAGACTTGCCCATTTGAAACTCACCAATTGACCACAAAGTTCAGCAATAGGTGCCCAGACCATATAGACTCATCAATAACTGATCTTTGATCTTGATTTGTCACTTTGTGTGTTACCTTGGGTGTTTTTCTGCTTATATTCATTCCCTACACTCAACCGAGTGTAGGGTTGCCCTTGCTTGCCAAAAACACCAACAAACGACAACAATCAAACCAAAACAGGTCACAAAAAGCATTAGTGAACTTTTTTTGTTCTATCGGAGAACGATCCTTCTTGTGTTAATATATCAGACAACACTCAATTTTTGGAAAATCAATATTGTTTCATTCTTTTTAGAACTGGCCACGTTTTTGTTCTTAATTAGCTTTAATCTTGTTAGATTTAAATTTATTTTTTTGTTTTTGGATAATATTAGTCACCAGTTTAAGTTTTTATAAAAAGAAAAAAAATATTTTTACAAAAAGGACGCGGCCAGGACTCGAACCTGCGCCACTCCTCTCACACACCAACACCTTAACCATTGCGCCCTTGGGTCTTTTACTGTCAAGCTATCCTTTCTATTAATACTTAAGGTGTTTTGTTTCTAGCTAATTATATTCAGTCCGAATATTAATAAGCTCCATCAGTTTATTTGATAAGCTTTTTATCTGTTTTTTATTTTTCCTTTTTCTTTAAGTAATTTAGGACTTTTTGGTTTAAAATTTTTATTTTTCACGTTTATTAATTATTTTTTACGATTATTTTTAGATTAAATTTTAAAAAGTGATTAAAAAATAGAAAAATTATTTTAAAAATTTTGAAAAATCATTTTTAGGTTTTTAATAGTATTTTAGATGTTTACAAAAGAAATAGTTTTCATTTTGACTTATTTTTAATTTTATTAAATTTTTGGTTTTTTATTAGACATTAAAAATTAATATAAAATTATTAAAAAAGCTTTGGAAATTTTTGTTTGTATTTTTGTCTTATTTATATTTTTCTTAATTTAAGTTATTTTTTTTGTAATTTTTAGAGGACTTTTATTTTTTGTCGAGTTTTACGGTTTTACGTTTTTTACGTCGTAGGGTATTTTTTAGCGTAATTCGTCTTATTTTTCCTTCTTTTCTCAACCAAAAATGACACTAATCGAAACTTTGATTTTATATATTGGCACACAAATCATACACCTCCTTCGAGAACGAACTCGCACTTATTCGATTCGTCGGCTATCCTAAATCGTCGAGTTTAACACTTGCCCATTTTACGTTGTTTTCCTAAACACCTATTTTTACTACTATCATTTTGGCGCCGCTGCCAGGGAGGTGTTTTTGAGTTTCCATTATACATATCGTGTTTGTGTGAGTAGTGCGTTTTTTCTTTTCAATTTTTGGAAAGCGTAAATAACGTACATACTCACTTTTGTTATTTTTCTCTATTATAATATTCAAATAAAACGTGTTTAGTTTTCCTAAATTAAACACACAACAATCATTTTACTATATTCTAGATATATTTGTTTTCATTTTTCTTGTGAATATTATTAATATATTGTATTTACGTATCACAATAAATATACAATATCTCCAAAAGCGTGAAAACGCAACCTTAATTGGGATTTCATCACTCAATTATTGTATTCGAATCCAAAGCAAAAGTTTAAAGGCAAAATAGATAAATACTTTCGTGAGGCTTAATTTTGATTAACACAAACTATAAGGTGACTATAAGGCGGTTGTATTTCACGACCTAAGGGAAAAAGGCTCTTAAGTTCTTAGCGTCGCCTCGTTTCCCTCGCTTGCTTGTGCGTGTTTTGAGAAAGAGGGCTTATCGAGGGTTTGCCGCCCAAGTATTATCTACGTATACTATATTTGCTTGTTTTCAAGATTAAACCCTCTTGAACGTTTTGGTGTTCCACCAACGTTCTAAAGTCGACGAAAGCGGTCACTCCACGTGATCGGTTTCACTCTTTAAGGCTCCTTTAATCGAGATATCGATTTGAGGAGATATTTGTATATTTGAGTCTACGTAATACACCAAAATCCAAAAAAAATTAAAAAACAATCAAAAACCAAAAAACAAATTGTAAAATCAAAAAGCCGCAAAAAGAATCTTCTTTGCTACCCTCCATTCTACGCTTAGTGCATGCGCACTCGATCGAAGGATTATTCTAATTCTAGCGACGCTTCGTATCGACGCAATCGTAATCGAAGGAATCGACGACGTAGACGAGATTTAGAAACTGACGTTCCAAATATCGTTGTTGAATAGACCGTAGACGAGATGGCCGACAATCGTTTGATGATGGAATTTCTCCAAGCGCCCACCGAGGGTTATGGAGACGCGATCGTAATTCCCTGATAGGTGTGTAAACACCCATCCTTTTTACCACTTAATTACAATAATAACCGAGCCAAAACGTGTATTTTATGTCATTTATGTCAGAATTATGCGTGGTTTGTGTTTTTGTTGTGATTTAGGACGAAAATGTGAAAAGTGGAGAAAACACGGGCATTCACGGGCTTTTATCGAAGAAAAAGACGAAAGACAAAGTCAAGAAGTCAAGAGTGCAAAAAGAACGGAAGTCCAAGACCAATTCTAAAGATTTATCGAAGAAAAAGTCAAAAGACGGAAGTTTACTAAAAGCCGAAGAACTCAAGTCTAATTTATTGAAGAATTACAAGACGAGTTTAAAGAAATCCCGAGACAAAGTCATTAAAGTCCAAAATTTAAGAAGATTAAAGACTTAAGGACTTAATGTTGCAATTAAGGAAAGAGGAAAGAGGGAGGAAGCTTCCTAAGCACTCCCTAATCTCCCCTATAAATAGATTAGGATTTATTTCATTTTCTTTTGTTGGCTAGTTTGACAAACTATGCTCTTCCACTTTAATTTCTGCACATTTAAATTCATGTCCATTTACATTAATTGTCTTGCACTTTAAATACATTTAATTTCAAGTAAGTTTCCTTTTAATTCTTGTTAATCTTTATTTTATTGTCAATCTCCTATCTACCTGTCTTTATTTGATCTTAATCTTCATGCTTTATTGTTCATGTTTATGTTCTTGAGTTTTATTTGATTTAATTAAGTGGGTTTTGATTGTTTTGATTATTATTGTTAGTTTTATTGTTTTGGATTGATTGTTTATGATTAGTTGATTATTTGTTATTAGTTTGATTTAATCTTGTGGTTGATTTTGCTAAGTTTAGATTAGATTCGTATATATTTTGTTTCTCCTTGTTCTTCGCTGCTTGTTACTGTTTCCAGGAACATTCCGAATCAAGACTTAGTTCCGAATCAAGGTTTGTTTTTTGGTTATTCCGGATCAAGCTAAAAGTTCTGAATCAAGGCTTTTGTTTAGGAAGTTTCGAATCAGTAGAGTTCCGGATCAAGACAACTTCTTCCGGATCAACACCTTCATTCGGAACATTCAAAGTTCCGAATCAAGGCTTGTTCATTCGGAACCTATTCCGAACCAGTAGAAGTTCCGAACCAAGAAGAAGTTCCGAACCAAGGAGTTTTATTCGGAATAATTAATTATTCCGGATCAACACCTCCATTCGGAACATTCAAAAGTTCCGAATCAAGCTTGTTCATTCGGAAGTATTCTGGATCAGTGAAGAGGTGTTTCATTCGGAACATTCAAAGTTCCAAACCAAGAGAATATTCCGAATCAACTGAAGTTCCGAATCTGTAAAAGTTCCGAACGAAGGATTTATTCCGGATAAGTGACATATTCCGAATAGAGAATTTGTTCCGGATCAATGATTTTGGTAAATATTCCGAGTGAAGGAGAATCATTCCGAACGAAGGTGACATTCCGGATGAGTCATTATTCCGAACGAAGGATTATTCCGAATGAGCTGTTTTCAGGTTCTTTTTAATTTCAGTTTTTAACTTACTGTCTTTAATTCTCAAGCTTTACTTTTCCCACCTTTTTACTTATTTGCACTTTAAGTTTACTTTCCTTAGATTTATTTTAGCCTTGCCTTAGTTTAAGTTTTAGTTGCGTTTTAAGTTTGCCAGAGTTAGATTTAAATTAACGTCATTTACTTTTACGTCTTTTCACATTTACTTTAAGATACCGAGAAACGAACTTTTCAACTAGTAAAATCTCCACATTAAAATGGCGCCGCTGCCGGGTCTTTTCATAAAGATTAACGGTTTTCTGTGAGAGACGCGTTGCTTTTTGGGATCCGTTCACTCGTGAACGTTATTTTTTTTGTGTCAAAAATTTTCAAAAAATCCCAAAAACATTTGAAAAATCATAAAAAGCATTTCTTTTTCAAAGTTTTGCACCAAAAATATTCCTCTTTATCCTCTATTATGTTTAATTCTTTTCTTTACCCCTCTTATCTATAATTCTTCATGGATTCGTCTTGCGTACGGTGTGGGAGACCATGGCATGGTTTTCAAACATGTCAATGGTGTACTTGTGAGCGGTGTGGTTTTGATATCGACGATACACAATTTGGATTTTGTCCATTTTGCAATTCAACAAATTCATACTTCTCCTCTTACAATACTTTCCCACCCTCCCCCGTCTATGACAATCCCTATCCTCAAGATGCACCGGGTTTTTCTCCATACCCGTGGTGCTATATTTGTGGGGGCCCTCACGATGCTTCTTCTTGTGATCCGTCGAAGGTCTTTGAGAAAGTTCCGTGCTATCATCCCAGTGTGTATAACTTTGAGCCCCCACGTCACACCGTCAATCATCAACCCTTTTGTGCACTTCCTCCTGAACAACTTGCCACAATTTTTTACAACTTTCACAAAGTTCAAGAAGCTTGCAACAAGATGATGGAGAAATGTCAAGCGGATCAGCACCAAGAGCAAGTATCTAACCTTAATGATTATACTCCTCCTCTTGTGCCTCCATATTATTATGATAGTGATGACGATGAGAGTCCTATTTCTTGGAACGATGAGAACTCTATTCCTTCTCCCGACTTGCCGGACCTGGAACCTACGGATTCACCCATCCTAGGGGATGAGGATATTAGCACAATTCCTACAAAGGAATCCGACAAATTCAATAAGTCTAGTGCTGATAACCTTGTCCCAATTCCAAGTGAATCTGAGTTGACATCCGACAGTGACGATGAGTATGATGCACTTTCTTCTGATGATGTTCCTTCCACCAACACTTTGGGAGAGGATTCTTTGGCTTTCTCTAATCCTTTTTTTGATCAAGATGATGATTTTACTTCTAGTGATGACGAGTCACTATCTGATGAAGATGTTCTGAAGGAAACTTTCAAGATTTATTCGAACCCTTTATTTGATTTTGATGACGCTTACATATCTGGTGAGGTGAATCCTCTCTTTGACGAAGGGATTGAGGACATTGATAGCTCTTATTCTCCTGCTATTTCTGAACATACTTTGTTAGCCATGCCCCTTCCATCGCAGAGGTGGAGAGTTCTGACTCTACTGGAAAGGTACCACAGGTGGAAGGTAATTCTTCTCTTACTTCTCCTACTATATTGCCCCTCATCCCACTGAATGCACGCCCAAGCGGGTGATGTATCAATTTCACTCTCCGGGAAATGATGATGAGTGCTTTGACCCGGGAGGTGAAAATGACCATTCTATGATTGATAACCTTACGGCTTTGCCAATTGGTCAGCATCCATTGTCTTTGGAGGATGACAATGTGATTCCTTTACACACCCCACCTCCCGTGGATCATGATTTCACATACTTCTCGTATGTTGAAAGGACCTTCTTACCATTCAAGACTTATCCTCCTGCCTCTCCTTTCTTATATTCTTCCGGGAACGAGGACAAGGTCTTTGATCCCGGTATTACATTTGAGGCTTCCCCATGGACCATTTAATTCGGGGACGAGTCAGGCTCGTGACTCAGTAAACAAAAACAAGCGCTTTTTGGGAGGAAACCCAATTATCTATCTATCTTTTTCTTTGTTTTTACCATAAGTGTAGGGGGGAGACCCGTTGGTGTTTGCTATTTCCTCTTCTCTCTTATTCAGGGATTAGAGCTTCAAATACACACTCTTGATGACTTTTGACGAACCGTGATTCCGTGTTCCCATTTTCCCGGTTCTATCTTAAACTCGTTTCGATTTACTATTTTATATTTCTCAATATTAAAATAGGAATCCCTTTAGTTGTCTCTTCCTTAGCAAGATTTAAACAACGTGCACAATGTCCTAAGTGTAGGGGAGTTTACTCCCACATGCTTAAACATTGAGGAAAATGTTTATATTAAGTGTAGGGGGGACTTCTATTGAAGTTAAGTGGCCTTTTCCTTGTATTTGTCCTCATTTTAACCGGAAAATCAATTTTTCGACATTTTTCAAAATTTTTGATCTATTTTGGCCTATTTAGTTTTTCCTTTTGTATAGTTATTTTCTTTCTTTGCAAGAATAAAATTTTAATAAAGTGGTTTTAATTTTCAAACGTTGTGAATTTTTTTGACTCAACCCGAGTTTACTTATCTAAGTTTACTCTAGCTAGTATCCTTAACGTGTTTAAGTCAAGTTTTGCTAGGCTTTTATATAGGGAGCTATAAAACGCGGAATTCTTAACTCTCACGGGTTAAGAACAAGAACTTTCCGCAAGTTCCTATAATTGATCCTAGAGAGTCGTTTATCAAGGGAACTTTAAAATGCGATTTCTAAACTTGAAAAAGTCTAAGAGTTTGCAAGATCCTATAGACGACTCGAAAACCCAAAACATTGATTTAATATGTAACACCCCCAAATTTATACATCTCAGTTCAGCGGAAGACTATTTGGTGTTACGGGATAGCACATTACTCACATCATAAACAACGCTTAAAAGTCGCGTCATTTTAATAATAAAGCATTTCCATTCATAAATATCAAATTTACATAGGTCCCAAGTCATAATCATTTCATACAATTTTACAAAAGATTTGAATGGAAATTTGTTAATTAAGTGCGGGCCATGAATTCTTGTTGTCTTCCCGAGAATTACCTTCAAGTACCTGAGATAAAACATGTTAAAAGAAAAGGGTCAGCGATAACACCGAGTGAATTCATAGAGTTTAATAAAACCATTAATATATCATCGGTACATAATTATTACCGAAAATCATTTTATACAAATCTTTATAATAGGCCATAAAATAGCCAAAGTCATTTTATACAAATCCTTATCAAAAATCATAATATAGGCATTTGCCTTCAAAATCATTATACGAGCCAATGTTGTAAAAACATCATACAATACGTCTTATGACGTTGTATAAAGTTAAATAAAAACCGTTATATGAATATGGTTATGAAAACCAAAACAACAACATAATATCAATAGTAAGACCCCGTATTGCTAGTCAGGCAATATATTGTAATTCGGTGCTTATAGCAGTATTTCGTTAATTGGATTATTATAAGCCGCATGACATTGTTACCTTACTACAACAAACAACGGGTAGCTAGCCCGAAACTCAATTTGCCCATCTAAATTAGTGTGCCGTCACAATAATCACGCTTGTGTAAATCTTCTCATACAAAAATTCGCTTACCAATCAATGTGGCACGACGGGGATCAACCGTCAAGGCGCGAACTGGGGTGATCGTCCCCAAATAGTACTATTATATGCATAAGCGTCTACCAAATCCCGGTAGTTCACAATTCATGCTAATGGGACATTTAGTAACATAACCTAACTTTAATAATCCATTTAATTTCATCTATCGGGTCATATAATCATTCATCGGGTCATACGATCATTCGGGTCCAAATCAATAAACAAACAATCAGGACAAATGGTGTCCTATTTTAGTAAAACTAACATGTTATCTCCCTCGTGGGTTTATAAAACATTTCATAAAAACATTTAAAAGAGTGCGAGGCTATGAACTCACGTTGATGTGGGAAGGCGGTTATCGGCGATTCGGATGTACGGTACGTGCTTCAATCACGGAAACCTAGACAAATAATACTTGTCTTAGACTTTTGTCCAATGACTTTATAAAAATAACAATTATTTATACATATGATGATTTTATATATATGATGATCAAGGGGGTTTACGTATTCTCTTTTACTCATTTTAGTGTTTATGTATTGGTAACTTCTTACTAGTTTACTAGTTTTACCTATTTATGTGTTTTAGGTCCAATAAGCCTATTATAAGTTCTTTAACTTGTATTAATACATTTTATACTTCAGTATTTACACTTTACATGTTGGACCTAAATGGGTTAAGCCCAATAAATAAGTTTATAAGTGTTTTAGCCCATTTTGTTGTATTATTAGTCAAATAACGTTAACTTAACCCGTTAATGTCCGTATGTTATATAGTTCGGGTTTTATCGGTTTTTACTTGTTATATATGTTTATATATCAGTATATGAGTTTATAAAAGTTTACATTAGACGGGTCCAACCGTCTAAGTTTTATTTAACAAAAACGTTAATTTTACGGTAATAGCCGAAAAAGTCGTAAAAATCATGTTTATAGTTTTATAACTTATAAAACTTATCAAACTACCATTTTTATAAAATGTCCATTTATTTATCCTTATACATATTTATATAAATGTATTATATAAGTTAGTGGGTTTTAATTCACATTTAATACTATTTTTATTTGAGTGCTTATATAATACTATTATTCTTTAATTTCCCAAAATCTGATTTTTACTTTCACTTTCACCATTGTTACCATATCTTGAGTTCTAAAAGGAGATAGAAGCTCATTTTTGGACACCATACACTACATGATATTTGCTACAATTAACTTAGATTTAGCTACTTCTCAATCCAAATCTAAATATCTCTAACAGTCCGTCCCAAAACTGACTATCCAGATTGGTACTCTAAACTTGTTTTAGTCATATCTCATTCATTATAATGATTCCATTGTATGGCCAACTCTCACATGTGTATGACATCTTATACTTACTGTATATTGGTTCCACTTTGCCATTTTATCAGTTTAACATGTGGTTAGTTACTATTTTTATACAGCCAACAATTTAAGCAAAATTTTAGCCTAGTTTCTTATAGTTTTTCATCCTTTTAATCATATTTATCAACACCAAATCCCCAAACAATATTTTTATCATCATATATCATCATACATATATACATTTAAGAAGAAAATACATGATTACATAATCAAAATTAACAAAAGGATGGGGAGAATAATCTTTATACCACCATGATGATGTAGGTTATGATCAAGACATGGATTTTGATGGAGAAACTTGTGATAAACTAAGACCATCTTCATGACCACCATTCTTCAAGAACTCCTTGTAGAAAATCAGCCCTAAGACTCCATAGAAACTCCTCCTTGAATTGTTTAATCATCACCAATCAATAGGGCTTAAAAAGGGCTTCAACTTATGTATGAATAACATGAGATTTTGTGGTTAATTTTGATCAAATGGGTGTTTTGAGGGTGAGATGGGACGGCCAAATGAAGGAGATAAGAGAAAGATGAAGTTGTTTTGCATGTGTTGAATGAGAGAAGTGGTTTGGTTAATGGTTTTGTGTTGAGAAAGCTTACTTTGTAAGCTTGGTAAGACAAGTGTCTTACTTAGCTTATAAAAATGACACCAAATATGGTGTGGTGTAGCAAGTTGGGCCGTCCCATGTGTGTGGTGGGGCAAGATTTATCTTGTCTCATCCCACTAATTTACGGGTACTCCTCGATTCTAGTTTCCTCAATTTGCGTGCCCTCGGGTCGTTTTACGAAAAACGTTTTTATAAATTATGAATCAACGGCACAAAACGAATCTAATAAAAATTGTCTCATCAAAAATGGAGTTCGAAAACGTAAATACGTAATCCTAAGGTTTCCGGTTTAGTCGTAAAGGACGTTAAAATAAAATCGTAAGTCCTAATCTCTTCTCGTAAATTTGTGAGTTTATGAACCAACACAAATTTAAAATCTCAAAATAATACTCACGGACAAATTTATTTTCTGAAATGTCGGACTGTCACCAAAACGGTGTATGTAAACGTGAGCACGTAACGTAGAATCCTCCGGTTTAGACGTAGTCGATGCTACTTCAAGACGTAAATCCAAATTTCTTCCCAAAAATAAGTGAGTTCATAATATAACATTAAAATAATGTTTTTAATTAATATCTGAGAATAAAATATCAACCATAAATTGACGGATTGTCACAGCATTTACCCCTAAACAGGATCTTTGTCCTCAAAGATCATCTTACTACTCGCTTCTTATAGAGTTAAAGCCATGTGGGTATTTCCTCCACATTCGGTCTTTTCTCACAAGTGTAATCCATTACAATACGTGAGTTTCATCAAACATAACTACGGGAATAAGATCAGGCTTATTGTTGACTTACTTTCTCTATCCATGATGTTCATGGGTTTCTGATGAATGCAACTTTTCGCCGATCTAAACTTCATTAAGGAATAGTCAGATTTTCACTTGATAGGCATTTTATCAAGTTTGATATACGATACATAATTCACGCAGCTCTTGAAGTCCTAGGGTAGATCCAGCTTATATGCCTTTCAAACCAATCTTTTTCATCATCTCAATGGTCCCATACAACGGGGACTTATATCCCATGATCTTTCAGATCATCAATTCATTTTTCCATGGTTAAAATTTTTGGCATAACTTCGCTACCCATCTGGCACTTCTATATCTACATTTCATATTCACATAACCTCTTGCCCGCTACCAGTAGTCAATAATCAGATCCTAATTTTAACAATCATTTCAGGTCTCGTGGGTCGAGTATTTTGTAAGGTTAGGTTCGCCATCATAGGAAACCTTAAACCTAAAAGACATGTCCAACTCACAATGGGTGTATGTCGGGTGTCTTCATCCCAACTCCTGCTTACAGATGATCTAATATTTAAATCTTAACAAGATTCGATCTCCATCCTAACTCGATAACTATCAATGATAATCTCTCCAAAGGAAAACGATTATATGGTTCTTTACCAAAGATTAATCATTCAAACATAGAACAACACTTATAGTATTTTGTATCGTTACTTTACCTCGTCCCTTCGATTGGGGTGGTACACAGTACTCTCATCAAGATTCGTTCTTAATGACTTCTGAGCAAATATCTAGAAATTCAATGCGAAGCGAGGATCTTGATAGAGATGATCGATACAGGCACACCATGTTTACATAACTCCTTTAAATACAAAAGAGTCAATTTCTTCATCAAGAATCTATCATTAACAGGAATGATATTAGTAGATTTGGTCAGTCTGTCGACGGTGACCCAAATCGAATCAGATTCAGATGATGACCTTTGCAATAGTTAGACGTTTACTAATGTATGAGGCGGTGTCTGCCTTCATAATTTTCCATCAGTACAACTTCTTCTAATAATGATACATTAAATCAGAAATGACAGGAATAGAATACTTATACTTACAAGATTCCAATATGACTAAATCTCAAAATCCTCTATATTCAGGCAACCACAAGTAGCCTTTTAATCATTTATCGCCATCGGCTTCTCAATTCTAATGGTTCACATTAGCCGCGAACCCCTTTTATTATCTATATTATCCTTTTTACAAACATCGTTCATATTTAAATTGTTCGGCAATTTTATTTTGCACCTTCATTACTAAGGAACACATCCTAATTGGTTCTTTATCCTTTCTACATAACGTGTCAGTATTTACATTCATTAAAAATTTCTTTCTTCACATTTTCTAAGTTTTAGTTTCTTCCCAACTATCATTTTTATCCGTTTTACTCAATCCGACGTCTAAAGCGTCGATAATTATTACGACTAATTAAATAATAAATATTCAATTTTTTTGAAACGTAAACGTAAAGATTTTAAATTTCTTAGTCCGTCCAATTATATGAAAATGTTTAAAATAATTTTTAATTTAATTAACACGATTTTTGTTGATTTATCAGAAATAATTAATAGGATTCGTAAATGTTCGAAAATCTTTGTTTATATTTTGGTCAAAATTTTCTTAGTTGAAAAGTAAAAATTGTCATTTCAAATTTTAAGTCACGGTTTAAAAGGTTTCCTCAATCCCTCTTAGGTTGTCTTGAGGTATACACGAACATTTACCCCTAAACAGGAGTTTAGTTAAATGTTCTGGGTATAAGGGAATAATCCCTTAAAAATCCTTTGTCAAAGCATTTGTCAAAACACATTTGCACTTTCTTTTTGGTAAATCCTAAAATCTTAAAAGGGCTCTTAATTTTTGAAGAGTCAATATAGATTCCATTATCTTTTAATCACACGGTCAAATAATGTAAAGGATTAAGTCTTTCATCACATGTTAAATATTCAAGGTACAAGTTTTCACTACTCGGTCGACTCAGGGCATTCTACAAATAATTATTAACTCATTCTTATTCTTATAAACAAACAAATGGTTCTTAATGATCACGAGAATGAATTTATCAAATTACAGCATACACACGTGATTCATCAAATTTATGAATGCTACATGTGCATTGGTCAATCCAAACGACATCACGTGAAACTCATAATGTTCATTACAAGTACCGGATGTAGTGATTGGAATAGGTAATCTTTTTCGCAGATGCGAAGTTGATGATAACCATGCCATGGATCAAATCTTTAAAACATACGCTAGAACCTTGTAAATGATCGAACAAATCTTCCATTTCGAGTCATGGATATCGTTTTTGATTGTCAATTTACTCAGTTCACAGTAATCTATAAATATAAGGAATGATAATACCATAGCTCTTCATGATGACGAGCTCGGTAGAATAAAATCTTTCTCCGACAACTCTCTCAGTTGTACGGTAATTCCTTTAATTCAGATGGTGCTCACGTACAGTGCACATGCCATAGGTGCAGCACCGGGAATATAATCAATAACAATTTCAACTTGCCTTAATGGCGAAAGTCTAGGTAATTCATCAACAAATACTTACTAAGGTTTCAGATAACAAAACCATCTTTTAATAAATTCATATTAGGTTCTTTCTAAACTATAGTATCTATGACTAATTCACGACCATTCACAGTATAATTTCAAGTCTAAATGCAAGATATTGTCATCCATCAAGAATTTTCAGATCACTTTTGATAATCAACATCTTATCATTTAGGGGAATTCTATTCGAGTTCCCATTAATTAAGACAAGGTCGTCATGTCATAATCAATCAATCCATTCTACTGGCACTATCAACTTTTCAGTTTTATTGCCGTCGATAAGATGTGAACTTCTTCAAAAGACTAATAATAACTCATAATCCTTCACAAATTCAAGTATATCAGGAGCATAACTAATCTTAAAAGAGTAAGGTTAACGCATAATCTACACGAGAGAATTTCAAATCAGAGACAGACGAAAACATTTAAGGACTATGAATATATCCCATGTTTTCATAATTTGAGTACGCATTCGAAAGCTTCTCGGATCGTTACCCAGGTCATTCAAATGAAATCAAATCATAAAGAAATGATAGGAAAGTCGATACATCCAGTCGGGTATCAACACTCGGTAATCATATACTTTTCCTAAGAATCTCACTACGGGAGAATTGGACAAGAAAGAATTGTCAATTGTCATATAAGACAATTTCCACAAATGAGTAAATTCGACTCAGACGAATAGATGCTACAGGCACATATGTAGGTGTCCCTAACACTATGTCCTTATTTTTCACTTCTTGCAGATCTCATAAATTTTAATCTTCCACAATCTTCAAAGAAAATTTAGTGTTTATTAATCAGTTTTATGGTGACTACTAATCAGCCTTGCATGGTCCATTCCAAATTGTATGTAGGCACGCAACTATATACAATTTCAAGATTAACGATGCAATACTCAGTTCGTCAAAATGTTGTCATCATGTCTAAATAAAAATATTTTCATGCTTAATTCTTAAATAAGAATCAAGAATAAATTTACAAAGATTATCTTTGTTATGAAAACAATTAAGTTTTCCAAGGTGTTTTATAAACAACTTCATTTTGATAACAATCACTTATAAATCTCACTTTGAATAATCCTTATAGTAATGAAAATTCATTTTTTCTCAATGGATACTGTTTTATCTTATAAAAACAATGAGTGATCTGCAAAAGAGTGATGAAGAGTTGTTCACCAAGAACTAACTACAATATATCAGGAAATGAGCTTTAGCCAATTAATCATGAGGTTCATGACCTCGATGGCACTCAAAAAGAATAATCCACAACGTAACTCAATTCGAGATGAGTACTTGTTCAATGGTTGCATCACTAATGCGAACATTAGGATGAAGCAATAAAAGATAGATAACATCAATACATGTAGGATTTAGCAATCAAAGGTAGTCTTTTCATTAATCACAAACAAGTCAGAATTGTACTGTAACACATTACGTTTCACTATGTCATACAATTCCAAGAACTCATCCTACCGACTGATATCTCAGTTAAGTTAGGGATTTTTAAAAGATACCACAATGAATACTAATCTACAAGAGTCATTAGGTGTTCCACATGTCCCAGAAGATCCATCGGTCCCAATTCAGAAGAAGATTTCTTCAATTTATTTCTTGGACACTAGGCATCCTCATTAGTGGACAATGACCTAGGAACAACCCTTAACACGAACCTACAATCATTTAAAACCCCATAATTCAATCAAAGAACTTAACGACTTCCTCTTAACAATCTCATATTCCATATAGGTTAAGTTTCACTTTATTCAAGTTTTAACCAATTTTATACTCAATTCGATATCATACCTCATTCTCCAATACTTTCAACCTTATTTATAAACCTTAATAGGGCAATAAAAGCTCGATATGATCAACACTAAATTTTTGATTCTAGAACTTCTTCATCAATAGTTATCAAATGAGTCACTAGTATGAGATGACTCATACATTCAATTAGACTTCTCGGAAAGGTACTAGTGGCATGAGGCTTTTGGGTAATGGTTCCAATGACAGCCTCAAGTGCAACATTCACCCCTTTTGATTTCAATTTAAGAATTGGATGACAACGAATCAGATGACATCTTTCTAGGTGGTAACGTTTTGGTCAAAATCCACTCTATAAGGAAAGATCGGCATGTCATCGATATCAGATTTAATCTCGCTAATTCTTCTTCAAGATTACAATCAACTACTATCTACATTACTACGAATATCAACCATATTGTTGGAATCATAGATATCCACAACTTGGTTTAGATCTAAGATAGCTATAATTCCTACGAGAATAGCTTCGATTAATTTACTAGGGGATTTAGGGTTCCTTGTGACAATCTACGTCGTATAAATACCTCGTATAAATATTAAAATAATCATCAAACAATCATGTAATCAAATTACATCATATATATATATATATATATATATATATATATATATATATATATATATATATATATATATATATATATATATATATATATATATATATATATATATATATATATATATATATATATATATATATATATATATATATATATATATATATATATATATATATATATATATATATATATATATATATATATATATATATATATATATATATATATATATATATATATATATATATATATATATATATATATATATATATATATATATATATATATATATATATATATATTAAAATAACACTTCTCAGTCTGACCTTGTCGGTAACTCGGGAATTCTTCGGCACCGTTATAGTCAAAAGATTTTTAGACATTTTTAGAAAAATGTTTATAGTTAAAAGATTTTGAAATATTTTATTCAAAACCTTAGTTTTAAAAATCTTTCGTTCACTATAACGAGAGCTCTGGTACCAAACTGTAACACCCCCAAATTTATACAACTCAGTTCAGCGGAAGACTAGTTGGTGTTACGGGATAGCACATTACTCACATCATAGACAACGCTTAAAAGTCGCGTCGTTTTAATAATAAAGCAATTCTATTCATAAATATCAAATTTACATAGGTCCCAAGTCATAATCATTTCATACAATTTTACAAAATATTTGAATGGAAATTTGTTAATTAAGTGCGGGCCATGAATTCTTGTTGTCTTCCCGAGAATTACCTTCAAGTACCTGAGATAAAACATGTTAAAAGAAAAGGGTCAGCGATAACGCCGAGTGAATTCATAGAGTTTAATAAAACCATTAATATATCATTGGTACATAATTATTACCGAAAATCATTTTATACAAATCTTTATAATAGGCCATAAAATAGCCAAAGTCATTTTAAACAAATCCTTATCAAAAATCATAATATAGGCATTTGCCTTCAAAATCATTATACGAGCCAATGTTGTAAAAACATCATACAATACGTCTTATGACGTTGTATAAAGTTAAATAAAAACCGTTATATGAATATGGTTATGAAAACCAAAACACGAACATAATATCAATAGTAAGACCCCGTATTGCTAGTCAAGCAATATATTGTAATTCGGTGCTTATAGTAGTATTTCGTTAATTGGATTATTATAAGCCGCATGACATTGTTACCTTACTACAACAAACAATGGGTAGCTAGCCCGAAACTCAATTTTCCCATCTAAATTAGCGTGTCGTCACAATAATCACGCTTGTGTAAATCTTCTCATACATAAATTCGCTTAGCAATCAATGTGGCACGACGGGGATCAACCGTCAAGGCGCGAACTGGGGTGATCGTCCCCAAATAGTACTATTATATGCATAAGCGTCTACCAAATCCCGGTAGTTCACAATTCATGCTAATGGGACTTTTAGTGACATAACCTAACTTTAATAATCTATTTAATTTCATCTATCGGGTCATATAATCATTCATCGGGTCATACAATCGTTCGGGTCCAAATCAATAAACAAACAATCGGGACAAATGGTGTCCTATTTTAGTAAAACTAACATGTTATCTCCCTCGCGGGTTTATAAAACATTTCATAAAAACATTTAAAAGAGTGTGAGGCTATGAACTCACGTTGATGTGGGAAGGCGGTTATCGGCGATTCGGATGTACGGTACGTGCTTCAATCACGGAAACCTAGACAAATAATACTTGTCTTAGACTTTTGTCCAATGACTTTATAAAAATAACAATTATGTATACATATGATGATTTTATATATATGATGATCAAGGGGGTTTACATATTCTCTTTTACTCATTTTAGTGTTTACGTATTGGTAACTTCTTACTAGTTTACTAGTTTTACCTATTTACGTGTTTTAGGTCCAATAAGCCTATTATAAGTTGTTTAACTTGTATTAATCCATTTTATACTTGTATTATCAGTATTTACACTTTACATGTTGGGCTTAAATGGGTTAAGCCCAATAAATAAGTTTATAAGTGTTTTAGCCCATTTTGTTGTATTATTAGTCCAATAACGTTAACTTAGCCCGTTAATGTCCGTATGTTATATAGTTCGTGTTTTATCAGTTTTTACTTGTTATATATGTTTATATATCAGTATATGAGTTTATAAAAGTTTACATTAGACGGGTCCAACCGTCTAAGTTTTATTTAACAAAAACGTTAATTTTACGGTAATAGCCGAAAAAGTCGTAAAAATCATGTTTATAGTTTTATAACTTATAAAACTTATCAAACTACCATTTTTATAAAATGTCCATTTATTTATCCTTATACATATTTATATAAATGTATTATATAAGTTAGTGAGTTTTAATTCACATTTTATACTATTTTTATTTGAGTGCTTATATAATATGATTATACTTTAATTTTCCAAAATCTGATTTTTACTTTCACTTTCACCATTTTTACCATATCTTGAGTTCTACAAGGATATAGAAGCTCATTTTTGGACACCATAAACTAAATGATATGTGATACAATTAACCTAGTTTTAGCTACTGCTAAATCCAAATCTAAATATCTCTAACAGTCCGTCCCAAAACTGACTATCCAGATTGGTACTCTAAACTTGTTTTAGTCATATCTCATTCATTATAATGATTCCATTGTATGGCCAACTCTCACATGTGTATGACATCTTATACTTACTGTATATTGTTTCCACTTTGCCATTTTATCAGTTTAACATGTGGTTAGTTACTGTTTTTATACAGCCAACAATTTAAGCAAGATTTTAGCCTAGTTTCTTATAGTTTTTCATCTTTTTAATCATATTTATCAACACCAAATCCCCACATAATATTTTTATCATCATATATCATCATACATATATACATTTAAGAAGAAAATACATGATTACATAATCAAAATTAACAAAAGGATGGGGAGAACAATCTTTATACCATCATGATGATGTAGGTTATGATCAAGACATGGATTTTGATGGAGAAACTTGTGATAAACCAAGACCATCTTCAAGACCACCATTCTTCAAGAACTCCTTGTGGAAAATCAGCCCTAAGACTCCATAGAAACTCCTCCTTGGATGTTATAATCACCACCAATCAATAAGGCTTCAAAAGGGCTTCAACTTATGTATGAATAACATGAGATTTTGTGGTTAATTTTGATCAAATGGGTGTTTTGAGGGTGAGATGGGACGGCCAAATGAAGGAGAGAAGAGAAAGATGAAGTTGTTTTGCATGTGTTGAATGAGAGAAGTGGTTTGGTTAATGGTTTTGCGTTGAGAAAGCTTACTTTGTAAGCTTGGTAAGACAAGTGTCTTACTTAGCTTATAAAAATGACACCAAATGTGGTGTGGTGTAGCAAGTTGGGCCGTCCCATGTGTGGGGTGGGGCAAGATTTATCTTGTCTCATCCCACTAATTTACGGGTACTCCTCGATTCTAGTTTCCTCGATTTGCGTGCCCTCGGGTCGTTTTACGAAAAATGTTTTTATAAATTATGAATCAACGACACAAAACGAATCTAATAAAAATTGTCTCATCAAAAACGGAGTTTGAAAACGTAAATACGTAATCCTAAGGTTTCCGGTTTAATCGTAAAGGACGTTAATATAAAATCATAAGTCGTAATCTCTTCTCGTAAATTAGTGAGTTTATGAACCAACACAAATTTAAAATCTCAAAATAATATTCACGGACAAATTTATTTTCTGAAATGTCGGACTGTCACCAAAACGGTGTATGTAAACGTGAGCACGTAACGTAGAATCCTCCGGTTTAGACGTAGTCGATGCTACTTCAAGACGTAAATCTAATTTCTTCCCAAAAATAAGTGAGTTCATAATATAACATTAAAATAATGTTTTTAAATAATATCTGAGAATAAAATATCAACCATAAATTGACGGATTGTCACATAATAGGCTAAGCATCCACGAGTCTCATTCCTTGAGATTTTAAACTGTGGAGAACGAGAGATGATAGAGTCAATTATAAGTTTGGTATTCTTTCGTGAATTTATGTGAGTTAATTATGATCCTATTCTCCCATCGCTTGCTAATAAACTTATCTGCAATAAATAAGGTTGTACGATTTGAAAAGTTACATAGCTTCTAGCCCAAGATCGTTTAAAAGTTGCTCGGTATGGATTAGAGTTCATAGCCAAGGCATAACTTATTGAAGCGGGATGCGAAGATTGGCGAGTCCAAAAAGGTCCTAACAAGACATGAGGGCTACATTTTGTGGCTAAAGATCCCAAGTGATGTAAAGAATCATTTATCAAAGATCAATATGAAGGATCGAGACACACGACGAAAAGCAAAAACTCCAAAAAGATCATGGAGAAGTCTATCCAAAAAGGCCCTAACAAGGTATGAGGATAAATAGATCCAATTCCTAAAAGGAGGCGGATCGTTGTATATCAAAATCCCAAATAAAGATTGGAGAAAAATGAAGAAGTCATGGTCTAATTATGAAGAATCTCTCAAAATTTCAAGTGAAGAAATTCCTATTATGAAGAGAAGACCATTATTTCATGAACGTCTCTCAAGGTTTGAAGTATGAAGTCGCTGCCAAATATCGGTCCGAGAAAGGTCTCAAATCGCGAAGCGAGTTATGCCAAGATATGAACTTTATGAGGTCCCGAGAAGCAGATTTAAAAGATTTTGTCCTTTAGCTAACTATTGATTAAATCGTTCACTTTATTTTCGGCCTTAATAACTATCGAAATAAGTAAAAAATGCATCCTCGTGATCATTCAAGACAACAATAAAATATAAGAGATACACCTAGGAATAAGGGAGTCTAAGTGAATAATTGGCCCACATGAGTTCGTGTTAGTTTGCTAACTTATAATAACAATGATCTCGTTTTTAAGCTTGGTTTGGAGAAAGTGAAAACTTGAGGATGATGATCATTCATGACATTTTCAAAACCCAAGGTATGTTTTTGATTTCTTTACTTTGAATGTTCATAATTTTCTGTCTCTTTAATAAAGGCCAGTATGGATTGATTATGACGAAAAATGTAAACGTGCTTTGTAACTAATGCGTTGCATGAGGACATTGCAATGGTCAAGTGTAGGGGATTTGATAGGTGTGTAAACAACCATCCTTTTTACCACTTAATTACAATAATAACCGAGCCAAAACGTGTATTTTATGTCATTTATGTCGGAATTATGCGTGGTTTGTGTTTTTGTTGTGATTTAGGACGAAAATGTGAAAAGTGGAGAAAACACGGGCATTCACGGGCTTTTATCGAAGAAAAAGACGAAAGACGAAGTCAAGAAGTCAAGAGTGCAAAAAGAACGGAAGTCCAAGACCAATTCTGAAGATTTATCGAAGAAAAAGTCAAAAGACGGAAGTTTACTAAAAGCCGAAGAACTCAAGTCTAATTTATTGAAGAATTACAAGACGAGTTTAAAGAAATCCCGAGACAAAGTCATTAAAGTCCAAAATTTAAGAAGATTAAAGACTTAAGGACTTAATGTTGCAATTAAGGAAAGAGGAAAGAGGGAGGAAGATTCCTAAGCACTCCCTAATCTCCCCTATAAATAGATTAGGATTTATTTCATTTTCTTTTGTTGGCTAGTTTGACAAACTATGCTCTTCCACTTTAATGTCTGCACATTTAAATTTATGTCCATTTACATTAATTGTCTTGCACTTTAAATACATTTAATTTCAAGTAAGTTTCCTTTTAATTCTTGTTAATCTTTATTTTTATTGTCAATCTCCTATCTACCTGTCTTTATTTGATCTTAATCTTCATGCTTTATTGTTCATGTTTATGTTCTTGAGTTTTATTTGATTTAATTAAGTGGGTTTTGATTGTTTTGATTATTATTGTTAGTTTTATTGTTTTGGATTGATTGTTTATGATTAGTTGATTATTTGTTATTAGTTTGATTTAATCTTGTGGTTGATTTTGCTAAGTTTAGATTAGATTCGTATATATTTTGTTTCTCCTTGTTCTTCCCTGCTTGTTACTGTTTCCAGGAACATTCCGAATCAAGACTTAGTTCCGAATCAAGGTTTGTTTTTTGGTTATTCCGGATCAAGCTAAAAGTTCCGAATCAAGGCTTTTGTTTAGGAAGTTCCGAATCAGTAGAGTTCCGGATCGAGACAACTTCTTCCGGATCAACACCTTCATTCGGAACATTCAAAGTTCCGAATCAAGGCTTGTTCATTCGGAACCTATTCCGAACCAGTAGAAGTTCTGAACCAAGAAGAAGTTCCGAACCAAGGAGTTTTATTCAGAATAAGTAATTGTAACACCCCATTTTGATAATGGAAATGTCACATGCAATTATAGCGTGTCATCAAAGCATACAAGGAAAAATTTCTAAACATTACTTGACCATAAAAGGAAAATACTGGAATCAAACATCGGTAGTCCAAAAGTAAAGCTCATCACAAACAAACATAAGTATAGTAAAGGAAAGGACTAAACAATGTCCATAGCAAATGTATCATAAGAAAGGAAATGCATAAATTAAAGAAGGCTAGACAGCTTCCAGTCCATATGCACGTACTCTTAGTGTCTACGAGCGTCCCTGAGTACCTGCCGTTTTGGGAACATAGAAAAGGAAAACGGCTGAGCAAATACGCTCAGTGCACGGATGTAAAATAAGGCATGAATAGGATAAGCATATAACATATAACAGCGGAAGAAAACTAAGTCCCGAGTAACCTGGTTAAGTCTTGATAAAACTGGTTTTATAGTTTG
The DNA here is from genome assembly GCA_025667525.1 of Glebionis coronaria. Classification (NCBI taxonomy): domain Eukaryota; kingdom Viridiplantae; phylum Streptophyta; class Magnoliopsida; order Asterales; family Asteraceae; genus Glebionis; species Glebionis coronaria. Next base: position 51,889,610 of record CM046880.1, read on the forward strand.
AAAAGTCTTATGTTTATCTTGTAAAAACTGTTTGTCATATTTTACCATTAGCCAATATAGGTCATGAAAATCCACCGTGCATGAATACTTGGAGGGGTGACCTCGTCATGCAAATTAGAGGGGCTGCCTCTAATTTAATATACGGTTTTTTGGGTAGGAGGGATCAGCTCCTTGTGAAGGATGCAAGGCACACACCACATTCACCATGAAATCCTGACTGAAAACATGTAACTAGGATGCACCCATACGCCCCACATGATAAATATAATATAAATGGCCAAAACTTGAAGGGACGCCACGAGCAATCACTATGCCGTGGTGAAGTCATAACAACATTGCCTCTAATGTTATGGTTATGGTACCTCCATAACTAGGTGAAACTGGTCATGCATGTATATGGCTATAGGTATTCTTAATTAAACATAAGCAATCAAACAAGCAACTTATACTACAGGAAAACAGTTGGCTGCATACGGGGAATCCTAATAAGGAAAGAATGTCCATACTGAAAGGACGGGAATCCGTACCTTATGTCCAGTGAACGAAGAAGATGAACTGAGAGGAATCCTACTTCCGAATCACTAGTGCTACATAAATACATACATGAATAAGTATCTGCTTACTAAATACGTAGCTGGATTTATGTCATGTCTTAGCTTATTTTATGTGTTCTTACCATGTTTTACTGTTTTAAAGCCTTAAACCGTGTTTATCTTATATTTTGTTTAATCTGATTAAGTATTTCTGGTATTTCATGTATTATTATACTTACTGTGTAATAATAAGTAACTTTCCAAAAATAGCAGGTTTCCTAAAATAGAAAGTTTCCAAAGATAAAAAGTTTCCAAAAATAGAAAGTTTCCAAAAATAGAAAGTTTCCAAAAATAGAAAGTTACCAAAAATAGAAAGTTTCCAAAAATAGAAAGTTTCCAAAAATAGAAAGTTTCCAAAAATAGAAAGTTTCCAAAAATAGAATTACTGCATAAAATAGATAAGTTTCTAAAAATAGAAAGTTTCCACAAATAGATCAGCTGCCTTAATTAAATAAGTTTCCATAAATAGATTAGCTGCCTGAAATAAATAAGTTTCTAAAAATAGAAGGTTTCCATAAATAGATTAGCTGCCTTATTTAATTAAGTTTCTAAAAATAGAAAGTTTCCATAATTAGAAATAAGCTGGTTAAATAAGCTAAGTATATAAGCCTAAGTGTTTTCATGATTATTTTCTAAGTCATATGATATAATGTATAGTTTAATAATTATTTCATGTAATTAAATTAAACTATAGGTTAAAATATTTAATTTAAGTATAACATGTTTTAATTAAATAAAGTTAAATACTTAGGTTAAAACATGTATTATTATTTATTAATAATATAACCTAAGTCATGTTAATTAATTAATTATAATCATGGTTTTTAAATAATTAATTAATTATAAGTCTAAAATATAAAATACTTAGGTTAATTAATTTCATGATTATTAATAATTAAAAATAACCTAAGTCATGTTATTAAATTAATCATGTCACTTTATTAATTTAATTTTTAACATAAGATCATAAAAAATAAAACTAGCATACACCATGAACCGGATCTAGAATCAAAACCATGAACCGGACATGAAATCGACACCATACCCCGAACCAAATCGGGGTACCCATTGTCTTGATGCTTCCGTGGGACTCACACCAACCAACCGGGACCATATGGCCTCGGTGGTGGTCGGTTGGCCATACCGAAACCCCCTTCGGGTTCGGTGTAGGCTGCGGCCAAAACAAACACCCCTTACACCATACTTTTGATTTTATTAAACCTCAATTCATGTTAGATCTATGTTTATTTATTAGGTTTTTGTAAAAAAACATGACATGTTCTTGATTTATAAAAGATCAAAACAAATGAAAAGGTTTAAAAAGGATTTACCGAATCCGTGGATCAAAAGGACGGAGAACAAACACGATCACCAACTAATATTCCAAGATCCAAGATCAACAAACATCTCCTTATGGTGTTTTTAGGGTGGCGGCCAAAAAAGAAGAACAGAGTGGGTTTTAGGTTTTTGCTAAAATCTTCTGTGAATGTAAAAATGAGTAGTGTAAAAATCATTTAACCCTTTTAGCAAAAATTACAAATGGGCTTGGCCCATTTGTCCCTTGTAGCCGCGGGTAGGGGGGCCCCACTTCGGGTACCCGTACCTTTTTCCGTGTCTCGATGTTAAGTAATACGTTTGTGATTATTTGTGTTCGTGATTTAAGTGTTCTCGTTACGTAATTATCGTGATCTAATATATTTAATTACGCTCGTAATAAATATATATACGTAATTAATAATAGTTCGTGTTTTAATTACGTTCATGATTTCATGATCGCATGTTCGTGATTAATTATCATCAAATAATTATTACGTGCTCGTGCGTAGTAAATACTTATCGTGTTCTAACACGTACGTAATACGTAAAATCCTAACACGTAATCGTAATCATGCTATATTAGGAAAGTTTTAATCTACTACGTACGATCTTAAGGGTACTATTCATGGTAAAAGCATGCGGGTTTTACAACTCTTCCCCCCTAAAAAGAATAATTCGTCCCCGAATTATAGATAAAGTAAACTGGAAAAGAAGAACATACCCGAATTCAAAATATGAAATGAGGGTAAGAAGCCCGGATAGACTCCTCTGTTTCCCAAGTGGCTTCCCGCTCGGTATGATCCCTCCATAGGATTTTGACGAATGGAATCGTCTTCTTCCACATGACTCGTTCTTGTCTGTCAAGAAATCGTTCGGGTTCTTCTATAAAAGTGAGATCTTCATGTATTTGTTCCAGTGGATACTGAACCATGTGAAGGGGATGATACTGGTACCCTCTGAGTAAGGACACATGAAACACATTGTGCACATGCGAAAGCTGCAGAGGTAACGCCAATCGGTAAGATACTTCACCGACTCGTTCAATGATATCAAACGGTCCGATGAAACGAGGATTGAGCTTCCCTTTAATCCCGAAGCGTCTAACACCACGTACCGGTGAAACCATAAGGAAGACGTGATCTCCTACGTTAAAATGTATGTCCCTACGATGCTTATCGGCGTAACTTTTCTGACGTGACCGTGCTTCCTGAATTTTCTGCTTAGCTACTGCGATCTTCTCATTGGTCATCTCTATGATTTCTGGTACTTCAATTGTTCACTCACCAACCTGATCCCAGCTGATTGGGGCGTGACACTTTCTGCCATACAACATCTCAAATGGAGCACACTTGATACTTGCGTGCCAACTGTTGTTGTATGCAAACTCCACCAAACAGATGTAATCGTCCCAATCACCCGTCCATTCCAACGTACATGACCTCAGCATATCTTCCAATGTCTGAATGGTTCGCTCCGACTGTCCGTCCGTTTGAGGATGAAAAGCCGTGCTAAGCTTAAGTTGTGTACCCTAAGCTTTCTGCAGACTTTTCCGAAAGCGCGAAGTGAATCGAGGATGGATGGTGCACCGTGGAGTCTCATGATCTCTCTTCTGTACGTATCTGCGAGTTTACTTACCGGATCTTCCTTGCGGATCGGTAAGAAATGAGCTGATTTGGTAAGTCGATCAACGATAACCCAAATTTCATCGTGCTTCCTCTTGGTAGGCGGAAGACTAGTAACAAAATCCATGGTGATTTTGTCCCACTTCCACTCTGGAATGTCTAACGGTTGAAGGAGACTGCCAGATCACTGATGCTCGATCTTAACCTGCTGGCAGGTAAGACATTTGGAGACATAAGTGACCACATCTTGTTTCATACCACTCCACCAAAAGTACTGCTTGATGTCATGGTACATCTTAGTCGAACCAGGATGTATAGAGAATGGGGAGCTATGAGCTTCAGCTAACAAAGCTTCCCGGAGTTCTTGGTCATCTGGAACACACAGTCTCGTGCCCTGCCATACGATACCATATGCATCTACTCTGAATTCTGTCTGCTTCTCCAAATTCTGTACTATCGCCCAGATTTCTCCGTCATCCTTATGAGCTTCCTTGATCTTAGATAGTAACTCGGGTTCTACTCTAAGATTAGCCCAGTAACCATGCTGTCCACGTACCATGATCTCGATGTTTAGTCGTTCCAAGTCTCTGATGATTTCCTCTTTGATTTTAATGCCGTTGATCATTCCGGACTTCCTGCTAAGAGCATCTGCTACTACATTTGCCTTTCCGGGATGATACTGTAGATTAATGTCATAATCCTTCAACAGCTCTAACCATCTCCTCTGCCTCATGTTCAATTCACGCTGAGTGAAGATATACTTCAAGCTCTTGTGGTCCGTGAAAATGTCACATGATTCTCCATATAAATAGTGCCTCCATATCTTCAATGCAAACACCACAGCTGCAAGTTCCAGGTCATGCGTGGGGTAATTTTCCTCATAAGGCTTAAGCTTCCGTGAAGCGTACGCGATCACTTTCCCATGTTGCATGAGAACACAGCCAAGTCCCTTCCCCGATGCATCGCTGTAGATTTGAAATCCACCCGTACCAGATGGTAGAGTAAGAATAGGTGCAGATACTAGCTTCTGCTTCAGGTCTTCAAAGCTCTTCTCTCGATCTTCAGTCCAGACGAATTTCTCCCCTTTCCGCATCAGTTTGGTCAATGGTAGTGTTAGGCGGGAAAAGTTCTCCACGAACCTACGGTAATAGCCAGCTAAGCCTAAGAAACTGCGGACTTCCGCCGCTGATGTCGGTCTTGGCCACTTAGTAATGGCTTCAACCTTCGCTGGATCCATAGTGATTTCTTCTGCTGATACAATGTGACCTAAGAATGCCACCTTGTCTAACCAGAACTCACACTTGGAGAATTTAGCATACAACTGCTTCTGGCGAAGAATCTGTAGTACTGTACGAAGATGGTCTTCGTGTTCCTCCTTGGACTTTGAGAAAATCAAGATGTCATCGATGAAGACAATGACGAACTTGTCCAATAATTCATGGAAGATTCTGTTCATCAAATCCATGAACACTACTGGAGAATTTGTCTGGCCAAATGGCATAACTATAAACTCGTAGTGGCCATAACGGGTATGAAAGGCAGTCTTAGAGATGTCCTGCTCCTTGACCCGTAGCTGATGATAGCCTGACCTAAGATCAATCTTGGAGAAGTGTTTGGCCCCTTGGAGTTGGTCAAACAGATCGTCAATGCGTGGCAGTGGATATCTATTCCGAATGGTAATCTTGTTGAGCTCGCGATAGTCTATACAAAGACGCATAATGTCGTCCTTCTTCTTAACGAACAAGACCGGTGCGCCCCATGGAGATGCGCTCGGTCGAATGAAACCTCGTTCAAGAAGTTCTTGCAGTTGATCCTTTAGCTCCTTCAGCTCTATGGGAGCCATGCGATAAGGAGCCTTGGAGATTGGTTCAGCTCCTGGAATAAGCTCGATACTGAATTCCATTTCTCGTGCAGGTGGTATGCCCGAAAGTTCTGCTGGAAAAACATCTTGGAATTCCGACACTATAGGTTGATCCTGAATTGATGGAGATTCAGCCTCCATGTCGTGAACCGTAGTTAGATAACCCTCGCAGCCATGTGACAGTAGTGCACGCGCTTGCAGGGTAGATATGATTTGTACAGACCGTCCGGGTATGAACCCATTATGAATGTACTCTGGTGCATTAACATCACCGAAGATAACTCGATATGAATGGCAGTCTATGGTAGCATGATGCTTGGATAGCCAATCCATGCCCAAAATCATGTCGAAGTCATTCATGTCCAGCGGAAGTGCGTCGACAAGTCGAACCTTATCGTCAAATTCTAGGGGAAGACTCTTGTATACATGGGTGATTAATACAGAGTCCCTCAAAGGCGTGGAAATAGTAAGCCTATTTTCGAGTGGCATGGGGAGCATCCTAATGTTCTTAGCATGAGCAGTAGAAATAACCGAGTGAGTAGCACTCGTATCGAAAAGAACACATGCAGCTTGACCATACATATACAAGATTCCAGTGATGGTACCTATAGACTTGTTGGCCTGGTCTTGAGACGTCGTGTAGACACGCCCGGTAGTAGGAGGCGGCTTGGTATCAGCATGTCTTGATGTACCCTCCATCTCGCCCTTACGGCAATCCTTCATAATATGGCCAGGAAGACCACACTTGAAGCACGCATCAGTATTACGGCGACATGGTCCTTGGTGCCTACGGTGGCAAGTAGATCAAAGAGGATGAGTGAATCCTCCAGCAGGTGCTCTGGCTGGCTGGGAACCTGATGAAACATTTTACATAAGACATGATAATTGGGTACAAAGGAGAAAGCGGATAATCTTAAGATTGAATACCAGTGATAGCTGTACGGCTAGGCTACGAACCTCTCTGGTTCTGGTCCCTACCGTTTCCATGGTTCCTGGTAGAAGTTTGGCTAAAGTGTCAGAATATAAGTTATAACATGAAATCATAAGGAAAATGCTTAAGTATTAGGACCTGCTGCTGTTGGAGTGCCCAACGTTGTTACGGTAATTATCATTACCGCCACGCCTAAACGTAGCAGAATGGTCGTTAGTCTGACCGTTTCCCTTGGGCTGATGAGGCTGCTGCTGAGTAGCCGGCTGAGACCGGTCCCCAGTTTTCTGCCTGGAAGATACATTTAAGAGATGAATAATTGACATATATGGAAAGTATACGGATTGGTCACCGCTTGAATACGAAGGTTTACCTCTTGTCGGGTCTTTCAGCTTCTCCGAACTCATCCCTTTCCTGCAGCATCTCCAGCTTACGTGCTGCATCGGCCACTTGTGCTAAAGTGTTGAACGTAGCACACACCAGATTGTTTGCGACCGATGTGCGAAGAGCCCATCTAAAGTGATGTGCCTGTTCTTCAGGAGTACCTGCTGCCGCACCAAGGAACCCAGCTAAGCAAAGAAAGCGCTGCATAAACTCGTTGCTATTCTCCCTAGCTCTCTGTCGGATCCCATGGTACTCTCTCTTGAGCTTGTCCTGCTCAGCCTTGGGAAAGAACTGCTCCATCACCCTGTCCTTGAACTGAGCCCAAGTCAAACCAGCAACCCACTCGTCACCACCTTCAGACTGCATCAATGCTAACCACCAGTTTAGCACATCGCCTTCGAATCGATAGCATGCCAACCTCGCCTTGTATGCGGGGTCACAGCCCAGAGCATTGCAAATCTTCTCGATGTGAGCCAACCATCTTTCAGCATCGCTGGGGCTATCTGTCTTCTCAAAAGCTCGAGGGCGGAGCTTGTTGAATCTCTCCAGCCATACTGCTAATGTCACTGGAGGAGGAGGAGGAGGCGCCTGATTATGCTGCTGATTATTGGCAGCTTGAACTCAGCCCTGATGTCATTCCTCAGTTGAGGAAGCAAAGCTTGCATGGCAGCTTGAATTGCAGCATTGAGCTGCTCCTGTTCGCGTGTGAGAACCATCTGATAGTATAACATAAAAAATATGCTTAAACAGATCAAAACATAAAATATATATATATATATACATGAAAAAAATTATACTAAAATTTCACGAGAAAAATTTTATGCAAGAAAATTTTGTGTATGAATGCATGATGCAGTTTTATGAAAACTTTTGTATGCTCGAGAGTGAACGCCTCTGGTCAGTTCACCCAAAACAAAATACATAGTGAGGGGACACCTATGGGTTGGTCCCAAATTTAAAAGTTTCGATAAAACACATGCGACTAAATAGGGCCAGTCCTGTACCAACCATTACTTAGTCAAAAATCTGCGACAATGACATGTATATGTATGCTTAAAAATGATGAATGCATGAAAACAACTGTCAGTTCTAAGAAGACCGTAGTGACTACCCACTAATCACAGGTCATATTTGAGAGCCTACAGGTCGAAGCCTTGGCTCTGATACCATAATTGTAACACCCCATTTTGATAATGGAAATGTCACATGCAATTATGGCGTGTCATCAAAGCATACAAGGAAAAATGTCTAAACATTACTTGACCATAAAAGGAAAATACCGGAATCAAACATCGGTAGTCCAAAAGTAAAGCTCATCACACACAAACATAAGTATAGTAAAGGAAAGGACTAAACAATGTCCATAGCAAATGTATCATAAGAAAGAAAATGCATAAAGTAAAGAAGGCTAGACAGCTTCCAGTCCATATGCACGTACTCTTAGTGTCTACGAGCGTCCTTGATTACCTACCGTTTTGGGAACATAGAAAAGGAAAACGGCTGAGCAAATACGCTCAGTGCACGGATTTACAATAAGGCATGAATAGGATAAGCATATAACATATAACAGCGGAAGAAAACTAAGTCCCGAGTAACCTGGTTAAGTCTTGATAAAACTGGTTTTATAGTTTGAAAAGTCTTATGTTTATCTTGTAAAAATTGTTTGTCATATTTTACCATTAGGCAATATAGGTCATGAAAATCCACCATGCATGAATACTTGGAGGGGTGACCTCATCATGCAAATTAGAGAGGCTGCCTCTAATTTAATATACTGGTTTTTGGGTAGGAGGGATCAGCTCCTAGTGAAGGATGCAAGGCACACACCACATTCACCATGAAATCCTGACTGAAAACATGTAACTAGGATGCACCCATACGCCCCACATGATAAATATAATATAAATGGCCAAAAACTGAAGGGACGCCACGAGCAATCACTCCGCCGTGGTGAAGTCATAACATCAGTGCCTCTAATGTTATGGTTATGGTACCTCCATAACTAGGTGAAACTGGTCATGCATGTATATGGCTATAGGTATTCTTAATTAAACATAAGCTATCAAACACGTAACTTATACTACGGGAAAACAGTTGGCTGCATACGGGGAATCCTAATAAGGAAAGAATGTCCATACTAAAAGGACGGGAATCCGTACCTTATGTCCAGTGAACAAAGAAGATGAACTGGGAGGAATCCTACTTCCGAATCACTAGTGCTACATAAATACATACATGAATAAGTATCTGCTTACTAAATACGTAGCTGGTTTTATGTCATGTCTTAGCTTATTTTATGTGTTCTTACCATGTTTTACTGTTTTAAAGCCTTAAACCGTGTTTATCTTATATTTTGTTTAATCTGATTAAGTATTTCTGGTATTTCATGTATTATTATACTTACTGTGTAATAATAAGTAACTTTCCAAAAATAGCAGGTTTCCTAAAATAGAAAGTTTCCAAAGATAAAAAGTTTCCAAAAATAGAAAGTTTCCAAAAATAGAAAGTTTCCAAAAATAGAAAGTTACCAAAAATAGAAAGTTTCCAAAAATAGAAAGTTTCCAAAAATAGAAAGTTTCCAAAAATAGAAAGTTTCCAAAAATAGAATTACTGCTTAAAATAGATAAGTTTCTAAAAATAGAAAGTTTCCATAAATAGATCAGCTGCCTTAATTAAATAAGTTTCCATAAATATATTAGCTGCCTAAAATAAATAAGTTTCTAAAAATAGAAGGTTTCCATAAATAGATTAGCTGCCTTATTTAATTAAGTTTCTAAAAATAGAAAGTTTCCATAATTAGAAATAAGTTGGTTAAATAAGCTAAGTATATAAGCCTAAGTGTTTTCATGATTATTTTCTAAGTCATATGATATAATGTATAGTTTAATAATTATTTCATGTAATTAAATTAAACTATAGGTTAAAATATTTAATTAAAGTATAACATGTTTTAATTAAATAAAGTTAAATACTTAGGTTAAAACATGTATTATTATTTATTAATAATATAACCTAAGTCATGTTAATTAATTAATTATAATCATGGTTTTTAAATAATTAATTAATTATAAGTCTAAAATATAAAATACTTAGGTTAATTAATTTCATGATTATTAATAATTAAAAATAACCTAAGTCATGTTATTAAATTAATCATGTCACTTTATTAATTTATTTTTTAACATAAGATCATAAAAAAATAAAACTAGCATACACCATGAACAGGATCTAGAATCAAAACCATGAACCAGACATGAAATCGACACCGTACCCCAAACCAAATCGGGGTACCCCTTGTCTTGATGCTGTCATGGGACCCACAACAACCAACCGGGACCATATGGTCTCGGTGGTGGTTAGTTGGCCAAACTGAAACCCCCTTCGGGTTCGGTGTAGGCTGCGGCCAAAAACAAACACCCCTTAAACCATACTTTTAATTTTATTAAACCTCAATTCATGTTAGATCCATGTTTATTTATTAGGTTTTTGTAAAAAAAAACATAACATGTTCTTGATTTATAAAAGATCAAAACAAAAGAAAAGGTTTAAAAAGGATTTACCGAATCCGTGGATCAAAAGGACGAAGAACAAACACGATCACCAACTAATATTCCAAGATCCAAGATCAACAAACACCTCCTTATGGTGTTTTTAGGGTGGCGGCCAAAAAAGAAGAAGAGAGAGGGTTTTAGGTTTTTGCTAAAATCTTCTGTGAATGTAAAAATGAGTAGTGTAAAAATCATTTAACCCTTTTAGTAAAATTTACAAATGGGCTTGGCCCATTTGTCCCTTGTAGCCGCGGGTAGGGGGGCCCCACTAGGGGTACCCGTACCTTTTTCCGTGTCTCGATGTTAAGTTATACGTTCGTGATTATTTGTGTTCGCGATTTAAGTGTTCTCGTTACGTAATTATCTTGATCTAATATATTTAATTACGCTCGTAATAAATATATATACGTAATTAATAATAGTTCGTGTTTTAATTACGTTCATGATTTCATGATCGCATGTTCGTGATTAATTATCATCAAATAATTATTACGTGCTCGTGCGTAGTAAATACTTATCGTGTTCTAACACGTACGTAATACGTAAAATCCTAACACGTAATCGTAATCATGTTATATTAGGAAAGTTTTAATCTAGTACGTACGATCTTAAGGGTACTATTCATGGTAAAATCATGCGGGTTTTAAATTAATTATTCCGGATCAACACCTTCATTCGGAACATTCAAAAGTTCCGAATCAAGCTTGTTCATTCGGAAGTATTCTGGATCAGTGAAGAGGTGTTTCATTCGGAACATTCAAAGTTCCGAACCAAGAGAATATTCCGAATCAATTGAAGTTCCGAATCAGTAAAAGTTCCGAACGAAGGATTTATTCCGGATAAGTGACATATTCCGAATAGAGAATTTGTTCCGGATCAATGATTTTGGTAAATATTCCGAGTGAAGGAGAATCATTCCGAACGAAGGTGACATTCCGGATGAGTGATTATTCCGAACGAAGGATTATTCCGAATGAGCTGTTTTCAGGTTCTTTTTAATTTCAGTTTTTAACTTACTGTTTTTAATTCTCAAGCTTTACTTTCCCGCCTTTTTACTTATTTGCACTTTAAGTTTACTTGCCTTAGATTTATTTTAGCCTTGCCTTAGTTTAAGTTTTAGTTGCGTTTTAAGTTTGCCAGAGTTAGATTTAAATTAACGTCATTTACTTTTACGTCTTTGCACATTTATTTTAAAACAACCAAAAATATTCTTTTTCACCAAGAACAACTGAGTCGTACTTTGAACCGGAAATCAATTCTTTAAGATACCGAGAAACGAACTTTTCAACTAGTAAAATATCCACATTATTCCCACTATCGAAGCGGAGAATTTTGAGATTAAGAGCGGAATGCTTTCTTTGATACAAGCTACGAAGTTTCGAGGTCGTGAAGCCGATAATCCTCACGACCATTAATAAGTGTGAAAACACTTATCCTTTTACAACTTATTTCCAATAATAACAAGACCAAAACGTGTATTTTATGTCGTAAAAGTCGGAATTATGCGTGGTTTGTGTTTTTATTGTGTTTCAGGATAAAAATATGAAAAAGTGAGAAAACACGGGCTTTTATCAAAGAAAACGACAAAAGACGAAGTCAAAAGATCAAGAGTGTAAAAAGAACGGAAGTCCAAGGCCTATTCTGAAGATTTATCGAAGAAAAAGTATGAAGACGGAAGTTTAATAAAGTCGAAGAACTCAAGTCTAATAGAAGAAGAAAATTATAAGACAAGTTCAATTTATATCGACAAATCCCGAGACAACGTCGACAAAGTCGAAGAAATTAAAAGACGGAAAGACAAAGAAAGAAAGAGAGGAAACAACAACAACTTCCCCTCCTCCTATAAATAGTCATTTACTCCTTCATTTTGAGTGGTTAGAAAATTAGGAGTAGATTAGTTTAGGATTAGGAGTAGCTTAATACTTTCTCTCTATAGCTTTTCTTAATGTTTTTCAAGCTTTTTCATTAATCTTGTAATTTGAATCTTTAATCATCTTAATTTCAAGCTTTTTCAATTAATCATTCTCATTCTACCTTTCTTAATCTTTTTAATCTTGTTTCAATTTGATAATCATGTAGTTTATTAATCATGTTCTTGTTTAATTGATGTTTGTGTTTGATTGTGCTTATTGATCTTTTAATGTTTGATTTTTATAGCTTATAGTATTTTAGTGCTTATTGTCTTAATCTTTTTATTTTAAATTAAGTGATTATTAGTTAATTTTTATAAAAAGTTTTTTTTAAATATTTTTATTATTTAGTGTTTTTAAAAGGTTTTAAATTTTAGCTTATTAGCTTTTTCTTAAAATCTTTTTGGTTAAGTTTTTGGATAAGTGCTTATTAGATTTTAGCTTATTTTCATTTTGGTCATTTTTAATTATTCCGAACTAGTAAACCCCAACATTCTGGATAAGCTTGCAAAATTTTATTCCGGATAACATGTGAAATCTCATTCCGGATAAGCTAACATTTGGATCCCGGATAAGAAGAAAAATAAACCCGGATAGTGGAATAAATATTTTCTCGGATAATATTTATTCCGTATAAGCTTAAGAAAAACATTCCATATAGGGTTTTGATAACTAAACATTCTGTATAAGGTTTTGTCATTATTTCGTATAAGGCTAACTAGCAACATTCCGTATAACAAGTAATAGAATGACATGCTAGCCTAGTAGCTAGCTTAGTTTTGGCGCCAATTTCAGCTAGTAGGTTGCTAGCTTAAGCTAGCTGCCTGTTAGCTTGTTTATTTATTATTTTGTTCCGTAATTGTTTAGTTTAATCTGAAAGTTGTTCTGATTTTATTTCTGAAAGTTATGTATTTTTAGTTGAATTTTTCGTCTAATTTTAAAATTAATATTTTTTCGTAAAGTTCAAGTTTTATCTTTTATTTAGTACCCGCTTTAGGTTTTGCCTCGTTTAGCTTTAAAGTACCATCTTAGTTTTATTCTCTCCTTTTTCATTAAGTAAACTTTATTTTCGAGTCGATAGTTAATTTCGTCTTTTAGTTTTATTTTTATTAATTGTTTCGTTTTAATGTACGTTTATTTATTCGTTTTGCTCCTTTATTGTTAGTTATTTGTTTTAAGATTATTTTAATTACGTTTTGCCTTTACCTTTTTAGTAGAAATAGAAACCAAAACCTTCTTTTTGTTAACCAAAGACGACTGAGTCACACTTTCAACTGGTAATCAATTCGAATTGAATCGAGACGAACAAATTTTCATACTTAGCAAAAACTTAGTATTAACCATATTCGGAATTTTGATCGTTTTGGCCACGAGCAAGTTTAAGAACGTCGAAACTGATGTCGTCAAGCTTATGCTTTTTCCATACTCGCTCGATGGTACCACCAAGGATTGGTACAAGAAAGAACCACCTAATTCCATAATTACGTTGAAGGATCTCGTTTCCAAGTTCGTTAATCATTTTTTCCCACCGTCTAAGACAACGTTTTTCAAAAACGAGATTACGAGATTTGAGCCAAAACCGAATGAATCATTTAGAGACACGTGGGATCGTCTTAAGGAATTGCTTAGGCAATGTCCTCACCATGGATTTTCTGAGTTGTACCAAATCGATACGTTTTACAACGATCTTAGTTTTCAAGAACAAGATTCGTTGAATTCCGCCGCCGGTGGCAACTTTTTGTGCAAACTCTGAAAGACGCTTTAATGGTTATCAAGAATCGATCCAAGGTTTACCAACTCCGCAACGCACCGATTGTTGCCAATGTCGCCAATTTTAGTAATTCTAATCGCGACATTGAGAGAGTTGATGCGAAAGTCGACAAGTTGACGAATGTGTTTACGTCTTTTCTCATTGAGATGCTAAAGAAAAACGCTCCCGCTACGGTGAAAGCGGTTGAGGCATCGTGTACGCTTTGTGGTGGGCCTCATAATTATTACGAGTGTGCGGCTACGGATGGCCAAACGTCGAGTGTTAACGCGTTAAACAACAATTTTCAAAATCAAAATAACGCGGGTCCATCACAAGGAAATTTTAATCAAGGCAACAATTTTTCGAATCAAAATCGTAACAATTATCAAGGAAATAATCAACAAGGAAATTTTTCGAATCAAGGAGGTTATAATCAAGGTCGTAATTTGAATTGGCAAAACCGAGATAACAACAACAATCAAAACTCGAGTTTTCAAAAAAAACAACAATCAAGGAAACAATTTTTCAAGTGGTAATCAAAACAATTTTCAAAGAAGTAATCAAAACCAAGGGAACTTTAATTCAAATCAAAATAGTTCGTCAAACGATTTTCAAGAATACATGAAAACGAATAAGGCTAATATGAGACGTTTAGAGGGACAAATTGGTACTTTGAAAAACGACTTTTCTAATACTTTGAAAAATCAAAACACGAAGATTGAGCAAGGACAAATTGATATTAAAAAGATGTTTTCGGCTATTATGAACAAAGCTCGAGTGCATCATCGAGTTCGTAACCTAATGACACAGTTGCTAGTCCGAAGGAACAATGTAAAGCCGCCTCGTCTCGTGAGAAAAGTCGTGTGATTACCCCTACCCTTGATGGATTTTGAGTTGTTCCTTCTTCTCAACCGTCGACTTCTAAGACGTCTTCTTGTTCTAAAGTTGATGGGGTGAACGTGGTGACCAAGGAAAAGAGTGCACACCCTTGTGTACCTCAATTTCCATCCACGATTTAAAAAGAGAGTTTTATTGACCTAACCAATGTAACCCTTGAAGAAACTTGTGCATCGATCCTTCTTAAAAAACCCAAAAGGCATATGCCGAGAAAGGAAGAGATCCGAGCTATTTTATACTACCTTGTGATTTTTCCGAGATTGAGGGATGTTTAGCCTTGCCAATTTAGGTGCTAGCATAAATCTCATGCCTCATTCTCTTTGGAAATTGATGAGATTGCTTTCACTTACCCCCATGAACATGACAATCGAGCTTGCAAATTGTACGCCACTTATACCAATTGGAATAGCCGAGGATATCTGTGTCAAAGTTGGAAAGTTTGTTCTTCCCGCGAATTTCGTCATATCCGATTATGAGTGTGACCCTAAATGTCCCATTATTTTAGGTCGGCCATTTTTATCAACGGCTCGAACCGTAATCGACATCCACGAGGGGAGACTTACTATGAGATATGGGGATGATAAAATGGACTTTTTCGCAAATAAATCCCAAGTTTCAAATGATCATGATAAAACCGAGGTTTCAAAACCTAATGTTTCAAATTCTAATGATTTCAAAATGTTAACTTTAGCGGAAAATATGAGGCTTGACGCATGTTTTGAAAGAATTAAAATGAACGGTTTTAAAGATGATGATTTTAATGATAAAGAATATGTGTACCTAATTCAAAAGGGTATTCGTAGATTTATGGATGAAAAATCACTTTGGGATGTATTTGGCGAAACAAGTGAAAAACCAATTCCGAAGGGCGACGTTAGTGCCATCACGACAATGACCAAAATGGACTCGTCTTCACCACCTTCGAAGGACCGCGTCTTTGAGGCTTCAACTTCTAACTCCATGGAAGTGCCTCCATTTCCTAGCCCAACACCTGTTGAGGCTAAAGGTTTCATCGACATCGATCCTCTCGTCTTAGAAAAGTCACCTAAGCAAAGTCATTCGACTTGTAAGACCTGGTTGTGAGTGCTCACATCGACTCTTTCTTTGATGATGACGATGGCGATTTTGCCGAGATTGATCACGTGCTTAAAAATCCACATGCAATTTTTGATTCTTCTAAAAAGAATTGTGGTAAGTACGATGATTACGAGTTCGATCCCGAGATTGAGGAAATTATCGAACGAGAGCTAGCTCTTTTGCCTCCACTCCCACCTACGAGTGAGGCTGATTTTTCCAAGATCGACGATGAACTTAATGAGTTGGAATGTCTAATTTATGATGACGAACCAACTCACGTGACCCAAAATCTAATTCTCGAGGAGTTAGCTAATCAACACTCCTCAAATGAGAATTACGTTTACCACATTCGTGAGGATTTAACTTATGAACAATCCCCACAAATGAATGATGGTTTCATGCTTGATTGTGATCTTTTCGAGAGAGTTTCTAAGATACTCAAGGAGGGGAATGACAAACCTTGGTTTGACAAGCCTTTCTTTGATGAAGAAATTGAAGAGATCGACGTTCATGAGGTTGACGAGTATGTAGACCCCGAGGGGGCGGTGTTCTTTGTTGATCGACGTTTTGAGAACTTATACAATCCACCTCCCCCTATCTGCGACTTAAATGTGAGGATTTTTAGCGTGACCAATTTTGAATTAGAAACGCCAAATATTTTCGACATAATCAAATCGTGTTTTCATAAAGAGTTTTTGAACGATGATAAAGGAAAGGATTTTAAATGTGATTTAAAAGATTTTTCTACATGTTTAACTCCGTCATCACCGCGTTTTATGAGTACTACCACCTCGTCTACTCCTTTTGACGATGGTGTGTGTGGTTTTAGTGTGGGGGAAGCCCCGTATGTTTCTTCACACTTTACCACCGAGGACGAGATATTCGATCCCGGAATTGCTTGTAAAGGGAAATCTCGGTCTTCTACCGATGCAATAAATAGAAATCTTATTCATTTGCTTGGTGTGAGTCTACCTCGAGTAGCTCATGATTATGCCTTACCCATTTCCCCACATTTCTACTTCTCATCTCTTTTCTTTAACCCCTTTGAGGTTCCCCTATCGGTTGAAGTAGCGTTGTTTCGTCCTTCATCTGAAAACGAAGACGCTATCTTTGACTCCGGTATACGTTTATCGGGTTTTTAAAGTACTCCACGTACTTTTGGGCATTGTTTATCATGTAAGCCCCACCAAAAATGACCAAACCATGATTATCCTAAATGATCACATTTATGGGGATTCGAGTCGAGCTTTTGACTCGGTTATCAAAAACAAGGTGCCTCGTGGGGGATTCTCATGCTTATCCTTGTAAATATTATTGCTTTCTAATAGTGTAACGAGGGGACTTGTGCTCTTCCAAACTTTGTTCCGTGGTTGTTTGTGATTGTGATTTATTAGGTTCATCGTCGTCATTGAAGCCTCTCGTGTTCGTTTTACGGATCACTCAAGCTTCGATCGTTGCCTTTGGAGATTCCGATATCCGATGATATCCTTTTATGTTCTAACGTTTATCTTATTAGCATAATTCATAAACGGCTTTTAGGTTATTAGTTTTACCCTTTCCATGCTCGAGATTAAGCATTCGACTTCGTCTCTAGTATGGAGGTGTTCCACCCCTAGACTCGAAACATTGAGGACAATGTTTAGTTTTAGTATGAGGGGTGAGTAGATACTTCACCTTGCTTACGTCACCATGCAATCCAAATTTAATCTTTTTTTGTTAACGTTTTATTCAAAATAAGGCTAAAAATGGCCAATTTTTAAATTTTTTCTTGTTTTTCATAAGTGTTCAAGACACGAATGTAAGGTTTCCGATGGTGAGAATAAGAGTAATTTTTGACTCGACCGTGCGTGTTGAGCACTTAGCTTCGATTCCTTAACTTTTTAGGCTAAGTCTCTTAAATGAGGACGAGAAATGATAGAGTTATTTATAAGTCTCGTAATCTTTCACTGTAAAACCAGCATAAAATTCATGAAGACATTAATTACATGAAAACATGGATTAATTAAAAACTTTATAATTTATTAATACACGACAAGTATTATGAACATAAAATGAATAAATACAAGTATTACCTAAATTACTTAATTTATTTAAGGACAAGTGTTTATGTATAATAATATTAAAAGATACATACAAATTTAATTTATAAATGTCACATGATTAAAAATGGCAAGCAAATATTCATATTGGAAGCAATACACATTTTTCTTAACTGTCCGGTCAAAGTCGTTGGTGACTAAATCAAAACGCCATTAAGCCACCCTATAATTGCGCTCGTCAGTTTCAAGTTAATATATATATATATATATATATATATATATATATATATATATATATATATATATATATATATATATATATATATATATATATATATATATATATATATATATATATATATATATATATATATATATATATATATATATATATATATATATATATATATATATATATATATACATATATATATATATATATATATATATATATATATATATATATATATATATATATATATATATATATATATATATTGTATGGAAGTTTTAAAGTTTTCATTTTGTGAAATAATATCAGTCATTATTATATCAAGATACTACAACCTTGAATGTCACTTCAAGTTTTGAGGGTAAAATTTAGAGGGTTAAGGTTGTGACATATCTTGTCCGTGCCACTTCTCAAGTTTGTGTTGATTTCGTATCCGCGTTCATCGCCACACATTCTTGTTCCTTTCGAACAACCATTGTTTCATTTGAAGGTAAATCATGAATCTGATTTTGTATATAATAATACATTCGTTTTTCTTACCATGTCAGCTATGATTTATCATTTGTATTGCGTTAATAATTACACGAAACATTGCGTACTTATAATATCATACATAATTTAATTCCACCAATATAATAAAATATCTATTAAGATTTTGTGTTCCTAAATATAAACCATATTGGTACATCACTAAGATTTGAAAAAAAAGTCGTTTGTTAACTCGATTGCGTCTTTTATCGATGGAAAATATGAGTCACGTCATTAACAAATATTGTAACTACAAATTTAAATAGTTTTGTTCTGTTTAGAAGATTTGTCATGGCGTTACAGTTCGTTTATTATAATGAGATGGTTTTGAAAATAAGATAGATCAATTTATAATTTCAACATAAATACTAATCATTGAATTTATTTTGAATCTTCTAAACTAGTACTATATTGCAACTTGTGTTTTTCTTAAATTAACATTAATGGCATGTGATGTGTGTTTTACGTTTCAACAAGTCAAGTGACATTCATTCTTAGTAATGAGTCTTTGTAGTCATTAATGGTATTAAACTAAGGCATCTCATAAAATTAATGGGAATAATATAATACTATATTAAGCGAATGGTTAAACCATAAGTAGTATTTAGTTCACTCCATATTAATAACTTGTAGTTGATTTTTATTAATCACCAGCACATGATCAATCCATTTAGATCATATGATCGGGAAAATAAATTTGGACATTCTTTAAACGTTAAGATTAGCTAAGGTACGGATTTTCCGTCCTTTCAGTAAGAACTTCCTTTCTATGCATGATTAGGATTTCCCGTCTGCAGTCAAATGTTTTCCCCAGTACATGTTATAAATTATTAGAAATTACTTAAATAACTAAGATATTGCCTGAGCCTTATATACAAGCATGACCAGTTAGTTGTACTAGTTACGGAGTTACCGTAACCATGACACTTGAGGCACTGGTGTCGTGACTCACATGCAGGAGAGTGATATCCTGCATCGTCCCACTCAGCTCAGCTTGGCCATTTTATCAGTATTATTAGTGGGGCGTATAGATGCATCCTAGGCTTATCAGTTTACAGTTATCAGGGTGAATGTGGTGTGTGCTCTACATCCTTCACATTGGAGCTGATCCCTCCACCCAGCATATTATTTAGAGGTCACCCCTCTACAGTATGATGAGGTCACCCCTCTATAGCATGACGAGGTCACCCCTCTATGTATTCATGCAACAGTTGTTACCGCACATGACCTATATAAGCTCTTGGCAATTAAAATACAGTAAATGCATGTTTTTAGATTTAACAGATAACAGTTCAGCTTTATTATTTATAATTCAGACTCTTCAGATTATACACAGATTTCCGCTGCAACTTTACTCATCAGTATTACAGCTTCAGTATTTTTATTATCTGCTTCATTTCAGTATTCCTTATCATGTTTTATATTCGTTCACTGAGCGTTATGCTTAGCCGTAGTTCCTTTCATGTTCTAACGGCATGTACACCAGGACGCTCTTAGGATTCAGAGAGCATGTGCATTCGGATGGAATCTATCCAGACTTATTACTTTATGCACTCCTTACATTATTCTGTTTATTTGGACATTGTTTAGTCTTTTCTTCAGTATTTACTTTTCATGTTTTGAGCTTATTCGAGGATTACCGATGTTTGATTCCGGTATTTCCTTTATGGTCAGTTAATGTTTTAGGACACTTACCTTATGCTTTGATGACACGCCATAAATACACGTAACGGTCCACTTATCAAAGTGGGGTGTTACAATTATAGTATCAGAGCTATAGGTTTGACCTGTAGGCTCTAAAACTTGACCTGTGACTAGTGGGTAGTCACCAGGAACTTCCCAGATTTTTGGCGTTGTTATCTTTTATGTTTCTCATGCATTTATCAGTCAGTTTTCTTCATTTATCAGACAGTTTTCTTAAAGTTTTTGACTAAGTAAAAGGTTGGTACATGACCGACCATATTTAGTCGCATGTGCTTTTCATTCAAATTTTGTTTTGGTGAACCGACCCATAGGCGTTCACCCTTGTCGTTCAGATATATTTTCTATATTGATGAACTGACCATGGGCATTCATCCTTACTCATATCAGATTCATGTTTTCAGTCAAATTTTATTAGGTGAACTGACCCATATGCATTCACTATTTATCAGGTCAAATTTCATGATTTTCAGTCGAAGGATATCTTGTGAACGATCCATAGTTGTTCACCTTTATCATGTCATGACATTTTATAAGTTTTGACTGGTATGGGTTAGACTACAGCCAACCATATTTATTCCCATATGGTAAATTTCTATACATGACAGTTCTCATGAAATTTTTACATGTATGGATCGAACCATAATCGCCCATACTTAGTCACAGGTTTTATTCTTTAAATTATGTGGATTGAACTATAGCCATCCACACCAGTTGTTGCTAAACCTTAGTTTATCATGATCTTATGTTCCTTGTAACAATATAGTTATCACAATCCCAAGTTGATGTCGTTTTCACGCTGATTCAGTTTCATGTCTCCTTACGAGGGTTTTATTTTCAGCAGAGTGATAATGTTTTCATGCTAAGACACAAAAGGATTTCAGTAAAATCCTGTTTCATTATAAATCATGTTTGGTCTTCATAGGTCATGTCTTTATGTTGACCATTGTTGAAATTCCGTTTAATCATATTCTTGAACCTTTATAAACCAGCATTAAGTATATGCAGGAATTACCAGGCTATCATGTTGTTTCAAGTTCAGTTTGCTAACCAGTTAAATCAAATTATCCCCATTTACCATGTCAGACGGTCGACACCAGTATCGATCATCTAAAGAAATTCCCACCAGTGTCATGTACAGCATTCCATATGTAATCCTTGTACAGTGTCTCAGTTATACTCCATGTACAGTATTTCATGTGTACTCTACGCATAGTGTCTCAGATATGCTCCATGTGCAGTATTTATTCTGTACTTCATGTACAGTAGTCCAGGTGTACCCCATGTACCCTAATCCATGGATATTGCTAATCGAACCTCAATCATCTCAGGCGTTTCCACTTGCCGATATTCTACTAGATGCTGATGCTGCTCGTGAGTTGAAGATTTTACTAGATATTGATGCTGCTAACACTTTGAAGACCTCACAATTGCTGATGCTGCTGATACTTTGGAGATTTCTCAAGATGCTGATGCTGATGTTGTTTATACTATGAAGACTCTACAAAACAAGGACGAAAACTATAAACTTGAAATTTCTGACAAGAATAAATTTCTACCATCAGACACTACCACTTCATTCCATGCATTCACTTTCATACCTAGATGTCGCACTTCACTCAGCTAACCTTTCATTCAGAAGAGTGTGAACCAGAACCCAACCAGCCACTCAGCAAAATAGTTACATGAATCACGGTCATGATAATGACCGTCATTAATTCACAGACAAAACAGTAGTGACAACCACCGTGCTTATAATTAATCTGTCAGTAACCATCGGAACTTCGTAACAGAAGTGACCAGAAATACAAAAGTCAGTAGTTTAACCGGTCCGCCAATCCTAGAAGTTACCAAAAAAAATTCAGCCTTGTCCAGATTCATCCACTAAAACACATGTCAAGAAATCAGTCAAGACATGGGTCTCAGGTATCATTCCGGAAGACACATATCAGGACACTAGTCATGGTACACGTCATATGAATCTTTCCACAAAATACGAGTCAGAACTCATAACTCCAGTATGTTCTAAACCAGGCCCTCAGTAATTCGGGGTACCCTTCAGAAAGGGGTATACCGTTCTATTATACCATGCATGAATCAGATCATCTAAAAATTCAGTCACCACCACTAGAGTATTATTCAGGTTAAACACGCAGTATTCATTCTGTGAGGTTCTAGACGAACATATTCAATGAAAAGTCTTCGTTTTTACTTCACATGTTCCTATGTTAGCTTTTTCTTAAATCAGGTAGTTACCTGCCTCTCGGACAGAAAGGACTCAACAGTATCACCATATTTACAAAGTCTTTTCCTTCCGGTTGAAGACGAGATTTGTCTTACTAACTCCTGATTTGTTCATTATATTTCTGCCAGAGAAATCAGTACAAATTGTTTCAGTTGTACAAGCATGTGAATTATTATCTTATAGCTGCGAAGACTTCTAATCACCATTCATGATGTGACTTCTGAAAATTCTTAAATTCATGATCATCAGTTTATCCCAAAGTTTCCAGATGTCATTCCAGAAGGTTTTCCAAGAAATTCCTTCCTAACCACGAGACAGAGTTTAACATCGAGCTTGTCTCAAGGACATAAACTGTTTTCAGAACTCTTTATTCCAGGGCTTCAACTAAGTTAAAAGAGTTACAGCAATTGCTGCAAAGGTTACTAGAACAAGGCTTTATTCTCTCTAACGCACCACCAGCAGGTGTACCGATTCTGTCTATCAGAAAGAAGGACGGTAACATGAAATAGTGTATTGATCACTGAAAATTTTACAAGATCACCATTTGTAATCGATGTTTATTCCACAAATAGAAGGTTTATCTGACCTGCTACGATGCCTTGAGCATTTTTTCAGAAAAATTCCCGATCATACTACCATCAGTGGTGAGAGGAAGAACGCGATGTTCTCCAGACTGCTGTTGCACATACTATAGTCTCTCAAAAATTTAGATCCATACTCATGAGATCCCTAATGCTCCAACTATATTATAAAAATTTATGACTAAAATTTTTCCCATGAATTCTCAAACAAAATCGTAAGTATATTTATTGATCACATTCTGATCTACTAAATCCTAAAGAAGAACGCGAGATCATCTTCTCACGGACATGCATATTTTCAGATAGGAGGAAATTATATAAGCAGCTTTCCAGATGTATATCCCTGATGAACAAAGTGGCATTTCTGAGCCACCCTATTTTAGCAGAAAGAAATTTAAGACAATCCTGCGAAGGTGAAGGCCATCACCTGATGGTCCCGACCGAAGCCTGTGAACGAAGTACCAAATTTTCTAGAACTTAATTGACTGCTACCACAGAAATTGCTGACAGTTGTCCCTAAAAAAAATTTCCATGACTATTCAACCAGATTTCCACCAGAATGTCCCATAATCAGGCAGAATTTTGGTAGAAGCAGTATCACACATTGATGCCGCTATGCTCATACCTAGATGCCTGACATATCGTAGGTTCAAGATAGAAGACCAACATGTTAATGAGTTATTACAACCATTAGAAATTTCTGAAAAGAAATGAGACAAGTTTCCCATATAGTCGTTATCAGATTTCCACAGACTCAGAAGAAGTATGATACTATCTAATTCATTGTCGACCAGTTCTCCCAGTCGACACGTTTTCTTTCATCCAAAATGATTATGCAGTAGCAGATCTGTAGGAAATTCAGCAATAGATCATACGATTACAGGGTATTCCATCAACAATCATGTCAGATAGAAATTTCACGTTCACGAATCACGCTCACGTTTATGTTCACGAATCACGTTATGTTCACATTCACGTTCACGTTTATGTTCATGTTCACGTTTACGTGCACCTTCACGTTGCGTTTCACGTTCACATTATGATGTTGTTTCAGTCCATAGTTTGTGCTATCTCATGATTTAGGTTCATGCTCGCATTCATGACATTTTTCACGTTCAGACTCGTGTTCCATCTCACGATCCATGTTTCCCAACTTGTTAATGTGTATGGTCACAGAAAAACTTAAGAAATTAGACCGTATCGTTTGGCATTCTTTCCTCAGTCAGCATACGTTCATGATATGTTCTTGTTCTAGTATCATGTTCACAGTATGTTTCACGTATCACATTCACGATATACTTCATGCTTAGCGTTCCTCATATAATCGTGAACCACGTTCGCAATCGCTCACGTAGCAGGTTCATAATTTTTCACGTAGTTCGTCCCTATATGTTTTCAGTAGCTTGCTCAGAGATATAAATGTTATCTTTTCAGGATAATTGTATGTACCGTTTCATGTATTCTACATGCTATAGCTTATTCATTCTATCAGATTCAGAAAATCCATCTTAGGTATGGAACCAGAAACTATTCAAGATTGTCAGGACAGGGTCATTAAGACCAAGATTTTCATTGTGTTAAGACCTTTTGGAGGAAACGTTTCGAGCGGGAAGCCACTTGGAACATAGTAGTCTATCCGGACTTCTCACCCTTTTCCTTCCATAATTTAGTTATGTTCCTTCAGTCAGGTTACGTTCATGTCCTTTAGGCAACATTATGTTTCATATTCGAGGACGAATGATCTTTTAGAGGGGAAGAATTGTAAAACCCGCAGCATTATCAGATTTCTAATTCGAGGACGAATTATTTTTTTTAGAGGGGAAGAGTTGTAAAACCCGCATAAAATTCATGAAGACATTAATTACATGAAAACACGGATTAATTAAAAACTTTATAATTTATTAATACACGACAAGTATCATGAACATGAAATGAATAAATACAAGTATTACCTAAATTACTTTATTTATTTAAGGACAAGTGTTTATGTATAATAATATTAAAAGATAAATACATTTTTAATTTATAAATGTCACATGATCAAAAATGGCAAGCTAATATTCATATTGGAAGCAATACACGTTTTTTTAACATTTCGGTCAAAGTCGTTTGTGACTAAATCAAAACGCCATTAAGCCACCCTATAATTGTGCTCGTTAGTTTCAAGTTAATATATATATATATATATATATATATATATATATATATATATATATATATATATATATATATATATATATATATATATATATATATATATATATATATATATATATATATATATATATATATATATATATATATATATATATATATATATATATATATATATATATATATATATATATATATATATATATATATATATATATATATATATATATATATATATATATATATATATATATATATATATATATATATATATATATATATATATATATATATATATATATATATACATATATATATATATATATATATATATATATATATATATATATATATATATATATATATATACACACACATATATATATATATATATATATATATATATATATATATATATATATATATATATATATATATATATATATATATATATATATATATAGATTGTATGGAAGTTTTCAAAGTTTTCATTTTGTTAAATAATATCAGTCATTATTATATAAAGATACTACAACCTTGAATGTCACTTCAAGTTTTGAGGGTAAATTTTAGAGGGTTAAGGTTGTGACATATCTTGTCCGTGCCACTGCTCAAGTTAGTGTCGATTTCGTATCCGCATTCATCGCCACACATTCTTGTTCCTTTCGAACAACCATTGTTTCATTTGAAGGTAAATCATGAATCTGATTTTGTATATAATCATACATTCGTTTTCTTACCATGTCAGCTACGATTTATCATTTGTATTGCGTTAATAATTAAATGAAACATTGCGTACTTATAATATCATACATGATTTAATTTCACCAATATAATAAAATATTGTTGTCCCATGTATTTGTGATGATTTAGCAATGAAGAGAGAAAGAAAATAGATGAAGAAGAAATGAATTCCTAGAGAGAGAAAGTAGTGAGAGAAAGTAGAGAGGAGATGATTAACTTGGTGAGATTAGATTAAGAAAAGAAGTTGTTACAAATGACCATCCACCCTCCTAACATGCTAGGAGGGTAGTATATATAGTCCACCCACATGCGGGCTTTAATGGACTATATATTGGGCCGGGCTTGTCTTTTGGACTTTAATTAGTTTAAATCCAAGCCCGTGAACCACGACTAAATAACTACTTATTACAACGTTCTAATAAATATTACAATAGAAACCTATGACCGAACATTCTTGTTTGACTCAATATTTTGAGGCTAACAATCTCCCCCAATGTGAGGTCATTCCTCTTTGATAGTTGGATTCCAATGGAGATTTGTGAATTTCGTCATAAATGAGTCTTGAACGTGTAACAGTAGTTTTGTTCCTTCATGCTGTGATCTTTGAGCCTTTGTCGTTGTCTTTCGACTTTGTCTTTAAGTCTTGAGATCTTCAAATCATCCTTGACTTGTCATTGCCATCTTGCGATCTTGTGTCTTTATCCACATGCTCACACTATCAATTGTTGGATAAGTCTTTGGGCATGAATATGTGGTTGTGAATCTTTGACTTTGCTGAGTACACCGTGACGCCACCTTCTCGAGACGAAACATAGACACGGACTGAATGGCTTTGACATTCGTCCTAAATCGGTAGCGTTTTTACCTCCGGTCGGTGAAGACCGTTATACGATATTAAATATCGTACCTGTGATCAGGTAGATTCAATTAAGAATCTCCTTGACAGGGTTTCGCGGCTGTACTAGCCGTTCTCTTTACTCGACCGTCTCAAAGCAAGACTGCGAACATAAAGAGTGAATCAATTGGATAAATATCCGCTTGATTAAAGTCGTCAATTCAAATTCCTAGAACAAGTTTGATTCATTAAGAATCTTACCATTTTTGCTTTCCAGTTGACACAAGTTTGATTCATAAGAATCTCACAAGTCACCTGCCGTAGCGCTGTTTGATGTTGACGCTAGAAGGATTTCTATTCGTCACTGTGAATATTAATAAATATCACTCTGAATGTTCTGGCAAGACCATAAAGATATTGCGTAGAAACCTGAAACGAGTTTGAATCAATTCAGAATCAAACCACTGTTGCTTTTCAGTTTTACATATGTTCAATTCATAAAGAATCTTGCATATGACCTACCGCAGTGCTGTTTGATGTTAACACTGGAAGGATTTCCACTCATCATTGTGAATACTAAGTAGTATCACTCTAAGTGTTCTAGCAATATCGCAAGGATATAGCGTAGGACTCTCTTGATCTTCATCCGTGTGTCCTAACGAGATTTGATTGATCTCTTGGCTCTAGACTCGATTTGTGCACTTTTAGTGGTCGGAGGCTGGAGCAGATGCCACCTGTTCAATATCAACTATCTCGGAGTGAGAAAGTCAATAGAAGTCGTGTTGACCTCCGTGACAATAAAACAAACTTCTTTTGAGAGAATCCTGAGTAGCTAGGAAAGGTTTGTGCTTCACATCACTGGGTCCATGATGAGTTTGTCTTCATGATGAGTTGACCCGGTTTCTGCCTAAGTTGTATGGAGGGCTTCTTTCTTTAGACCCTTTATCCTTACATTTCTTTTTCATTCTTCAACCCCTTCAATGCTTACCAAGACATCATTACTAGCACCTTGTTGTGATTGTTCCAGTGCTAGCATCAGTACTTAGTCGGCATTCTGCTACGTTCACATTCTACTCCATCTTTCCTAAGGACTTCTAATAATCTATTGGATTGTCCCTGGGAAGATCCCTCCGGTTCTGGTTGGATCATAGGACTTAAACCTAACCACCCTTTTGACACCAATAACGTCGTGAATTAAAGATGTTGTGGGTATTTGATCGTAACCATGTAAACCACTTTAAATTCTAACAAAGTGTTTGAAAAACATTTAACACCTTGCTAGTTTTGTCGTTTCAGAAAAGCTCCCCCTTCACATGTGCATCAATAATCGAAAGTGTTTCGCACATGTAGGTAAGAGTTAAAGTACTTGAGTCTTATATAAGATCACATTTTAATCACATTTTCTCCCCCTATCTCTAATATATAAAATCTTTTGATATTAGAGATACCAAATTTGATTAAAATATATTTTGAAAAAATAGTCTTGAAATCTCTGGGAGAAAGATGTGTTAATCTTTTGCATGAAGTTAAAATGCTCCCCCTCAAAAATTGATCCAATGGAATTGTCATTACGAGGATTTGATCCACATTAAACGTTTGAGGATAGGAGTTGTTGAACACACAATTTTTGAAAGATTTTGAATATCATTGAGAAATTCTTGAAAAAATTGTGTTCAACGCTTTTTGAAAAATCAATTCTTTTTGACGAAAAGGTTTTTTTAAAGCATAAACTTGAGTTCATAGACTTTGAATGTCTGGACGAATCCACTCAAGTGTAAGAAGATTTAACTTCTTTTGCTAAGGGTAAGAGTACAAAAGCGTACACTCCGCCGTGAATTTAGATCTGGGTTGCAATCTGAAAGTGATTACAAGCCATTGTGTTGAGCTCAAAACGTTGAATGTTTTGTGACAAGCTCAACCCAAGATAGATTGCTCTACCCGTTGTTGGAAATATTGTCCAAAATAGACAATTTCCTTTTGAAAAGATAGAAATGACATGTTTTGAAAAATATTTACAACTTTCATTCGAGCTTTATGTAAACACCCGTGTCGTTATTGAGCGACATTTCTAGGTACGTCCATATTATCGATACTGAAAGACATGTCGAGAAGAATATTTTTGGATTATCGAAGATTTTTTAATTTTGTATTTTGCTTTTTGATTAATATTTACAGGTAGATGTTTGATAAATGAATCAAGCAGGCTTCTTTGCCAGAACCTCCAGTTCTGCTGGAGTCAAACATCTCATACCAATTTGCCTAACTAGATACGCAAACCTCTCTTTCGAAACAGCTTTTGTAAACAAGTCAGCTAATTGGTAATCCGTTCCAACAAAGTATAGTTCAACGATACCTCTTTCAACTTGTTCCTTTATGAAGTGATATCGGACATCAATGTGCTTCGTGCGGGAATGTTGAACCGGATTGCAGGAGATGGCTATGGCCGACTTTGAGTCACAGTACATAGGTACTTTATCAAAATGGAAGCCATAATCCGTGAGTTGTGTTCTCATCCAAAGAACTTGAGCACAACACGCAGATAGAGACACATACTCCGCTTCGGCTGATGAAAGTGACGTGCAATCCTGCTTCTTGGAAGACCATCCCACAAGCTTGTCTTGACCTAGAAATTGTGCACCACCAGAAGTACTTTTACGTGTATCAAGACACCCTGCATGATCAGAATCTGAATAGGCCGTTAGAAAGAAACCGGTTTCCCTCGGATACCAGAGTCCCATGTGAATGGTATTCTTAAGGTACCGAAAGATCCGTTTAACCTCCTTGAGGTGCTTTTCAGTGGGTCGCGCTTGATATCGTGCACAATAACACGTAGCATGATGAATATCAGGTCTGCTTGCTGTCAAGTACATGAGGGACCCGATCATGGAACGATATCTCGTTTGATCTATGGGTAATCCCTCTAAATCAGCATCTAGGGATGTGGTTGATAATGGTGTCCCAACGGGGTCACATGATGTCATACCATGCTTTGTGATTATCTCTTGACAATACTTAGCTTGGTTAATGAAGATACCACTTGGGGATTGGTGAACTTGAATTCCTAGAAAGAATTTTAGTTTGCCCATCATAGACATTTCAAATCTGCTGTGCATTACTTTTTCAAACCATTTTGAAAGTTTTGGGTTAGTAGACCCGAAAATAATGTCATCAACATAAATTTGCACAAGCAGAATGTCATCCCCATATTTATAAGTGAACAAAGTTAAATCAATGGAACCTTTTGAGAAACCTTTGGAGACCAGAAATTTCGAGAGCTCGTCGTACCACGCCCTTGGAGCTTGCTTGAGTCCATATAGTGCTTTGTGGAGACGATACACCTTGTCAGGATAATGAGGATTGACGAATCCTTCCGGCTGCGTGACATAAACTTCTTCCTTCAAAGGACCGTTAAGAAACGCCGTCTTTACGTCCATTTGATAAACGATGAATCCCTTATGTGCAGCATAAGCAAGGAAAATCCTGACCGCTTCCATTCGAGCTACTGGTGCAAATGATTCTTCAAAATCAATACCCTCTTTCTGTCCATACCCTTTAGCCACTAGCCTAGATTTGTTCTTGATGATCGTGTTTTCTTCATCCATCTTGTTTTTCCAGATCCATCGAAGATTTAATGGTGTTACATCGTATGGTCTGTCAACAAGTTCCCAGACTTTAAGTCTTTCAAATTGTTGAAGTTCATCCGTCATCGATTCAATCCAAGCATGATCAGCCATGGCTTCTTTGATGTTTTTCGGTTCAACAGTACTCACAGTGAGTGCGAACATACAAACATCGCCATCGGTTGCTAGTTGTCGTCTTGTACGAACAGGCTGTGAAGGGTTTCCAATTACGTGAACCAAAGGATGATCTCGGGTCCAATGATGTGTTGAAGGATGTCGTTGATAGAAAGTATGCATATTTGATGGATCAACATGGCGAGTAAAAGACTCTCCAGTTTCGTGTACCGGTGTACCGAATGGGTTGATAAATTCGTCATCGTCAGATAATGCATTGTCTGCTTGATTTGTGATCTCTGGAGCAATGACAGTAGTTGTGGATGTTGTAGGATCGATTGTTGAAGTGATATTCTGAGGAGGTAAATCTGCAGCAACCCGTGTTGAAGTAGATGAAGTTGTATCCATTTGTTGACGATGAACGGTATCATCATTCTTATCGTGAGTGACAGCGGAAGACTTCGATACAACTTGTTTCTCCCCCGTGAAATATTCATCATACATTGGTCCATATAACATTTCCAACTCTTCAATTGTCGTGTCGACTATCATATCAGCTCTAGGAACATTTTCTGGAACCAGCGTTGAACTTGACGGTTCATTGCTGTGGTCTTGAGTTTCGAGTTCCGTGCGGTTGTGAACGGAAGTCGTTTGTCGTTGTGGATCGGGACTTAAACTGTTTTGTTCAAGTGCCATCTCTTGAGATTCATCAAATCGGATGTGAATTGTCTCGATAATCAATTTTGTTCTTTTGTTGAACACTCTATATCCCTTAGACTGAGTTGCATATCCCACAAGAATACATGCATCACCTTTTTCTTTCATCTTATCCAAATTTTCACCATCTCGTATAATGTAACAAGTACATCCAAAAACATGAAGGTGTTTGAGTGAAGGTTTTCGATCATGAATTATGTGATATGGTGTCTTTTCGTGTCTTGGGATAATTAAGGAGCGGTTTTGTGTGTAGCATGCGGTTGACACGGCTTCGGCCCAAAAGTACAGTGGAAGTTTTGAAGCGGATAGTAATGTTCGAGCAGCCTCAACTAAAGTACGGTTTCGTCTTTCAACAACGCCATTTTGTTCGGGTGTTCGAGCAATAGATGTTTCATGTTCAATCCCTTCGGCTTCAAAATACTTTCTCAGATTTGAATTCAAAATTCTGTACCCCTGTCAGTACGAACCACTTTAACTTGAGCTTGAAGACCACGTTTTATCAATTTAAGGAAGCTAATGAGAACATCAGGTGTTTCATCCTTGGACCTCAAGAAGTGAGTCCATGTGTACCTTGAGTAATCATCAACGATGACCAGAATATATTTCTTTCCATTGATACTCTGAACACGCATGGGACCACACAGATCCATGTGAAGAAGATCTAACCGTCCTTTAGAGCTTGGTGTGGTCTTTGTTTTGAAGCTACTTCGTTTAGCTTTACAAAGTTCACAAGAAGAACAAAGATGATCTTTGATGAATTTCAAGCTTGGAAGGCCTCTCACAATATCTTTCTTGGAAAGCAAGTTAATGGTATCAAAGTTGAGATGAGAAAGACGTTGATGCCATAACCATGCCTGAGTCGTCGAAGCTTTAGCCATGAAGCAAATTGGAGTTGATGAAGTTGTGTCTTGAAGTGAAATTGTGTAAAGATCAGTACCCCGTGTACCGGTAAGTAAGTCATTCCCATCATAATCACGAACAAAACATGTCTTCTTTCTGAAAGCAACTTCCAAATCCGCATCACAGAATTGACCAACCGAGAAAAGATTGTGATTGAGCCCTTCGACGTAGTATACCCTTTTAATCGTGATATTCCCCTGAACCAAATCTCCATATCCTAGGATTGGTGCAAATTGATCATTTCCGAATCGGACCGTACCTAGGAACTTCTCCACGAAGTTAATTAGAAGCTTGAGATTCCCCGTCATGTGCTTCGTGCATCCGGAGTCCATTATGAAGAGAATTATTTGTATCACCTGCAGAAGAGTTAGAACACGATGGAGCATTTGCTAAATTGGATACCACAGTAGTTGTGATAGTAGAATCATTAGTGTCCTTATCAACATTTAAAGGCAAACTAACACTCGTTTTCACATTTTCTGTCCTAACTTTAGGCATCCATTTATATCCGGGAGGACATTGATTAGCAAACCACCATTTCCAAGACTTACTGGCAGACTCATATAATTCCTTAATTTTGCTTCTAGGATTCTTAGTGGTGGAGTCTGATGCAATACTTTTCTTAGTGGGGGTAGCACCAGAATGGTTTACTTTGCGTTTGGGTTTACTAACACTAATAGGCATCACAGGTTGCTTCTTAGTTCTAGTTTCTACGCCTTTAACATTATTCATAGCACACATAGAATGATTAGCATTAGCACACTTGCCACATTTGACACAAACAAATTTCACATTCATAGCATTCAAAGTTGAATCATTCAAATCGTCATGACACGCGATTACAGACGTTTTATTCTTAGAAACATTGAAAATCCTAAGGTGTTCTTCTACTTGCTTCATCTTCCCTTGATTCTTGTGTTTCCAGACCTTATCATTCACTTGAGTGCTCTTAAGCTGAGGCCGGCTAACACTAGTAGTGGAGACTATTCCTGTAGTAGAAGACACACGAATATTAGTGTTTCTAGAAGTCTGAGGCGAGTGAGTATCTTTGTTTGTGGGCTTAGTGGGCATTCTATACATCCCTGGTTTAATCACATTATTGTGCTTAACGCTTGGTGCTACAGGATTCCTTATGGGTTGAGCTTGTGGTAACCTTTCCTTTCCATCCATCTTGGGGGCAAACACAGGTTTTGCAAACGAGGAATTAGATAAAGCAGATGGTTTTCCCAAGATAGAGGATCTATTCTGTTTAGAGGCATTGGGTTGTCTAACAACATTTTTCTTAATGCTAGGTTCCACAATTTTTCCACCCATTTTAGCAATGAGTTTCTGCAACTCTGCTATCGCTCTGTCCCTGTCTTGTAATTGAGCTTTCAACTCTTTAATTTCCAAATTCTGTTCATTCATTTCTCGAAATGTTTGGGAAAGTTTTTCTTGCAATTTATTATCATGTGAAAAACGACCAACGTCTTTTTGCAAAGCAAGTTCAAGTGAATGACAATGTTTTTGAAGGAAATCAGTTTTGTGTTGAAGTAACTCAAAAGCCTTTTTGTCGACATTTTCTTTCCGTTTCGAAAGCTCAATTTCAAGACGTTCACATTCTTTGATCTTATCAAGATATTGGCATGCAACTTCAGAATATTCATCAATATCAGCACAAGATGTAAAATAAGCACACATAATATCTTTAGAAATGCATTCTTGCAAGAGTAAATCATATTCATCAGAGAAAACAGACTTGTCCCTTTGAAGATCATCAATTGCTTTCTCAAGAGACTCAACATATTGTAAATCATCAAACATTTCAGACCGAATTAAGCTTTCGAATTTAAGAACATTTTCTTTTAGTGTTGCCGCGTTCGGTATTAAGATTTGTTTGACAAGCACAGTTATGTCTTGAGGAATTGGTTTCTTCCACTCGTCATTTTGTCGTTGTTTCCAATCATTATCAACAATGGACTTAATATTATCTATGTAATGAGTAAGAAACCCAAATATCTGCCAACTCTTGCTTTTAGAAGCATCTAGGGGCAAGTAATTGATGAACTTAGAAACGTTTGTTTTCTTAGTGGCAAACGCTTTCTTCCATTGAATTCTCTTTTGCCTGCATTCTAAAAATACTTCCTCACGAGATTTCTGAGTTTGTTTGTGGAACAGACCATAAAGACTATTCTCATAAGCATAATTATATGGTTTCACAAACTCCTTATTAACTGATGGTTGACTATCAGCATCCCAAAGGGCAGTCTCTTCACTATTGGCACTTAGAGGCATGCAATCAAGATCTGTCCTTTCAGTCTCATCAAGATAAAGATGCGGGTTCGCAGCTTGAGCTTTGGCAAGGTACTCAGGACTTGCAAAGCTAGCTTGACCCTTAAACATCGATGGAGGTGCTAGCATTCTTACGGATTGAATAGAATCATGCGTTTTATAAACAACGTTCTTCAAAAAGTCGACTTGTGCTTCTAGTTTCGTAACTTTTTCGGTTTCTTTATCATATCTACTTTTGAAGTCTTGTTTTAACGCATCTACCTCTTGTTTCTTATCCTCTAGAATTTTAGCAGAATCAGTAGTGGTCATAGAGAGCTTTTGTTCAAGTTCATTAACTTTGGTATTGGCAAGGTACGTTTTTTGACGTTCATCCATTAAGAAAACATTATATTGACGCTTCTCTTTAGCTAATAACTCAAGAGTGGTATTATATTTGTTTTCAAAATCTTCCTTTTGACTTTTTAACGCACTTCCCTTGTACCCCTCAAGCTCTTTGGTTTTCTGAAGGAGCTCATCTCTATAGCTTTCAGTCATCTCAGTAGATTTGATAAGAGCAGCTTTGCATTCTTCAAAACTTTGAGTGAGCGTAGCGTTTGCCTTCTTTAATTGCTTTTGACTCTTTTTATTTTCAGTGACATCTTTTTGTAAAGTAGCAATTAAATTAGCAAGCGCAATACGTTCCTCTTCATCATATTCATTTGCATGTTGATCATCCTCAGACTCATTATTGCACATGTCTGATGAATCGGGTGTGGTATTACTATCAACCGTTTCCATCATACACGTGTCATTAATGGCATTGGGTAGATCACTATGCTCAGGAATATCACCAAACAAATTATATTCATCAGTAGTGTGTACCTTATCGATTGGCTCAGTGTCAAAGATAGGACCATTGTCATCTTCAGAGACTTTGAGAACTTCTTCAACATGTGCCATGTACGAGTAATGTGCTTCTAATTCCTGGTCGGAGGCTTCATCATCAGTGTCATCAAGCATAGCTCCTCCCTCAGCTGACAGTTTGACCCCTGCTTCCATCTTCTTGCATAGCAGCATCTTTTCCTTATGGTAGCTAGAGTCCCTAACCCGTTTCGGCTTCCTGCATTCCTTTGCCATATGCCCATATCCTTGGCAATTAAAACATTGAATCCCGCCCTGCTGAACCACTTGACTTCCAACCGTTTCCCTATTCCCAGTAGCAGCAGCAATCCTCTGAGTATCATACTTTGCAGTTTGTCGATCATATCTTGCAGAACCCTCAACATGCGTTGGATTATGTCGATCATACCTAGAAGGACTTTCACCACGTCGACGTGTGTCATACCTTGGAGGACTCGCAACATATCGGTTCTTTGTGTTAGATGATGTTCGAAGATTGTTGTTGGTGGGTTTGTAGATCTTCTGGTAAGTCTTCATAATGAAAGCAATTTGTTGTTTCATCTCATGATTCTTCTGAGCTTGATCTTCATCACTATCTTCTTCAGATGATGACTCAGATGGTGGTGAAGTTGCTCTTGGTGCTTTGCCGCGTGATCTTGTGGATGATGAAGACTTGGATGATGTGGAATATCGTGGTGAGGATGATGGGCTAGAGTATGGCTTAGGAGCACGAGATCGATGATCTTGGACATTTTGAGTGGTAGTTAATAAAGCAAGTGGATTAGCCGTCTTTGCAACTCGTTCAGCTCGAATCTCATTTGCTTCATGCTGAAATTGTTTCAAGATATCAAAGAGAGTGTGATAGTTTACCTTGTCTAACTGCTTCTGTTGTTTCACCAAAGTGACAAAACGTGTCCACTCTGGTTGGAGTTGTTGTAGAAATTGCACATTGACTTGCATGGTGGAGACTTCCAAGTTGTTTCTTGTCATATCATTCATCATCTTGTAAAATCTTGAATAATAGGACTCAATTGATTCTCCATCCAATGCAGTAAACTTACCAAAGTTCCAAAATAAGTTTGTTTTGACATCTTGCTTGTTGAGAGACTCTCCTTGTTGCAAGCGTTCAATGGCCGTCCACATTTCTTGTGCTGTAGGACATGCATCGACTGTGGAATAAATATCATCTCTAATTCCACTTAGGATCATATAGATCGCTTCTTTTTCTGCATCATGCCAAGCACGTTTCTCGGGTGTAAGGTCAGATAAAGTTTCCTTTTTCTTTGTTGCAGGTACTTCTGGACATGTGTCTGTGGCTGGTGTATAAGGAACATCAATTTCAGAAAAGACATATGGGCCATGGTTAATACATTGTCTCAAGGAATCACCATTAGGTCTTGTATCAAGATAGCGAAGAAAGCGTGATTGCCATTGAGCATATCGACCAGCCACAAGCATTGGTGGTCTCTCTTTATTACCCGCGACCATGATGTTGTTGTTCGTCACACGATATTCTGCAGTAGAATCCATCCTAAAATTCTCTGAAATGATGAAGTGAATATGGATCTTAAGTAGATTTGTTGTGATTGTTGTTGTGGTTTAAATTCCGAAAATTGCAATTTTTCTCCAGTCCGACAATAAATTCTCCAGTCCGACAAAAACGGTAGACCAAAAAAATTTGTATCGCCAAATTTTGAAATTGAGCTAGAAATGTCCTAAAACTAGTATGGAAAAAATTTGAATTTACTTGACGGAAAAATTTTAACTCTTTTTTGTTTTTTTTTTTTTTTTTTTTTTTTTTTTTTTTTTTTTGATCTTCGTGGAAACGATATTCCGAAACTAGTCTAGATGGTGGCTAAGTCTAAAAAATACTCAAACAAAATTTAGCTAAACATGTCATCGAAAAGAGCTCTAATCGGAATACCCCAATCGGAATGAGCTAATCGGAATACACCAATCGGAATGAGCTAATCGGAATACACCAATCGGAATGAGCGAATCGGAATACACCAATCGGAATGAGCTATCAGAAAACACCAATCGGAATGAGCTATCGGAAAACACCAATCGGAATGAGCTATCGGAAAACACCAATCGGAATGAGCTATCGGAAAACACCAATCGGAATGAGCTATCGGAAAACACCAATCGGAATGCAAATCGGAATGCCAATCGGAATATTGTTGTCCAGTCGGAATGATGGTCGGAATGTTGAAACCCTTTTCCGATTGCACAGATCGGAATAACTGATCGGAATATATCCCCCTTTTCTCGGACAAAACTCAACCAATACGTGATTTTAAGCCAAAAAATGATCAAAAAACCCAAAAATTTTGTGTTTTTAGCCAAAGTAAAGATACCAAATCACTACTACAAGTATGTAGAAGATGTAGATGAAGAAGTAGAGCACAAAAAACACAAAAAAATTTAAATCCGAGATGATTTATGGATTAAATCATTCGAATCAAATATAATAACAACAATGAATCACAAATCTACCCCATGGCGATTGATACCAAATGTTGTCCCATGTATTTGTGATGATTAAGCAATGAAGAGAGAAAGAAAATAGATGAAGAAGAAATGAATTCCTAGAGAGAGAAAGTAGTGAGAGAAAGTAGAGAGGAGATGATTAACTTGGTGAGATTAGATTAAGAAAAGAAGTTGTTACAAATGACCATCCACCCTCCTAACATGCTAGGAGGGTAGTATATATAGTCCACCCACATGCGGGCTTTAATGGACTATATATTGGGCCGGGCTTGTCTTTTGGACTTTAATTAGTTTAAATCCAAGCCCGTGAACCACGACTAAATAACTACTTATTACAACGTTCTAATAAATATTACAATAGAAACCTATGACCGAACATTCTTGTTTGACTCAATATTTTGAAGCTAACAAATATCTATTAAGATTTTGTGTTCCTAAATATAAACCATACTGGTACATCACTAATATTTGAAAAAAAAGTCGTTTGTTAACTCGATTGCGTCTTTTATCGATGGAAAATATGAGTCACGTCATTAACAAATATTGTAACTATAAATTTAAATAGTTTTGTTCTGTTTAGAAGATTTGTCATGGCCTTACAGTTCGTTTATTATAATGAGATGGTTTTGAAAATAAGATAGACCAATTTATAACTTCAACATAAATACTAATCATTGAATTTATTTTGAATCTTCTAAACGAGTACTATATTACAACTTGTGTTTTTCTTAAATTAACATTAATGGCATGTAATGTGTGTTTTACATTTCAACAAGTCAAGTGACATTCATTCTTAGTAATGAGTCTTTGTAGTCATTAATGGTATTAAACTAAGGCATCTCATAAAATTAATGGGAATAATCTAATACTATATTAAGCGAATGATTAAACTATAAGTAGTATTTAGTTCACTCTATATTAGTAACTTGTAGTTGATTTTTATTAATCACCAGCACATGATCAATCCATGTAGATCATATGATCGGGAAAATAAATTTGGACATTCTTTAAACGTCAAGATTGGCTAAGGTACGGATTTTCCGTCCTTTCAGTAAGAACTTCCTTTCTATGCATGATTAGGATTTCTCGTCTGCAGCCAAATTTTTCCACAGTACATTTTATAAATTATTAGAAATTACTTAAATAACTAAGATATTGCCTGAGCCTTATATACAAGCATGACCAGTTAGTTGTACTAGTTACGGAGGTACCGTAACCATGACACTTGAGGCACCGGTGTCGTGACTCACATGCAGGAGAGTGATATCCTGCATCGTCCCAGTTAGCTCAGCTTGGCCATTTTATCAGTATTATTAGTGGGGCATATGGATGCATCCCAGGCTTATCAGTTTACAGTTATCAGGATGAATGTGGTGTGTGCTCTACATCCTTCACATTAGAGCTGATCCCTCCACCCAACACATTATTTAGAGGTCACCCCTCTACAGTATGATGAGGTTACCCCTCTATAGCATGACGAGGTCACCCCTCTATGTATTCATGCAGCAGTTGTTACAGCACATGACCTATATAAGCTCTTGGAAATTAAAATACAGTAAATGCATGTTTTCAGATTTAACAGATAACAGTTCAGCTTTATTATTTATAACTCAGACTCTTCAGATTATACACAGATTTCCGCTGCAACTTTACTCATCAGTATTACAGCTTTAGTATTTTTATCATCTGCTTCATTTCAGTATTCCTTATCATGTTTTATATTCGTTCACTGAGCGTTATGCTCAGCCGTAGTTCCTTTCATGTTCTAACGGCAGGTAAACCAGGACGCTCTTAGGATTCTGAGAGCATGTGCATTCGGATGGAAGCTATCCAGACTTCTTACTTTATGCACTCCTTACATTATTCTGTTTATTTGGACATTGTTTAGTCTTTTCTTTAGTATTTACTTTTCATGTTTTGAGCTTATTCGAGGATTACCGATGTTTGATTCCGGTATTTCCTTTATGCTCAGTTAATGTTTTAGGACATTTACCTTATGCTTTGATGACACGCCATAAATACACGTAATGGTCCACTTATCCAAGTGGGGTGTTACATTCACGGTCTCATGTGTAGTAATTATTAGCTTATTCTCCCTATGCTTTTGTTTAATAAATGTAATGAGTAAGGTCGTATGATTTAAAAGGTTACTTAGCTTCTAGCGCAAGATCGTTTAAAAGTTGCTCGTGTTCGAATAGAGTTCATAGCCAAGGCATAACTTATTGAAGCGGGATGCAAAGATTGGCAAAGTTCCAAAAAGGCCCTAACAAGGCATGAGGAGCTCCATTTTGTTGCTAAAGATCCAAGATGATGTGAAGTATCATTATTCCAAAATCAATATGAAGGATCGAGACACACAACGAAAAGCAATACTCCTCTAAAGATCATGGAGAAGTCTATCCAAAAAGACCCTAACAAGGTATGATGATAAATATATCCAAGTCCTAAAAGGAGGCGGATCGTTGTAAATCAAAATCCCAAATAATGATTAAAGAAAAATGATGAAGTCGTGGTCCAAGGTTGAAGAAATTCCATATATGAAGAGAAGACCATTATTTCAAGAACGTCTTCCAAGAACTGAAGTTCGAAACACATGCCAATTATCGGTCCGAGAAAGGTCTAAAATCGTGAAACAAGTTATGCCAAGATATGAAGTTAAGGAGATTACGAGAAGCCATTTTAAAAGATCGTGTCCTTCGGCTAACTATCAATTAAATCGTGCTACTTTATTTTCGCCCTAAATAAAATATCAAAATTAAGTGAATGATGTATCTTCGTGATCATTAAGACAAAAATAAAATATAAGAGATACCAATTAGGAATAAGGGAGTTTAGGTATGTAATTAACACTCATGAGATATGACTGTGTTGCTAACTTATAATGACAATGATCTCGTTACACGCTTAGCATGGAATCGGGTGAAAATCGAGGATGACGAACTTATCTCTATAAGGCATTCACGTGTTCTTATTCTTTGACCCTAAAAGTCACTTAATCGTGATGAAAACGATACATTATGTCTAAAACACGGGTAGTAGTTTGTTTAAGTTTATGTCTTCAATAAATGTCATCATAAAATGAATTTTTGAAGTGCTACGATACTTAATTCAAGCATTGCGTGGGGACAAGACAATGGTTTAGTATGGGGGAGTGATGAGACTGCAATTATGCATAGTCTCATAGTCCAAATCGGGCTTAAAACGCTTAAAATATCATCAAAATACCCCAAAATGTGCTTATGTTTGTTCATTGTGTATTTTAGGTACGGATATCGTGAAATCAACAAAACATCACAAGAATCAAGCAAAAACAAACACGGGAAACGAAGCCGCACAAAGAACCGGACCCAAATCATGATTTTCTATGAAGTCCTTGAAGTTTTTAAGATTGGCAAGAATGGTCCTCAACTTTTGAAGGCTTGTCACTTTTGACCCTTGTATATCTCAAAAGTTACACGTATGGTCCATAAGTTTCAAGATTATACATGAAAGGCCCTTGAAGATTCAAGAAAATGCATGAATAGTCCTTGTGAATACTTATCAAAAGTTTATGTGGCAAAAGTGGGAAAAACAAAAGTTTGAATACAAATGGATTGCAAATTTGGACTGTTAAATATTAAGTGACAAAACAAAGAGACTTGGATGGCCATTTGTGGGAGACAAGCAAACATATAACCCCTACTCATCACCCGCCACGTCACCTTGACCATTTGACCTACCAATCACCACATCCCTAACCCACACGTCACCTTTCCACTAATTATTTATTAACTGATTTTTGAAAAATAAGTTTAATAACGAATTAGTGTGGGAAACATTTTTTTAAAAAAACCCAAAAACAGATTAATCATCCCTGTTTACTCACCTTCAACCCCAGAACCCTAATCCTAAATTCACTCTAAACCAAAGGGGTTTTCCCCTTAATTTCTAGATATCTAATTAAACCTATTGTCACTAAAACCCACTAACCAAAACCCCCATCACTTTCACTCGTCCTTCCCTGTCCCCCACTCTTGTGGAAGAAAACAAAAGGGACAGCCATCCAACGTCCCACAAGTTTTACTTGGTCCTAAAGTTGAATTGAACGCTCAAGATCAAGTTAACAGCTGGCTATCACAAGGACATTCACAAGAAACCCATTTTGACCAAGAATTTTCAAAGGGAAAAGATGGAAGATTGTATCTACGGTTTTAGCTCTTGTATATTTTATTCAGTTTCTAGTATCTTCCTTTAGGCTGTATAAATACACCCGTATGTGGGTTGTATTTTCTTTGTTCCAGTCCTTGTACACTTTTTTTCAAAGTAATGAAAATGAAAGTTTAAAAATTGTACAATCACTGTGTTCCTTTACTGTTTTCTTGTAGTTTAATCCTTTAATTTTTTATGCAAAATAGTAGGGATGAGCATTTGGACCCGAATCCCGGAACCGAACCGGAACCGTACCGATTCTCGGGACCCGAATCTCGTTTGGTACGGTACCGGTACCACGAAATAAGGTGAAAAAAAAATTCGGTACAACTAATTCGGTATGGGACCGGTACCAAATCGGGAATTTCCTGAAAAACGGGAAAATCCCGATTTCCCGGTACCGGTACCGATATCCGAATCCCGTTCGGTACGGTACCGGTACCCTTAATTTATGCTCGGGAAAAATTCGGTACCATCAGTTCGGTACGGTACCGGTACCGTGCTCATCCCTACAAAATAGTTTAAAGTTTCTCAAAGGTTTGTTTTTGTTCAAAGTTTTGGCAAAAGTTTTCAAGATCCCAAAAACCTTAATCCATTTGAGTAAAGGAAGTGACAGCCGAATTTGCTCAAATGTTTAAGATGTTTTGTTAAAACTCAGTTGAGTTTTAGTTTGGTTCAAAGTTAGTTTCTCAAAAAGTGGTTTCAAAAAGTTCCATTAAGAATTTAATTTTCTTTGTTTTTGTTATTACACTTACTGTTTATATAATCTAGCCCATAAGCTACTTGACACTAGCTTATGAGCTTAGCTTATATGAGCTTGTAGTTTGTTCTTTGGTTGATTTTGTTTTGCGTAGGGAAAAAGCATCAAACACGACCATTTTCCATTCTTTTTGCATTTTTCTTTGAAGACATGTTCTCCCTTGGGTCTCTTATTGATTCCATCAACAGGGATTCTCTACTCATTTCCACATTTCTCATAAGCTCTTGAACAAGCCCTTTGGAAGGCATCAACCCTGGTATAAGCTTGAACCCTATTGGTCCTATTTTTTTTTGAAGTTTTATGTGAATTTTGTGGAATTTTTGTATTTTCTGTTTATTTGTTAGCTTAAGTGTTTGTTCTTGTTCATTTATGTTCTTGGTGCATGTTAGAATAGGTTTAGACCCTTTTGGTTTTGATTTATAAGCATTTGGTTTGAAAATTTTTGATTTCAGAAATTTAAGGTGTGTTTGGGAGTAGGTTTTATAACCAGTAATTGACAAATACTTGGGTTAAAAACCTGTTAAACAGACTCTATTGGATAGTTTTAGGTGCATTTGGTATCTAGTTTTCAGTT
Organism: Glebionis coronaria; assembly: GCA_025667525.1. Taxonomy (NCBI): domain Eukaryota; kingdom Viridiplantae; phylum Streptophyta; class Magnoliopsida; order Asterales; family Asteraceae; genus Glebionis; species Glebionis coronaria. Next base: position 51,933,072 of record CM046880.1, read on the forward strand.
TGGTAAGGTTTTAAAAGGTTTTGCTTGTTTAATATTTGGTTAAAATCTAGTATAAAAATTAGTAGGCAACTTAGGGTACTTTTTAGTATTTTTAGTCATCAAATCTTTGTCATTTATTAGAGTTAGGGTAAATTTAGGATTACTGATTGAGTATTTGTGTTTTGGTGGCTTTTTGAACAAGGCTTGCACATTTGAAACTCACCAATTGACCAAAAAGTTCAGCATTAGGTGCCCAGACCATATAGACTCATCAGTAACTGATCTTTGATCTTGATTTGTGATTTGTGTGTTACCTTGGGTGTTTTCTGCTTATATTCACTCCATACACTTAACTGAGTGTAGGGGTGCCCTTGCTTGCCAAAAACACCAACAAACGACAACAATCAAACCAAAACAGGTCACAAAAAGCATCTGTGAATTTTTTTTGTTCTATCCGAGAACGATCCTTCTTGTGTTAATAAATCAGACAACACTCAATTTTTGGAAAATCAATACTGTTTCATTCTTTTTAGAAATGGGCACGTTTTTGTTCTTAATTAGATTTAATCTTGTTAGATTTAAATTTATTTTTTTGTTTTTGGATAATATTAGTCACCAGTTTAAGTTTTTATAAAAAGAAAAAAAAACATTTTTTACAAAAAGGACGCGGCCAGGACTCGAACCTGTGCCACTCCTCTCACACACCAACACCTTAACCATTGTGCCCTTGGGTCTTTTACTGTTAAGCTATCCTTTCCATTAATACTTAAGGTGTTTTGTTTCTAGCTTATTATATGCAGTCCGAATATTAATAAGCTCATTTCAGCTTATTTGATAAGCTTTTTATCTTTTTGATTTTTCCTTTGTTCTTTAAGTAATTTAGGAATTTTTGGTTTAAATTTTTTTTTCACGTTTATTAATTAGTTTTTATGATTATTTTTAGATTAAATTTTTAAAAGTGATTAAAAAATAGAAAAATGTGTTTTAAAAATTTTGAAAAATCATTTTTAGGTTTTTAATAGTATTTTAGAGGTTTACAAAAGAAAAAGTTTTCATTTTGACTTATTTTTAATTTTATATATTTTTGGTTTTTTATTGGATTATAAAAATTAATATAAAATTATTAAAAAAGCTTTGGAAATTTTTGTTTGCATTTTTATCTTATTTATATTTTTCTTAATTTAAGTTAATTTTTTGGTAATTTTTAGAGGACTTTTATTTTTTGTCGTGTTTTATGGTTTTACGTTTTTTACGTCGTAGGGAATTTTTTAGCGTAAATCGTCTTATTTTTCCTTCTTTTCTCAACCAAAAACAACACTAATCCAAACTTTGATTTTATATATTGGCACACAAATCATACACCTCCTTCGAGAACGAACTCGCACTCATTCGATTCGTCGGTTTTCCTAAATCGTCGAGTTTAATACTTGCCCATTATACGTTTTTTTTTCCTAAACACGTATTTTTACTACTATCAGTATTCCAAAGTAACCTCCTAGGAGAGGGACGGTAACATGATATTATGTGTCGACTATCGTCGATTTAAACAAATCATCCTTCATAACCGTTATCCTCCTCCACGTTTTGAAAAATGTGTGTGAGCGACTATAGAGTGCTAAACCTTTTTACAAGATCGACTCACGATCATGTTGCCAGCCTTGCGAATGAAAGAGCAGGACATTTCCATGACTGCTATTCGTACAAGAGTTGGTCATGCTAAATTCATGATTTTTTATTAGTCTCATAAATGCTGCAGCAGTACTATGGACTTAATAAATTGAATTTCCATGAACTCATAAACAATTCATCAGTGTTTTCATCAAGGACAACCTGATTTTCTATAAGTCTAAAAAAGAGCAGGAAGACCACATCTGCACTATGTGCAAATTCTACGACAGGAGAAATTTCACCCTGAAATTTTCTAATATAATTTCTGGTTGATTTTAGAGACACGCTGAATCACATGGATTCTCACGACTAATTTTACCATGACTCACCTTATGTGTGATGGTGAGAACCCTACACTACATTAGGTGTTCTAGAAAATCCTACGCTAAGAGAAGTCTAATTTCAGAGACTCATAGTTTCGCAAACTCCTATGTATCAAGTTTCTATGGAGCAAGATACAGTTAGGTTCATATCTAAGTACATGTCATACCAACAAGCTAAGATAGAACACCAACAGACGGGGATGTTTATCCACCATCAGAAATTATGATCAGAAATGCGACAAGATCTCCATGGATTTTTGGTTACCAGATTACCGCAAACTCAGACGAAGCATGAAGCTATCTGGGTCATTGTCAACAGTTTGACCAAGTCTATAGAATCCTTACATCCGCAAGGATTCCAAAGTCAACAGATTTTCAGACATTTTCCAGCCAAGGATCATCCGATCACTTGGTAATCCCTCAGCTATCGGGCCAGACAAGGTTCGCATTGTGTGCCTTATTTGCGCTCACGTCCTTGTTCTAATTTTAAGCTTACTTTCGCACTCACGTTCATGACACTGTTCATGTTCATGATTGTATCTTGGCTTATGATTTACGTTTTACTTTTCATTCCGGAATATTTTGAAGAAACTTGGGAGATCAGAATCAAGGCTAATAAACTTTTCATTATCTCGTATCGGTGGCGTTATCTACTCAGTTATCTCATGTTCACGATATGATTCACATGTCATGTTCATTCCACGTTCTACATATCATGTCCACGATATGTTACACGTATCATTGATGACCATATGTTTTCTCATATTACACTCACCATATCTCCACGTATCACGTTCACAATTGTCCAAGTATCACGTTCACAGTTGTTCACATACTACGTGTGACAATTTGATATTTTTAGGTAGTAAATTATTTTCTCGTATATTGTGTGATTGTTTATGAACTCATAATTTACGGGTTGAAATTAGGGCTTACGTGCATAACTTAACGTCCTTTACGACTAAACCAGAAACCCTAGGTTTACGTATTTACGTTTTTGAACTCCGTTTTTGATGAGACAATTTTTATTAGATTCGTTTTGTGTCGTTGATTCATTATTTATAAAAACGTTTTTCGTAAAACTACCCGAGGGCACGCAAATCAAGGAAACTATAATCGAGGAGTACCCATAAATTAGTGGGGATGAAACAAGTTAACACTTGTCTCACCCCCACTATGGGCGTACAAGACTTAGCCAACACACCATGAGAGGTGTCAAGTTAACATACACACTAAGGACACATGTCCTTAGTGCCTACCAAAACAACTTAACACAAAACTAGCTAAACCAAACCATTTGCATACATGCAAACAAGGAAAACAACTCACAAATCTCTCTCGAATCTCTCCCTCTTTCCGTCCGATACTCCATCACCAAACACCCCATTCATCACAAATTTCTACAATAAATCTTGTGTATAACTTGCATAAGATGAAAACCCATTGAAGACATGGTGATTTGAGGTGATCCTAACAACTAAAAAGAAATTTCCAAAGGAGTTTAGGGCTTATTTTCTCAAGGTGTTTCATATACTTGGTGATCTTGAAGGTGGTCTTGATATTTCATAAGATTGGTTATCAAAAACCGAGTCTTGTTCTTAACCATTCACTATATTGGTTGGTAACAAGATCATTTCTTCTATCATCTTGTTATTTTGTAAATGTAATCATGTATTTTCTTTATAAATGTATATGTATATGATGATGAATGATGATCAAAATATTATGTGGGGATTTTGTGTTAATAGTTTTGGTTAAAAAGACTAAAATTAACAAGTAAAGATGTTAAAATCTTGATTAGATTCATAGGCTGTATAAAACAGTAAGTATCAATATGATCACTTGGTAAAATGGCTTGGATTATTAAATATACAGTTAGATATATGATTTTTACATATGTGGTGAGTTGGCCACTCAATGGAATCATTAAAATGAGCAAGATATGATCAAAATACTATTGAGGTACAAATCTGTATAGTCTGTTTTGGACGAATTATTAGAATTACTTAGAGGATGATTGGGCATTATTTGTAGCACATATCATGTAGTTTGTGCTGCTCAAATTTGAGCTTTTATCTCCTTGTAGAACTCAAGATATGGCAAAAATGGTGGAATGGACTTTGATAATCAGATTTGTAAATAAAACTATATAATATAATAAGAGCACTCATGTAATATTATTATAAAATAAATATATAAAACCCACTAACTAATAATAGTATTTATAAAATGAGTTGTATACTATGATAAATAAACATTGTATTTTATAAAAGTAAAGACTCAAATGTTTTCTAAAGTTATAAAACTATATATAAGTTTTACGTCTTTTCGGCTAAAACTGAAAGATTAACGTTTTCGCCAAATAAAACTTAGACGGTCGGACCCGTCTAATGTAACATTTTTATAACTCATATACTGATATGTAAGCACATTTGGCAAGTAAAAACCAATAAACTCGAGCTTTATAACTTATGGACCATAATGGGCCAAAGTAGCCTTATTGGACCATTAGCCAAACTAGTTTGGCTAAACACTAATGGACTTACTCATGGGCTTAACCCACTTGGGCCCAACATATGAGTATAGGCCTGGTATTAAAAGTATAAATGGGCTAATATAATGAATTAAACTCTTAATGGGTTTATTGGGCCTTAATATGTAAATGGGTTAAAACTAGTATAACTAGTCTAAATTGACTAACACATAACAACTATAATGTTGTATGAAGAGATAAAATACCACTTGATCATCATCATACTTATAATATCATCATATATATAGCCATTATTTTTATAAAGTCATTGGACAAAAGTCTAAGACCGAGTATTATTTGTCTAGGTTTCCGTGATTGAAGCACGTACCGTACATCGAAATCGTCGATAACCTGCCTTTCCTAATCAACGTGAGTTCATAGCCTCGCACTCTTTTAAATATTTTATAAAATATTTTATAAACCCGCGAGGGAGATAACATGCTAGTTTTGATAAAAATAGAACACAAGTAGTCCCGATGGTATGCTTATTGATATGGACCCGAATGATGCTATGACCCAATGAATGAGATGTAAAGGATTATAATGAGTTAGGTAATGTCACTTAAAGTCCCATTAGCATGAATTGTGAACTACCGGGATTTGGTAGACGCTTATGCATATAATAGTACTATTTGGGGAAGATCACCCTAGTTCGTACCGTGACGGTTGATCCCCGTCGTGCCACCTTGAGTGGTAAGCGAATTTATGTATGAGAAGATTTACATAGCGTGATTTTGTGACGACACGCTAACTTAGATGGGCAAATTGTTTGTCGGGTTCGCGACCCGTTGTTTATTTTAGTAAGGTAGCAATGTCATGTGGCTGGTAATAATCCAACACAATCCAATAACATTACAAATAGTAATAACAATAATAATGTTACCTATAATTGTAATATTGAGACTACGGTCTCATGGACGGTATAAGATGTATGAATTGATTTATACTATATTGCCTGACTAGCAATACGAGGACTCATTTCTGATATTATACATGTGTTCTGCTTTGTATAATTGTTTTATATAACAGATTTATTAAACTCTATGAATTCACTCGGCATTCGCTGATATAATTTTTGCATGTTTTATCTCAGGTGCTTGAAGGTAACTTGGATGGAGATCGACTCTGATGGCCCACATAATAAAATTATTCATTCGAACTATCTTTTTTAAACTTTATGACTGTGAAACTGGGGGACCTGATGTAAACTTTAAACTTTATTTAGGATGAATGTATGATAAACTTTCTACAACCCTTTTTATGCGTTGTCTATGATTTGAGTTATTGTGCTATCCTGTAACACTCTATTGACCCTTCTGTTGTACCGATACGAAAATTGAGAGTGTTACAGTTTGGTACCAGAGCTCTCGTTATAGAGAACGAAAGATTTTTAAAAATCAAGGTTTTGAATAAAACATTTCAAAATCTTTTAACTATAAACATTTTGAGTAAAATATTTGAAAATCTTTTGACTATAACGGTGCAAAAGATCTCCGATGTTACCAACAAGCCTTATTGAGAAGATATATATTTTTATATATATAATTTATTTTATATATATGTATATATCGTGATTTCAGTATGTAACTGTTAATTATTATTTTACGCTAATACGAGATATATTATAAATGCAGATTTGTCATGGCGGACCCTAATATTCCCATAGAAAACCCTACTATTCCCGAACCTAACGTAGATGATAATCCTTATTTAGACTTAGTGGATTATAATGTAGAGGAAGATATGGATGATGAAGAGGAGGAACCATTTGAGGATCTTGAGCCCGAGATAGGACTAGGAGATCAGATTGCCCCTCAGGTTGATGTTGTAGAGAATGATAATAATAATGTAGGTAATGAGGATGACGACGAGGATGTCGAGGATGAGGTAGATATAAATGACGAGGTTGATGATGATGATGAGGCTGAGCTTATTTTCCTTTATGATGTAGAGGAGGGTGAGCCCTTACCCCCTCCAGTTGATTGGTCCGATTCTGAGTTCGAGTTACTTAGAGATGAATTGTCTGAATCGTCTGAATCTGAGTCTGAATCAGAGGATGATGAGGATGATGATACACCTGATGGCACTAATGGGATTGCTACTCGTAGGCCGATTGATTTGGATGACTTTCAGGGTAGTGTGCATATGATAGGAGAGTCGTCTAGGGTTCGAGAGGCTCATATTGATGGACTTGCACCTTGGGCCTTAAGGCATGATTTAGATGCTTCTTGTGATCAAGGTCGTGTGACATAAATTGGTTAAAGTGTTTCTCAGACACATGTTGATTTATTGGAGTCGAAAACAAAGATTGGTGAGAAAGAGCGAGAGTTGCTTAATTTGGGTTTGACTGATGTAGAGCGTGGTTTGAATAAGGTGTTTTAGAGATTGTCTGTGTTGGAAAGTGGTGAGTATGCCGAGATGAAGAAAAAGGTGAATACGATGGAGATTCAGTTAAGTGTGGCTCGTACGATGCGTGAGAAGGCAGAAAAAGAGTTAAATATGTCTGTTGGTTGTAACAGTAGGTTTTATACTAAGATGGTTGAGAAAGGAGTGATTCGTAAGCGCCCAGCTGAAGATGTGTCTAGTGATCGTCTGAGGAAGATACCAAAGACGATGGATGATAGACCTTCTAGCAGTTCTCAATAGACCGGTCTATCTTTAGTAGTATCTTTTGTATCTTTTGTATCTTTTGTAAACTTTAACTAAACCGACATATTGTTTAGTAGATCTGCCATGAATTTTTGGGCCTGTATAGTGCTAGGAATTTTGATGTGGAATGTTAATTAAGACAATGTGGTTGTTTCTAATCTAATGAAATATATATTTTGTCTTGAATTCCATATCGTGCCTTATTTGTATCTTGATTATCAATTCAATCCATCTTATATAAATCCCTCATTGAGTGAATGCTTAATATACTTTGAAATTGTGCAATAATAGAATCATGCCACCCAAAATAGCTGTGACTGAGGAAGATGTGCGTAGGATCATTGTGGAGCAAGTTGCCGCATCTATGACTGAATTTATGGCAAATGCTAGAAATGGAGCTGGCGGTAGTGGAGCTGGCGGTAGTGGAATAGTGGTAATTGATGAGATGGCATTTATACATGATCTCATCGTTCTTTTCGGGCTTTAAATGCATAAAAATGTCATAAAATACCATATATATGCTTGTGTTTGTTTACTTGTATATTTTAGGTATGGATATCGTGAAAAAGACAAAAGATCACAAGATACAAGGAAAAACAGACACGAGAAACGAAGCCGTATAAAGAACCGGGCCCTAATCATGGAATACTCAACAAATACCCTTGAAGACTTGAAGACAAACAAGATTTATCCTCATTTATTGAAGAAATGACACTTAAAACCCTTGTATATTGATAATTACAAGTTTGGTCCCTTAAGTTTGTCAAAATTACACAAAAGGTCCTTCAACTTTGAAGAAATGGCAAGATTAGTCCCTCAACAATTCCAAATTGTCAATTATGGTCCCTCATCAAGCCAAAGATACATTGAAGACCTTTGAAGATCAAGAATGTCCAAGATCAGCCCTTCAAATATGCAAAAGTGGCAAAACTAACCCTTATAAACCTTTTTGGAAAGTTATGTGCCAAAACTACCAAAGTGTGAAAGTTAAATACAAAGTGAAATACGTTATTGTGGCTGAATTACTTGATTTACCAAAAATCCCAAAATACAAGGGCCATTTGTGTGCACTGAAACATTCAAACTCCCAAATTGCGCCAAACAACTTCCATTCCCCCAATTTCGGATCAAAACTACTACTATTCACCCTTCATCCACCCAGTTTTTACTCCACTTAAAACAAAGGGTAAAAACAAATAACCCTGGCACTTGTGTGATTCACATGTGCAGAAACAAATCCCACACATAAAACCCTCACTCCCACTACTCCTTGGACCCCACACTCAACCTCCTTAACCAATGAAAATGCAACTTAGCCTCCAAGTAATCTGACGTGTCCAAATCAACAGCCTAGGATCCCTGCTTCATATCAAAGCTATCTTAAACGGTTTGGATGCATTTGGACAACTCATTCCATCAAAATGTCTAGAAGACTCAAGGGCATTATAGAGAAATCACTTCTAGGGTTTGTGAATAGTGTTTAGCCAGGCATTTGCCTATAAAAGGATACCTTAACATGTGAGAGCCCCTTGGTTCCAGTCTTTGCCTTTAAAACTTGTAATTCCTTTTTAAAATTTATAAAAGTTGTTATTTTGAGAAAATTGTAATTCCTTTTTATGTTTTTGAAAGTTGGTATAGTTTTAAGGTGATTCTGAGTTCCATTGATTGTTATAAGTGTGCTTGAACCTTTTGGATCAAGGACGTTTATGTTTGGTAAGATTTTTCAAGTTTGAAAAAGCTTGAAAGAAGGTTCTGATTTTGCTTATTTTTGTGTACTAACCCTTAACCATTAGCTATAAGCTCTTGCAAGCTTGTTGACACCAAGCTTGTGAAGGGATTAGAGCCCTTGGTTGAGTTGTTTGCTGCTTGTGTTGAAGACATCAAGTCCTTGAGTTTCTGCTTTGAAACATCAACCAAGGCATTCATCATCTTCCTTGTTGAAGTACCTTGGTCTTGATCTAGTTTTTGAACAAGGTCCAAGGAGCATAGCTGGCCTTCCTAGGATGTTGTGGAAGGCAGGTATAACCTCTTGTTAAGATTCCTCTAAAAATTTCATGTTTCTGCTTATTTTGTACTTTGGCATATGATTCTGTGTTCTTGTGTTTGTGCTGGTTATTTTTGTGTTTGATTGTGTTAGTTGGTGCCTAGTAAGTGTTTTTGATCATTAAAATCATTAGGTTGTGTTTAAAAATCAGAAGTTTGTTTGAAAAGTGCTTGATTAAGGGTTGTTTGGGATTACTGGTTCACAAGGCCTTGTGGCCTTGTGCCCTTGGTTCTTAGGGTTTGGAAGGTCTAAACAAGTCCTAATATACAAGTTTCAGTCATTGGTTTACTTTCTGAAAGTTTGGAAAAAAGATTTGAAGTTTTGCAAAAATCTGATAAAAGTGGTTTTGAAATTGGTCAAACACATCAGATCCAATAACTTCTTTGTTTGTTGGATCTAAGGTCTGAAATCTGGTTTGGGAATAGTTTAGGTGATAAGCTATCTATTGGTTGTCTGGTTGTTGAATTTGGTGGCTTATTATGGATTTTATAGCTTATCAAAAGTTGCTAAAGTGGTCATTTGCATCAGCAAAGTGACCACCTCATTTTGAGCTTGCATTTGTTAGCCTAGTGTATTCCTTGTGATTTTGCTGCTTGGAACTTGTTTATGTGCTGCTTGTGATTGGATTTTGCTATTTGGATTGCTTTTTATCTGGCTTATAAGCTAACTGGCTTATTAAGCCCTTATTGCCAAAATCTGTCATCAAAAGGTCAACTGACCTCTTGATTCACAAGGCCTCCTCCTTGAGTCCTTCACAAAATTTGCTTATAACAAGCCCTTGTATCATTCCTGATCAGTTGGTGCATTTTGGAGTACCTTGAATTTTGGTCAAATAAGCACTTATTGGTTTATTTTTGAGAACTGCTTATTGGCACATGCAACAACTTATCTTTTTTAATAGAAATCATTTTTCTTAGCTTAATATCATATCTGGAAGTTTACAAGTCTTTTGGTTAAGTTTTTGCTAGAAAACTAGCTTATTTGGCTTTTTCAGCCAGCTTAATTGCTCTTACAGCTTATTCTACTTGGCTTTTTATGATTTTTTTGATTGATTATTCTTAGTTAAGCTATTTGTGATCTTTTGCAACAAACTAGAGCTTCTGAGGTGCCCTTAATCTCAAACCCAACTATTTTGTCTTTTAGTGAATTTTTACTTTGCTTATTTCTGGCTTATTGAGTGCGCTTTTTCAAAATTTCTTTTTACAGATCTCATAAGCATCCCAAAAGAAGGTTGTGTGTCAAATTAGAGCTTATGGCATTGGCTTATTGCTTAATGGGCTGAAAAGCCCAATAAGAATAAGCTGCCTGCTTAATAAGCTGTGATAAGCTCACATTCAGCTTTTGGGCCTTCAGAGTTTTGTTCTTAGAATTGAATTTTGAGTCAGATAGGGCTTTTCCAAGTCAATTGGGCCAAGTTTGACTTTTTGGGCCCAAAAGCCCAATTGTGTTGACTGTTTTTGATTTTGGCCCATTTGAGGGCCCAATAGGGGTATTCTGGTCATTTCACTTTGATTTTCTGATTATTTAGATTAAAATAAACTAGTTTGCAAGTTTTTAGAATTTTTTATAATTTTTGGATTTTTAATATTATTTTAATATTATTTTATTATTATTTTTCAAATTTGACATTTTCCAACTTTTTACATTTTTCTTAGCTTTAATACATTAAAATAGGAATTTAGCAACTTTTAGAATAATTTTATCACTTCTAGATTAATTTTTATAATTATTTTAAGTTTTAATAGTTTTTAATTCATTTTAAATAGTTTTTATTAGTTTAAAAATTTCTAAAAATATTTTTTAATCTTTTTAAGTCATTTTAGAGGTTTACCAATTGAAAAATCTTTATTTGGGCTTTTTGATAATTTATTTGATTTTTAGGGCTTTAATTGGCATTTAAAAATTGAATATTTAATTATTTAAAAGGTTTGAAAAAGTTTTGATCATTGGTAAACTCTTAGTTTATTAATTTTGATTTTTGGTAAATTTTTGGTAATTTTTAGAATTAATTTTTATTTTGTGGTTTTTAAGGTTTTACGTTTTAACTTTCTAGTAGTAATTTTTACGTCTTCGTCATCTTCTTTTCTCATCCCCTTCTAAACCAATCATTAATCACAAACATTTAACAAGTTTTTCACACACATATACCTCCTTGGGAAACGAACTTGGAACTTTCACACCATAAGGGTCATTAGTGCTTGGTTTTCCTAAATCATCACTCAATACTTACCGCTCATTTACTCTCTTTTGTTTTCCTAAACAAGAGGTGTAATTTTACCACAATCATTTTGGCGCCGCTGCCGGGGAGGTGTGTCGTGATTAATTTGTATTGTTGTTTTTAATATTAACCATAAATAGTATTTGTATTAGTAGAACTCTACTAATACGTATTATCGGTTTTCTTAGTTTTTCTTGTAAATATATTATTACTATATTGTATTAAGTATCACAACAAATAAACAATATCTCTAAAAGTGTGAAAACACAACCTTAATTGGGATTTCATCACTCAATTATTGTATTCGAATCTCAAACAAAAAGAAAAAAAAGGCAAAAATAGATAAATACTTTCGTGAAGCTCGATTTTGAAAAATACAAACTATAAGGTGGGTATAAGGCGGGTATTATAAAATATACCCTAAGGAAAAAGGCTCTTAAGTGCTTCGCGCCGCCTCGTTTCCCCGCTTGCTTGTGAGTATTTTGAGATTGAAGGCTAATCGAGGGTTTTGCCGCCCAAAGTATTATTACGTATAATATATTTGCTTGGTTTCTTTGTGATTAAACCCTCTTGAACAATTTGGTTTTCACCAAAGTTCTAAAGTCATTCGAAGGCGTTCACTCCACGTGATCGTTTTCATTCCTTTAAGGCTTCTTTAATCAAGAGTTTGATTCGAGGAGAGATTTTGTAGATTCTTGTCTACGAAGATACACCAAAATCCAAAAAAAATTAAATATCATCAAAAACACAAAAAAAAAATTAAATTCACAAAACACCCAAAAAGAATCTTCTTTGCTCACCTCCCATTCTTCGTGAAGTTTATGATCACTCGTAATCAAGCAAAACGAGCTCGTAAACGTCTTCAAAAGCAAGCCAATCAAGAGACGTTGATTGAAGAACAACCTCCAATTGTTGAACCTATTGTAGAACAAGAAGTCGTCATGGCTAATCGTACTATGATGGAGTTGCTACAAGCACCCACCGAGGGTTTTGGAGAGGCTATTGTGATTCCCGCCATCCTTGCGGAGAATTTCGAGATTAAGACGGGTTTAATGTCGATGTTGCAAGCAAATAAGTTTAGAGGCCACGATAAAGACAACCCGCGCTACCACATTAGGAATTTTAACCGTCTCACCGCCACTAGCAAGTTTAAGGATGTTCCACATGACGCCATTAAGATGATGTTGTTTCCATACTCTTTAGATGGATCCGCTAAGATTTGGCTTGAGAAAGAACCGCCAAATTCAATTTTGACATGGGCCGATCTCGTTTCTAAGTTTGTGAACAAGTTTTTTCCACCATCTAAAACAACACATTTGAAAAATGAGATTTCACGATTTGTGCAAAGAAATAATGAAAGTTTTTCAATGGCATGGGAACGCTTTAAAGAAATGTTACATGAATGTCCACACCATGATTTTTCGGAATTGCATCAAATTGATACTTTTTATAATGGGCTTAATGATCATGAACGAGATTATTTGAATGCCGCCATGGGTGGTAATTTTTTGTGCAAGACGACAAATGAGGCTTTACAAATCATCGAGAATAGATCTAAGGTTTATAGCCCTCGTAACACACCGAGTGTTGCCAATTTGGGTTCGTCTTCATCGTCACAATCGTCTCGTAGCATTAATGCCTTACATGATGAAGCTAATGAGGAAAATCGGTTTTTTGATAGATTTGCTAATCTAATGTCCCATTGGAATCTCAAGAAGCTTCAAATTCCGCTTCGGTTAAAGCGGTTGCTAAGAGTTGTTTGTCTTGTGGTGGAGCTCATAATCTTTCCGAGTGCATTACCGCGGATGGTAACACTTCAAGTGCTTATGTGGCAACGGGAACTTACAACCAAAATGGTCAAGGTTCCCGCCAAAATCAAGCTCCACCAAATCAAAATGTTAATAACTATCGAAACAACAACCAAGGTGGTAATTACCAAGGCAACACACGTAACTACAACAAGGGGAATTATCAAAATGGGAATGGACAAATTTCTAATCAAAACCAAAACCGTGATTTTCAAAACACTACACAAGGTTTTCAAAATGCTCACACTAAAAATTTGCAAGGAGAATTTTTGGATTATGCTAAAGCAAATGAGGCTAAATTTGATAACATGCAACGTGAGATGATTAGCTTAAGATCCGAGTTGAAAAACGAGCTTAAAAATGAACTTGCTAATGAACTTAAAACTCATGCAAATAAAATGGAAGGAAATGTCCAACGTCTTCAACAAAATCAACAAAAGATGGAATTAGGACAACATGAGATTAAGCAAGAGTTATTAAAAGCGGATACTAGGCAATCAAAATTTGAGGACCGAATGGCTAAGATGTTTGAAGCAATCATGTGTAAACCCTCTTCCTCGGGTGGTCTTCCTAGTGATACCATTGCAAACCCGAAGGGAGAAATGAAGGTTATTACTACACGAATTTGTAAAACTTTCAAGGAACCAATCTCTCGTCCAAGTACTTCTACGGAGAAGGAAATCGAGAAAGAACCCGAGGTGATGGTCGAAAAGGAGCACATTACAATCCCACAAAGTACCGCTCAAACCACACCTACGGTTGAACCAATACCAATTATGGAACCCGAGTTTCCAAGGCCGTTGCCTAATGACCAACCCACACCACCTTTACCCTACCCTTCGAGACGAAACAAAGAGAAATTGCTAGAACGTAACAAACAACAAATCGAGCTTTTTATAAAAATGTTTCAACAAGTGCATTTTGATGTGAGTTTAGCCGAAGCGTTGTTGTATATGCCTCGTTTCGCTTCCACTTTTAAAAGTATGATGAGCGATAAGGAAAAGCTTTCAAAGCTTGCTAATTGTTTTTCGGTTTATCTTAACCGCATACCGGAAAAAGTTGGTGATCCCGGAAAGTTTCTCATTCCTTGTGACATACAAGATATGAAAGAATGCCTCGCCTTGGCCGATCTTGGTGCGAGCATTAATTTGATGCCATTTTCCATTTGGAAATCGCTTTCGCTTCCGGCTCTCATTCCTTCGAACATGTCTATCGAGATGGCCGATCATTCTACGATTATGGCATGTGGAGTAGCCGAATCTCACTCCATTCCAAGGAGGCGATCTCACTTCAAATGAAATCGACAATGAAGATGAGGTGTTGATTAGTGATGATACTTCTATTCCACCATCTCTTCCGCCGATGGAAGTTATGAGTGTTGAACCAAAATCTTCAATCGAGGAACCACCTATCCTTGAATTGAAAGATCTTCCTTCTCACCTTGAATACGCATTCTTGGAAGGTGATGACAAGTTTCCGGTTATTATTGCAAGAGGTCTTGCTAATGATGAAAAAACCGAGCTCTTGAAAGTTTTTAAGGCTCATAAAGGGGCAATTGCGTGGAAAATATCCGACATTAAGGGTATTGACCCAAAATTTTGTACTCACAAGATTTTAATGGAGGAGGACTACAAACCCGCAATTCAAAGTCAAAGAAGGGTGAATCCCAAAATTCACGATGTCATTAAAAAGGAGGTCCTTAAACTCCTTGACGCGAGAATGATTTATCCTATATCCGATAGCCCATGGGTGAGCCCAATCCATTGTGTCCCTAAAAAGGGAGGAATGACCGTTGTGCCTAATGAAAACAACGAGTTAATTCCCACTCGTGTTGTGACCGGTTGGAGGGTGTTTATTGACTACCGAAAGTTAAATGACGCCACTCGTAAAGACCACTTTCCTTTGCCCTTCATGGATCAAATGTTGGAGCGACTTGCGGGAAATGAATTCTATTGCTTTTTAGATGGTTTTTCCGGTTACTTTCAAATACCTATCGACCCTCGTGATCAAGAGAAGACTACTTTTACGTGTCCTTATGGAACATTCGCCTATCGTAGGATGCCTTTCGGACTTTGTAATGCACCGGGTACATTTCAACGGTGTATGATGGCGATTTTTCACGACATGATCGAGAAGTTGATGGAAGTGTTTATGGATGACTTCTCGGTGTTTGGCAATTCGTTCACGTCATGTTTATCTAATCTCGAGCAAATGTTAAAACGTTGTGAAGAAACCAATCTTGTGCTTAATTGGGAATAATGTCATTTTATGTGTAAACAAGGAATCGTCTTAGGACATAAGGTGTCGAAGGCGGGGATTGAGGTCGATAAAGCTAAGGTAGACGTCATCGCCAAGTTACCTCATCCCAAAAACGTTAAGGGAGTTAGGAGTTTCCTAGGCCACGCGGGCTTTTATCGTCGTTTCATCAAGGACTTTTCGAAAATCTCTCGACCTATGACACACCTTCTCGAGAAGGATGCTCCTTTTAACTTCAATGAGGATTGTGTTAGAGCTTTCGAAACTCTCAAAAGGAAACTTACCGAAGCTCCCATTCTTGTTGCTCCTAATTGGGAATTACCCTTTGAAATCATGTGCGATGCAAGTGATTATGCTATAGGGGCCGTCTTAGGGCAACGTTATGACAAGCATTTCTGTCCTATCCATTATGCTAGTAAGACGATGACCGAGGCTCAATTAAAGTACACCACAACGGAAAAGGAATTCCTTGCCGTGGTCTATGCTTTTGAGAAATTCCGACCTTATCTCGTCTTGACTAAAAGCATCGTGTATACCGACCATTCGGCTATCAAGTATCTCTTAGCTAAGCAAGATGCTAAGCCGAGATTGCTTTGTTGGATGCTCCTCCTCCAAGAATTTTATGTCACCGTGCTTGACAAAAAAAGAGCCGAGAATCTAGCGGCCGATCATCTCTCTCGTCTAGAAGATCCTCACAAAAATGTTTTCAAGAACAAGGAAATCACCTAAACATTTCCTCTCGAGACTCTCGGTGTAGTGAATTCTAAAGACACCACCCCATGGTTTGCCGACATTGCAAATTACCATGCGGACAATTTCATAATCAAGGGTATGACGACACAACAAAAACGAAAATTCTTTCGTGACGTCAAGTTCTATTTTTGGGACGACCCTTATCTCTTTCGGGTTTGTGCGGATCAACTCGTTCGACGTTGTGTGTTTGGTACCGAAGCTTCTAATATCCTTAGAGCTTGTCACGAGGGACCCACGGGCGGCCACCACGGTGCTAATCTCACGGCTAAGAAAGTGTTCGATGCCGGTTTCTTTTGGCCTTCTATCTATCATGATGCACACGCACTTGTGAAGTCGTGTGATTCGTGCCAACGTCAAGGAAAATCGTCTCAACGTGATGAAATGCCGCAAAACATAATTCAAGTGTGCGAGATTTTCGACATATGGGAATAGACTTTATGGGGCCGTTCCCATCGTCTCATGGCAACAAATATATCCTCGTCGCGGTGGACTACCTTTCTAAGTGGGTGGAAGCTAAGGCTTTACCTACTAATGATGCTCGTGTGGTAGTGAAGTTTTTGAAGCAACTGTTCTCTCAGTTCGGAACCCCTCGTGCTATTATAAGCGATCGTGGAACCCATTTTTGTAATTACCAATTCGAAAAGGTTCTAAAGAAATATGGAGTTAGTCATCGTCTTTCTACGACTTATCACCCGCAAACGAGTGGGCAAGTCGAGGTTTCGAACCGAGCTTTGAAGAGGATTTTAGAGAGGTCAATTGGAGAAAACCGTGCTTCGTGGTCCGACAAACTCGATGACGCTTTATGGGCCTTTAGGACCGCTTATAAGACACCTATCAGTTGCACTCCTTATAAGTTAATCTATGGGAAGAATTGTCATTTGCCCATTGAGTTGGAGCACAAGGCATATTGGGCCCTTAAGCATGCAAACTTTAACTTGAAGACCGCAGGAGATCACCGGAAAATACAATTGAATGAATTGGATGAATTAAGAGATAATGCTTATGAAAATTCATTAATTTTTAAAGAAAAGACAAAAAAGTTTCATGATTCAAAGATTAAAAAACGGGTTTTTAACGTTGGTGATCAAGTGTTGCTTTTTAACTCTCGACTTAAGATATTTTCCGGGAAATTGAAATCTCGTTGGTCGGGTCCGTTCACCATTACACAAGTGTTTCCTTATGGGACCATCGAGCTAGCTCAAGATGATGGTCCTAATTTCAAGGTGAATGGACATAGGCTTAAGCACTACTTTGGTGGGGAAATTTCTTCAATGGTTGCCCTCGACCAAGTCACCTTCCCCAATGATAATTAGCATTGAGGGGATCGAGTCGAGCTCATGACTCGGTAATCAAAAACGAGGTGCCTCGTGGGGGAGATCCCATGCTTATCCTTTATGCTTACTATTCACTAATAAGGGGACTTGTACCCTTTCAACTCGTTGTCTCGTGGTTGTTTGTGATTGTGTTATCTAGATCATCATCATCATCTACGATTGAAGACTCTCGTGTTCGTTTACGTGAGCCTCCATCGTTTGCTTGAAGAAGTTTTTCACGAATCCATGACATATCCTTTGTTGTTCTAACAATTATCTTTTAGCATACTTAACAAACGGCTTTAGATATATTGTTGATCACCCTTTCCATGCTAGATCCTAAGCATTCGATTCTTCGTCTCTAGTATGGGGCTGCTCCACCTTTAGACTCGAAACATTGAGGACAATGTTTACTTTTAGTATGGGGGGGTGAATAGGTACTTGCTTTGCTACGCCCTCACGCTTTCCAACTTTCAATATTTTGTTAATAAGGCTAAGTGATTGTGGTAAATTACACCTCTTAGGAAAAAGGCGTAAAAGCGGTAAGTATCGAGTGATGATTTAGGAAAATCAACACTAATGACCCTTAATGGTGTGAAAGTTCGTTTCCCAAGGAGGTATATGTGTGTGACTAAGTTGTTCAAGATTTGTGATTAATATTTGGTTTAGAAAGGGATGAGAAGAGAAAATGACGAAGACGTAAAAATAAAAATTAACAAAAAATTACTACTAGAAAGTTAAAACGTAGAACCTTAAAAACCACAAAAATAAAAATAAATTCTAAAAATTACCAAAAATTTACCAAAAATCAAAAATAATAAACTAAGAGTTTACCAATGATCAAAACTTTTTCAAACCTTTTAAATAATTAAATATTCAATTTTTAAATGCTAATTAAAGCCCTAAAAATCAAATAAATTATCAAAAAGCCCAAATAAAGATTTTTCAATTGGTAAACCTCTAAAATGACCTAAAAAGATTAAAAACTATTTTTAGAAATTTATAAACTTATAAAAACTATTTAAAATGATTTAAAAACTATTAAAACTTAAAATAATTATAAAAATTATTCTAAAAGTGATAAAATTATTCTAAAAGTTGCTAAATGCCTATTTTAATGTATTAAACCTAAGAAAAATGTAAAAAGTTGGAAAATGTAAAATTTCAAAAATAATAATAAAATAATATTAAAATAATATTAAAATCCAAAAATTATAAAAAATTCTAAAAACTTGCAAACTAGTTTATTTTAACCTAAATAATCAGTCAACACAAATGGGCTTTTAGGCCCTCAAATGGGCCAAATCCAAATTCAGTCAACACAAATGGGCTTTTGGGCCCAAAAAGTCAAACTTGGCCCAATTGACTTGGAAAAGCCCTATCTGACTTAAAATTCAATGCTAAGAACAAAACCCTAAAGGCCCAAAAGCTGAATATGAGCTTATCACAGCTTATTAAACACAAAGCTTATTCTTATTGGGCTTTTCAGCCCATTAAGCCATAAGCTAATGCCATAAGCTCTAATTTGACACACAACCCTCTTTTAGGATGCTTAAGAGATATGTCAAAAGAAATTTCCAAAAAGCACACTCAATAAGCCAGAAAATAGAAAAGCAAAAATCCACAAAACGACAAAATAGTCGTTTTTGAGAAATAATGCACCTCAGGACTTGATTCAACTTGCAAAAGCTTTCAAATGGACTCAATAAGCAATATCAATCAACAAAAATCCAATAAGCACAACCAATAAGCCAGAATAAGCACAAATGAACTTATGTAAAAGTCAAAGGAGTTGGTTTTCTAGTCAAACCTAAAAGTCAACCACCCAAATGCTCCAGTATGAACAAATGGGTCAAAATATGAGCACCTATTACAAAAACAAAGTTGTTGCAGGTTGGAATAAGCTATTATAGCTTATTGATAAGCTGACACCAATTTAACACTAGCAGTGGTAACTAGCAGGGGAAAGGAGTTCCCACTGCTTTGACTATTTGACCAAGCTTATATGAGAGTTCTGGTTTGATTCAATTGGAAACAAAGGCACCCTTGTGATCAGTGAATCACAAGGAGTCAATAGCAACAATAAAATCACAAATTGGTTCACACAATAAGCCACAATAAGCCAAACAGTTACCAGATATGCACCAGATATGGAAATAAGCAGTTAAGCACTTAATAAGCAGATTTAAGCAGAATACGCCAACCAAACTTAACAGGATGCATACACAAGCTATATAAACTAAGAACAAACACAAAGCAACAATAATCAAACACTGAATCAAAGTATTCAACAAGATCAAGTCACAAAATGTTTCTGATGAACAAAGAACAATATGCAAACAAGTTTTGCTGATATACTTAACACTAGATCCAATTTCAAGCCTCAAATCCTTCCACCCTGGTGTGATTAACTATGATTTAGCACTTGTTAGCCCTAGCCTATGCTTAGATCTAGGTGTCCTCAAAATCCTAGCCAATTTTACCAAGTATTTAAGATTTTATAGCCAAATCAAGAATCTATGTGATCAAACCCACAAAACCTGCAAACAGATGAACACAAGCACCTAAATAACAGATACCAACACTTGCTTACACAAAACAAACACTTAGCAAACCACAAATCCAAAGTATGCAGTAATCCCAAACACTCCTTAATCTAACACTTAACAAAGGAACTTGTGATTTTAACTAATAACCTACTGATTTTAATGATCAAAAACACTTAAACAATAGCAACTAACACAATCAAACTCAAAAATCACCAGCACAAACACCAATACTCAGAATCAAAGCACCAAATTCAAAACAGCCATAAACAAGAAATTTTTAGGGGAATCTTAACCAAGAGATTATACCTGCCTTCCACAACATCCTAGGAAGGCCAGCTATGCTCCTTGGACCTTGTTCAACAACTAGAACAAGACCAAGGTACTTCAACAAAGATGATCAAAGCCTGCTGATGTTCAAAGCAGAACAAGGCTTTGATTATGATATTTCTTCAACACAAGCAACAAACAAACTCAACCAAAGGCTTAGAATCCTTCTCAGGCTTGGTGTCAACAAGCTTGAAAGAACTCAAGGCTTAAGGCTAAGGGTTAGTACACAAATAATAGCTAAATTCAGAAACAAGGCCTTCAAGGCTTTTGAACCTTGAAAACCTTTCAAACCTAGACGTGCCTTAACCACAAGGTTAAGGAAGGTCTAAAAAATCAAATGGAACTCAGAATTAGGCTACTCAAACACCAAACTTTTAACTAAATCAAAAAGAGATTTCAAAATTCAGAAATTCAAATTTTATTTAACTTAAAAAGGAATTACAAAGATTGATAGCCTAAAACTGGAACAAAGCTCTCTCACAGGTTGAGGATTCTTTTTATAGGCAAATGACAAGGCTAGCACTATTCACAAACCCTAGATGTGAAATTCCCTAAATGCCCTAATTCCTTGAGTCCGTTTGTTGTTGATGAGCTGTCCAAAGTGATCTTGGACGTTCATTTCAGCTTTGATATGAAGCAATGATCCTTGGCTGTTGATTTGGACACGTCACATAACTTGGAGGTTAAGTTGCATTCTGATTGGTTTAAAGGGAATTGGGGGTGGGGTCCATGGTGGAGTGGTGTGAGGTTACATGTGTGGGATGTGATCGTGCTAGGGTGAATTAGTTTTTGGTTAAAGTAATTGGGAAAAACCCTTTGGCAGTAAAAAGTAAAACCTGGGTTCATGCGTGTGAACAGTGACACGTTTGATCCGTTTTCTTAGGGAAAAAGATGTTTGGCGCGTGTTTAGGGATTTAAACTTCCAAAATTGGCAGCCTTGGTCCTTTTTCTTTCTTTCTCTTGTCACTTGTAAGTAAACTTCTATCAGCGCCCATTTCCTTTATATCAACGTTTCACAACTTGTCATTTTTGGCACAAACTTTCCAAGAAGTGTATCAAGGGTTAATTTTGGAACTTGTGCATATTTGAAGGACTGATCTTGGACATTTTTGATCTTCAAAGGTCTTCAATGTATCTTTGGCTTGATGAGGGACCATATTTGACAATTCAAAATTGTTGAGGGACTAATCTTGTCATTTCTTCAAAGTTGAGGGACCTTTTGTGTAATTTTGACAAACTTAAGGGACCAAACTTGTAATTATTAATATACAAGGGTTTTAAGTGTCATTTCTTCAATAAATGAGGATCAATCTTGTATGTCTTCAAGTCTTCAAGGGTATTTGTTGAATATTCCATGATTAGGGCCCGGTTCTTTGTACGGCTTCGTTTCTCGTGTCCGTTTTTCCTTGTAACTTGTGATCTTTTGTCTTTTTCACGATATCCATACCTAAAATACACAAGTAAACAAACACAAGCATATATATGGTATTTTATGACATTTTTTTGCATTTAAAGCCCGAAAAGAACGATGAGATCATGTATAAATGCCATCTCATCACTCCCCCATACTAAGCCATTGCCGTGCCCTCGCGCAATGCTAGAATAAAGTATCTAAGCATCACCAAAATTCAATTTTATTAACCTTTTACTGAAAAGTAAAAGGACTTGCAACATACTACGAAGATGTGTAAAGACATAATGTATGATTTTCATCACAAAAAGTGACTTTTAGGGTCAAAGAATAGAAACAAGTAAATGTCCCTTAGAGTAAACTTCATCATCCTTGATTGTCATACATTCCATGCTAAGTGCAAAAACGAGATCATTGTTGGTACAAGTCACAATGCTAACACTACTCATACGTCCAAATTGTGTAATACTTTTTCTCCCCGCAATCCTAGTTATTATAAAAGGAAATGGGTTACTAGCATTTTTTATCTATTTGTCATGGATCACAAGTGATTCATATTGACTTATTTGAGTAGTTATTAGTCCGAAAGCAAAGTAGCACGATTTGATCAATAGTTAGCCGAAGGACAAAATCTTTTAAAACGGCTTCTCGTGTATCTCCTTAAGTTCATATCTTGGCATAACTCGTTTCACGATTTGAGACCTTTCTCGGACCGATATTTGGCATGTACTTCATACTTCAAATCTTGGGAAGACGTTCTTGAAATTATGGTATTCTCTTCATATATTTGGAATTTCTTCACTTGACGTTTTTGAGAGATTCTTCATATTGGACCACGACTTCATCATTTTTCATCAATCTTTACTTTGGATTTTGATATACAACGATCCGCCTCCTTTTCGGACTTGGATATATTTATCCTCATACCTTGTTAGGGTCTTTTTGGATAGTCTTTCTCCATGATCTTTAGGGGAGTAATTGCTTCTCGTCGTGTGTCTCGATCCTTCATATTGATTTAGGAATAATGATACTTCACATCATCTTTGGATCTTTAGCAAAAATAGAGCTCCTCATGCCTTGTTAGGGCCTTTTTGGATAATCGCCAATCTTCGCGTCCCGCTTCAATAAGTTATGCCTTGGCTATGAACTCTATTCAACCCCGAGCAACTTTTAAACGATCTTGCGCTAGAGGCTAAGTAACCTTTCAAATCGTACGACCTTCCTTATTGCAATTATGATTTATTCCTAATGCATTGATCTTATGGGAAGAAAAAGCCACAATTAAAAACATATGAGTTTTTGAAAGAACATATTCATGTTCTACGTTTAGCATGATCACTTGTCTAACTCTATCATTTCTCGTTCTTCACTATATAAAGACCTCTAATTAAAGAGACTCATGAATACTTAGCCATGCAAGTCAAAATTAAGCCAAATTCGGATTAGCTTTAATTAAGACTATATCAAATCAAAGTTTTGGGTTTTCAAGCCACCTATAGGATCTTGCACTTTCTTGGACTTTTTCAAGTTTAGAGAATGCGTTTTATAGTTCCCTTGATAAGTGACTTTCTAGAATCAATTATAGGAACTTGCGAAAAGTTCTTGTTCTTAACCCGTAAGAGTTAAGACTTTCGCGTTTTAAAGCTCCTTTTATAAAAGTCTAGCAAAACTCGAATTGAGCGGGTTAAGGAATGTAAATGGCTCTAAATGCCCATCAAGTCAAAAATTAACTCTTATTCTACCCATCGGAAAATATACATTCGTGTCTTAACTAAGAAAAATTTTAAAATTTGGCCATTTTTAGCCTTATTAGCAAAACAAAACATTGAAAGTTGGAAAGCGTGAGGGCGTAGCAAAGCAAGTACCTATTCACCCCCCCCCCCATACTAAAAGTAAACATTTTACTCAATGTTTCGAGTCTAAAGGTGGAGCACCCCCATACTAGAGACGAAGAGTCGAATGCTTAGGATCTAGCATGGAAAGGGTGATCAACAATATATCTAAAGCCGTTTATTAAGTATGCTAAAAGATAATTGTTAGAACAATAAAGGATATGTCATGGATTCGTGAAAAACTTCTTCAAACGAACGATGGAGGCTCACGTAAACGAACACGAGAGTCTTCAATCGTGGATGATGATGATGATCTAGAAAACACAATCACAAACAACCACGAGACAACAAGTTGAAAGGGTACAAGTCCCCTTATTAGTGAATAGTGAGTATAAAAGATAAGCATGGGATCTCCCCCACGAGGCACCTTGTTTTTGATTACCGAGTCATGAGCTCGACTCGAATCCCCATAAATGTGATCATTTAGGGATAATCATGGTATGGTCAATTTTTAATGGGGCTTACATGATAAACAAGGCCCAAAAAGCAACCGGTATTAAGGACTGAGTCCTTTGATGATGCAAAATACCGGGGTCGAAGATGGCGTTCTCGTTTTCATTAGAAAAACAAATCAACGCCACTTCAAGGTGTGCCAACAAAAACTCAAAGAGTTTGAAGAAAATAGATGAGAAGTAGAAGGGTAGGACAATTGGTAAGACAAACGTTTGAGCTACTCGAGGTAGACTCGCACCAATCAAATGAAAATATTTTCCATTTATTGCATCGGTGGAAGACCGAGATTTCCCTTTACATGAAATTCCAGGATCGAATATCTCGTCCTCAGTGGATAAGGATGAGGGAACATAAGGGGCTTCCCCCATACTAGAACCACACAAAGCATCGTCAAAAGGAGTAGACGAGCTTGTAGCACTCAATTCACGTGGTGATGACGGAGTTAGATTTGTAGAAAAATCAATTAAATCACATTTAAGATCTTTTCCTTTTTTATCTTTTGAACTCTCTTTATGAAAACCCTTTTTGATTATGTGGAAAATAGTTGGTGTTTCTAAGACGATGTTAGTTACACTAAAAATTCTCACATTTGTAAACCGTTTTGGTTTTGGTGGTGGAAAGTTCTCAAAACGTTTATCGACGAAGAAAACCTCCCCATCGGGGTCTACATATTCATCATCCGAAGGATCTTCCATAGAAACCGGCAATTTATCAACACTTTTCAAGAATGAATGTTCGAGGTGAGGCGAAGATTTTTCGATTCAAGTATTGACGGTTTCTTCTTTGTAGGCTTTACACTCATAACCTCCACCGGCGGAGGAAATGGTAAATTGTTTTTGGCGACATTTCCTAAAACTCTTGGTGAAAATTCTTTGCAAACGACATTGGTTGAATCACCATGGTTTAAAGTTGCAATAGAATAGACATGAGAAAGATTGGAGTTTTGTGTTGCATTGATGACAAGTTCTTCCTCATTGAAACGAAGGGTGATTTTTCGAGCATGAACATCGATAAGTGCTCTTGATGTATCAAAAAATGAACGACCCAAAATGAGAGGAACTTTTCGATCGATAGGAATGTCTACAACGATAAAGTCAACGGGATAGTAAAACTTTCCGACTTTAACGAAAACGTCCTCGGCTACTCCACATGCTAAAATCGTAGAATGATCGGCCATCTCGATAGACATGTTTGAAGGAGTAAGAGCCGGAAGTGAAAGCGATTTGAAAATCTCGAGAGGCATTAAATTAATACTAGCACCAAGATCGGCCAAGGCGTAGCATTCCTCCATATCTTGAATAGCACACGGAATCAAAAATTTACCGGGATCATCGACTTTTTGTGGTATGCGGCTAAGAAAAACCGATGAACAACTAGACGATTGTTGTAACTTCTCTTTGTTGTTAAGCATACTTTTGAAGTTGGCGGCAAATCGAGGCATCATGATAAGAGCGTCGGCAAAACTTATGTTAAAATGCATATCACGAAACATTTTCATAAATAGTTCAAATTGATAATTGTTCCGTTCTTGTGCCTTCTCTTTGTTTCGTCTCGAAGGGTAGGGTAAAGGTGGTGTGGGTTGGTCATTAGGCAACGGCCTTGGAAACTCGGGTTCCACAATTGGTATTGGTTCAACCGTAGGTGTGGTTTGAGCGGTACTTCGTGGGATTGTAATGTGCTCCTTTTTGACCATCACCTCGGGTTCTTTCTCGATTTCCTTCTCCGTAGAAGTACTTGGACGAGAGATTGGTTCCTTGAAAGTTTTACCACTTTGTGTAGTAATAACCTTCATTTCTCCCTTCGGGTTTGCAATGGTATCACTAGGAAGACCACCCGAGGAAGAGGGTTTACACATGATTGCTTCAAACATCTTAGCCATTCGGTCCTCAAATTTTGATTGCCTAGCATCCGCTTTTAATAACTCTTGCTTAATCTCATGTTGTCCTAATTCCATCTTTTGTTGATTTTGTTGAAGACGTTGGACATTTCCTTCCATTTTGTTTGCATGAGTTTTAAGTTCATTAGCAAGTTCATTTTTAGATCGTTTTTCAACTCGGACCTTAAGCTAATCATCTCACGTTGCATGTTATCAAATTTAACATCATTTGCTTAAGCATAATCCAAAAATTCTCCTTGCAAATTTTTAGTGTGAGCATTTTGAAAACCTTGTGTAGTGTTTTGAAAATCACGGTTTTGGTTTTGATTAGAAATTTGTCCATTCCCACTTTGATAATTCCCCTTGTTGTAATTGCGTGTGTTGCCTTGGTAATTACCTTGGTTGTTGTTTCGATAATTGTTAACATTTTGGTTTGGTGGAGCTTGATTTGGGCGGGAACCTTGACCGTTTTGGTTGTAAGTTCCCGTTGCTACATAAGCACTCGAAGTGTTACCATCCGCGGTAATGCACTCGGAAAGATCAAGAGCTCCTCCACAAGATAAACAACTCTTAGCAACCGCTTTAACCGAAGCGGAATTGGAAGCTTCTTGAGCCTTCCAATGGGACATAAGATTAGCAAATCTATCAAAAAACCGATTTTCCTCATTAGCTTCATCATGTAAGGCGTTAATGCTACGAGACGATTGTGACGAAGATGACGAACCCATATTGGCAACACTCGGTGTGTTACGAGGGTTATAAACCTTAGATCTATTTTCAATGATTTGTAAAGCCTCATTTGTCGTCTTGCACAAAAAATTACCACCCGCGGCGGCATTGAAATAATCTCGTTCATGATCATTAAGCCCATTATAAAAAGTATCTACTTGATGCAATTCCGTAAAATCATGGTGTGGACATTCATGTAACATTTCTTTAAAGCGTTCCCATGCCATTGAAAAACTTTCATTATTTCTTTGCACAAATCGTGAAATCTCATTTTTCAAGTGTGTTGTTTTAGATGGTGGAAAAAACTTGTTCACAAACTTAGAAACGAGATCGGCCCATGTCAAAATCGAATTTGGCGGTTCTTTCTCAAGCCAAATTTTTGCGGGTCCATCCAACGAGTATGGAAACAACATCATCTTAATGGCGTCATGTGGGACATCCTTAAATTTGCTAGTGGCGGTGAGACGGTTAAAATTCCTAATGTGATAGTGCGGGTTGTCTTTCTCGTGACCTCTAAACTTATTTGCTTGCAACATCGACATTAAACCCGTCTTAATTTTGAAATTCTCCGCAAGGATGGCGGGAATCACAATAGCCTCTCCAAAACCCTCGGTGGGTGCTTGTAGCAACTCCATCATAGTACGATTAGCCATGACGACTTCTTGTTCTACAATAGGTTCAACAATTGGAGGTTCTTCTTCAACAATCAACGTCTCTTGATTGGCTTGCTTTTGAAGTCGTTTACGAGCTCGTTTTGCTTGATTACGAGTGATCATAAACTTCACGAAGAATGGGAGGTGAGCAAAGAAGATTCTTTTTGGGTGTTTTGTGAATTTTCAAATTTTTTTTTTGTGTTTTTGATGATATTTAATTTTTTTTTTTTTGGATTTTGGTGTATCTTTGTAGACAACAATCTACAAAATCTCTTCTTGAATCAAACTCTTGATTAAAGAAGCCTCAAAGGAATGAAAACGATCACGTGGAGTGAACGTCTTCCAGTGACTTTAGAACTTTGGTGAAAACCAAATTGTTCAAGAGGGTTTAATCACAAAGAAACCAAGCAAATATACTATACGTAATAATACTTTGGGCGGCAAAACCCTCGATTAGCCTTCAATCTCAAAATACTCACAAGCAAGCGGGGAAACGAGGCGGCGCGAAGCACTTAAGAGCCTTTTTCCTTAGGGTATATTTTATAATACCCGCCTTCTACCCACCTTATAGTTTGTATCTTTCAAAATCGAGCTTCACGAAAGTATTTATCTATTTTTGCCTTTTTCTTTTTGTTTGAGATTCGAATACAATAATTGAGTGATGAAATCCCAATTAAGGTTGTGTTTTCACACTTTTGGAGATATTGTAAATTTATTGTGATACTTAATACAATATAGTAATAATATTTGTACAAGAAAAACCAAGAAACCGATAATACGTATTAGTAGAGTTCTACTAATACAAATACTATTTTGGTTAATATTAAAAACAAAAATGCAAATTAATCACGACACACCTCCCCGGCAGCGGCGCCAAAGTGATTGTGGTAAATTACACCTCTTAGGAAAAAGGCGTAAAAGCGGTAAGTATCGAGTGATGATTTAGGAAAATCAACACTAATGACCCTTAATGGTGTGAAAGTTCGTTTCCCAAGGAGGTATATGTGTGTGACTAAGTTGTTCAAGATTTGTGATTAATATTTGGTTTAGAAAGGGATGAGAAGAGAAAATGACGAAGACGTAAAAATAAAAATTAACAAAAAATTACTACTAGAAAGTTAAAACGTAGAACTTTAAAAACCACAAAAATAAAAATAAATTCTAAAAATTACCAAAAATTTACCAAAAATCAAAAATAATAAACTTAGAGTTTACCAATGATCAAAACTTTTTCAAACCTTTTAAATAATTAAATATTCAATTTTTAAATGCTAATTAAAGCCCTAAAAATCAAATAAATTATCAAAAAGCCCAAATAAAGATTTTTCAATTGGTAAACCTATAAAATGACCTAAAAAGATTAAAAACTATTTTTAGAAATTTATAAACTTATAAAAACTATTTAAAATGATTTAAAAACTATTAAAACTTAAAACAATTATAAAAATTATTCTAAAAGTGATAAAATTATTCTAAAATTTGCTAAATGCCTATTTTAATGTATTAAACCTAAGAAAAATGTAAAAAGTTGGAAAATGTGAAATTTCAAAAATAATAATAAAATAATATTAAAATAATATTAAAATCCAAAAATTATAAAAAATTCTAAAAACTTGCAAACTAGTTTATTTTAACCTAAATAATCAAAAAATCAAAGTGAAATTACCAAAATACCCCTATTGGGCCCTCAAATGGGCCAAATCCAAATTCAGTCAACACAAATGGGCTTTTGGGCCCAAAAAGTCAAACTTGCCCCAATTGACTTGGAAAAGCCCTATCTGACTTAAAATTCAATTCTAAGAACAAAACCCTAAAGGCCCAAAAGCTGAATATGAGCTTATCACAGCTTATTAAACACAAAGCTTATTCTTATTGGGCTTTTCAGCCCATTAAGCCATAAGCTAATGCCATAAGCTCTAATTTTACACACAACCCTCTTTTAGGATGCTTAAGAGATCTGTCAAAAGAAATTTCCAAAAAGCACACTCAATAAGCCAGAAAATAGAAAAGCAAAAATCCACAAAACGACAAAATAGTCGTTTTTGAGAAATAATGCACCTCAGGACTTGATTCAACTTGCAAAAGCTTTCAAATGGACTCAATAAGCAATATCAGTCAACAAAAATCCAATAAGCACAACCAATAAGCCAGAATAAGCACAAATGAACTTATGTAAAAGTCAAAGGAGTTGGTTTTCTAGTCAAACCTAAAAGTCAACCACCCAAATGCTCCAGTATGAACAAATGGGTCAAAATATGAGCACCTATTACAAAAACAAAGTTGTTGCAGGTTGGAATAAGCTATTATAGCTTATTGATAAGCTGACACCAATTTAACACTAGCAGTGGTAACTAGCAGGGGAAAGGAGTTCCCACTGCTTTGACTATTTGACCAAGCTTATATGAGAGTTCTGGTTTGATTCAATTGGAAACAAAGGCACCCTTGTGATCAGTGAATCACAAGGAGTCAATAGCAACAATAAAATCACAAATTGGTTCACACAATAAGCCACAATAAGCCAAACAGTTACCAGATATACACCAGATATGGAAATAAGCAGTTAAGCACTTAATAAGCAGATTTAAGCAGAATAAGCCAACCAAACTTAACAGGATGCATACACAAGCTATATAAACTAAGAACAAACACAAAGCAACAAGAATCAAACACTAAATCAAAGTATTCAACAAGATCAAGTCACAAAATGTTTCTGATGAACAAAGAACAATATGCAAACAAGTTTTGCTGATATACTTGACACTAGATCCAATTTCAAGCCTCAAATCCTTCCACCCTGGTGTGATTAACTATGATTTAGCACTTGTTAGCCCTAGCCTATGCTTAGATCTAGGTGTCCTCAAAATCCTAGCCAATTTTACCAAGTATTTAAGATTTTATAGCCAAATCAAGAATCTATGTGATCAAACCCACAAAACCTGCAAACAGATGAACACAAGCACCTAAATAACAGATACCAACACTTGATTACACAAAACAAACACTTAGCAAACCACAAATCCAAAGTATGCAGTAATCCCAAACACTCCTTAATCTAACACTTAACAAAGGAACTTGTGATTTTAACTAATAACCTACTGATTTTAATGATCAAAAACACTTAAACAATAGCAACTAACACAATCAAACTCAAAAATCACCAGCACAAACACCAATACTCAGAATCAAAGCACCAAATTCAAAACAGCAATAAACAAGAAACTTTTAGGGGAATCTTAACCAAGAGATTATACCTGCCTTCCACAACATCCTAGGAAGGCCAGCTATGCTCCTTTGACCTTGTTCAACAACTAGAACAAGACCAAGGTACTTCAACAAAGATGATCAAAGCCTGCTGATGTTCAAAGCAGAACAAGGCTTTGATTATGATATTTCTTCAACACAAGCAACAAACAAACTCAACCAAAGGCTTAGAATCCTTCTCAGGCTTGGTGTCAACAAGCTTGAAAGAACTCAAGGCTTAAGGCTAAGGGTTAGTACACAAATAATAGCCAAATTCAGAAACAAGGCCTTCAAGGCTTTTGAACCTTGAAAACCTTTCAAACCTAGACGTGCCTTAACCACAAGGTTAAGGAAGGTCTAAACAATCAAATGGAACTCAGAATTAGGCTACTCAAACACCAAACTTTTAACTAAATCAAAAAAGAGATTTCAAAATTCAGAAATTCAAATTTTATTTAACTTAAAAAGGAATTACAAAGATTGATAGCCTAAAACTGGAACAAAGCTCTCTCACAGGTTGATGAGTCTTTTTATAGGCAAATGCCAAGGCTAGCACTATTCACAAACCCTAGATGTGAAATTCCCTAAATGCCCTAATTCCTTGAGTCCGTTTGTTGTTGATGAGCTGTCCAAAGTGATCTTGGACGTTCATTTCAGCTTTGATATGAAGCAATGATCCTTGGCTGTTGATTTGGACACGTCACATAACTTGGAGGTTAAGTTGCATTCTGATTGGTTTAAAGGGAATTGGGGGTGGGGTCCATGGTGGAGTGGTGTGAGGTTACATGTGTGGGATGTGATCGTGCTAGGGTGAATTAGTTTTTGGTTAAAGTAATTGGGAAAAACCCTTTGGCAGTAAAAAGTAAAACCTGGGTTCATGCGTGTGAACAGTGACACGTTTGATCCGTTTTCTTAGGGAAAAAGATGTTTGGCGCGTGTTTAGGGATTTAAACTTCCAAAATTGGCAGCCTTGGTCCTTTTTCTTTCTTTCTCTTGTCACTTGTAAGTAAACTTCTATCAGCGCCCATTTCCTTTGTATCAACGTTTCACAACTTGTCATTTTTGGCACAAACTTTCCAAAAAGTGTATCAAGGGTTAATTTTGGAACTTTTGCATATTTGAAGGACTGATCTTGGACATTTTTGATCTTCAAAGGTCTTCAATGTATCTTTGGCTTGATGAGGGACCATATTTGACAATTTGAAATGGTTGAGGGACTAATCTTGTCATTTCTTCAAAGTTGAGGGACCTTTTGTGTAATTTTGACAAACTTAAGGGACCAAACTTGTAATTATTAATATACAAGGGTTTTAAGTGTCATTTCTTCAATAAATGAGGATCAATCTTGTATGTCTTCAAGTCTTCAAGGGTATTTGTTGAATATTCCATGATTAGGGCCCGGTTCTTTGTACGGCTTCGTTTCTCGTGTCCGTTTTTCCTTGTAACTTGTGATCTTTTGTCATTTTCACGATATCCATACCTAAAATACAAAAACAAACACAAGCATATATATGGTATTTTATGACATTTTTATGCATTTAAAGCCCGAAAAGAACGATGAGATCATGTATAAATGCCATCTCATCACTAAAAATGGCCAAATTTTAAAATTTTTCTTAGTTTTCATAAGTGTTTTTAATACACGAATGTATATTTTCCGATGGGTAGAATAAGAGTTAATTTTTTGACTTGATGGGAATTTGGAGTCATTTACATTCCTTAACCCGCTCAATTCAAGTTTTGCTAGACTTTTATATAGGGAGCTTTAAAACGCGAAAGTCTTAACTCATTCGGATTAAGAACAAGAACTTTTCGCAAGTTCCTATAATTGATCCTAGAAAGTCATTTATCAAGGAAACTATAAAACGCATTCTCTAAACTTGAAAAAGTCCAAGAAAGTGCAAGATCCTATAGGTGGCTTGAAAACCCAAAACTTTGATTTGATATAGTCTTAATGAAAGCTAAACCAAATTTGGCTTAATTTTGACTTGCATGGCTAAGTATTCACGAGTCTCTTTAATTAGAGGTCTTTATATAGTGAAGAACGAGAAATGATAGAGTTAGAAAAGTGATCATGCTAAACGTAAAACATGAAAGTGTTCTTTCAAAAACTCATATGTTTTTAATTGTGGCTTTTTCTTCCCATAAGATCAATGCATTAGGAATAAATCATAATTGCAATAAGTAAGGTCGTACGATTTGAAAGGTTACTTAGCCTCTAGTGCAAGATCGTTTAAAAGTTGCTCGTGGTTGAATAGAGTTCATAGCCAAGGCATAACTTATTGAAGCGGGACGCGAAGATTGGCAATCATCCAAAAAGGCCCTAACAAGGCACGAGGAGCTCTATTTTTGCTAAAGATCCAAAGATGATGTGAAGTATCATTATTCCTAAATCAATATGAAGGATCGAGACACACGACGAAAAGCAATTACTCCCCTAAAGATCATGGAGAAAGTCTATCCAAAAAGACCCTTACAAGGTATGAGGATAAATATATCCAAGTCCGAAAAGGAGGCGGATCGTTGTATATCAAAATCCAAAGTAAAGATTGAAGAAAAATGATGAAGTGGTGGTCCTAATATGAAGAATCTCTCAAAAACGTCAAGTGAAGAAATTCCAAATATATGAAGAGAAGACCATAATTTCGAGAACGTCTTCCCAAGATTTGAAGTATGAAGTACATGCCAAATATCGGTCCGAGAAAGGTCTCAAATCGTGAAACGAGTTATGCCAAGATATGAACTTAAGGAGATACACGAGAAGCCGTTTTAAAAGATTTTGTCCTTCGGCTAACTATTGATCAAATCGTGCTACTTTGCTTTCGGACTAATAACTACTTAAATAAGTCAATATGAATCACTTGTGATCCATGACAAATAGATAAAAAATGCTAGTAACCCATTTCTTTTTATAATAACTAGGATTGCGGGGAGGAAAAAGTATTACACAATTTGGACGTATGAGTAGTGTTAGCATTGTGACTTGTACAAACAATGATCTTGTTTTTGCACTTAGCATGGAATGTATGACAATCAAGGATGACGAAGTTTACTCTAAGGGACATTTACTTGTTTCTATTTTTTGACTCTAAAAGTCACTTTCGTGATGAAAATCATATGTTATGTCTTTACACATCTTCGTAGTATGTTGCAAGTCTTTTACTCTTCAATAAAGGTTAATAAAATTGAACTTTGGTGATGCTTAAATACTTTATTCTAGCATTGCGTGAGGGCACGACAATGGCTTAGTATGGGGGAGTGATGAGATGGCATTTATACATGATCTCATCGTTCTCTTCGGGCTTTAAATGCATGAAAATGTCATAAAATACCATATATATGCTTGTGTTTGTTTACTTGTATATTTTAGGTATGGATATCGTGAAAAAGACAAAAGATCACAAGATACAAGTAAAAACAGACACGAGAAACGAAGCCGTACAAAGAACCGGGCCCTAATCATGGAATACTCAACAAATACCCTTGAAGACTTGAAGACAAACAAGATTGATCCTCATTTATTGAAGAAATGACACTTAAAACCCTTGTAAATTGATAATTACAAGTTTGGTCCCTTAAGTTTGTCAAAATTACACAAAAGGTCCCTCAACTTTGAAGAAATGGCAAGATTAGTCCCTCAACAATTCCAAATTGTCAATTATGGTCCCTCATCAAGCCAAAGATACATTGAAGACCTTTGAAGATCAAGAATGTCCAAGATCAGCCCTTCAAATATGCAAAAGTGGCAAAACTAACCCTTATAAACCTTTTTGGAAAGTTATGTGCCAAAACTGCCAAAGTGTGAAAGTTAAATACAAAGGGAAATACGTTTTTGTGGCTGAATTACTTGATTTACCAAAAATCCCAAAATACAAGGGCAATTTGTGTGTACTGCAACATTCAAACTCCCAAATTGCGCCAAACAACTTCCATTCCCCCAATTTCGGATCAAAACTACTACTATTCACCCTTCATCCACCCAGTTTTTACTCCACTTAAAACAAAGGGTAAAAACAAATTACCCTGGCACTTGTGTAATTCACATGTGCAGAAACAAATCCCACACATAAAACCCTGACTCCCACTACTCCTTGGACCCCACACTCAACCTCCTTAACCAATGAAAATGCAACTTAGCCTCCAAGTAATCTGACGTGTCCAAATCAACAGCCTAGGATCCCTGCTTCATATCAAAGCTATCTTAAACGGTTTGGATGCATTTGGACAACTCATTCCATCAAAACGTCTAGAAGACTCAAGGGCATTATAGAGAAATCACTTCTAGGGTTTGTGAATAGTGTTTAGCGAGGCATTTGCCTATAAAAGGAGACCTCAACATGTGAGAGCCCCTTGGTTCCAGTCTTTGCCTTTAAAACTTGTAATTCCTTTTTAAAATTTATAAAAGTTGGTATTTTGAGAAAATTGTAATTCCTTTTTATGTTTTTGAAAGTTGGTATAGTTTTAAGGTGATTCTGAGTTCCATTGATTGTTATAAGTGTGCTTGAACCTTTTGGATCAAGGACGTTTATGTTTGGTAAGATTTTTAAAGTTTGAAAAAGCTTGAAAGAAGGTTCTGATTTTGCTTATTTTTGTGGACTAACCTTTAACCATTAGCTATAAGCTCTTGCAAGCTTGTTGACACCAAGCTTGTGAAGGGATTAGAGCCCTTGGTTGAGTTGTTTGCTGCTTGTGTTGAAGACATCAAATCCTTGAGTTTCTGCTTTGAAACATCAACCAAGGCATTCATCATCTTCCTTTTTGAAGTACCTTGGTCTTGTTCTAGTTGTTGAACAAGGTCCAAGGAGCATAGCTGGCCTTCCTAGGATGTTGTGGAAGGCAGGTATAACCTCTTGTTAAGATTCCTCTAAAAATTTCATGTTTCTGCTTATTTTGTACTTTGGCATATGATTTTGTGTTCTTGTGTTTGTGCTGGTTATTTTTGTGTTTGATTATGTTAGTTGGTGCCTAGTAAGTGTTTTTGATCATTAAAATCAATAGTTTGTGTTTAAAAATAAGAAGTTTGTTTGAAAAGTGCTTGATTAAGGGTTGTTTGGGATTACTGGTTCATAAGGCCTTGTGGCCTTGTGCCCTTGGTTCTTAGGGTTTGGAAGGTCTAAACAAGTCCTAATATACAAGTTTCAGTCATTGGTTTACTTTCTGAAAGTTTGGAAAAGAGATTTGAAGTTTTGCAAAAATTTGATAAAAGTGGTTTTGAAATTGGTCAAACACATCAGATCCAATAACTTCTTTGTTTGTTGGATCTAAGGTCTGAAATCTGGTTTGGGAATAGTTTAGGTGATAAGCTATCTATTGGTTGTCTGGTTGTTGAATTTGGTGGCTTATTGTGGATTTTATAGCTTATCAAAAGTTGCTGAAGTGGTCATTTGCATCAGCAAAGTGACCACCTCATTTTGAGCTTGCATTTGTTAGCCTAGTGTATGCCTTGTGATTTTGCTGCTTGGAACTTGTTTATGTGCTGCTTGTGATTGGATTTTGCTATTTGGATTGCTTTGTATCTAGCTTATAAGCTAACTGGCTTATTAAGCCCTTATTGCCAAAATCTGTCATCAAAAGGTCAACTGACCTCTTGATTCACAAGGCCTCCTCCTTGAGTCCTTCACAAAATTTGCTTATAACAAGCCCTTGTATCATTCCTGATCATTTGGTGCATTTTGGAGTACCTTGACTTTTGGTCAAATAAGCACTTATTGGCTTATTTTTGAGAACTGCTTATTGGCACATGCAACAACTTATCTTTTGTAATAGAAATCATTTTTCTTAGCTTAATATCATATCTGGAAGTTTACAAGTCTTTTGGTTAAGTTTTTGCTAGAAACTAGCTTATTTGGCTTTTTCAGCCAGCTTAATTGCTCTTACAGCTTATTCTACTTGGCTTTTTGTGATTTTCTTGATTGATTATTCTTAGTTAAGCTATTTGTGAGCTTTTGCAACAAACTAGAGCTTCTGAGGTGCCCTTAATCTCAAAGCCGACTATTTTGTCTTTTAGTGAATTTTTACTTTCCTTATTTCTGGCTTATTGAGTGTGCTTTTTCAAAATTTCTTTTTACAGATCTCATAAGCATCCCAAAAGAAGGTTGTGTGTCAAATTAGAGCTTATGGCATTGGCTTATTGCTTAATGGGCTGAAAAGCCCAATAAGAATAAGCTGCCTGCTTAATAAGCTGTGATAAGCTCACATTCAGCTTTTGGGCCTTCAGAGTTTTGTTCTTAGAATTGAATTTTGAGTCAGATAGGGCTTTTCCAAGTCAATTGGGCCAAGTTTGACTTTTTGGGCCCAAAAGCCCAATTGTGTTGACTGTTTTTGGTTTTGGCCCATTTGAGGGCCCAATAGGGGTATTCTGGTCATTTCACTTTGATTTTCTGATTATTTAGGTTAAAATAAACTAGTTTGCAAGTTTTTAGAATTTTTTATAATTTTTGGATTTTAAATATTATTTTAATATTATTTTATTATTATTTTTCAAATTTCACATTTTCCAACTTTTTACATTTTTCTTAGCTTTAATACATTAAAATAGGAATTTAGCAACTTTTAGAATAATTTTATCACTTCTAGATTAATTTTTATAATTATTTTAAGTTTTAATAGTTTTTAAATCATTTTAAATAGTTTTTATTAGTTTAAAAATTTCTAAAAATAGTTTTTAATCTTTTTAAGTCATTTTAGAGGTTTACCAATTGAAAAATCTTTATTTGGGCTTTTTGATAATTTATTTGATTTTTAGGGCTTTAATTGGCATTTAAAAATTGAATATTTAATTATTTAAAAGGTTTGAAAAAGTTTTGATCATTGTTAAACTCTTAGTTTATTAATTTTGATTTTTGGTAAATTTTTGGTAATTTTTAGAATTAATTTTTATTTTTGTGGTTTTTAAGGTTTTACGTTTTAACTTTCTAGTAGTAATTTTTACGTCTTCGTCATCTTCTTTTCTCATCCCCTTCTAAACCAATCATTAATCACAAACATTTAACAAGTTTTTCTCACACATATACCTCCTTGGGAAACGAACTTGGAACTTTCACACCATAAGGGTCATTAGTGCTTGGTTTTCCTGAATCATCACTCAATACTGACCGCTCATTTACTCTCTTTTGTTTTCCTAAACAAGAGGTGTAATTTTACCACAATCAGTAATAATGTGAATGTGAATGCTATTAATGTGAATGCTAATTCTGGAGGAAATGTAGGAGGACTTGGACCTAATGCGCCTGAAGTCAGTGGTTGTACTTATGTGACGTTCATGAAGTGCGTACCTCTCCCTTTTAATGGAACTGAAGGTGCTGTAGGATTAAGCCAATGGATTGAAAAGATTGAGTCGGTGTTTCGAATTAGTAAGTGTAAGGATGAGGATAAGGTGACTTTTTCTATGGCTACTCTTAGAGGTCGTGCGTTGACTTGGTGGAATGGAAGAATTTATTTCATAGGTATTGATGTTGCTAATACTACTCCTTGGGCTGAAATTAAAAAGTGGATGACTCTAGAGTTCTATCCCCGTAGTGTGATCATTAGGTTGGAACAAGAGTTGATTCATCTGAGAATGAAAGGTGTGGACATTGATAGCTACACAAACCGATTCCATGAGTTGGCCTTGCTATGTCCTCGATTGGTGGAACCCGAAGAGATCTGAAATGAACAATACATTAAAGGGTTGACCAAGAATATCCGAGGGGATGTGGCATCATCAAAACCATTGAGCATTGACGATGTTATTCGAATGGCTTACCAACTCATTGGACAAATAATTCAGGACACGGAGGATGAAGCACATGCTGGTGAGAAAAGAAAGGGTGAAGGCGATCGTGGAGGTCTAGGTGACAATAGGCAGAATTTCAATCGCCGTCAAAACCAAAGAAGGGGAATGAAAATGCTCTTACCAACAACACACTGCGCAATGATGAAAAGTGTCCTAAGTGTGGTAATAAGAGGCATGCTGGCGACTGCTGGAAGTGCCGAAATTGCGGAAAGCTAGGACACAAAGTGGAAAAGTGTAAGAGGGGAGTCATTTGATTCAATTGTAGTGAAGAGGGTCATAAGAAATTAGATTGCCCCAAGTTGAAAAGGAATGGACCTAAAAGAAACAACCAGGGTGCTGCTTATCAACTTGGAACGATTAAGGTTAAGAAAGGGGATCCGAATGTCGTTACTGGTATGTTTTTACTCAACAATCATTATGTTGTTGCTTTATTTGATTCGGGTGCTGATAGGAGCTTTGTATCTACTAAATTTAGTGCCCTTATTGACATTGAACCTGTTGAGATAAATACCAGTTATGAAGTAGAATTGGCTGATGGTAAATTGGTAAAAACTAATAAGTTGTTAAAAGGATGCTCTTTAAATCTCTTGAACCATTCCTTCCCGATTGATTTGATGTTGATAGAACTAGGTAGTTTTGATATTATTATTGGCATAGACTGGTTATCCTTGAATAATTTTACCATTTTATGTGGACAAAAGAAGGTTAAAATTCCTCTTAGGAATAGGACGTTAGTAATTGATGGTAATCGAGGTGAATCCCGTTTGAAAATCGTTTCATGTATTAAAGTCCAAAAGTACATCAAGAATGGTTGTGAGCTATTCTTAGCTCAAGTGACCAGGAATGAGTCTAAGGAGAAATGATTGGAAGATGTGCCTGTTATCTGTGATTTTCCAGAGGTATTTCCCAATGATTTACCCGGACTTTCGCCGATAAGGCAAGTCGAGTTTTGAATCGGTCTAATTCCTGGTGCTGCACTGGTGGCACGTGCGCCTTATCGATTAGCACCTTCTGAATTAAAGGAATTATTCGAACAACTCAAGGAGTTGTCTGATAAAGGTTTTATTCGACCGAGCTCGTCACCTTGGGGAGCTCCAGTCTTGTTCGTTAAGAAGAAGGATGGATCTTTCCGTATGTGCATCGATTACCGTGAGCTGAATAAGTTGACGATTAAAAATCGATATCCTTTACCAAGGATTGATGATTTATTTGATCAACTACAAGGCTCTAGTGTATATTCTAAGATAGATTTGCGGTCTGGATATCACCAAATTCGCGTCCGTGAAGAAGATATTCCTATAATTGCATTTAGAACTCGTTATTGACACTATGAATTTCAAGTGATACCATTTGGGCTAACTAACGCACCTTCGGTTTTTATGGATCTAATGAATCGAGTGTGCAAACCCTATTTGGACAAATTTGTGATCGTGTTTATTGACGATATTCTAATCTACTCTAAGAATAAAGAGGAACATGGAGAACACTTAAGGATTATCTTGAGCTTGTTAAAGGGTGAAAAGTTGTATGCTAAGTTTTCAAAATATGATTTTTGGTTGGACTCTATGCAATTTCTTGTTCATGTGATCAACAAAGATGGAATTCATGTTGATCCAGCAAAGGTTGAAGCCATTAAGAGTTGGTATGCACCGACAACGCCAACGGAGGTGCGAAAATTCATAGGATTGGCTGGCTATTATAGACGATTCATTAAATAATTTTCTTTAGTAGCTAAACCCCTGACTAAGCTTACCCAGAAAAATAAACCTTTCGTTTGGGGAACTGAAGAAGATGGAGCATTTCAGATATTGAAGCAAAAACTATGTAGTGCACCAATTCTATCATTACTCGACGGAAGTGAAGATTTTGTAGTATTTTGTGATGCATCTCTTAGAGGTTATGGAGCTGTCTTGATGCAGCGAGAAAAGGTGATAGCTTATGCTTCTAGGCAATTAAGGAAAAATGAGGAGACTTATACTACTCATGATCTTGAGTTAGGATCTGTAGTCTTTGCTCTTAGGTTATGGAGACATTTCCTGTATGGCACCAAGTGTACGGTATTCACCGATCATAAAAGCCTACAGTATATTCTCGATAAAAAGGAATTAAACATGAGGCAACGAAGATGGATAGAACTGTTAAGTGATTATGATTGTGATATAAAATATCACCCGGGAAAAGCAAATGTTGTTGCCGATGCATTAAGTAGAAAGGATAGAGAGCCTATCAGGGTACGTTCTCTAGTCTTGACTGTGCACAATAATTTGCCTAAACAAATTAGAAATGCACAAATAGAAGCCTGTAAGAAAGAAAATTTTGATAATGAAGGGTTTCGAGGAGAAGGAGATCCTTTAGAAGTTAGAGCAGATGGAGTGAAATGCTTAAGAGGTCATATGTGGATACCTAAGTTTGGAGGCTTAAGAGATTTAATCATGTTTGAATCCCATAAATCTAAATATTCCATTCATCATGGTTCTGATAAAATGTATCATGACCTGAAGAAGTTATACTGGTGGCCGAATATGAAAGCTGATATCGCTATGTATGTTCTTCAATGTTTGACTTGTGCAAGAGTCAAAGCTGAACATCAAAATCTATCAGGACTACTTCAATAACCAGAAATTCCTGAATGGAAGTGGGAACGAATCACGATGGACTTTATCACTAAGCTTCCTAGAACATCTTCTGGAAATAACTCGATTTGGGTCATTGTCGACAGATTGACCAAATCAGCTCACTTCATTCCTGCTAAAGAGCAGTTCTCACTAGAGAAGCTGACTCATATCTATCTTGAGAATGTTGTATGTAAGCATGGAGTGCCTGTATCGATTATTTCTGATCAAGATCCTAGATTCACATCGAATTTTTGGAAATCTCTCCAAAGATCCTTGGGAACGAATCTCGACATGAGCACTGCTTATCAGCCCCAAACTGATGGGCAGAGTGAAAGGACGATACAGACACTGGAAGATATGTTGAGAGCTTGTGTGATAGACTTTGGTAAGAATTGGGATAAACATTTGCCTTTAGCAGAATTTTCATATAACAATAGTTATCATGCTAGTATTAAGGCTGCACCGTTTGAAGCTTTGTATGGTAGGAAGTGTAGATCTCCTATATGTTGGAGTGAAGTTGGGGATACCCAGCTCACAGGACCGGAATTGATCTAGGAGACTACAGAGATGATAGTTCAGATTAAGAAACGGCTGTTGACTGCCCGAAGTAGACAGAAAAGTTATGCGGATGTGCGGCGGAAACCGATGGAGTTTGAAGTGGGTGACCGTGTGATGTTGAAAGAGTCGCCATGGAAAGGCGTCATAAGATTTGGAAAGCGAGGGAAATTGAATCCCCACTATATTGGACCCTTTAAGATTTTATCTAGAATAGGTCCGGTGGCTTACAAATTAGAGTTACCCCAAGAACTTCATGGTGTTCACAACACATTCCATGTATCTAATCTGAAGAAATGCTTAGAAGTGTGTGATGAGAAAATCTCGTTGGATAAGGTCAAAATTGATGATAAGTTGCATTTTATCGAAGAACCCGTAGAGGTTATGGATCGTGAGGTAAGGCAACTTAAACAAAGTCGGATACCTATCGTTAAGATTCGGTGAAATTCAAAGCATGGGCCAGAATATACTTGGGAACGAGAGGATGAAATATGGAAGAAATACCAACACCTCTTTGATTTCAATAAGAAACGATCATCAAAATGAAATGGATAACGAGGACGTTGATCCCTTTTAGGAGGAAATGCTGTGACAATCTGATATTTTCAGGTAGTAAATTATTTTCTCGTATATAATGTTGAAACTTATTTTTGTGATTGTTTATGAATTCACAATTGAAATTAGGGCTTACGTGCATAATTTAACGTCCTTTACGACAAAACCGGAAACCCTAGGTTTACGTATTGATGTTATTGAACTCCGTTTTTGATGAGACAATTTTATTAGATTCGTTTTGTGCCGTTTATTCATAATTTATAAAAACATTTTTTCGTAAAACGACCCGAGGGCACGCAAATCGAGGATACTAGAATCGAGGAGTACCCGTAAGTTAGTGGGGATGAAACAAGTTTACACTTGTCTCACCCCCACTATGGGCGGCCAAGACTTAGCCAACACACCATGAGAGGTGTCAAGTTAACATACACATAAGGACACATGTCCTTAGTGCCTACCAAAACAACTTAACACAAAACTAGCTAAACCAAACCATTTTCATACATGCAAACAAGGAAAACAACTCACAAATCTCTCTCAACTCTCTCCCTCTTGCCGTCCCATACTCCATCACCAAACACCCCATTCATCACAAATTTCTACCATAAATCTTGTGTATAACTTGCATAAGATGAAAACCCATTGAAGACATGGTGATTTGAGATAATCCTAACAACTAAAAAGATGTTTCCAAAAGAGTTTAGGGCTGATTTTCTCAAGGTGTTTCATATACTTAGTGATCTTGAAGGTGGTCTTGATATTTCATAAGATTGGTTATCAAAAACCAAGTCTTGTTCTTAACCTTTCACTATATTGGTTGGTAGCAAGATCATTTCTTTTATCATCTTGTTGTTTTGTAAATGTAATCATGTATTTTCTTTATAAATGTATATGTATATGATGATGAATGATGATCAAAATATTATGTGGGGATTTTGTGTTAATAGATTTGGTTAAAAAGACTAAAATCAACAAGTCAAGATGTTAAAATCTTGATTAGATTCATAGGATATATAAAACAGTAAGTATCAATATGATCACTTGGTAAAATGGCTTGGATTATTAAATATACAGTTAGATATATGATTTTTACATATGTGATGAGTTGGCCACTCAATGGAATCATTAAAATGAGCAAGATATGTTCAAAATACTATTGAGGTACAAATCTGTATAGTCTGTTTTGGACGAATAATTAGAAATACTTAGAAGATGATTGAACAGTAGCTATACGGGAGTTATTTGTAGCATATATCATGTAGTTTGTGCTGCTCAAATTTGAGCTTCTATCTCCTTGTAGAACTCAAGATATGGCAAAAAATGGTGGAATGGACTTTGATAATTAGATTTGTAAATAAAACTATATAATATAATAAGAGCACTCAAGTAATATTATTATAAAATAAATATATAAAACCCACTAACTAATAATTGTATTTATAAAATGAGTTGTATACTATGATAA
Source organism: Glebionis coronaria (assembly GCA_025667525.1). Classification (NCBI taxonomy): domain Eukaryota; kingdom Viridiplantae; phylum Streptophyta; class Magnoliopsida; order Asterales; family Asteraceae; genus Glebionis; species Glebionis coronaria. Next base: position 51,976,710 of record CM046880.1, read on the forward strand.
ATAAACATGGTATTTTATAAAAGTAAAGACTCAAATGTTTTCTAAAGTTATAAAACTATATATAAGTTTTACGTCTTTTCGGCTAAAACCGAAAGATTAACGTTTTCACCAAATAAAACTTAGACGGTCGGACCCGTCTAATGTAACATTTTTATACCTCATATACTGATATGTAAGCACATTTGACAAGTAAAAAATGATAAACCCGAGCTTTATAACTTATGGACCATAATGGGCCAAAGTTGCCTTATTGGACCATTAGCCCAACTAATTTGGCTAAACACTAATGGACTTACTCATGGGCTTAACCCACTTGGGCCCAACATATGAGTATAGGCCTGGTATTAAAATTATAAATGGGCTAATATAATGAATTGAACTCTTAATTGGCTTATTGGCCCTTAATATGTAAATGGGTTAAAACTAGTATAACTAGTCTAAATTGACTAACACATAACAACTATAATGTTGTATGAAAAGATAAAATCCCACTTGATCATAATCATACTTGTAATATCATCATATATACACAACCATTATTTTTATAAGGTCATTGGACGAAAGTCTAAGACCGAGTATTATTTGTCTAGGTTTCCGTGATTGAAGGACGTACCGTACATCTAAATCGCCGATAACCCGCCTTTCCTAATCAACGTGAGTTCATAGCCTCACACTCTTTTAAATGTTTTATAAACCCGCAAGGGAGATAACATGCTAGTTTTGATAAAAATAGAACACAAGTAGTCCCGATGGTATGCTTATTGATATGGACCCGAATGATGCTATTACCCAATGAATGAGATGTAAAGGATTATTATGAGTTAGGTTATGTCACTTAAAGTCCCATTAGCATGAATTGCCAGGATTTGGTAGACGCTTATGCATATAATAGTACTATTTGGGGAAGATCACCCCAGTTCGCGCCGTGACGGTTGATCCCCGTCGTGCCACCTTGAGTGGTAAGCGAATTTATATATGAGAAGATTTACATAGCGTGATTTTTGTGACGACACGATAACTTAGATAGGCAAATTGTTTGTTGGGTTCGCGGCCCGTTGTTTATTTTAGTAAGGTAGCAATGTCTTGCGGCTGGTAATAATCCAACACAATCCAATAACATTACAAATAGTAATAACGATAATAATGTTACCTATAATGGTAATATTGAGACTACGGTCTCATGGACGGTATAAGATGTATGACTTTATTTATAATATATTGCCTGACTAGCAATACGAGGACTCACTTCTGATATTATACTTGTGTTCTGCTTTCTATAACTGTATTATATAACAGATTTATTAAACTCTATGAATTCACTCGACATTCGCTGATATAATTTTTGCATGTTTATCTCAGGTGCTTGAAGGTAACTTGGATGGAGATCGACTCTGATGGCCCACATAATAAAATTATTCATTCGAACTATCTTCTGTAAACTTTATGACTGTGAAACTGGGGGACCTGATGTAAATTTTAAACTTTATTTCGGATGAATGTATGATAAACATTGTACAACCCTTTTTATGCGTTGTCTATGATTTTAGTTATCGTTCTATCCCGTAACACTCTATTGACCCTTCCGTTGTACCGATACGAAATTTGAGAGTGTTACACTACGTTTCAGTATGTCTCGCGCATCATTGCTAAGACATTACTAATGTCAGTTGGTTTATGTTATTTTGCATCGTAATGTTTCATTTACCCTTGCACGTTAATTTTTATCCAGTCGATCAGATTCAGAAGGATCTATCTTACGTTGATAACCAGGAACTTTTACGTATTGTCAAGTCAAGGTCAGGAGGACCAAGATTTATCATTGTTTCAAGATCTTGTGAAGGAACCGTTCCGAGAGGGAAGCCACTTGGAAACGGATGAGTCTATTCGGATTTTATCCTCTCGTCCTTTCATAATTCAGATAGTGCTCTTTTCATGCACGTCACGTTCCATGTCCTTGTCAGTCAGGTCGCGTCCATGTTCTTTTCAGTTTACGTTATCTATAATTCGGATACTTATTATTGTTTTTAGGGGAGAATAGTTGTAAAACCCGCATGTAAATGCCATGAACAGTACACTACGTAAAAATACGAACCAATTAAAACTTTCCATTTATGTCATGAACACGTGTCACGAATATTTAATTCAAAAACTACGTACGTGTTAGTGCACGATAATTATTAAGTACGTGATAATACACGATAATTATTAAGTATAATAATTATAATCACTAACATATGATCACGAACATTTTCGAACATGATAATTATTACGTATAATAATTGTAACACGACTATTAGAACACGATATATGTACGTAGTATATATGTAACAAGAACTAGAACGAAAAATAAACACGAATGAACACGTAAATTAATTAAACATGGAAAAATCCCGGGAAACCCTTTTGGGCCTATGGTGTCCATGGAAAACAACGACAAGGGGGCCAGGCCCACTTTGATTTTAACTAAAAGGTAAAAAGGAAAACACAGAGTTATCATTTACAGAATTTTTACAAAAAATTAGAAACCCTAGCCCCCATAGAAGCTAGAGCCGCGACACAAAAAGGAGACAAGAAGGAGAATTTTTGGTCTTCGATCTTTGATATATACGTGTTTGTGTTCGTGTTCGTGTTCCTAAACCCTTTTCAATCACGTGATCGGTATTCTTAATCCTTCATCCTATATTTTATTTATTTATTTATGAACACATGTAGATCTTTGAAAACAAATAATAAACATGTTATGATTTGTAATAAAACATGAAAAGGGTTTGATTTGGTTGTGGTTTGGTTCGGCAGCCAACCGAGAGCCTAAAGCTCTCGATGTCCCTCGTTTAGCCATAACCGGTGGCTGTTTGGTTCGAGCAGGGGGAGGCAACAACACGACAGGGGGAACCACCGGCCTACTGCCAGTGGGAACTCTGTTCGAGTAAGGGGTACTCGCAGCCAAGCAGGGAAACCACCGGCTACAGCCGGTAGGTTTTTTTTCAAACAGTGGGACCGACAGCGCCTGCGTGAGCCACGGCAGCACCACCGGTCGCCGGTTGGGGATGTTTGGCTCGGCTTACTTTTGTCACGGGTTCGGGCTTGGTTTTATTCTTACAAGTTATATGTTTTTTGAATAATTAAATTAGTTAAACATGATTAAAAATTAATTTAATTTAACATGGAATTAGGTTATATTATTTTAATAAATAATACATGTTTTAACCTAAGTATTTTGCCATTTAATTTAGACTATATTTATTAATTAATTATTAAGACATGGACTATAATTAATTAATAAACATGACTTAGGTTATAATTAATATAATATTAGTACATGTTTAACCTAAGTATTTTGTAAACCTTAATTTAATTAAATCATGCTTATACTTAATTAAATCATATAACCTATAGTTTATTTAATTAACATGATATTATTAATAAACTATATTATAATCACATGACTCATGTTATTTAACCAGTAAACTTAAGCTTATATTATTAAGTTATTAATCCAGCTTATTTCTAAATATCGAAACTTTCTAATTCAGGAAACTTACTATTTTTGGAAAATTTCTATTTTTAGAAACTAATCTATTTTAAGAAGTTAAACTATTTTTGGAAACTTTCTATTTTTGGAAACTTTCTATTTTAGGAAACCTGCTATTTTAGAAAGTTACTTATTATTACACAACAAGTATAATAATACATGGAATACAAGTAATACTTAATCAGAATACATAGAATACATGATAAACACAACATAACACTAAAATCAGTAAAACAAGACAAGAACATATAAAACAAGCTAAGACACGATGTAATCAGTTAAGTACTCAGTAAATAGAACACTTATACATGTACCCTATTTTATGTAGCATTAGTGAGATCAAAGTAGGACTTTCATTCTTTCGTCTTCTTCGTTCACTGGACATAAGGTACGGATTTCCCGTCCTTCAGTATGGATATTCTTTCCTTATAAGGATTCCCCGTTTGCAGCCAACTGTTTTCCCAGTATTGTTTTATATGTTTGATTACTTATGTTAGTTAAGAGCCTAAGCCATATACATGCATGACCAGTGTCACCTAGTTATGGAGGTACCATAACCATAAAACTAGAGGCACCAGTGTTATGACTTCCCCATGGCGAAGTGATTGCTCGTGGCGTCCCTTTTCAGTTTTGGCCATTATATTATGTTATCATGTGGGGCGTATGGGTGCATCCTAGTTACATGTTTACTAGTATTATCAGAGTGCTTGCGATGTGTGCCTTGCATCCTTCACTAGGAGCTGATCCCTCCTACCCAGACTATTTAATTAAAGGCAACCCCTCTAATTTCATGACGAGGTCTCCCCTCCAAGTATTCATGCAGGGTGGAACCTCATGACCTATATATGCTATTGGCTAATTAGTATAGTTTTCATATAAAAACATAAGTCTTTTCAAACTATAAAACCAGTTTTATGAACATGTTCCAGGTTTTCAAGGACTTATACTTTTCCGCTGCTATTAAGTCTTTATTATGTTTCAGTCATTCACACTATGTCATATATCCGTTCACTGAGCGTATTTGCTCAACCGTTACTTTCCTTTCCATGTCCCAAAACGACAGGTACCCAAGGACAGACTTAAGCATATGGAGGACGTGCATAAAATGGAAGCTTCCTTAGACTTCTTCTCCTTTTGCCTTCTTATAATTATGCTTATTTGGACAGTTGTTTAGTCCTTCTTATTTTCTTATGCTTTATTCAGGTTTTGGGCTTATGTTTGGGAACCGATGTTTGATTCTGGTTTTCCCTATGGTCATGTATGTATTAGTACATATTACCTTGCATGCTTTGATGACATGCCATAATTACGCGTAACGGTCCACTTATAAAAGTGGGGTGTTACATCATCATTTTTCTTCAATCTTTATTTGGGATTTTGATATACAACGATCCACCTCCTTTTCGGAATTGGATATATTTATCCTCATACCTTGTTAGGGTCTTTTTAGATAGACTTCTCCATGATCTTTAGGGAAGTATATTGGTTTTCGTCATGTGTCTTGATCCTTCATATTGATTTTGGAATAATGATACTGCACATCATCTTGGATCTTTAGCAACAAAATGGAGTCCTCATGCCTTGTTAGGGCCTTTTTGGAACTTTGTCAATCTTCGAACAGGAGCAACTTTTAAACGATATTGGTCTAGAAGCTAAGTGATCTTTTAAATCGTGCGACCTTGCTTATTGCATTTAGTTAAACAAAAGCGTGGGGTGAAAAGCTAATAATTACCACGCATGAGATCGTGAAAGATTACGTAACTTATAATTAACTCTATCATTTCTCGTCCTCATTTAAGAGACTTAGCCTAAAAAGTTAAGGAATCGAAGCTAAGTGCTCAACACGCACAATCGAGTAAAAAATTACTCTTATTCTCACCATCAAAAAACCTACATTCGTGTCTTAAACACTTATGAAAAACAAGAAAAAATTTAAAATTTGGCCATTTTTAGCCTTATTTTGCATAAAAGGATAACAAAAAGATGAAAATTGGATTGCGTGATGACGTAAGCAAGGTGAAGTATTTACTCACTCCCCATACTAAAACTAAACATTGTCCTCAATTTTTTGAGTCTAAGGGTGAAACACCCCCATACTAGAGACGAAAGTCAAATGCTTAATCTCGAGCATGGAAAGGGTAAAACGAATAACCTAAAAGCCGTTTATGAGTTATGATAATAAGATAAACGTTAGAACATAAAAGGATATCATCGGATATCGGAAATTCCAAAGATAATGATCGAAGCTCGAGTGATCTGTAAAACGAACACGAGAGGCTTCAATTATGACGATGAACCTAATGAATCACAATCACAAGAAACCACAGAACAAAGGTTGGAAGAGCACAAGTACCATCGTTAAACTAATTAAAAAGAAATAATATTTACAAGGATAAGCATGAGAATCTCCCACGAGGCACCTTGTTTTTGATAATCGAGTCAAAAGCTCGACTTGAATCCCCATAAATGTGATTATTTAGGGATTATCATGGTATGGTCATTTTTGGTGGGGCTTACATGATAAACAATGCCCAAAAGCAACTGGTACTAAGGACTAAGTCCTTTGATGATGCAAAATACCGGGATCAAAGGTGGCATCCTCGTTTTCGTGGGGTAAACAAACCAACGCCACTTCAACACGTCCCAAAACCCCTAAGGAGTAGAAGAAAAGAGGTGAGAAATAGAAGGGTGGGACAATGGTTTAGGCAACATAATGAGTTACTCGAGGTAGACTCACACCAAGTAAACGAAAAGATTTTCCATTTATTACATTGGTGGAAGACCGAGATTTCCCTTTACAAGCAATTCCGGGATCGAATATCTCATCCTCGGTGTAGAAATGTGAGGGAACATAAGGGGCTTCCACCACACTAAAACCACACCAACCGTCGTCAAAAGGAGTAAACGAGGTGGTAGCACTAAAATAACGATGTGATGACGGAGTTAAGACTTGTAAAAAAATCTTTTAAATCAATTTTAAAATCTTTTCCTTATTCATCGTTCAAAAACTCTTTACGAAAACCCGATTGAATTATGTCGAAAATATTTGCCGTTTCAAACTCAATATTAGTCACGCTAAAAATCCTCACATTTAAGTCGTGGTTAGGGGGTAGTGGATTGTATAAGTTCTCAAAATGTTTATCAACAAAGAACACCGCCCCCTTGGGGTCAACATATTCTTCATCCTCATGAACGTCGATCTCATCGATTTCTTCATCATAGATGGGTTTGTCAAACCAAGGTTTTTCATTCCCCTCATGTAAGATTTTAGAAACTCTCTCGAAGAGATCACAATCAAGGACAAAACCATCATTCTTTTGTGGGGATCGTTCATAAGTTAGATCCTCACGAATGTGGTAAACGTCATTCTCAAATGAGGAGTGTTGATTAGGTAACTCCTCGAGAATGGGATTTTGGGTCACGTGAGTTGGTTCGTCATTATGAAGGAGACGTTCTGATGACGTATAGTCCCCTGCCGGGTCAGGAACCCGGCCCACGGGTACTACCCGTATCCGGCCCATCACAGATGGGTGGGAATAATGTCATTCAAGCTTATGGGCTTGGATGAACAGTGACCACACACATGTGTGCGGCCCACGGCCCGGCGTGGCTGACATAGGGTTAGACAGAATCATATTCTGTCTAGGAATAGGTTTACCCCAAAGGAAGAGGATATTCACTACCATAATTAGAAGATAACAATCATTCTAATTCTGATAGTTATCCTTTCCTTGGGGCCGAAGTATCAGTGGCAGCCCACTAGGGTTCCACTGCCTATAAAAGGAACCCCCAAGGGTTCCACAAAGGTATTACGTTCTATACTCTCAACTCACATAAAACCCTAAACCGATTACTTACTCTCACGCCAGAGTCTAATCGTGGGAAACACTCCCACGGTAAGCCTGATGTGTGTTGTTTAGTGTGCAGGATCCCAACCAAACAATTCACTTGGTGCAGGAGCCGGAGCCCAGCCAACCCGGATTAAGCCTAATTCGGGTCTAGCAAGGATCACCCAACTTTTGCATCAACAAGTTGGCGCCATCCGTGGGACCCCATTACACTAAGCTAGAGCAAAACCTCATCTTGAATTTCCAATGACGAAGGGGCATCTGCAAGCTAATCCCAGGAACACGAATCCTGGAAATCAGAAGTCCCAAGGGGAGGGGATACTCATCCCCAATCAATCTCCTAGCCGCCTTGCGGGCGGACCTGGTAACCGTGGTGGTTTTCAGCCCTTGGGGGTAACGAGCACGATCTCTGTAACACCCCTACCTACATCAACCCTGGATAACCCTAATCCAGGGAGTGCGCCCAATCCTCCTAACATGGAGCCGCGTAGACCATCGACCAAGGAGGAAGTTGAAGTCCAGCCACTCAGCGAGGAAGATCTCACTCGAGTTCTCACGCAGAACTTTGATAGGATCGTCCCGGGGATTGCATCACGGTTGAATCTAGGTAGGAGTCTCCAGTCTAGGCTTAACTTTGGCAATACTGGACCAATCACCTCTTCCCAAAATCAGAGGAAAAGGAAAACCCGTCCTCAGGACCAGGGCATCTTTGAAGAAACCCCTCAACCTAGGAATGTGTTCGAGCGCATAGGAGATCGCCTCATGCAGGAACTAACGCAGTCTTGAAAGGGGGAGATAAGTCCGACGGTTCACCCGAGCGACCAGATCGAGAGCTGACTAGAGCCACGCGCCGCACAAGTGTGTGGGATAGGGTGGACACCGGGAGAAAGACTCCAGGCTCTTTTCAAAAGAGCAGACCTCGCTCGAGGGATGGGGCACCACCCCCGTCTCCGGATCCGTCGGGAGAAGACTCGGTTGACCATTCGCCCAAGCGTCGCCGACCTAGGCGTACCCCCCACCACCACCAAACAATGATGAGTATTATGGTGGCCCTTACTATCGAGATGCAGAAGCGGAGGATCTTTCCCGCCCGTGGCGTGAACCATGGGACGAACCTAGGCTCACCCGGCCATGGGCGGATCCTAGGGAAGACCCATTCACCCTCCGCATACAGAACTACTCCGAGGACACCAAAGGTCGCATGCCGGCGTGTGTCAAGCCCTATGATGGAACTGGTGATCCGGATGATCATCTCAAAATATTTGACACACAGGCTAAAATAGAGCGGTGGCCCATGCCTATATGGTGCCAAATGTTCAATTCAACCCTAATCGGCAATGCCCGTGACTGGTTCGAGGGACTCCCTCCACGAAGCATTGATAGTTTCACGGAACTACGCATTGCATTCAAGAATAATTATACTCAAAGGAAGAAGTATAATAGGGATCCGGTCTCATTGGCAACTGTCAAACAACGGCCGGGGGAGTCCACAGAAGCCTTCACTGAACGCTTCAATGATGAGTGCACGCGCACAAAAACAATGCCGGAACTCCTGAAAATCTCTGACTACATGCACGCCATAACAGACAGGGAATTGATCAGGCGTCTCAATGACAAGCGTCCAGAGAGAGATGATGACCTCATGGAAAGGGTCAGAAATTTCATAGAGGGAGAAACAGCTGTTGCCGCGGCTTACCCATCTAGAGGAAATGGGTACCGGTCAAACGACCAGTCTCAGAGACAGTCGGGCGGTCAAGGCAATCAGAACAATAGCAAGGGCTCAGACTATAAGAGCCAGAACAAAGGAGGACGACCGGAAGATAAGTTTACCCCCTAAAGATGTCCTACCGGGAGATCTTGCTGACGGAAGGGGCAAATTTTCCAAGGCCTCCCCCAATGAAAACTCCGTCGGACTGTCGGCAAGGAAATCGCTTCTGCTAGTTCCATAATGACAAGGGCCATGGTACGGAGGAGTGTATTCAGCTCAAGAAGCACATTGAGTCACTGATCAAATTAGGTAAACTCAAGCACTTAGTTAAGGATTGGAAGGATGGAAAAGACAACAAGAAGTATGATAAGAAGGATCCCCAAAAGGACAAACCTTCGACCATATACATGATCTAATCCAGACAACGCCGCACGAGGCAGAAGGTTGGCCAAAAATTTTCACGCGGTAGGGAAATCTCCTTCCCTCCCATCACAGCAAGCGATGTGATTGATGCGCCTCTCACTATTGAGATAAGTATTGGAACACACAATGTTCATCGCATGCATGTGGATGGAGGGTCGTCAGCAGAGGTATTGTATGAACACTGCTTTGTGCAGTTATGCCCAGAAATAAGAAGCCAATTAGTACCGGCCACGGCGCCGCTCACTGGCTTTAGTAGAGACACTATCTGGCCGATAGGGCAACTGCGTCTGCTTGTAACCATTGGGAATGAGGAACACTCCACTACGGCGTGGATGAACTTCATGGTGATACACTCACATTCTCCGTACAATGGGATCATAGGCAGACCAGGCATTCTGGCTATACGGGCGGTACCCTCTACGGCACACGGAATGATTAAATTCCCTGTTGAGGGAGGAATTGTCACCATTTACAACACAATCGTACCAGCATCCGAGTGTCACACCGTGACAACCCCGACCCCACCTGTTCCACCCAAGGATGGATCACCACCTCCCAATTGGAAGGTGGCAATTCATCCTGACTACCCGGAACAGGAGATATCCATAGGGGGGCGCTCTCGGATAACATCAAATGGGCCATGTGCTCTCTTTTAAGTGCAAACCTAGATATATTCGCATGGGAGCCAAAGCATATGACAGGCGTGCCACGTGCGATAGCAGAACATAAGCTCCAGATCCGCCAGGGGTACCAACCCATCAAGCAAAATAAGCGCGACCAGGCGCCTGAGCGCAGCCGAGTGATACTAGAGGAAGTACGGAAACTAGTGGACGCAGGTATCATGCGCGAGGTATACTACCACGAGTGGTTATCCAATCCGGTCATGGTAAAAAAACATGACGAAAGTTGGCGCATGTGTGTGGATTTTACGGATATGAACAAAGCCTGCCCACAGGATTGTTACCCGTTACCGGAAATCGACTAGAAGGTGGAATCCCTATGTGGATATCCCTTTAAGTGCTTCTTTGACGCATATAAAGGATACCACCAGATCCAGATGGCGGAGGAGGATGCAGAAAAACGGCGTTCCATACAAGCTAGGGCGTATATTGCTATACGAAAATGCCGTTTGGACTAAAGAACGTCGGTGCTACATACCAGCGGCTTGTGGACAAAGATTTTGAATCACAGATAGGCCGCAACTTGGAAGTCTATGTGTATGACTTGGTCATAAAAAGTCATACGGAGGATGCACTTCTCCGGGATGTCCAAGAGACATTCGACACACTGAGGAGGACTAACATGAAGCTAAACCCAAAGAAATGCACGTTTGGGGCAACAGAGGGAATGTTCCTTTGATATTTGATTGATCCAAACGGCATCAAACCTTGCCCAGAGAAAACGGACGCAGTGATACAGCTGCCATCCCCTCAGACGCGGAAGGAGGTGCAATCCTTAAATGGGAAACTGGCCGGGATAAATAGGTTCCTATCCAAATCCACAGAGAAGTCATTACCCCTATTTAAGAAACTCAAGAAGTGCATTAGGAAGGGAGACTTCCGGTGGACGAAGGAAGCCGAGGAATCTTTTGGCCAACTCAAGCAGCATCTTGCATCTCTCCCTATGCTAGTAGCTCCCCGGCCAAAGGAGGAACTCATTATGTATCTCTCAGCCACTCATGGCGCAATAAGCGCGGTACTCATGACAAATAGATATACACCCAATTGTAGTCATTACGGACCAACCAATCAAGCAGGTCATTTCTAGACCGGATGTGGCAGGGAGGCTACAAAAATGGAGCATTTTATTGGGGGAGCACAATATATCTTATAGGCCAAGGACGGCTGTGAAAGGCCAGATCTTGGCAGATTTCCTGATTGAGAAACCGGATGAGGAAGGGCCAATCGTTAAACAAGAAGAGACTCCAACAGAACCATGGGTGTTATTTACGGACGGATCTTCGGGTACGGATGGGTCCGAAGCTGGTCTCATCCTCACAAATCCGGAAGGAAAGGAGTTCACGTACGCCCTCTGTTTTGAGTTCACGGCCACCAACAACGAAGCGGAATATGAAGCATTAATTGCGGGTTTAAAAATCGCTGCTAGAATGGGAGTCCGCAACCTCGAGGCCTACGTGGACTCACGGCTTTTTGCGAACCATATTCTAGGTGGATATGTGGCTAAGGAAGACAACATGGTCAGATACTTGGAAAAAGTTAAGTCACTAATCGCGGCTTTCAGCAAATTTTCCATCAAGCAGGTGCCAAGAGGCGAGAACAAGAAGACGGACGCTCTTAGCAAGATCGCATCCACAAGCTTCGCTCACTTGTCCAAACAAGTCTTGGTGGAAATACTCAAGGAGAAATCTATAACATAAGGGGAGGTCGCTACTATAGTTGAGGAGGATGGACCTACATGGATGACCCCGATCATCAACTATTTGACTAGTGAGACCCTTCCGGACGAGGAAAAAGCAGCACGGCGCATCAAGAGGAAGTCGCAACACTTCGAACTTCAAGAAGGCATCCTTTATAAACGCTCTTTCTTGCAGCCGTGGTTGCGGTGTGTTGGACCACGTCAGGCCGCTTACGTAATCAGTGACATACATGAAGGGTTATGCGGCATGCACGCAGGTCCACGATCCGTGGTAGCTCGAGCTTTACGAACATGATACTATTGGCCTACCATGCATAGGGACGCGCGCGACATGATTCACAAGTGTAGTGATTGCCAAGTGCATAGACCAGTGCCGCGACATCCGCAGCAGGAGCTTACACCTATTACATCCCCATGGCAATTCTATAAGTGGGAAATTGACATCGCAGGACCGTTTCCTGTAGCTGCGTGGGGGGGAGTTAAAGTTCTTGATTGTCGCGATGGACTACTTCACACGATGGATAGAGGTCAAGGCAGTCAAATCCATCACAGGCAAACAAGTTAAAAAGTTTGTTTGGGAGCATATTGTGTGCCGTTTTGGCCTACCAGGAGAGATCATTTCGGATAACGGTAAACAGTTCGCGGATAATCCATTCAAGGACTGGTGTGCATCATTGAATATCAAGCGGCGCTTCGCATCTGTTAAGCATCCGCAGACAAATGGCCTCGTGGAAGGAGAAAATAGAAGCTTGGGAAATGGCATCAAGGAGCGTCTGGATGAAAGAAGCGCCAAATGGGTCGATGAGTTACCACATGTGTTATGGGCGCATAGAACTATGATCAAAACAGCCAACGGAGATACTCCATTCGCATTGGCCTACGGCACCGAAGCTGTTATACCAGTAGAGATAGGAATGCCTACCATTCGCACGGCGGAGGTTAATGTCGTTACGAATGACGAGCAGCTGCGAATCAACCTGGATCTGTTGGAAGAAAAAAGGGAGATAGCAGCCATCAATGAAGCTAAGTCCAAGGCTAAAATGAAGGCTTATTATGAGGCCAAGGTCAAAGGTGTTTCTTTTCAACCGGGAGATTATGTCTATCGTCCTAACGAAGCAAGTCGAGCGGAGAATACAGGAAAGCTGTGCCCTAAATGGGAAGGACCGTACGAAGTCACGGAAGCCTTGGGGCGAGGTGCGTACAAGTTACGTGACATGGATGGCCGCGACCTAGAACGCACATGGAACATCTCCAATCTCAAAAGGTGCTATCTTTGAAAGCTACGGCTTCCGCATGGGTGCTTCGCTATATGTGGCTTTAATGAAGAACCATGCGGTTTATCTGTTTTTCTTCTTGTGTTTTGTTTAGGTTCCTTTTTTGTCTTTTAGGACTTATCATTCTTGTTCAAACAAAAAATGTAAACGTTCTAATAAAATGCCGTGGCGCCCAGCTTGTTCCACGGCTTGTTTCGTGCAAATCATTTTTTAGATTTTTGTCAGTCATATGAATTTTAGTTGTTATTATAATATGTCATGTTTCATTCGTATGCATTCATTCAAATTACTGTACATGTACTATACGCCTCCAGGCGGGGTAAGAGGATTAAGTGAACCTACTAATTCAACTTGCCGCGTAAGAGGGATGCAACCCCAGCCGCACGGATCATGTATCCTTACTAGACACCTTACTCACAAGACGTTGTGGTAAGTTTCGTATGCCGTACTGATAGGTGTGTAAACACCCATCCTTTTACCACTTAATTACGGCTAAAACAAGACCAAAACACGTAATTAATATCATTTGTTTGGAATTATGCGTGGTTTTTGTGTTTATTGTGATTTCAGAGCTAACCGGATGAATATTAAAGAAAACATGGGATTGCACGGGATTTACCAAGGAAAAAGACTCAAGACGAAGTCTATTGTCCAAGAGGTGCAAAAGATTTGAAGTCACTGGGCCTATTCGAAGATTTATCGAAGAAAAGGACTAAAGACGGAAGATTTTCATAAGTCGAAGAAACTCGAGTCTATGTAACGAAGAAATTAAAAGACGAGTTGGATTTAATCGACGACAAATCCCGAATCAGAATCGAAAACGTCAACTTTTCTGAAAAGACGAGAAGACAAGAAGAAGAGGAGAAAGCCCACTCACCAACCAACCACTAGGAGTATAAATAGAAACTCCCTTCACACATTAGGGAGTTAGTTTTTCATTTTTCCTTTTTTCCAGTTCCTTTGGTTCGTGGTTTTCATCACAAACACCACTAGGGTGTTTGATGATTTTTCATTTTTCCTTTTCAATCTTGTAATCATTGATCATTAACATTATTACTCTTTCATTAATCAATCTATTCCATTTTTCTATTCATCTTGTTCTTCATCATTTTTGTTGCAAGTTCTTAAGCTTTTATTTGATTTTCGTTTGATCTTAAAAAGTTGTTGATTTAGTGTTTTTATTAGTGGGATTTGTTCCTTATGGTATGTTGATGATTTGTGTTTAATTTGGTGAAACCTTTTTGAGTATTTAAGTCGTTTTGGATTAAAAACCGTGTCCCCTGTTTTACTTGCTGCTGTTACTGTTCTTCATCTGCCCAGAAAATTCCGAATAGCCCATTTTGTATTTCCCTTATTCGGAATCTTTCAATATTCCGAATAGGGGTGTGTTCATTTCTGTTACTCGGAATATTTCAGTATTCCGCATAGGACTGTTTCAGTTTTCCTATTCGGAACTTTTCTCACATTCCGAATAGCCATTTTTCAGTTGCCTTATTCGGAACTTTTTTTTCCGAATAACCGTCATATTCCGAATAGCTTCTTTTTCCGCATAGACAAGATTTTTCCGAATGGTCATATTTTCCGCATAGGGTTACTTTCCGCATAGACTAGTTTTTCCTAGTAGAGCATTTTATTCCGAATGATGTCATTTTTCCGAATGAAGCAAATGTTCCGCATAAGCCATCTTTCCGAATGGTCTCTACTTTCCGCATAAAGGAGTATTTTCCGCATAGACAATTTATTCCGAATGGCCTGTTATTCCGCATAGGACTTTTTCCGAATAGGGTATTTTTCTACTTTCTCGTTTAACTGTTGTTAGTTACTATTCTTGGCTTTAATCTTTATTCATTTACTTCACTTATTTAGAGTAGAAAACTAAATCCACTTTTTGTCACCAAGAACAATCATTCCACTTTTAACTGAGATCAATTCGAGAGGATTCCGAGAATTCTGAACCATAGCAAAATCAAAATATCAAATGGCGCCGCTGCCGGCTTCTCTCGTTAAGATCAAAAGTTTTTTGTAGAACTTGGATTTTGGGATCCGTTCCCCGTGAACGTTACTTTTTCCTAAAAATTTTCAAAAACACTAAAAAATATAAAATTTTCAAAAAATCCTAAAAAGTAAAAAACAATAAAAACCAAAAATATTTTTGTTTTGTTTTTCTTTGTTCGTTCTTTTGCAGGTGTATGCACACTCGATCCACGTCTTATCAAGAGCCCGAGCCTCTCGATAACTTAGACATGGCTGGTGTCCAAAACAACAATAACATACCACCTCCGAACAACAATAATAACAACAACAACCCACCTTTCAACAACATGAATAACAACAACAATGAGCCACTTCCGGATAATCGCCCAATGATTGAACTGCTGCAAGCTCATGTTGATGGCAATACGGATCCAATTGTTATACCACCAATTGCCGCCAACAATTTCGAGCTCAAGTCAGGCTTTATCCAGATGGTCTCCGCTCAGCCATTCTTGGGACGAACCATTGATGACCCACATGACCATATCAAGAGATTTCTACAACTCACCAACACGGTCAAATTCAATGGAGTTCCACAGGAGGTCATAAGGTTACAACTTTTTCCCTTTTCTTTAGAGGGACAAGCCCGGCATTGGCTTGCTAAGGAACCGCCACAGAGTATTCTCTCGTGGACGGATTTGGAAACAAAGTTTATTAACTACTTTTTTCCACCCTCTCGTACTACCGCTTTGCGGAATGAGATTATAAATTTTGAACAAAAGTACGATGAGTCATTCAGTGAATCTTGGGATCGTTTTACAGATCTTTTAAGAAAATGCCCACAACATGGTTTTACCAAAGTACATCAAATTAATACTTTTTACAATGGTTTAAGCATGAGTGACCAAGATTCACTGAATAGTGCCTCAGGGGGTAATTTATTGGCTAAGACTTCCAATGCTGCTTGGGATATCATTGAGAACAAGTCTCGTGTGCAAACCAAGAGCGTTAGGACCAATGTTGCTAGTGCTAGCACTACTGACAGCGACAAGCGATTAGACAAAATCACCACGCTTCTTGAATCGCTTGTCACACATACCGTCAGCAACAACAACAGCAACAACGCCAAAAACGCACAAGTGAACGCTGTCAGCCAACCTTGTGAGATATGCGGTGGTCCCCACTCCTACACAACTTGTACCGCCACCCAAGATTACCCTGCTGAGAATGTGAACGCGGCATATGGCACCTACCAACAACCCGCTTATCAAGCAAAACCTCAAGGTGACCGTAACTTGCTTAGCTATCGCAGCAACAACTATCTTTCACCACCTGGTTTTCCTCCTACCCACCCAAACCAACCACAAAACCTTAACCGCTCTCCTCAACAACAACAACAGCCTCGACAACCATACATCCCACCTCACAAGCAGCAACAACCACCTCAAAGAAACAATCAAGTCTACCAACAACCTGCTTACCAACCACCTGCATACAATGCTCCTCCCAACCAACCCACCGCTCTTCACCAAGAAGTGGAAACTTATATGAGGACTAACGATGCGATAGTGGGAAATCTTCAGAGAGAAGTGCTCAACCTGAAAGCCGATTTGGTAAAGCAAGGAAATGATTTGAGAGCCGATATGCGAAACACGTTGGATAGTCAGACGAATGACTTGAGGAACATGATGGCTAGTTTCTTCCAAAGTAGTCAACCCTCTTCTTCGGGTACTCTTCCGAGTAACACCGTTGCGAACCCAAGAGGGGAGATGAAAGCAATCACCACTCGAAGTGGTAAAGGTACCAAGGAACCCGAGCTTCCTATACCTCCACCGGTGATTGTGACTAAGGAGAACGAGTCGCCTGCTCCTATTCCTCCTCCTTCTCCTTCCCCAATTTCTCCACCTCTTCATTCTACCCCTCCTCCACCCGTGGTTGTGAGTGACCCTACTCCTCTAAAGCCTTCATCTTCTTCCAATATACCTTATCCTTCAAGGTTGAGGAAAGAGAAGCAAAAGAGCAAGGATGATATTCAGGTTTCTAACTTTCTTAAAATGTTTAAACAACTGAATTTCAATATCTCCTTCGCTGAGGCTCTCGCTCACATGCCCAAGTATGCTAAAATGTTTAAAGACCTTCTGAGCGACAAGGAAAAGCTCCTCGACATTGCCAACACCCAACTTAATGAGAACTGCTCTGCAGTGCTCTTAAGGAAATTGCCAACCAAGCTTGGTGATCCGGGTCGTTTTCTTATCCCTTGCAATTTCCCGGGAGTAGAGAATTGCATGGCCCTAGCCGATCTAGGTGCCAGTATTAATCTCATGCCTCTAAGTGTTTGGAAGCAATTATCTCTCCCAGAGCTAGTCCCCACTAAAATGACTTTGGAATTGGCCAACCGTACGGTTGCTTATCCAGTGGGGATAGCCGAAGACGTCATCGTAGGAGTCGACAAATTCACCTTTCCTGCTGATTTTGTTGTCGTCGACTACGAAATGGACCCCCGTGTGCCACTTATTGTTGGTCGTCCATTCCTTAGGACCGGTCGCACTCTCATTGATGTTGAAGCCGGAGAGCTTATCATGAGAGTGGGTGACGATAAAGTAGTCTTCAACATGGGAAAGTTGTCCAAACAACCTTATTCATATGAGAGTGTTAATTGTATTGACGTTCTCGATGAGGCTTGTGAAGAACACTTTAATGATGCTTGCAAAAGTATTCCTACCTCTCTTCCCAATGTTGAGACCGTGTCCTCTATTGATTCATCGTTGTCTCTATTTGGAGATAGTGATTTATTCTGGAACAATCTTGAAGCCACCATGGGAGATGCGAATTTAGGTACTAATGATTCTCCCACCGAGGGGGATGAAGACATGAGTTTCTTTGACAATCTTCTCACCGAAGACAATCCTTCGCCTCCATCTTCCACGGTTATTGCTATCAATGCCACGACTTTGAAAACGCCTCCCGTCGAAAATCCTCCGGATTTGGAACTTAAGGAGTTGCCGCCTCATCTCGAGTACGTGTTCCTTGACGACAACAAGAAGTCGCCCGTCATCATTGCGAAGGATTTGAAAGATGAAGAGAAGTCTCGCCTCGTCGCTGTGTTGAAAGATCACAAGAAGGCTATTGCTTGGAAGATTTCCGATATTCGTGGAATTGATCCTCACTTCTGCACACACAAAATTCTCATGGAGGATGACTTCAAGCCCACTATTCAAAGCCAACGAAGGGTGAATCCAAAAATCCATGAAGTCATCAAAACAGAGGTTATCAAACTTCTTGATGCGGGTATGATTTACCCTATTTCGGATTCCCCATGGGTTAGTCCAATCCATTGTGTGCCCAAGAAGGGCGGAATAACCGTTGTTCCCAATGAACACAACGAGTTGATTCCCACTCGTCTCGTTACTGGGTGGAGAGTTTGTATAGACTACCGCAAACTCAATGATGCCACGAGAAAGGATCATTTCCCTCTACCTTTTATGGACCAAATGCTTGAACGATTAGCCGGTAATGAATATTACTGCTTTTTGGATGGTTTCTCGGGTTATTTCCAAATACCCATCGATCCCCAAGATCAAGAGAAGACTACATTCACCTGTCCCTATGGCACTTTCGCTTACAAACGAATGCCTTTTGGCTTATGTAATGCGCCCGGGACTTTCCAAAGGTGTATGTTAGCTATCTTCCATGACATGGTTGAACAAACCATGGAAGTCTTCATGGATGATTTCTCGGTCTTCGGGGATTCCTTCTCTGCTTGCCTTGCCAATTTAGAACGTATGCTAAAGCGGTGCGAAGACACTCGCCTTGTTCTAAATTGGGAAAAATGCCATTTTATGGTAAAAGAAGGCGTCGTGCTTGGACATAAGATCTCGAAAGCCGGTCTTGAAGTAGACCGTGCCAAAGTTGATGTTATAGCAAAGTTGCCTCCACCTTCCACTGTGAAGGGTGTGAGAAGTTTCTTGGGTCATGCGGGCTTCTATCGTCGATTCATTAAAGATTTTTCTCAAATCGCTCGCCCGATGACCCACCTCTTGGAAAAAGATACTCCATTTATCTTCTCCAACGAGTGTCTTGAAGCCTTCAACTCACTTAAGGATAAGCTAACTAAGGCACCCGTCTTGGTTACCCTTAATTGGGAGCTTCCCTTTGAGTTGATGTGCGATGCTAGTGATTTTGCTATTGGAGCGGTTCTTGGACAAAGAGTGAACAAACACTTCCAACCGATCCATTACGCTAGCAAGACAATGACCGGGGCACAATTGCATTATACGACAACTGAAAAAGAGCTTTTAGCTGTTGTCTATGCTTTTGAAAAATTCCGCCCCTATCTTGTCCTTTCCACCACCATTGTGTACACTGATCATTCCGCGCTGAAGTACTTGTTGACAAAGCAAGATTCCAAACCAAGACTTCTTCGCTGGGTTTTGCTGCTCCAGGAATTTAAAATCGACATCCGCGATAAAAAAGGAGCAGAAAACCTAGCCGCGGACCATCTTAGTAGACTTGAGGATCCATACCAAGGGGATCATCCGACCAAAGAAATCAATGATTCTTTTCCCTTGGAGACCTTAATGTCTATAAACTCGAAGCCGAATGAAACCCCGTGGTTTGCGGACTTTGCAAACTATTTGGCGGGTGGAATTCTCAAGGAAGGGTTGACGTCCCAGCAAAAGAAGAAGTTCTTTACCGACATCAAGACTTACTTTTGGGACGACCCTTACCTATTCAAACAATGTGCCGACCTGATTATCCGTCGATGTGTTGATGGACCGGCAGCGTCGGACATCCTTGATGCGTGCCACAAAGGACCCACCGGTGGTCACTTTGGTCCCAACTACACCGCAAAGAAAGTGTTTGATTCGGGATTTTATTGGCCCTCCATATATCGTGATGCTCACAATATGGTTAAGCGATGTGATGTTTGCCAAAAGCAAGGCAAAATCACACATAAAGACGAGATGCCTCAGAATTTCATTCAAGAGTGTGAAATTTTTGATGTTTGGGGTATCGACTTTATGGGGCCATTCCCTTCATCTAAAGGAAACAAATACATCCTTGTAGCCGTTGACTACGTTTCAAAGTGGGTTGAAGCCAAAGCTTTGCCTACTAATGACGCAAGGGTGGTTTGTAACTTTTTGAAAGCTCTATTCGCTCGCTTCGGTGTGCCTCGTGCCATTATTAGTGATCGTGGGACTCATTTCTGCAATGACCAATTTGCTCGAGTCATGGCTAAGTACGGTGTAAACCATCGTCTTTCCACAGCCTAACACCCACAAACTAATGGCCAGGCCGAAATATCCAACCGAGGACTGAAGCGAATTTTGGAAAGAACCGTGGGAGAGCATCGTGCCGCATGGGCTGATAAACTCGATGATGCTTTGTGGGCTTTCCGTACTGCTTACAAGACCCCGATCGGCTGGACGCCTTATCGTCTTGTATATGGGAAAGCGTGCCACCTCCCCATTGAGTTGGAGCACAAGGCCTATTGGGCCTTGAAGTGGGCTAATTTTGATATAAACAAAGCCGGTGACCTACGCAAGATCCAACTCAATGAGCTGAATGAACTCCGGAATGAGGCTTATGAAAACTCTTTGATCTATAAGGAAAGGACTAAGCTCATTCACGACTCCAAGATCAAAAACCGAGAGTTCCATGTTGGAGACAACGTCTTACTTTTTAACTCTCGGTTAAAAATCTTTTCGGGCAAGCTCAAAACTCGTTGGTCCGGCCCATTCACCATCGCCCAAATTTTTCCATATGGTACTCTCGAGCTCGCTCAACCTAATGGACCAAATTTTAAGGTGAATGGCCAACGAGTGAAGTTGTACTTTGGTGAGGACACCTCTCACGAGGTGATTCCATCCCTCACCACGTTCCCCATGAACTGAATTTGGGTCGAGTCAGGCTCGTGACTCGGTTATCAAAAACAAGCGCTCCTCGGGAGGCAGCCCGAGTATCTATCCCTTTAACCCCCTAAGTGTAGGGGAGGACCTATTTTGGTCATTTGTGTTTGTGTGGTGATGTGCTTACAGGGATAACTGCAATCTTGGAAATCTTTGAAGAACCGTGCTCCCGTGTTATCCGAAATCCGGTCCTATCTCTCAACTATCGTGATTCAATCTTCTTCATACTCACATTTGAAATTGATCACTTTAGTCGTCTCTTCCTTAACTTGAGTTAACCAACGTGCACAATGTCATAAGTATAGGGGAGACTCTTCCCACATGCTTAAACATTGGGGACAATGTTTATCTTAAGTGTAGGGGAGACTTCTATCGAAGTTTTAAGTGGACTTTTCCATGAAAATGCCTTCATTTAACCAGAAAATCCTATTTTTCAGCATTTTTCAAATTTTTTATTAACTTTGGCCATTTAGTTGTAATTTTTAAATTTTTATCGTTGCTTTCATATGTATATATCCCGCAATAAAGTCAAAAATTTCAATAAAGTGGTGTAGCTAGTTTAGGAATCTTTGATCTATTAGGCCCGTTGCGTTTATTTTGACTCAATCCGAATAGACTTATCCTAGTTTATTCTAGCTAGTATCCTTAACCATGTAGACCTTAATTGGTTTATTAGGCTAAGTGTCCACGAGTCTCATTATTTGAGATTTTAAATTGTGGAGGACGAGAAATGATAGAGTCAATTATAAGTCGGTATTCTTGCGCAAGCTCACTTGGTGTAATTATTTGCCTATTCTCCCATCACTTGCTAGTAATTTATCTGCAATAAGTAAGGTCTTACGATTTGAAAAGTTACTTAGCTTCTAGCCCAAGATCGTTTAAAAGTTGCTCGGTAATGATAAGAGTTCATAGCCAAGGCATAACTTATGAAGCGGGGCGCGAAGATTGGCGAGTCCGAAAAGGGCCCTAACAAGGCATGAGGATTCAATTTTATTGCTGAAGATCCAAAGTGATGTGAAAAGCATTATTCCTAAAGTCAATATGAAGGATCAAGACTCACGACGAAAAGCAATCAACTCCCATAAAGATCATGGAGAAGTCTATCCGAAAAGACCCTAACAAGGTATGAGGATAAATAGATCCAAGTCCGAAAAGGAGGCGGATCGTTGTATCTCAAAATCCCAATTAGAGATGGAAGAAATAATCATGAAGTCGTGGTCAACAAAGTTGGAGTACCCCTCAAAAGTCTCCAAGTGAAGAAATTCCATTATGATGAGAAGACCATTATCTCAAGAACGTCTCTCGAAGATATGAAGTATGAAGTACATGCCAAATATCGGCCCGAGAAAGGTCTCAAATCGTGAACCAAGTTATGCCAAGATATGAACTTTTTGATATCCCGAGAAGCAGTTTTAAGAGATTTTTGTCCTTTAGCTAACTATTGATCAAATCGTCCTACTTTGCTTTCAGCCTTAATAAACTATCGAAATAAGTCCAAAAATGCATCTTCATGATCATTCTAAGACAAAAATAAAATATAAGAGATACAATTAGGAACAAGGGAGTTTAAGCATTTAATTAAGCCATGTGTGTAAGTGTTTGATTTACTAACTTATAATAACAATGATCTCGTTTTTAAGCTTAGTTTGGGGAACGTGAAACTTGAGGGTGATAAATCTTCGCAACACCAAAGCCCTAATGTAAGTCATCGATTTCTCTACAAGTTATTTCCATTCTTTTGCTTACTTTAAAGTTTTAAGTTCTCTTAGTATTTTGATTGTTGTTTAGTAGAATTTAAATAAGGCCAAGGTTGATTAATTATGAGAAAAATGTAAAATTGCTTTATCACTAAGCATTGCATGAGGGCATGGCAATGATTAAGTATAGGGGATTTGATAGGTGTGTAAACACCCATCCTTTTACCACTTAATTACGGCTAAAACAAGACCAAAACACGTAATTAATATCATTTGTTTGGAATTATGCGTGGTTTTTGTGTTTATTGTGATTTCAGAGCTAACCGGATGAATATTAAAGAAAACATGGGATTGCACGGGATTTACCAAGGAAAAAGACTCAAGACGAAGTCTATTGTCCAAGAGGTGCAAAAGATTTGAAGTCACTGGGCCTATTCGAAGATTTATCGAAGAAAAGGACTAAAGACGGAAGATTTTCATAAGTCGAAGAAACTCGAGTCTATGTAACGAAGAAATTAAAAGACGAGTTGGATTTAATCGACGACAAATCCCGAATCAGAATCGAAAACGTCAACTTTTCTGAAAAGACGAGAAGACAAGAAGAAGAGGAGAAAGCCCACTCACCAACCAACCACTAGGAGTATAAATAGAAACTCCCTTCACACATTAGGGAGTTAGTTTTTCATTTTTCCTTTTTTCCAGTTCCTTTGGTTCGTGGTTTTCATCACAAACACCACTAGGGTGTTTGATGATTTTTCATTTTTCCTTTTCAATCTTGTAATCATTGATCATTAACATTATTACTCTTTCATTAATCAATCTATTCCATTTTTCTATTCATCTTGTTCTTCATCATTTTTGTTACAAGTTCTTAAGCTTTTATTTGATTTTCGTTTGATCTTAAAAAGTTGTTGATTTAGTGTTTTTATTAGTGGGATTTGTTCCTTATGGTATGTTGATGATTTGTGTTTAATTTGGTGAAACCTTTTTGAGTATTTAAGTCGTTTTGGATTAAAAACCGTGTCCCCTGTTTTACTTGCTGCTGTTACTGTTCTTCATCTGCCCAGAAAATTCCGAATAGCCCATTTTGTATTTCCCTTATTCGGAATCTTTCAATATTCCGAATAGGGGTGTGTTCATTTCTGTTACTCGGAATATTTCAGTATTCCGCATAGGACTGTTTCAGTTTTCCTATTCGGAACTTTTCTCACATTCCGAATAGCCATTTTTCAGTTGCCTTATTCGGAACTTTTTTTTCCGAATAACCGTCATATTCCGAATAGCTTCTTTTTCCGCATAGACAAGATTTTTCCGAATGGTCATATTTTCCGCATAGGGTTACTTTCCGCATAGACTAGTTTTTCCGAGTAGAGCATTTTATTCCGAATGATGTCATTTTTCCGAATGAAGCAAATGTTCCGCATAAGCCATCTTTCCGAATGGTCTCTACTTTCCGCATAAAGGAGTATTTTCCGCATAGACAATTTATTCCGAATGGCCTGTTATTCCGCATAGGACTTTTTCCGAATAGGGTATTTTTCTACTTTCTCGTTTAACTGTTGTTACTTACTATTCTTGGCTTTAATCTTTATTCATTTACTTCACTTATTTAGAGTAGAAAACTAAATCCACTTTTTGTCACCAAGAACAATCATTCCACTTTTAACTGAGATCAATTCGAGAGGATTCCGAGAATTCTGAACCATAGCAAAATCAAAATATCACGTACTCACGTGGTGCTCCGCATAGTAAAGACGCACGTCGCATGTCTAGTAAATTATAGGCTTGTAGGTATTTTCCTTTTTGGTGTAAGACGTGACATGTCATGCGGTATTGGCATACAATGTTCAAACAAAATGAAAATACACAAGTTTCAAAAATAAATTACAAAATGGCCGTGGTCATCACGGACTTCCATATAAAAGGCAGTCATTTCACATGTCTTAGCCGTGTACATACATGGACGAATAAAATTACAAATGTTTACAACTGATAAATTACAAGGGGGGTAGGAATTCCCCTATGTCCTTCTTCCCTTCTTCAATGAGAGCACGGAGGACCTCCCCACGAGTATCCTTCCCATCCTGGGCTTTGACCGCAATCGCATCCAATGCTTCTACAAGCAGTTTCTCGCCTTTCATCGTTTTGGAGGCGGAATCATAAGTGGCCAAGGTCAAAGGGATGGGATCCGCAGTCAGCCATGACATTATTGCCTCGTTTGGAGCGTCTCTAAGTGTCTCAAGCTCATCCAAGAGAGGGTGTTGGATTTCCGCCAAGGCATTCATGGACGCGGTCATATTATCCGCGGCTGAGGGATTGTGGTAGGGATGTTGCATGATGTCTTCATTTTTGCCTATTAGTTCTGCAGCTTTGACCAAACCCTCATGTCTACCACGGTCGATTCCATCGGATACGACCCCGGCGAATGCCTGTGGTAGGTGTGGAGCTTCCAGGTCCCTGCTAACAACAAGTCGCAGTCCTTGCCCGATTATCCACCTGCGTCCAGCTATAGCGGATAGCAGGGGAGGACATAGTCTCTCAGCACAACTTATGGCCATCTTGCTCAGCTTCTCATCTGTTGAGGCAGCCTGCTCTTCCAGGTTGGTCCGCGCCTGTGTCAACTCATCCTTCAGCGCATCACGCTCTTGGGCGATGTTGAAGGATTGTACGGTTACGGCCTTGGTAGAAGCTTCGGCCGCAGCCACCTGCATATAGAACTTTGAGTTATTACAAGGGTATATACTTTTTTGTGTCAAATAAATACTCAAGGTTTAAGTATATGTACAAACGTTTCGAAAGTGTACCTTCTCATTTGATGCGGCTAAAAGGGCTTCGAGCTCGGCAATACGCTTTTCTCGGGTGTCGGCGTGATGAGCTTGCTCTTTTACCGTAGCCTCGGCTGTTACCAGCGCTGCCTGCAAGGACGCGATGGTCTTCTCGTTCTTCACGACCATCGCCTCACGACGGGCTATCTTCTTATCTACCCGATTCACATTTGTAAGGGCCTTGATCAAGCGGCGTCTCAAAGTGGCTCCTACCGTCACTTGGTGTGCGGACGACACGTCAAATTGCTCAAGAAGGGATTCATGATCCAACTCATCTAAATCTTGCGCAAGGACTGGCGGGGTGATGTGCTCAAAGAATTTTGAGCACTCAGATTCCGCTTCCAACCTTGTCAGGCTTGAAAGGTTCCATGCTAGGCGCAAGCTTTCTTCTGGCCCTTCGGGCTGTGGATCCTTGGCGTGTGTTGCAGCAGGGGATAGGGGTCTGTTAGTTGGCGCGGGGGAGGGATTCATCTCCACTTCTTCCTCCTGTGCTACGGCCGACGGATTTGCCCTGTTATTGACATGGCAAAATTAGTCTAAGCATTTTATATTTCACAAAGTATAGTGACACGACTAAATATTTGAAGGATACTTACGTGGTATCAATGGCAGGGTCTGGGCCGGGAGGAGCTATGGCGCTCACAGGCGTAACTCGCAAGGCTGGCTCTCCCATGTGCGGGGTGGAGCCGGCCTGGGCAGTTGCAGTACCACTCCCTTCTTGGTACTGCGGATGATCCTTCCTCAGTTTCTTTGGGGGAGCATTCGCGGCCCCGGCCTCATCCTCTATTTTCTTTGCCACCCTCCTTGTGGTCTTTCTATTCCTAGATGTGAGCGGGTCAGACCCGGACGCTTCCGTGGTGTCTTCATTAGGATCATTTTCCTCTTCCTGGTTGGTCGCGCCCCCCTCCAGTAATAGTTCTCCACCATCTTCATTATGGAAGTCCAATGGGGACTTCTCAATGATGGGCTCCTCTTCATCTGATCTGGGCTCAGACGTCTCTTCGAGCGGCATGGTGCGGTCAGCGGTCGCCTCCAGCAGGGGGAGCTCATTCTCCTTCAGAGGCCGGAATCCTTCGGCCACCTTCATTGGGTCGCCTTGGCGGATTAGTCCGTGTAGGTTCATTTCTGCGGACGTTTATAAGTATATGGGTTAGTAAAGTTCTATAAATATGCGTGACAATTCAAATCTACAAAGTATAAATAGACCTACCCTATCCCTGTTCCGTCAGGAAGCACGTGTATAAGTCATCCCTCCCAAAGTAGCGGCGGCTTATCCCTACTAAGCACAGAAAGTGTTCAGGCAGCCCTCTATGGAATTCTGTGCGGTGGGTATCTAGTGTTTTTAAGTCCTTGCTGCTATAGTCTTTGGCTTTGGGCGGATAGTCTTTGGGTGCTTTGGTTTTAAGTACGAAAGGAGTAGGGAACACCTTCTCATCTACAAAGAAGTAATGGTCGTACCAGTTCTTAAGGGAGTCTAGAGGCTTCCTATACGTCATAGGGGCATTCCCGGGTCGTTTTTTAAACGACAGCCACACATTCACTAGCTGGGGAAGTAAAAGGCCCTAAAAAGGTTCACGGTTGGGGTTACTCCGCATGTATGGCATGTAATTTCAAAATGGTTGATTTTACACGCCCCTATGCAGTGAAGCTGGGTTATGTGGAAGTCATAATATAATAGTAAATCTACCAAGAATTTGGACAGGGGGATACGGTAGTTGGCCGAGTCAAACAGACGCGTGTACACGCCTATTTTCCCCGCCGGTGCATCCGTAATCGCCTCACCTTCACCTGGATAGGTGGGGTGTACGCTTTCGGGAATATAATACTTCGACAGAAAGTCGATTTATTTTTCCGCCGACATCATGTTAAGGACATCCGTGATAAGTGGGTTGTCCTTTACCATGTTTTATAAAAAGGTTTTTAAGGGCGTGATGATCTAACCTTCGGCGGAGGAAATCCGTGGAAAAGAAGGCAAAGTTTTGGAGGTAGGAGCTTGAAAATAACAATGGAGGAAGGAAGTGGGGTTGTGTGTGTAACAAACACACATATCAACTCTTATATAGGGTTGCCTCGGTTTCCGAGGTAGCGTGATTGTTCGACACGTGTAGGCCACCACGCCTATCCAGCGGATAGGATTTCTGACACTTCTGCAAAATCAGAGGGGGGCCCATGGGTCACTTCTTGGCAGTTTTACGTGGCTCAATGGTGGGCATTAATGGTGCACTTTTGCAGGCGTGCGACCGGAAAGTTGACTACCATTAATGATTTTATTCTTGTGTCGGGATATGCGGCTCTTACGTAAGACCGTATTTAATGCTACATTTAATTTATCTCGGCCAGTACGTGCGGCTGAGGTGCTATTCAAAAAATATTCCTAAGGCGGGCTGCCATGTGTGGCCAAAACAAAATTTTTAGTATTTCTCATTACCTAGGTCTTTCTTGGTATGTCCGGAGAGCACCTTGGTAGTCTAGAGGTTACGCCTACAGCTGTAACAACTAGACTGGGGGGACATGATGACGTATAGTCCCCAGCCGGGTCAGGAACCTGGCCCACGGGTACTACCCGTATCCGGCCCATCACAGATGGGTGGGAATAATGTCATTCAAGCTTATGGGCTTGGATGAACAGTGACCGCACACATGTGTGCGGCCCACGGCCCGGCGTGGCCGACATAGGGTTAGACATAATCATATTCTGTCTTGGAATAGGTTTACCCCAAAGGAAGAGGGTATTCACTACCATAATTAGAAGATAACAATCATTCTAATTCTGATAGTTATCCTTTCCTTGGGGCCGAAGTATCAGTGGCAGCCCACTAGGGTTCCACTGCCTATAAAAGGAACCCCCAAGGGTTCCACAAAGGTATTACGTTCTATACTCTCAACTCACATAAAACCCTAAACCGATTACTTACTCTCACGTCGGAGTCTAATCGTGGGAAACACTCCCACGGTAAGCCTGACGTGTGTTGTTTAGTGTGCAGGATCCCAACCAAACAGTTCACTTGGTGAAGGAGCCGGAGCCCAGCCAACCCGGATTAAGCCTAATTCGGGTCTAGCAAGGATCACCCAACTTTTGCATCAACACGTTGCAACTTATCAAGTTCGGCCTCGATATTAGAAAAATCGACCTCACTCGTAGGTGCAGGTCGAGGTAAAAGAGTAAGCTCTCATTCAATAATTTCCTCAATCTCGGGCTCGAATTCAAAATCATCATACTCACCACACGAAGAACTCTTTTTGGGAGAATAAAAAATAGCTTGTGGATTTTTGAGTATGTGACCGATTTTTGCAAAATCTCCATCGTCATCATCAAGCAAAGAGTCGATGTGAGCACTCACAACCATGGTCTTACAAGTAGAATGACTACGCTTAGGTGACTTTTCAATGACGAGTGGATCGATGTCGATAAAACCTTTAGCCTCAACGGGTGTTGGGCTAGGAAATGGAGGCACTTCAATGGAATTAGAAGTTGAAGCCTCAAAGATGTGGTCCTCCGAAGGTGGTGAAGACGAGTCCATATTAGTCATTGTCGTGATGGCACTAACGTCGCCCTTCGGAATTGGTTATTCACTTGTTTCGCGGAATATATCCCAAAGTGATTTTTCATCCATAAATCTACGAATACCCTTTTAAATTAAGTACACGTATACTTTATCATTAAAATCTTCATCTTTAAAACCGTTCATTTTAATTCTTTCAAAACATGCATCAAGCCTCATATTTTCCGCTAAAGTTAACATTTTGAAATCATTAGAATTTGAAACCTTGGTTTTATCATGCTCATTTGAAACTTGGGATCTACTCGTGAAAAATTTCATTTTATCCTCCCCATATTTCATTGTTAGTTTCCCACCGTGAACGTCGATTATGGCTCGAACCGTCGATAAAAAGGGTCGACCTAAAATAATGGGACATTTAGGATCACACTCATAATCGGATATGACGAAGTCCGCGGGAAAAACGAACTTTCCAATCCTAACATAGACATCCTCGGCTATTCCAATTGGTTCTAAAGGTGTACAATTTGCTAGCTTTTTAGCCCTATATTTTATATAGTCGAACAAGAATGTAATAGGTCATCTTAGTCGTTAAATGGTCTTGTATTGCAATAGGTTAGTCGGGGAAACCGGGCTTGGACTTTAAGCTAATATTGTATAAGTTAGGGGCGTAAGCCCAAGACAAAGCCAAGCCCGGCCCAAGTCACATAAACCCAAGGCCCAAAAGCCAAGGGTATATATACCCTCTTCCATGTGTGGAAGAGGGTGTTGGTTACCATTTTACTTTCTCTCTCTAAAGTGATTAACCTTCCAAATTCTCTCTTGTTTCTCTCTCTACTTTTCTTCTATTTCTCTCTCTAAATATCTCTTCTAAATCTTGTGTTATGGATCAAATGGGATTAACATTTGGTATCAGAGCCTATAGTTGATAGGTGATTGAAGATTCGCGTGTGGTGTTCTTGATTTTTCGTGGCTATTTTGATCTATATCTCACGTCCTAAAATTTTTCTTGTGTTTTTTATGGTTTTTTCTTGATACAAATCTTCTACATAGTTCTGGTAGAGATTTGGTATAGTTACTTTGGCTAAAAACACAAAATTTTTGGGTGTTTTGATCATTTTTTGGCTTAAAATCACGAATTGGTTGAGTTTTGTCCGAGAAAAATGGGATTTATTCCGATCAGGTCATCGGAAAAGGGTTTACAGTTATTCCGATCAGTGTAATCGGAATAGGGTTTAGGGATTCCGGTTTGGTGCATTCCTTTAGGACATTCCGATTTGGTATTCCGATCAAGTGATTCCGATTGCATTCCGATTTGATCATTCCGATTTGGTCATTCCGATTTTACATTCCGATTTGACATTCCGATTTGAGTATTCCGATTTTGGGCATTCCGATTTTGGACATTCCGATTTGGACATTCCGATAGGGAGATTCCGACAAGGTTATTCCGACAAGGTTATTCCGATAGGGTTTATTCCGACAAGGGTATTCCGATCAAGGACATTCCGACAAGGTTATTCCGATGGACATTCCGATGGTTATTTTGTTTGAGTAATTTTTAGACTTAGCCACTATCTAGACTAGTTTCGGAACATCATTTACACGAAGATTAAAAAAAAGTTAATATTTTTAAGTCAAGTAAAATCAAATTTTTTCCTTATTAGTTTTTGGCTATTTCTAACTCAAATTCAAAATTTGGCGATACAAAATTTTTCGGCTTACCGTTTTGTCAGACTGAGGAATTTATTGTCGGGCTGAAATTTTTCTTTTTGAAATTTCGGAATTTCAGTTTTAACCACACAACATCACAACAAATCCACTAAGATCCGCAATTCATTCACAAGTATTCACCATGTCTAACAACAACATCAACATTGCAACTGCTAATCAAATTCGTTTGGAACAAGGTGGCAACGGTAATCCACCTGTGCTCACTGCCGGTTGCTACGTTCAATGGAGATCTCGTTTTCTCAGATTTCTCGACGGAAAAGAAAACCGAACTGCTCTTCGTCACTGCCTTGAGAATCCACCTCCAGTTTTTGAATTCAGACCAATTACCACACAGGCAGAGGATGGTACTTCATCAACTATACGAGCTATGGAGGATTTTGACACATGTTCTGCTGAGAAAAAGAAACTCCTCCAAGCTGAAGCTGATGTTGTGAACTTCATACTCACTGGAATTGATAACGATATCTATTCCATAGTTGATGCATGTCCTAATGCTATGGAAATGTGGAATGCAATTCATCGATTGAAGCAAGGTGAGTTGATCAATGTTCAAGATCTCGAGACTAATCTACTTTGGGTGTTTGGAAAATTCACATCTGAAGATGGTGAATCCATTGACTCATATTACTCGAGATTCTACAAAATGATGAATGAGCTTGTCATAAATCAGTGCACCATCTCCAACCATCATGCCAATGTTCAGTTTCTACTTCAACTCAAACCGGAATGGCAAAGGTTTGTGACTTTGGTTAAACAAAGGGAAGATATCAAGACCATCTCCTATCACAAACTTTATGATATCTTGAAACAACATCAGAATGAAGTGAATGAAATAAGGGTTGAAAAGGCAGAACGGTCTGCTAATTCTATTGCTTTTGTGGCTGCTACTTCAACAAAACCCGTTCCTCGTCAACAACCACCTACTCATTCCTCGAAGTCATCAAGCTCATCCACCAAACCTCTAGCTGCTGCTAAACACAAAGCAAACGAAATTTTCCCCACTCCACCTCCAAAGTATGACACCGAGTCAGATGGAGACAGTGATGATAAACAAACTTCAAGGGACAAGAAGATTGAAGAACTCATGTCTTTACTCACCACAACTTATAAGAAGATCTATAAACCTACCAACAACAACCTCAGATTATCATCTAATGCTAGATATAAGGAAGTTGATCATGCACCTCGGTATGATCGTGATGCTAGGTATGATAATCAGAGGATGCCGAATCAAGTTGGGGCTAGAGACACTGTAGGCACTCCGGTTGTGCAAAAGACTAGGATTAAATGCTTCAACTGCAAGGGATTTGGGCACATGGCTAGGGAATGCAAGAAGCCAAAACGGGTCAATGATTCGGGATATCACAAGGAAAAGATGTTGCTGTGTAAGAAAGAAGAAGCAGGAATTCCACTCACAGCAGATGAAGTTGACTGGCGTGATGACACTGATGATGAAGCCGATGATCAAGAGTTAGAGGCACATTATGTGTACATGGTAAAGATTCAAGAAGTGATCACAGAGACGGATGATACTTCTGGACCCATCTATGATTCTGAGCCACTTGAAAAGGTACCATCACATGATAACTATAATGTGTTTGGTAATGAACCACGTCATCCTGAGCAACCCGAAAGCATCAATGACACATATGTAATGGACACGGAGGATAGCAATATCTCTACGGATTCACAGCATATGTGTAATGATAACGGAAAAGCTGTTCAGGATACTGACTCGGATGAGGACCGTGATTTGCTTGCATCTATTATTGATTCTTTAAAACATGAAATTAAGGAAAACAAAGAGGCTAATAACGTTTGAAGCAAGCAAACACATCCTTAGCCGAGGAGATAGACAGGCTTAAAGAGTGTGATTATGTAAAAGAAGC
Organism: Glebionis coronaria; assembly: GCA_025667525.1. Classification (NCBI taxonomy): domain Eukaryota; kingdom Viridiplantae; phylum Streptophyta; class Magnoliopsida; order Asterales; family Asteraceae; genus Glebionis; species Glebionis coronaria. The sequence goes on from CM046880.1 coordinate 52,009,399, forward strand.
TGATCGACGTGTTGTGCTAGCTAATGGTTTGGTATATGAACGTAAGGTGCTCAATGAACAATATTGTTCTTAAGTAACACACGAAATTCATATGTCAAAACAAAAGATATTGGACCTTTAAGAACAACTGCTGCTACATAAACTCCAAAATACTGAATTATAGTCGGTTAACAAAGAACAAACTAAGCTTTATAAAACTCGTGAAGAAAAGGATATTGAAAAAATTCTTTCTTTGGAAAAGAGAGTCGACACGTTAAACAACATTGTTTACAAAACGGGTCAGTCTATTCAAACTATGACTATGCTCAATAGAAATATGAAAACGAGTTTTGTCAAGCCTGAATATCTCAAGAAAGTTCAAAGTACCAAGCCTGCTCTTTATGATATCGGTTGTTATGTTGATAATCTTGCTCTTATGCTTTCCCCTGACTGCGACGAAATCATTCGTCAACAAGAAGAAAGTCGATCAAACTTAAGTGATTTGATAAACCTTTCTGATTCTAACAATCATATTAAGTTTGTCCCTCAAAAAGAACTTTCAAAAGAACAAAATATGTATAATAGTGTTCCACCACCAAGTGATGAACCACAAAAGAAAGTTTATTTAAAAAGGAGTTTCAAAAAGCAATCAATTTTGTTAGAAAAGCGAATTTTGGATGAAAAACGTAAATGGGATGAGAAAAGCAAAAGTGTTCAGCAATTTGAGTTTATAAAACAAGGGGTTTTAAATTTGTACAAAGGTGTCGTCGACTATGAAAAAGTTTCTAGGGATACCATTTGGAATATTAAACCTAACCCCCAAGTAGAAGTCGTCATTCAACAATGCATTGTTCCAACCATTGATGATCTTTCAAAAAATGTGGAAATGCTTTATAATGCTCTCACCGAGGAAATGTTAACTGATTTAAGCTATGTCAAACCTCTTGAAGATGAAGTTGATTTTCTTCAAATTAAATTAAAGACACAAGAACACCAACTTTCTAACGAAATTGATCGACTTTCTAAGGAATATTTTTATGCTGACCATATGAATGCTATACTTGGTGTGTATACCGATCTTGATCAATATTGTCATGTAGCATGCCTAGTGTCAGAATCGGAGAAATGTCGCAATCTTGAAGTAGAGCTTTCGAAACAAATTCAGTCATATAACAAACTTTCGAAAAGTTTTTCTCAACTTGAGAAACACTCCATTTCTCTTGAACTTGCTTTACAAAAAGGTGAAAAATCTCATAATCATAAAAAGTGTCAAGAAATGTCAGCTTCTTCGTTTCGTCTACTAAATGAAAAAGATTTCGAAATAAATGATTTGAAAGCTCAGCTAAAAGAAAGGGACATAGCCATAAGTGAGTTACAAAAACTCATTGAGTAAATCAAAGGAAAGTCTATTTTGGGTAAACCATCCGCCGTTCGTCAACCGAATGCAGTTAAATGCCCTAAATCATCTATTTTGGGACAATCCCCACAGACTTTGCCTAAGATAGGAAATGATAAGAGTACCAATGTGATAGCACCTGGAATGTATAAGATGAACACTAAGCCCACTCAAACTAGAACATCGCGGTTACCTCAGAATATTAAGAAAACTTATCAACGTGTGTCTTCTTCTACAGGAGTAATCCCCACTACTAGCGTTAGCGGACCCAGCTTAAGAGCAATAGAATGCAAGATAAGGTCATGTCTAACAATAGTCAAGGAAAGAAGTTGGAAGTAGAAGACCATCGTAGGAATTTTAAGTTTTCTAAGAATAAAACGTCTGTAACTGCTTGTAATGACAGTTTAAATGCTAAGACCTCGAATGTTGAAGTTGTTTGTGTTGAATGTGGAAAATGTGTTCGTACTTTAAATCATGATGCTTGTGCTCTTAATCATAATGGCATGAATACTAGAACTAGGAAGCCTATTCCTATGCCCACTAGTACTAGACAACCCACAAGAACTTTGAACCAATCCACTGATCAACCACTTAAGAAACTAAGTGCGTTAGACTCCACTACTCTGCATAAACAAAACAGATTAAAGAAGCTATATGAGAACATGATTAGGACATGTACACGGGGGTATTCGAGATTTACACCACCCGGATACAAATGGGTACCTAAGTTAACCACTTTAGTGATTGGGTCTAGGAATATCAGCTTGCCTGTAGACTTTGCATCTAGTCCCACTACTATTTTGGAACCCGTTTCTATCAAGGGATCCTATTTGTCAAATGCTACATTGTCTTCTAATTCTTCTGCAGCTCGTCGAAATCATCCTATTCATAATGGACTCCGGGTGCACAAAGCACATGACGGGAAATATCAAGCTTCTCATTAACTTCGTGGAGAAGTTTCTGGGTACGGTGCGGTTTGGAAATGATCAGTTTGCACCGATACTTGGATATGGCGATTTGGTTCAAGGAAATCTCACTATCAAACGGGTTTATTACGTCGAGGGACTGAATCACTTTTGTGATGCGGATTTGGAAGTGGCTTTTCGAAATCTACTTACTATGTTAGAGACTACGATGGGAATGACCTTCTTACAGGTTCTCGTGGTTCTGATCTCTACACAGTAACTCTTCAAGACACATCTTCAACAAATCCAATTTGCTTAATGGCTAAAGCTTCATCCTCTCAAGCATGGTTATGGCATCAACGATTGCCACATCTCAACTTTGACACCATCAACTTGCTTTCGAAAAATGATATTGTGACCGGTCTCCCAAAGTTAAAATTCGTCAAAGACCATCTTTTTTCTTCTTGTGAGTTGGGGAAAGCAAAACGGAAGTCTTTCAAATCAAAGACTACCTCAAGCTCAAAAGGACGATTGGAACTTCTACACATGGATTTATGTGGTCCCATGCGTGTAGAAAGTATTAACGGGAAAAAGTATATTCTCGTGATTGTTGATGATTACTCTAGATACACATGGACTCTCTTCTTAAGGTCCAAAGATGAAACACCAGAGGTTCTCAAGATGATACAACGCAATCTTCAAGCTCAAGTCTTAACCGTAAGAACGGATAGGGGTACTGAATTTTTGAACAAGAACTTGCAATCTTACTTTCAAGAAGAAGGCATCGAACATCAAACGTCTATTGCTCGAATTACTGAACAAAACGGCGTTGTCGAAAGGCGGAACCGTACTTTGGTTGAGGCTGCTCGAACAATGCTTTCTTCTTCATAATTACCGCTATTCTTCTGGGCTGAAGCAATTACAACTGCCTGTTATACTCATAATCGTTCTCTTGTCATCCCTAGACATGAAAAGACACCTTTCCACATCATCAATGGCAGGAAACCTACTGTCAAATCCTTTCACGTATTTGGATCTTTATGCTACATTCTTAAAGACGGTGAGAATCTCGACAAGATGAAAGAAAAAGGTGATGCATGTATTTTTGTGGGTTATGCAACATTGTCGAAAGGATATCGAGTCTATAACAAGGGAACAAAGATTATTGTCGAAATAATTCATGTGAACTTTGACGAATTTCCACAAATGGTACTTGATCACAACAGCTCAAGTCCCGCTCCTCAATGTCCAGCAATGGCACCTACACAAAATAGTGTACGTCCCGTGCAAGAATGTCAACAAAGTACTCCTACAGAAGACTCGACGGATACGAAAAAAATAAATGAGTTGGTTGATTTATATGATCCAATGTTTGATGAATATTACTATGGAAACAAAGAGGTTGTGTCAAAGCCTTCCCCTGTCAATACTGCTGATGCACCCGAACAAAGTCAACAAGACACAACTGCATCTACTTCAGCAACCGTTGCTCAAGAGACAATTCTAGTGGATACTCAAAAAACTCAAGAAACAGTCATACAACCAACATCACCAACCGTCAATGCTGAAGGAGGAAACAACAATCAAGCAGTCGATGCACAACCTGACGAAGAAGAATTTATCATTCCGTTCGGTACACCGATACACGAAGTCGGAGAGTCTTCTACTCAACATGTTGATCCGTCCAACATGCATACATTCTACCAACCATATCCATCCACTCACCATTGGACACGTGATCATCCTTTGGAGCAAGTCATTGGAAATCCTTCACAACCGGTTCGAACACGCAGACAACTCGAAACCGATGGCGATGTGTGTATGTATGCACTCACCGTGAGTTCAACTGTACCTACAAACAACAAACAAGCCATGACTGATCATGCGTGGATTGAATCAATGCAAGACGAAATTCATCAGTTTGAACGCCTAAATGTTTGGGAACTTGTTGACCGACCATATGGAATGTCAATTTTAGATTTCAAATGGATCTGGAAAAACAAACTGGATGAAGAACAAACCATCATCAAAAACAAATCTCGTCTTGTGGTTAAGGGATACCGTCAACAAGAAGGCATAGATTACGATGAATCATTCGCTCCAGTCGCTCGTTTGGAAGCAGTCAGGATATTCCTTGCTTATGCTGCACATAAGGGCTTCACGGTTTTTCAGATGGACATTAAAATTGCTTTTCTCAACGGTCATTTGAAGGAAGAAGTGTATGTGAATCAGCCGGAAGGATTCATCGATCCTCATCATCCTGACAAAGTCTATCGTCTCAAGAAGGCTGTATATGGACTTAAACAAGCTCCAAGGGCATGGTACGAAGAACTTTCAAACTTCTTGGTGTCCAAAGGATTCTCCAAAGGTTCTATTGGTCCTACTCTCTTTATTAATAAATATGGGGATGACATAATGCTGGTGCAAGTTTATGTTGATGACATTATTTTTGGTTCTACGAACCCAAAACTTTCAAAACGTTTTGAAAAATTAATGCACAGCAAATTTGAAATGTCAATGATGGGGGAGCTAAAATTCTTTTTAGGCCTCCAGATTCATCAATCCCCACATGGTATCTTCATTAACCAAGCTAAGTATGCTCAAGAGATACTTAAAAAGCATGGTATGACCTCATGTGCTCGCGTTGGTACACCATTCTCCACCACATCACTAGACGCTGACTTGTACTCATATCCCGTAGATCAAACACGATATTGCAGTATGATCGGGTCACTTATGTACCTTACAGCCAGCAGGCCTGATATTCATCATGCCACATGCCATTGTGCACGATATCAAGCCAGACCTACTCAAAAGCACCTCAAAGAGGTTAAACGGATCTTTCGGTACCTTAAGAATACCATTCACATGGGACTCTGGTATCCGAGGGAAACCGGTTTTCATCTAACGGCTTTTTCAGATTCTGATCACGCAGGTTGTCTTGATAGTCGTAAAAGCACTTCTGGTAGCATACAATTTCTAGGGGAAGACAAGCTTTTCAGCTGGTCGTCAAAGAAGCAGGATTGCACTTCGCTCTCATCAGCTGAAGCAGAATATGTGGCTCTATCCGCGTGTTGTGCTTAAGTCCTCTGGATGAGAACTCAACTCACGGATTATGTCTTCCACTTTGATATAATACCTATGTATTATGACTCAAAGTCGGCCATAGCCATATCTTGCAATCCGGTTCAGCACTCCCGCACCAAGCACATCGATGTCAGATATCACTTCATCAAGGAACAAGTAGAACGCGGCATCATGGAATTATACTTTGTCAGAACTGAGTACCAGCTGGCATACCTGTTTACAAAAGCTCTCTCGAAAGATAGGTTTGCGTATCTCGTTGGCCATCTTGGTATGAAGTATATGACTCCAGAAGACTTGGAGGTTTTGGCAAATGAAGCTGCTTGATATTCTCTCATGATGATTTCTAAGCACATCACAGCTTAGGACTCAGACCTCAAATAAGGAAAGTTTATCTCGGACGATAACTTATCCTTTTCAACGAGAAATTCATATTTCTCGGTCATGAGCTTCTCATAAAAACATTCAAAGTTTTTAAGCTCATGAAAAACGATTTCTAAGTAAATGTCAACTTAGATCTCGAACTTCAAATTAAGGAAAGTTTATCACGGATGATAACTTATCCTTCACAACGGGAAATTTATTTTTCTCGGTCATGAGCTAGTCACAAAACAATCTAAGTTTTGAGCTCATGAAAAACGGACCCGAAAGGGGAGTGTACGTTTCAGTGCGCTTTCCCTATGCAATAGAAGAGAAGTCTTCTATCCTGATTATTTTAAAACCGTTGAACACAATTTTTCAAGACTTTCTCAAAAGGTTTTTCTAAATCTTTCAAAATTGTGTGTTCAACACTCCCTTCCTCATAATAGGTTTTTATATCTCAAAATGTCATATGTTATTTTGATCAATATTTAAGGGGGAGCGTTTTAAAATCAAGCATTTTAATTTTGTTGGGTACATCTCTAAGATTGTCATATTTTATGTATCCAACACATTCCGAAAATCATAATAAATCTGTCATATATATTATCGGTAAAGGCATCTCATCTCCGTACCTCAACATATTTTGTGGTGTCGTTTTTCTAAACTTTTGTCAAATTTTGTCTCAAGACACACATATATTTTTGAGGGGGAGCGACCCGACTGAATATGTTCCATAGTTCATGCGTGCACACATGTTTCTCTCCCAATCGGTTTTTAGAAAATGTCATATTTTAATCAATTGGTATCTCTAATATTATGTTTTTATATTAGAGATAGGGGGGAAAATGTGATTAAAATGTAATATATTGCAACATGTGATCTTAAAGACTCAAGTGCAACTCTTTCCTTCACATGCTAAACCATTCCGTATATCGATGCATGTGTGTAGGGGGAGCTTTTCGGAAATGTAAAACTTTCAAGTGTTAAAAGTTTTGTTTTTTATCAAACACTTTGAATGTTTTTCAATGGTTTATGGTTACGATCTATACCCAAAACAACCTACTATCCACGACGGAACGATGGAGTCAAAAGGTGGTTTAGGATTGGAAACTAGGTCCTATGATCCAAGCAGAACCGGAGGGATCTACCCAAGGACATTCCATAGCTAGAGATAGTTGTCCTTAGGAAAGATGAAGTTGAATGAAGGTAAATTCGGACCAATCACTTAAGTTAGCACTGAAACAATCACAACAAGGTGCTAGTGATGACGTATTGGTAAGCATTGAAGGAGTTGAATATTCTATGCAACTTAGGCAGAAACCAGGTTAACACATCTATCGAAGACAAGTGTCATGGACCCAGTTATGAGATGCAAAACCCTTCCCCAGCCATTCGAGTTTCTCTCAAAAGAAACTTGTCTCATTGTCACAGAGATCAACACGTATCTATTGACTTTCTCACTCCGAGTTAGTCAATATTGAAAAGGTGGCAGTCTGCTCTAGCCTCCGATTACCAAAACGCACTTATTGAGTCTAGAGCCAAACGAGATCAATCTATCATCTCATTAGGACACAATCGAGTCCTACGCATTATCCTTGTGATATTGCCAGAACATCTGAGTGATACGATTTACAATGAAGATGGAAATCCTGCTTGAGCCAACATTAAACAAGCTCATGGTAGGTAACTTGTGCGATTCTACACGAATCAAACTTGTGAGAACTGGAAAGCAACTAAGTTTTGATTCTTAATTGATTCAAACTTGATTCCAGGTTTCTTCGTAAAATCCGTGTGATCTTGCCAGAACATTCAGAGTGACACTATTTAGTGTTCACAGTGACGAATGGAAATCCTTCCAGTGTCAACATCAAACAGCACTGCGGTAGGTAACATGCAAGATTCTTATGAATCGAGCTTGTGGCAAACTGGAAAGCAACAATGGTGCGATTATTATAGATTCAAACTTGTTCCATGAATTCTGAATTGACGACTCTAATCAAACGGATAACCGTATCCTTTTTTATTCACTCTTTACGTTCACAGTCTGCTTTGAGACAGTCGAGTAAAGAGAACTGGCTACTACCGTCGGGAAACCCTGTCAAGGAGGTTCTTAATCGAACCTACCCGATCATAGGTATGGTATCTAATACCGTCTAAACGGTCTTCACCGAACGGAGGTAAAACGCTACCGAGTTAGGATGAAATTTAAAGCCATTTTATCTGTGTCTATATATGTTGCTGCATATCAAGAAGGTGGCGTAGCTGTGTAACCGATGTCGATTCAGAAGTCACAAGAGCACAAGATGGCGATAATCAAGATACCTAAGAATGTAAGAATCTAATAGGTCATCTTAGTCACAAGGAGCACAAATGAAGATCTCAAGCACTCAAAGTCAAATGACAAAGGCTCAAGATAAAGATCACGAAAGCATGAAGGAACAAAAGTGTTAAAAACAAGATCAAGACCAAGATACAAGACCAAAGCAGGAAGATCTCCTCTACAAGAATGTATTCACTCAACCATCTTATGCTTTTTAAGCTTTTTAAGATGACCGATACATTGGGGGAGATTGTTAGCCTTATTTTTTATATAGTCGAACAAGAATGTAATAGGTCATCTTAGTCGTTAAATGGTCTTGTATTGCAATAGGTTAGTCAGGAAAACCAGGCTTGGACTTTAAGCTAATATTGTATAAGTTAGGGGCGTAAGCCCAAGACAAAGCCAAGCCCGGCCCAAGTCACTTAAACCCAAGGCCCAAAAGCCAAGGGTATATATACCCTCTTCCATGTGTGGAAGAGGGTGTTGGTTATCATTTTACTTTCTCTCTCTAAAGTGATTAACCTTCCAAATTCTCTCTTGTTTCTCTCTCTACTTTTCTTCTCTTTCTCTCTATAAATATCTCTTCTAAATCTTGTGTTATGGATTAAATGGGATTAACATAGCTCGATAGTCATGTTCGTGGGGGTAAGTCTAGGCAATTTCATCAATTTCCAAAGAGAATGAGGCATGAGATTGATACTAGTACCTAAATTGGCAAGGGCTAAACATCCCTCAATCTCGGAAAAATCACAAGGTAGTAGAAATTGACCCGGTCCTCTTCCTTTCTTGGCATATGCCTTTTGGGTTTTTTAAGAAGGATCGAAGCACAAGTTTCTTCAAGGGTTACTTGGGTAAGGTCTATAAATCTCTCTTTTTGAACCGTGGATGGAATTTGAGGTACACGAGTGTAACACCCCACTTGGATAAGTGCACCATTTTGTGTATTTATGGCGTGTCATCAAAGCATAAGGTAAATGTCCTAAAACATTAACTGTCCATAAAGGAAATACCGGAATCAAATATCGGTAATCCAAACATAAGCTCAAAACATAAAAAGTAAAATAGTAAAGGAAAGGACTAAACAATGTCCAAATAAGCAGAATAATGTAAGAAGTGCATAAAGTAAGAAGTCTGGATAGCTTCCATCCAATGCACATGCTCTTAGAATCCTAAGAGCGTCATGGTGTACCTGCCGTTAGAACATGAAAGGGACTACGGCTGAGCATAACGCCCAGTGAACGGATATAAAGCATGATAAGAAATACTGAAATGAAGCAGATGATAAAATACTGAAGCTGTAAGACTGATAAGTAAAGTTGTAGCGGAAATCTGTGTATAATCTAAAAAGTCTGATTTATAAAAAATAAAGTTGAACTGTTATCTGTTAAATCTGAAAATATGAATTTACTGTATTTTAATTATTAAGATCTTATATAGGTCATGTGCTGTAACAACTGCTGCATGAATAAATGGAGGGGTGACCTCGTCATGCTGTAGAGGGGTGACCTCTAAATAATGTGTTGTGTGGAGGGATAAGCTCCAATGTGAAGGATGTAGAGAACACACCACATTCACCTGATAAACTATAAACTGATAGCCTAGGATGCATCCATACGCCCCACTAATAATACTAATAAAATGGCCAAGCTGAGCTGAATGGGATGCTACAGGATATCACTCTCCTATAGGTGAGTCATGACACCGGTGCCTCAAGTGTCATGGTTTTGGTACCTCCGTAACTAGTACAACTAACTGGTCATGCTTGTATATAAGGCTCAGGCAATATCTTAGTCATTAAAATAATTTCTGATAATTTATAACATGTACTGGGGAAACATTTGGCTGTAGACGAGAAATCCTAATCATGCATATAAAGGATGTCCTTACTGAAAGGACGGGAAATCCATACCTTGTGTCCAGTAACTGACTGCAAGGAAACACCGATGAATCTCCTACTCTGACTTCACTAAAGCTACATGAATAACGGACGCGAATGAGTTGTCTGATATCTGTTTATTTTTACTGATCTTGACTGTTCTTAGTTTGATTTATTTTATTCTTGTATTATTGTTTATGTATAATCTGGTAAATTCAGACTGTTCTATAATATTACTGATTAACGTATTCTCTTTATTCCTGATTACTGTATAATATGCATTCCAATATAATAATAATTTTATAAATCTTAACCTGCTATAATTAGAAAGTTTCTAAAATTAGAAAGGTTTGCAAATTATTTTCTTGAAAATTAAATCATTAATAAATCACATGTTTTTAAGTAATTAAAACGATTTAACTAAAGTCAATTCAATTTCACTAATTAAATTAATAAAACAAACTACTTGATTAATTTAAACATAAAACTACTTTATAAAAATGCTTTATACAAAATTAAAAATGAATCTCGTATTTTATTATTTCCCGTGACCCCGAAACCCGACTAAAAATTCTCCCCAAGACACACATGTCTCGGGTTAACCCATTCGAGCACACCACGACCATGTCGTGGCCCCCTTTTGTTGCTGACCTCGAACAGTAGCCACTGGCTTAGTGTCAGTTGCTACTGTTTTCATTTTATTCCCATTGTCTTTGTTATGGTTCCCACTGTTCTTGTCTCGGTTACCACCATTTTTGTTTCAGTTCCCACTGCTTGTTCTATTTACCCAAACGCCCCCTTAACTAGGCTTGTTACCCACTGTTTGGGTTTGTTTCCCAATGTATGGACAAGATACCCCCTGTTTGGGGTTTGTAAGGCTGCGGATCAAAGCCAAACCAACCACTCACCCACTGGTGGGTCGCGACGGGTTCAAGACAACCACACCGAGACCTAATGCTCTCGGTTTTCGCGAAGCCAAGCCAAATCCGACCCCTTTTGATTAATTCCCTAATGGTCTCGGTTTTCTTGAAGCCAAGCCAAAGAAAGGAAAGGGTGGTTTACCTTCATGTGATCTTGGAGGCACGACACATAGACGCAAAAATCAAAAGAACAAAAGAACCTGATTCCCTTTTTTTGTTTCCTTCTTGTTTTTTTTCCCGGCGACACAACTCAACAAGCAACCCTACTTCTATTTTTTTCTTTCCTTTTTATTGTCTGCAGTGTTTGAAGTCAGGGAATGGGTTAACCCCGTTTATTTCCTTTTAGAAAAAGGCCGGGCTCAAAGGCCACCCTTCCTCCTTTGTTGTAAAACGCGGCCCAAGCACCAAAACGCACACACACTTTTCTATTTTCGTGTCGTGATTTAATATTCGCGTACGTGTTCGTGTTTTTATTTCTGAATTACATTTATTTATTTTACTGAAATACTACTTAGGTAATGTGACACTTGAATATAAATTATTATTTACTATTCTGAAATTAATAATTGCGTGACTTTTAAATTTAATTTGAGACTGCGTGTATTAATGTTCGTGTTTTTAAAGCGGGTTTTACAATTCTTCCCCTCTAAAAAAATAATTCGTCCTCGAATTAGAGACACGATAATACTGCGGCTTTAACATGTTCCGTCGGATTTGCTACGGTGTCACTAGGTAACGAACTCGATAACGCACCCAATGCCTTGTTCATAATGGCCGATAACATCTTTTTAATGTCGATTTGTCCTTGCTCGATCTTTGTATTTTGATTTTTTAAAGTATTGGAAAAGTCGTTTTTCAAAGTACCAATTTGTCCCTCTAATCGTCTCATATTGACCTCATTCGTTTTCACATATTCTTGAAATCGTTTGACGAACTATTTTGATTAGCATTAAAGTTCCCTTGGTTTTGATTACTTATTTGGAAATTCCCTTGATTACCATTCAAAAATTGTTTCCTTGATTAGCATTGTTTTGACAACTCTAGTATTGATTGTTGTTGTTATCTCGATTTTGCCAACTCAAATTTCGACCTTGATTATAACCTTGATTCGAAAATTCCCTTGTTGATTATTTCCTTGAAAATTGTTTCGGTTTTGATTTGAAAAATTGTTGCCTTGGTTATAATTTCCTTGTGATGGACCCGCGTTATTTTGATTTTGAAAATTATTGTTTAACATGTTAACACTCGACGTTTGGCCATCCGTAGCCGCACACTCGTAATAAATATGAGGTCCACCACACAACGTACACGATGCCTCAACCGCTTTCACCGTAGCGGGAGCGTCTTTCTTTTGCATTTCGATGAGAAAAGATGTAAACACATTCGTCAACTTGACGACTTTCGCATCAACCCTTTCAATATCGCGATTAGAATTACTAACATCGGTGACATTGGCAACACTCAGTGTGTTATGGAGTTTTTGGATCTATTCTCGATAATCATTAAAGCGTCTTTCAGAGTTTTACACAAAAAGTTGCCACCAGCGGCAAAATTTAACGAATCTTGTTATTGAAAACTAAGACCATTATAAAATGTGTCGATTTGGTGTATGTTGTCCCTCTATTTGTGATGATTAATCAATGAATAAAGAAAGAAAATAGATGAAGAAGAGATGAATTCTTAGAGAGAGAAAGTAGTGAGAGAAAGTAGAGAGGAGATGATTAACATGGTGAGATTAGATTAAGAAAAGAAGTTACAAATGACCATCCACCCTCCTAACATGCTAGGAGGGTAGTATATATAGTCCACCCACATGCGGGCTTTAATGGACTATATATTGGGCCGGGCTTGTCTTTATGGACTTTAATTAGTTTAAATCCAAGCCCGTAAACCACGACTAAATAACTACTTATTACAACGTTCTACTAAATATTACAATAGAAACCTATGACCGAACATTCTTGTTTGACTCAATATTTTGAGGCTAACAATCTCCCCCAATGTGAGGTCATTCCTCTTTGATATTTGGATTCCAATGGAGATTTATGAATTTCGTCATAAATGAGTCTTGAACGTGTAAAAGTAGTTTTGTTCCTTCATGCTGTGATCTTTGAGCCTTTGTCGTTGTCTTTCGACTTTGTCTTTTAGTCTTGAGATCTTCAAATCATCCTTGACTTGTCATTGCCATCTTGCGATCTTGTGTCTTTATCCACATGCTCACACTATCAATCGTTGGATAAGTCTTTGGGCATGAATATGTGGTTGTGAATCTTTGACTTTGCTGAGTACACCGTGACGCCACCTTCTCGAGACAAAACATAGACACGGACTGAATGGCTTTGACATTCGTCCTAAATCGGTAGCGTTTTACCTCCGGTCGGTGAAGACCGTTATACGATATTAAATATCGTACCTGTGATCAGGTAGATTCAATTAAGAATCTCCTTGACAGGGTTTCGCGGCTGTACTAGCCGTTCTCTTTACTCGACCGTCTCAAAGCAAGACTGCGAACATAAAGAGTGAATCAATTGGATAAATATCCGCTTGATTAAAGTCGTCAATTCAAATTCCTGGAACAAGTTTGATTCATTAAGAATCTTACCATTGTTGCTTTCCAGTTGACACAAGTTTGATTATAAGAATCTCACAAGTCACCTACCGTAGCGCTGTTTGATGTTGACGCTAGAAGGATTTCCATTCGTCACTGTGAATATTAATAAATATCACTCTGAATGTTCTGGCAAGACCATAAAGATATTGCGTAGAAACCTGAAACGAGTTTGAATCAATTCAGAATAAAACCACTGTTGCTTTTCAGTTGTACATATGTTCAATTCATAAAGAATCTTACATATGACCTACCGCAGTGCTGTTTGATGTTAACACTGGAAGGATTTCCACTCATCATTGTGAATACTAAATAGTATCACTCTGAGTGTTCTAGCAATATCACAAGGATATAGCGTAGGACTCTGTTGATCTTCATCCGTGTGTCCTAACGAGATTTGATTGATCTCTTGGCTCTAGACTCGATTTGTGCACTTTTAGTGGTCGGAGGCTGGATCAGATGCCACCTATTCAATATCAACTATCTCGGAGTGAGAAAGTCAATAGAAGTCGTGTTGATCTCCGTGACAATAAAACAAACTTCTTTTGAGAGAAGCCTGAGTAGCTAGGAAAGGGTTGTGCTTCACATCACTGGGTCCATGATGAGTTTGTCTTCATGATGGGTTGACCCGGTTTCTGCCTAAGTTGTATGGAGGGCTTCTTTCTTTAGACCCTTTATCCTTACATTTCTTTTTCATTCTTCAACCCCTTCAATGCTTACCAAGACATCATTAATAGCACCTTGTTGTGATTGTTCCAGTGCTATCATCAGTACTTAGTCGGCATTCAGCTACATTCACATTCTACTCCATCTTTCCTAAGGACTTCTAATAATCTATGGGATTGTCCCTGGGAAGATCCCTCCGGTTCTGGTTGGATCATAGGACTTAAACCTAACCACCCTTTTGACACCAATAACGTCGTGAAATTAAAGATGTTGTGGGTATTTGATCGTAACCATGAAAACCACTTTAAATTCTAACAAAGTGTTTGAAAAACATTTAACACCTTGCTAGTTTTGTCATTTCAGAAAAGCTCCCCCTTCACATGTGCATCGATAATCGAAAGTGTTTCGCACATGTGGGTAAGAGTTAAAGTGCTTGAGTCTTATATATGATCACATTTTAATCACATTTTCTCCCCCTATCTCTAATATATAAAATCTTTTGATATTAGAGATACCAAATTTGATTAAAATATATTTTGAAAAATAGTCTTGAAAATCTTCGGGAGAAAGATGTGTCAATCTATGCATGAAGTTGAAATGCTCCCCCTCAAAAATTGATCCAATGGAATTGTCATTACGAGGATGTGATCCACATTAAACTTTTGAGGATAGGAGTTGTTGAACACACAATTTTTGAAAGATTTTGAATATCATTGAGAAATTCTTGAAAAAATTATGTTCAACGCTTTTTGAAAAATCAATTCTTTTTGACGAAAAAGGTTTTTCTAAAGCATAAACTTGAGTTCATAGACTTTGAATGTCTTGACGAATCCACTCAAGTGTAAGAAGATTTAACTTCTTTTGCTAAGGGTAAGAGTACAAAAGCGTACACTCCCCCGTGAATTTGTTTCCGGGTTGCAATCTGAAAGTGATTACAAGCCATTGTGTTGAGCTCAAAACGTTGAATGTTTTGTGACAAGCTCAACCCAAGATAGATTGCTCTACCCGTTGTTGGAAGTATTGTCCAAAATAGACACTTTCCTTTTGAAAAGATAGAAATGACATGTTTTGAAAAATATTTACAACTTTCATTCGAGCTTTATGTACACACCCGTGTCGTTGTTGAGCGATTACGTCCATATTATCGATACTGAAAGACATGTCGAGAAGAATATTTTTGGATTATCAAAGATTTTTTAATTTTGTATTTTGCTTTTTGATTAATATTTACAGGTAGATGTTTGATAGATGAATCAAGCAGGCTTCTTTGCCAGAACCTCCAGTTCTGCTGGAGTCAAACATCTCATACCAATTTGCCTAACTAGATACGCAAACCTCTCTTTCGAAAGAGCTTTTGTAAACAAGTCAGCTAATTGGTAATCAGTTCCAACAAAGTATAATTCAACAATACCCTTTTCAACTTGTTCCTTAATGAAGTGATATCGGACATCAATGTGCTTCGTGCGGGAATGCTGAACCGGATTGCAGGAGATGGCTATGGCCGACTTTGAGTCACAGTACATATGTACTTTATCAAAATGGAAGCCATAATCCGTGAGTTGTGTTCTCATCCAAAGAACTTGAGCACAACACGCAGATAGAGACACATACTCCGCTTCGGCTGATGAAAGTGACGTGCAATCCTGCTTCTTGGAAGACCATCCCACAAGCTTGTCTTGACCTAGAAATTGTGCACCACCAAAAGTACTTTTACGTGTATCAAGACACCCTGCATGATCAGAATCTGAATAGGCCGTTAGAAAGAAACCGGTTTCCCTCGGATACCAGAGTCCCATGTGAATGGTATTCTTAAGGTACCGAAAGATCCGTTTAACCTCCTTGAGGTGCTTTTCAGTGGGTCGTGCTTGATATCGTGCACAATAACATGTAGCATGATGAATATCAGGTCTGCTTGCTGTCAAGTACATGAGGGACCCGATCATGGAACGATATCTCGTTTGATCTATGGGTAATCCCTCTAAATCAGCATCTAGGGATGTGGTTGATAATGGTGTCCCAACGGGGTCACATGATGTCATACCATGCTTTTTGATTATCTCTTGACAATACTTAGCTTGGTTAATGAAGATACCACTTGGGGATTGGTGAACTTGAATTCCTAAAAAGAATTTTAGTTCGCCCATCATAGACATTTCAAATCTGCTGTGCATTACTTTTTCAAACCATTTTGAAAGTTTTGGGTTTGTAGACCCGAAAATAATGTCATCAACATAAATTTGCACAAGCAGAATGTCATCCCCATATTTATAAGTGAACAAAGTTAGATCAATGGAACCTTTTGAGAAACCTTTGGAGACCAGGAATTTCGAGAGTTCGTCGTACCACGCCCTTGGAGCTTGCTTGAGTCCATAAAGTGCTTTGTGGAGACGATACACCTTGTCAGGATAATGAGGATTGACGAATCCTTCAGGCTGCGTGACATAGACTTCTTCCTTCAAAGGACCGTTAAGAAACGCCGTCTTTACGTCCATTTGATAAACGATGAATCCCTTATGTGCAGCATAAGAAAGAAAAATCCTGACAGCTTCCATTCGAGCTACTGGTGCAAATGATTCTTCGAAATCAATACCCTCTTTCTGTCCATACCCTTTAGCCACTAGCCTAGATTTATTCTTGATGATCGTGTTTTCTTCATCCATCTTGTTTTTCCAGATCCATCGAAGATTTAATGGTGTTACATCGTATGGTCTGTCAACCAGTTCCCAGACTTTAAGTCTTTCAAACTGTTGAAGTTCATCCGTCATCGATTCAATCCAAGCATGATCAGCCATGGCTTCTTTGATGTTTTTCGGTTCATCAGTACTCACGGCGAGTGCGAACATACAAACATCACCATCGGTTTCAAGTTGTCGTCTTGTACGAACGGGCTGTGAAGGGTTTCCAATGACATGAACCAAAGGATGATCTCGGGTCCAATGATGTGTTGAAGGATGTCGTTGATAGAAAGTATGCATATTTGACGGATCAACATGGCGAGTAGAAGACTCTCCAGTTTCGTGTACCGGTGTACCGAATGGGTTGATGAATTCGTCTTCGTCAGATAATGCATTATCTGCTTGATTTGTGTTCTCTGGAGCAATGACAGTAGTTGTGGATGTTGTAGGATCGATTGTTGAAGTAATATTCTGAGGAGGTAAATCGGCAGCAACCCGTGTTGAAGTAGATGAAGTTGTATCCTTTTGTTGACGATGATTGGTATCATCATTCATATTATGAGTGACAGCGGAAGACTTCGATACAACTTGTTTCTCTCCCGTGAAATATTCATCATACATTGGTCCATATAACATTTCCAACTCTTCAATTGTCGTGTCGACTGTCATATCAGCTCTAGGAACATTCTCTGGAACCAGCGTTGAACTTGACGGTTCATTGCTGTGGTCTTGAGTTTCGAGTTCCGTGCGGTTGTGAACGGAAGTCGTTTGTCGTTGTGGGTCGGGACTTAAACTGTTTTGTTCAAGTGCCATCGTGTTGCTTACTTGTGAAACCCCTGAGACACATATTTCTCTGATATTTGTTTCTTTAGCAACCAAACTCTGAGAGTGTCTTTTGTTGAACGGTATGAATAAGGAAAACCTTTATGTTCTTGTTGAACCTTTACTTGATTACCTGCACTTTCATCAGTAGTTTGTATGCTTGCATATTTGTTAGTTATATCTTTGTGAGAACCATGTGGGGGTTCACAGTGAACCTTTGTCGTGCTAGAGGGAAATATTTTTCCAGTAGGAACCCATTTAAGACCAGTTGTTTTGAAGATTCTACCTGTTTGTCTCCACTTAAGACAGGGTCTAGAAAACTTAGCTTTCTCATGCACCGAGGAAGACTTAGTTGGAGAAAAACTATTTCCTATTGGGTTCCATCTTTGAGATGCTCTAGCTGTTTGGTTCACCTTGTTCAGGACTTTAGTGATGCAATCATCATGAATGGCATTAAACACACATTTGTTACATTTCGTGCAAACAAAGTGCTTAGCATCTGAGAAGGATCTAGTGTTCCTAGGATAGGCTGATTTGGGCACATCATAGAAGGGTCTAGAATTCCTAGATGTGTGATTAGCGCTCCTAGGTTTCGGTTGGGTCCTATCTCTTGCTTGTGTCTTTATCTTAGCATCCTCTAGATAGCTTGTATGACCCGTGTCATTTGAACTTCGCCTAGGCATGTTCTTGTGGCTATTGCTAGAGTTGCTTGAATCATTCATGTGATTGGGTTTTACATAGGCAGAATATCTTAAGGAGTATCTAGATTGTGGAGTGACAGTGTTTGGCAAATTGCTACGCATGTCAACTTGGGATGCAAACCTCGAGTTCGATGTTTTGGGTCGTTCAGATTTAAACGCATTCGGTTGTCTAGCAACTGAGCGGTTTCTGAATGGTTGAGTAGGAGGTTTCCCCAAGATAGACTGATTTGCTAACTTAGTATCCACACTATTTCCTTTTAGCTTCCTTAATTCATTTTTCACTGCTGTTAATGCAAAAACCTTTTCCTGAATCTGAGCTTTCAATTGCTCATTTTGTAGAAGTAATTGAGCGACACGTTGTTCTAACTTAATGTTTATATTATCAAATATGTTGTTATCAGCATTCGCGTCATTACTATCTACAGTGTCGATAGGTTGCACAGATATTCCACTTATTGAAGCAGGCGGAGGTATTGGATTTTGAGAAGCCAACTTTGATTCTAACAACTTTATTTGTTTCACAAAATGTTCTTTTTCCGTATTAGAATCTTGAATCTTACGATCCAGTTTTTGTTCAAGAACAACGTTTGCTTTTTCAAGTTTTTCAAAATAAGATTCAAATTTGTCATTTTTCTTTAAAAACTCGAGTTTGGCATCCTCAAAATCTTTTGTCTTTTGAGCTAACATAGTTTCAAGCTCATGAATCTTAGAATCAATATATTGATGATCATCATACACAGCATTTAATTGTACCTCAGCCATTGGCTCTTCATCATAAATGGGTCTGATATCTGCATCATCGGCTGCTTGATCATTCCCTGAGTTGTTGCTGGTATGCTGTTTTTCTGATTCTATCTCGTTGCGTTCTGTGACTATCGTACAATCATCCAATGTTTGACCATCATCGACATAGCTCTCGTTCTTCTGACGTGTTCTTTCAGCAATGGACTTCCTTACATCACTCATGTGTTGAAGAAATGTCTCCTTGAATTCTTGAACTTCTAACCGAGTAAATTCAAAGAAGTATTTGTTTATGAATTCTCGATCATAGTGTACAGAGACCTGTGTATCAAGGAATTGCTGAAACTGATTCTCAAGAACCAAAACGGCATCTATGGATTCAACCTCTTGAAAGTCATCGTTTGCAAGTTGTTGTTCAAGGTTATCTGCATTGAGTTGCATTGTGCTTGTGAATGTCTCAACATCTTGACCAGTTAGTGACATGAATACCCGTTTGAATCCAAGTTCGACGCGAGTGCCTTTTAAATCGTCATTTGAAAGAACTTGAAGGTGTGACTGGAGTGATCTAAAGTGTGTCATGCATCGTTCTTTTGCAACCGACATCTTGGATTTGAGTGCATGCACATCTTGTGTTACGGAATCCATAATGGGTGACATAGTTGATGAATTGACTTTGGATCTTAAGTAGATTTGTTGTGATTGTGTTGTTGTTGAAATTTCGAAAATTTGAAATTTTTCCTCAGTCCGACAATAAATTCCTCAGTCCGACTAAAACGGTAAACCGAAAATTTTTTAATAACCAAATTTTGAAAACGAGTTAGAAATAGCCAATAACTAGAAGGGAAAAAATTTGAAAAATGAAAATTTTAACGAAAAATAAAACCTAAAAATGGCCTAAAAATTTGAATTTTGGTCCGAAAATTTGAATTTTTGGTCGAAAAATTTTTCGCATCGCCAAAATTTGAAATTGAAGCTTAAATGGCCTAAAAATGGTCTAGGAAAAAAATAAATTTTACTTGGGTTTAACAAATTTTTTTTTTTTTTTTTTTTTTTTTTTTTTTTTTTTTTTTGGATCTTCGTGGAAACGATATTCTGAAACTAGTCTAGATAGTGGCTAAGTCTAAAAAATACCCAAACAAAATTTAGAAAAACATATCATCGGAATAACCAATCGGAATGTTATCGGAATAACCAATCGGAATGTCATCGGAATAACCAATCGGAATGTCAATCTGAATCACCAATCGGAATGTCAATCTGAATCACCAATCGGAATGACAATCTGAATCACCAATCGGAATGTCAATCTGAATCACCAATCGGAATGCCAATCTGAATCACCAATCGGAATGAGTTAATCGGAAAACACCAATCGGAATGCCAATCTGAATCACCAATCGGAATGTCAATCTGAATCACTAAACCCTTTTCAGATTACACCAATCGGAATGTATCCCCCTTTTCTCGGACAAAACTCAACCAATACGTGATTTTAAGCCAAAAAATGATCAAAAAACCCAAAAATTTTGTGTTTTTAGCCAAAGTAAATATACCAAATCACTACTACAACTATGTATAAGATGTAGATGATTAAGCAAAGAACGGAAAACACAAAAAAAAAAAAAATTTGAATCCGAGATGATTTATGGATTAAATCATTCAAATCAAATATAATAACACCAACCAATCACAAATCTACCCCGTGGCGATTGATACCAAATGTTGTCCCTCTATTTGTGATGATTAATCAATGAATAAAGAAAGAAAATAGATGAAGAAGAGATGAATTCTTAGAGAGAGAAAATAGTGAGAGAAAGTAGAGAGGAGATGATTAACATGGTGAGATTAGATTAAGAAAAGAAGTTACAAATGACCATCCACCCTCCTAACATGCTAGGAGGGTAGTATATATAGTCCACCCACATGCGGGCTTTAATGGACTATATATTGGGCCGGGCTTGTCTTTATGGACTTTAATTAGTTTAATCCAAGCCCGTAAACCACGACTAAATAACTACTTATTACAACGTTCTACTAAATATTACAATAGAAACCTATGACCGAACATTCTTGTTTGACTCAATATTTTGAGGCTAACAGTGTAACTCGGAAAATCCATGATGAGGACATTGCCTAAGCAATTCCTTAAAACGATCCCACGCGTCTCTAAATGATTCATTCGGTTTTTGTTCAAATCTCGTAATCTCGTTTTTGAAATACGTCGTCTTAGACGGTGGGAAAAAATGATTAACGAACTTGGAAACGAGATCCTTCCACGTAATTATGGAATTAGGTGGCTCTTTCTCGTACCAATCCTTGGCGGCACCATCGAGTAAGTTCGGAAAAAGCATAAGCTTAACGACATAGGTGTCGATGCTTTTAAACTTGCTCGTGGCCAAAAGACGATCAAAATTCCGAATGTGATCGTGAGGATTATCCGCCTCACGACCTCCAAACTTCGTTGCTTGAATCAACGAAATCATTCCGCTCGTAATCTCAAATTCTCCGCTTCGATAGCGGGAATAACCATCGCGTCTCCATAACCCTCGTTGGGCGATTGGAGCAATTCCATCATCGAACGATTGTCGGCCATCTCGTCTTCGATTTCGACAACGATATTAGGAACGTCGGTTTCTAATTCTCGTCTACGTCGTCGATTCCTTCGATTTCGATTGCGTAGATTCAAAGCGTCACTAGAATTATAATAATCCTTCGGTCGAGTGCGCATGCACTAATGTAAAGAATGGGGGTAGCAAAGAAGATTCTTTTTGGGGTTTTTAACATTTTCAATTTTTTGGTTTTTGATTGTTTTTTAATTTTTTTTGGATTTTTGGTGTATTACGTAGACTCAAATCTACAAATCTCTCCTCGAATAGTTTCTCGATTAAAGGAGCCTCAAGGAATGAAAACGATCATGTTGAGTGAACGTCTTCGATGACTTTAGAACGTTGGTGGAACACCAAAACGTTCAAGAGGGTTTAATCTTGAAAATCAAGCAAATATATATGATACGTAGATAATACTTTGGTTGGCAAACCTTCGATTAGCCCTCTTTCTCACAACACGCACAAGCACGCGGAGGAAACGAGGCGGCGCTAAGCACTTAAGAGACTTTTTCCTTTAGGTCGTGAAAAACAACCGTCTTATACCCACCTTATAGTTTGTGTTAATCAAAATTAAGCCTCACGAAAGTATTTGTCTATTTTGCCTTTTGATTTTTGCTTTGGATTCGAATACAATTATTGAGTGATAAAAACCAAATTAAGGTTGCGTTTTCACGCTTTTGGAGATATTATAAATTTATTGTGATACGTATAAAATATACTAATAATATTCACAAAGAAAAACGAAAACGAATATATCTACAATATAGTAAAAAGATTGTTGTGTGTTTAATTTAGGATAACTAAACACGATGTATTTGGATATTTATAATATATGTTGTGAACATATGTTCATATGTTCATGATAACTAAACAGATTGTTGTGTGTTTAATTTAGGATAACTAAACACGATGTATTTGGATATTTATAATATATGTATTTGGATATTATAAATTTATTGTGAACATATGTTCATGATATGTTCTAGTATCACGTTCACATTATGCTTCACGTATCACGTTCACATTATGCTTCACGTATCACGTTCACAAAATACTTCATGCACGGTATTCCTCATATAACCGCGATCCACGTTCACAATTGCCCACTTAGCACGCTCACAATTGTTCACATATTTCCTTCCTATGTATTCTCAACAGCTTACTCAGAGAGATAAACATTATCTTTTCAGGATAATTACATGTATAGTTTCATGTAACCTACGTACTATAGCTTATTCATTTTTATCAGATTCAGAAAATCCATCTTAAGTATAGAACCAAAAACTATTCAGCATCATCAGGACAGGGCCATCAGGACCAAGATTTTATTCATTATGTTTAGACCTTTGAAGGAATCGTTTCGAGCGGGAAGCCACTCGAAACGGAGGAGTCCATTCGGACCTCTCATTCCTTTTCCTTTAATAAATCCAGTTAAGTCCTTTTAGTCATGTCACGTTCCATGTTCTCTTCAGCCATGTCACGTTACATGGTCATTTCAGTCATGTCAGGTTTATACCTATCAGCAGCATTATGTCTTAATTAGAAGACAAATTATCCTTCAGCTTATTTGTCTTTTTAGTTTACGTGTTCTTTCAGTTCTTATAACTTCATCACTTATTACCTTTAATTCGAGGACGAATTATTGTTTTTAGAGGTGAAGAATTGTAAAACCCGCGGCATTATCATGTTTCTAATTCGAGGACGAATTATTATTTTTTTAGAGGGGAAGAGTTGTAATACCCAAAAATTTAGCGATGCTTTATTTATATTAATCATAAAATGAAATAATATATTTGACTTTTCCTATTTTTAATATAGTAACAAATTATGTCAGTTATGAAAATTACGTCATAAATAAGATTTAAAAGAAACTGTTAAAAACAAATGAGGAAATAACGAATGATAAAATCTCGCTCATTTACACCTTAATCACAATGTTCACAATAATCATGTTTAAATCCCGAACTTATTGGCCCATAATTAGCTGCTAATTTATATGAAAATTTAAGGAAGTTGATCAATCCCTTTTTATATTCATAACCAGTTATAACTAAGCAAGAAACACATACATCTTATGATTCATTTGTTAAAAATAAAATACTCGTTTGTGTACATGCTCGGTCAAACGAAAAAACGCGGCATCATAAAAAGCTTCTAAATCATTTCCGTTTATTACGGCTAGATTGCTGGCAAAGGATTGACGGATAACAGAAGCCATGTTTGGGCTCACGTCGTCATTGATGTTGCTCGGTTCCTGTTCGTGCACGTGAGCAAGGCTCCATTTGAGCTGTTTGTTCTGGCTCAAGCTTGGTTCATTCCACTTGCAGATCGTGTTTAGACCCTCTTTCACTTCGTGTGAAGGAAAGCAGAACCCAACAAGTTTCACACTGCCTATGGGTTCACGTCAGGTGGTTTTTGGTTCATGATCGGGTTCGTTCGCCAGTAAATGTAGTTCGACTATATAGTTTTTGTACGGGTTAAGATCTAGTGGGATACGTTTGTGGCTGGCATTCCCAGACGGGTTGATTACGATCAGTTCGAGTACGAGTCCACGTTATGGTTCTGGATTCATGATAGGAGTTGCTTATGTTTCGAGTTTGCGTTCTTGATTGTGGTCGTACACGTGATCATGCTAGTGTCGAGTTCATCTCGAAGTCGTTATGTTAAAGGTAACATCTCGAGCGATATATTGTCCATACTACGCGTTAAATGCCGAATTCACATGTCGATAAAAGCACACTTTGATTTAACATGAACATGCTTGATAACGTATGAAAAACAAGTAAATTATAAAATTTGAAATGGTTTCTTTTAGTTGGAGAAGAAGACTTGTGTCTTATGATATCCTAAATTAAAGAATACAAGATCGGTCCTTTATTAATTGTCTTGTCTACAAATTTATTCTATATAATATAATACCTTTTGATTATTATCAATGAGTTAATTACAGTTTTACTAGATGTAACTAATCATGTCAATAATAATAGGATGGCTATGTTTTGATGTAGGTTAAACCCGTTATTCATAATACTATTAGAACTGTTAACGTCAAATACAAAATATACGACCATATGGTTATTGTTTGAGACAAAAAATGGTTAGTTATTAATTAGTAGTTGACTAATCTATGTAGATCATTGAGGGAAATATATTTGGACTTTGTTTATACACCGGCATTTGTTAAGGTACGGATATTCCTATCACTTATCAAGTATCATTTGTTTGTACGGATTTTCCGTCCTTCAGTATCGACTTTCCTTTTCTAAGCATGATTAGGATTCCCCGTTTGCAGCCAAATGTTTTCCCCAGTATATGTTTAAGCTTATCAGTAACCATGTTAATAAATAAATAAATTGTCTGAGCATTATATACAAGCATGACCAGTTTATGTACTAGTTACGGAGGTACCGTAACCATGGCACTAGAGGCACCGGTGTCGTGACTCACATGCAGGAGAGTGATATCCTGCATCGTCCCAGTCATGTTCAGTTTTGCCATTTTATCAGTATGTTTAGTGGGGCGTATGGATGCATCCTAGGCTTATCAGTTTACAAGTTATCAGGGTGAATGTGGTGTGTGCTCTACATCCTTCACATTGGAGCTGATCCCTCCACCCAGCACAGTATTTAGAGGTCACCCCTCTATAGTTATTTAGAGGTCACCCCTCTAAAGTATGACGAGGTCACCCCAACAGTTATTCATGCACCGTTGTTACAGCACATGACCTATATAAGTTATGGCAATTAAAATACAGTAAATGCATGTTTTCAGATTTAACAGATAACAGTTCAACTTTATTATTTATAAATCAGACCTTATAGATTATACACAAATTTCCGCTGCAACTTTACTTATCAGTCTTACAGCTCTAGTATTTTATCATCTGTTTCATTTCAGTAGTTCCTTATCATGCTTTATATCTGTTCACTGAGCGTTATGCTCAGCCGTAGTTCCTTTCATGTTCTAACGGCAGGTACACCAGGACGCTCTTAGGATTCTGAGAGCATGTGCATTGAATGGAAGCTATCCGGACTTCTTACTTTATGCACTTCTTACATTATTTTGCTTATTTGGACATTGTTTAGTCATTTCCTTCAGTATTTTACTTTTCATGTTTTGAGCTTATGTTTGGATTACCGATGTTTGATTCCGGTATTTCCTTTATGGTCAGTTAATGTTTTAGGACATTTACCTTATGGTTTGATGACATGCCATATATACACGTAACGGTCCACTTATCCAAGTGGGGTATTACACTTTATCATTAAAATCTTCATCTTTAAAATCGTTCATTTTAATTCTTTCAAAACATGCATCAAGCCTCATATTTTCCGCTAAAGTTAAAATTTTGAAATCATTAGAATTTGAAATCTTGGTTTTATCATGATCATTTGAAACTTGGGATCTACTCGTGAAAAAGTCCATGTTATCCTCCCTATATTTCATTGTTAGTTTCCCACCGTGAACGTCGATTATGGCTCGAGTCGTCGATAAAAAGGGTCGACCTAAAATAATGGGACATCTAGGATCACACTCATAATCAGATATGACGAAGCTCACGGGAAAAACAAACTTTCCAATCCTAACATAGACATCCTCGGCTATTCCAATTGGTTCTAAAGGTGTACAATTTGCTAGCTCGATAGTCATGTTCGTGGGGGTAAGTGTAGGCAATTTTATCAATTTCCAAAGAGAATGAGGCATGAGATTGATACTAGCACCTAAATCGGCAAGGGTTAAACATCCCTCATTCTCGAAAAAATCACAAGGTAGTGGAAATTGGCCTGGATCCTCTTCCTTTCTCGGCATATGCCTTTTGGGTTTTTTAAGAAGGATCGAAGTACAAGTTTCTTCAAGGGTTACTTGGGTAAGGTCTATAAAGCTCTCTTTTTAAACCGTGGATGGAATTTGAGGCACACGAGGGTGTGCACTCTTTTCCTTGGTCGCCACGTTCACCCCATCTACTTTAGAACATGAAGGGGTCTTAGAAATCGAGGGTTGAGAAGAATGAACAACTCTAAACCCATCAAGGTTAGGGGTAATCACACGACTTTTCTTACGAGATGAGGCGGCTTTAACATGTTCCTTTGTATTTTCTACGGTGTCACTAGGTAACGAACTCGATAACGCACCCGAGGCCTTGTTCATAATGGCCAAAAACATCTTTTTAATTTCGATTTGTCCTTTCTCGATCTTTGTATTTTGATTTTGTAAGTATTTTAAAAGTTGTTTTTCAAAGTACCAATTTGTCCCTCTAATCGTCTCATATTAGCCTCATTCGTTTTCACATATTCTTGAAAATCGTTTGACGAACTATTTTGATTAGCATTAAAGTTCCCTTGGTTTTGATTACTTCTTTGAAAATTCCCTTGATTACAATTTGAAAAATTGTTTCCTTGATTAGCGTTGTTTTGAAAACTCGAGTTTTGATTGTTGTTGTTATCTCGATTTTGCCAACTCAAATTTCGACCTTGATTATAACCTTGTTTCGAAAAATTCCCTTGTTGATTATTTCCTTGAAAATTGTTTCGGTTTTGATTTGAAAAATTGTTGCCTTGGTTATAATTTCCTTGTGATGGACCCGCGTTATTTTGATTTTGAAAGTTATTGTTTAACGCGTTAACACTCGACGTTTGGCCATCCGTAGCCGCGCAGTCGTAATAATTATGAGTTCCACCACACAACGTACACGATGCCTCAACCGCTTTCACCGTAGCGAGAGCGTCTTTCTTTTGCATTTCGATGAGAAAAGATGTAAACACATTCGTCAACTTGTCGACTTTCGTATCAAGCCTCTCAATATCGCGATTAGAATTACTAACATTGGCGACATTGGCAGCACTCAGTGTGTTACGGAGATGGTAAACCTTGGATCTATTCTCGATAATCATTAAAGCGTCTTTCGGAGTTTTACACAAAAAGTTTCCACCGGCGGCGGTATTTAACGAATCTTGTTCTTGAAAACTAAGACCGTTATAAAACGTGTCGATTTGGTGTAACTCGGAAAATCCATGGTGAGGACATTGCCTAAGAAATTTCTTAAAACGATCCCACGCGTCTCTTAATGATTCATTCGTTTTTTGTTCAAATCTCGTAATCTCGTTTTTGAAAAACGTCGTCTTAGACGGTGGGAAAAAATGATTAACGAACATGGAAACGAGATCCTTCCACGTAATTAATGAATTAGGTGGCTCTTTCTAATACCAATCCTTGGCGGCACCATCGAGCGAGTACGGAAAAAGCATAAGCTTAACGACATTGGTGTCGACGGTTTTAAACTTGCTCGTGGCCAAAAGACGATCAAAATTCCGAATGTGATCGTGAGGATTATCCGTCTCACGACCTCGAAACTTCGTTGCTTGAATCAACGAAAGCATTCCGCTCTTAATCTCAAAATTCTCCGCTTCGATAGCGGGAATAACGATCGCGTCTCCATAACCCTCGGTGAGCGCTTGGAGAAATTCCATCATCGAACGATTGTCGGCCATCTCGTCTTCGGTTTCAACAACGATATTAGGAATGTCGGTTTCTAATTCTCGTCTATGTCGTCGATTCCTTCGATTTCGATTGCGTCGATTCAAAGCGTCGCTAGAATTAGAATAATCCTTCGATCGAGTGCGCATGCACTAACGTAAAGAATGGGGGTAGCAAAGAAGATTCTTTTTGGAGTTTTTAAATATTTCAATTTTTTTGGTTTTTGATTCTTTTTTAATTTTGTTTGGATTTTTGGTGTATTACGTAGACTCAAATCTACAAATCTCTCCTCGAATCATTTTCTCGATTAAAGGAGCCTCAAGGAATTAAAACGATCACGTTGAGTGAACGTCTTCGATGACTTTAGAACGTTGGTAGAACACCAAAACGTTCAAGAGGGTTTAATCTTGAAAATCAAGCAAATATATATGATACGTAGATAATACTTCGGTTGGCAAACCCTCGATTAGCGCTCTTTCTCAAAACACGCACAAGCAAGCGGAGGAAACGAGGCGACGCTAAGCTCTTAAGAGCCTTTTTCCTTTAGGTAGTGAAAAACAACCGCCTTATACCCACCTTATAGTTTGTGTTAATCAAATACAATAAATGAGTGTTAAAATCCCAATTAAGGTTGCGTTTTCACGCTTTTGGAGATATTGTAAATTTATTGTGATACGTATACAATATATTAATAATATTCACAAAGAAAAACGAAAATGAATATATCTACAATATAGTAAAAAGATTGTTGTGTGTTTAATTAAGGATAAGTAAGCACGATCTATTTGGATATTTATAATATACTAGAAAAAGTAACAAAAATGGGTATGTACGTTATATACGCTTTCCAAAAATGAAAAGCAAAAACGCACTACTCACACAAACACGATATTTATAACGGCACTACAAACACCTCCCCGGCAGCGGGGCCAAAATTGATGTAGTAAAATCGTACACGTTTTAGGTAAAACGCGTATAATCGGCAAGTATTAAACGTTCACGTTTAGGAAAACGCAAATGCTCGATAAATGCAAGTTTGTTCTCGACGGAGGTGTGTGATGTGTGCCAATATTATAAAAATCAAGTTTAGATTAGTGTCGTTTTTGGTTTTGAAGAGAGAAAATTAAAGACGAGTTACACTACGACGTAAAACGTAAAAACGTATACGAAAAGACGTAAAACGCGGCGAATTTAAAAATTAATGCTAAAAAAAATTTAAAAAATAAAACTAAGTCTAAAATAATATAAATAAGAATAAAAAATCAATAAATAAGTTTTTAAACCTTTTATTAATTGTAAATATTCAATTTTAAATGCTATTTAAAGCCCTAAAATTAAATATAATTAACAAAAAGTCCAAAATAATATTTTACCAAACAAATATCTTACTTATACTATTTAAACACTAAAAAGTATTTTTCCTAAATTTTTAAAATTATTTTTCTATTTTTAAAAGGCTAAAAACATTTTTTACACTAAAATAATCATAAAAAATAATAAAATAATGAGAAAAATAAACTTACTTTTTGAAAAATCCTAAATTACTTAGTTAAACGGTAGAAAAATAAAAAAGGTTGAAAAAGTATATTTTTACCTAATAGGACAAAAACATTTTATATAAAAACTAATTAAACCTTAAATTAATTTTGAAAAATAATTAAATAAAGTGAAAAATGAAATTCTTTTTGTAAAAATCTTAAAACAAAATAGTTAAACTAGGAAAATTAGAAAATCTAAAAATTACAACTTTTTATCACTAAAAGACAAAAATTGAATGCTTAAAATCTAATTAAAACTTATAAATGCAAAAAATACCAAATTAATCAGAAAAATAAAACTAACATTTTGAAAGATCTTAAAATAAATAATTAAACCTAAGATAATTTAATTTCAAGAAAAAGTGGTGTTTAAAGCACTAAAGATAAAAAAAGATAAAAACTGAAAGTGACAGCCTGGGAGTTTTGTCTTTTTCCCCAGCAGTGGGTAACTTTACTCTATCAGTGGGAATTTGGTTCCCACTGCTTGACCTCAGAAACAAGAAATGTGGCGTTTTATGCTTTTTTTGGTGTTGTTTGTTGGAAAAAAATGGCACGCCCACACTCAGTGGAGTGTGGGAAGTCAAGATAAGCACAAAAACACACAGGTCCAATACACAAAAACACAAAATCAAGCTAATTAGTTCACTAGTGTACAGAAAAGTGGTCTAGTCTAGGTTTGGTGCGTTTTGCTGATACACTTGGTCACTAGACGAATTTTGGTTGCTCAAAACTCTATCCCTAGTCTACTACAAACACAAGCAAGCACCAATCTTCCTTTGCTAACCCTATACTAACATATTCCAAGATTAACACACCAAATCTTACAAAATCAAAAGCTAAATTCACCCTAATGTCTAAATGGCATTTTTTTTACAAACTCAAGTACTTTTGTTTTACAATACCAACTAATTAAAGAGACTTGTTAAACTAACCTTATGACTCTCAAACAGAGCTGTTTCAGGCTTTAATACACGGCTTTTACATAGTAAGAAAATTAAGTTCGTTGAGGTGGTCTAATCGAATTGATTACTGGTTTTAAGTGTGACTCAGTCGTTCTTTGGTGGAAACAAAAGTTGTGTCGTTGTAGTATATTTAAAATGAAAAACTTAAAAGTAAATGACGGTTAATAAATCTAAACTAATTAAAACTTAAATTGTGCAATATTAAAACTTTTAAAAGCTAAATTAATTAAATGACTTAAAATTAAAGGGTGACGAAAATTAAATTTGACAAAGTATTAAAATGTAACTTAAAAATCAAACAAGGCAAAATTTACTTCCCAACTCAAAAACCATCGGAATCCACTATCGGAATGCTGTCACCAAGTCCATCGGAATCCAGATCGCAATGTGTCTATCAGAATGCATCGAAAACTAGGTCTATCGAAATGTTGAAAAGAGAATCTATCGGAATGTCACTTCCATCGGAATACACCCACCGGAATAAGTTCAGATCGGAATATCGCTATACAAATTTGGCAGCACTTCGACTCAAAATACCTCAAGAACCGTCGGAATGTGCGATCGCAATGTGCGATCACAATCCCAGATCGGAATGAGGGTGTTGTTACTCTAGATCGCAATCCCGGATCGGAATGCGAAACCCTTGTCCCAATTCAGTCACAATCGGAATGTTGAGAAGAAGAGCCGTCGCAATGTGTAGAACCCTTACTTTTCGATGGAGGATCAAATTCGCAATAAGCTCAAGTACAATAAGCTATAACTAATAAGCTGAATTCAAAAACTTAAATGAAATGGAAACTGGACGAGATAATAAGCAACAAATTTAAAACCCTTTCAAACACGAAATAAGAAAACGAAATGAGAAAACTTTTTAGAAAAATGGAACTTTTTAGAGAACTTAGAAAAACAAATAAGCTAAGTATGAAACAAGCCAATAAGATTGTCAAACTTATGGCTTATCTTATACAAAAACTTACACAAAGTAAAAAGATAAACTTTTTAGTAAAATAAGTAAAGAGATTAAGCAACTTCTTGCTTAATCCGAATTTTAAAACAAACCAAAAACAAGATAAAGGTAGGAAGAGAATGATAAAAGAAACATGATCAAAAGTAAATAAAGATTAAAGCAACAAAATGAAGAACACTTACTTGGAATTAAAGGAATTAAAGGTGCAAGACAAGTATTTAAATTTGACAATTAAGTAAATGACATGTATTTAAATGTGCAAAAATTAAAATGGTGGAAGAAATAGTGTCACTCTAGCCAACAAAAAACAAATGAAAGGAAAATGAAGATTATTTATTGGAGGATTAGGGAGGTGCTTAGAGGAAGCTTCCTCCCCTCTTTCTTCTTTCTTTAATTGCATAATTAAGTCCTTAATCTTCTTAGTTCTTCGACTTTAATGACTTTGTCTCGGGATTTCTTTAAACTCGTCTTGAAATTTCTTCATAAATAAGACTTGAGTTCTTCGGCTTTTAGTAAACTTCCATCTTTTGACTTTTTCTTCGATAAATCTTCAGAATTGGTCTTGGACTTCCGTTCTTTTTGCACTCTTGATTTCTTGACTTCTTCTTTTGTCTTTTTCTTCGATAAAAGCCCGTGAATGCCCGTGTTTTCTCCCCTTTTCACATTTTCGTCCTAAGTCACAATAAAAACACAAACCACACATAATTCCGACATTTAATACATAAAATACACGTTTTGGCTTGGTTATTATTGTAGTTAAGTGGTAAAAAGGATGGGTGTTTACACACCTATCAAATCCCCTACACTTGACCATTGCAATGTCCTCATGCAATGCATTAGTTACAAAGCACGTTTTACATTTTCCATCATAATCAATCCATATTGGCCTTTATTAAAGAGATAAAAAATTATAAACATTCAAAGGAAGAAAGTAAAGAAATCAAAGACATACCTTAGGGTTTTGGAAATATCATGAATGATCATCATCCTCAAGTTTTCACATTCTCCAAACCAAGCTTAAAAACGAGATCATTGTTATTATAAGTCAACAAACTAACACGAACTCATGTGGGCCAATTATTTACTTAGACTCCCTTATTCCTAGGTGTATCTCTTATATTTTATTGTTGTCTTGAATGATCACGAGGATGCATTGTCGAATTATTTCGATAATTATTAAGGTTGAAATCAAAGTGTGATGATTTAATCAATAGTTAGCTAAAGGACAAAATCTTTTAAAACTGCTTCTCGGGACCTCATAAAGTTCATATCTTGGCATAACTCGCTTCGCGATTTGAGACCTTTCTCGGACCGATGTTTGGCAGCGACTTCATACTTCAAATCTTGAGAGACGTTCATGAAATAATGGTCTTCTCTTCATAATAGGAATTTCTTCACTTGAAATTTTGAGAGATTCTTCATATTCGGACAACGACTTCTTCATTTTTCTCCAATCTTTATTTTGGACTTTGATATACAACGATCTGCCTCCTTTTTGGACTTGGATCTATTTATCCTCATACCTTGTTAGGGCCTTTTTGGATAGACTTCTCCATGATCTTTACGGGAGTATTTGCTTTTCGTCGTGTGTCTCGATCCTTCATATTGATATTTGATA
This sequence comes from Glebionis coronaria, assembly GCA_025667525.1. NCBI lineage: Eukaryota > Viridiplantae > Streptophyta > Magnoliopsida > Asterales > Asteraceae > Glebionis > Glebionis coronaria. The sequence goes on from CM046880.1 coordinate 52,042,620, forward strand.
AATGATTCTTCACATCACTTTTGGATCTTTAGCAACAAAATGTAGCCCTAATGCCTTGTTAGGACCTTTTTGGACTCGCCAATCTTCCCATCCCGCTTCAATAAGTTATGCCTTGGCTATGAACTCTAATCCTTACCGAGCAACTTTTAAACGATCTTGGGCTAGAAGCTAAGTAACTTTTCAAATCGTACAACCTTATTTATTGCAAATAAATTTATTAGCAAGCGATGGGAGAATAGGCTTATAATTAACTCACATAAATTCACGAAAGAATACCAAACTTATAATTGACTCTATCATCTCTCGTTCTCCACAGTTTAAAATCTCAAGGAATGAGACTCGTGGATGCTTAGCCTATCAAATCAAAGTTTTGGGTTTTCGAGTCGTCTATAGGATCTTGCAAATTCTTAGACTTTTTCAAGTTTAGAAATCGCATTTTAAAGTTCCCTTGATAAACGAATCTCTAGGATCAACTATAGGAACTTGTGAAAAGTTCTTGTTCTTAACCCGTGAGAGTTAAGACTTTCGCGTGTTAAAGCTCCCTATATAAAAGCCTAGCAAAACTTGACTTAAACACGTTAAGGATACTAGCTAGATTAAACTTAGATAAGTAAACTCGGGTTAAGTCAAAAGATTCATAACGTTTGAAAATAAAAACCACTTTATTAAAATTTATTCTAGCAAAGAAATAAAATAACTATACAAAGGGAAAACTAATAGGCCAAAATAGATCAAAAATTTTGAAAAATGTCGAAAAATTGATTTTCCGGTTAAAATGAGGACAAATACAAGGAAAAGACCACTTAACTTCGATAGAAGTCCCCCCTACACTAGATATAAACATTGTCCTCAATGTTTAAGCACGTGGGAGTAAACTCCCCTACACTTAGGACATTGTGCACGTTATTTAAATCTCGCTAAGGAAAAGACAACTAACGAGATTCCTATTTTAATATTGAGAAATATAAAATAGTAAATCGAAAAGAGTTTAGGATAGAACCGGGAAGACGTAAACACGGAATCACGGGTCGTCAAAAATCATCAAGAGTGGATCTTTGAAAGCTCGAATCCCTGAATATGAGAAGAGAGGAAATAGCAAACACCAACGGGTCTCCCCTACACTTAGGATAAAGAAAGCTAAAAGATAGATACATGGGTTGCCTCCCAAGAAGCGCTTGATTTTTGTTCACCGAGTCGTGAGCCTGACTCGACCTTGATTATCATAGGAAGAAGCATGAAACACATCCACCGGGATCAAATACATAGTTTTCGTCCATCAAATAGCACAAGCTTAAGGCGAACAAGGCAAGCCAAAGAAGAGTAGGCAAGGTTCCCTTAAGCAAAGATGGAGCACGGTGGGAGCTAGGGTGAAGAGGTGCAAGCATATCTTCAAAAGTTCCAAAGATTTTTCCCTTTATTTCATCAGACGGATACTGAGATGGCTGAAGAATATCGATACCGGGGTCGAACACCTTTTCCTTTAGGGGAAAATAGCACTCAGGCTCAGCAGAATTTGAAGATGATCCGTGAAGAAAATGCACAACCTCGTCCGCAGAAGGTGGACAAAGAGGTGTCAAAACATACGTGCTGCGGATGTTGGTGTCGTCCGGTTGCTTCTCCTTTGAAAGAATTTTCTTCAAATCCGAAGTAGGATTGATAGGTGTGAAAACACCCATCCTTTTACCACTTATTTCTTACTAAAACAAGACCAAAACGCGTGTTTAATATCATTTGTTTGGAATTATGTGTGGTTTTTGTGTTTATTGTGTTTTCAGAGCCAACCGGATGAATATTGAAGAAAACATGGGATTGCACGGGTTTTATCAAGGAAAAAGACTAAAGACGAAGTCTATTGTCCAAGAGATGCAAAAGATTTGAAGTCAATGGGCCTATTTGAAGATTTATCGAAGAAAAGGACCAAAGATGGAAGATTTACATATGTCGGAGAAACTCAAGTCTATTAAATGGAGAAATTAAAAGGCGAGTTGAATTTAATCGTCGACAAATCCCGAATCAGAATCGAAAACGTCAACTTTTCTAAAAAGACGAGAAGACAAGAAGAAAGGGAGAAAGCCCACTCACCAACCAACCACTTAGCCTATATAAGGAAATCACCCTCACAAAATTTGGCACCTAGTTTTTTAGTTTTTCTTTCTGTTACTCTTTTCCTAGTTCGTAGGAAGAACCATCTCCCTTAAGGAGTGGTTTTCATTTTCTTTGATTTCTTCTGGAATCTTGTAAGCTTAATCCTTCATTTTGTTTATTGAATCTTAATCATCAATACAAGTTTTCATTTAATCTTTTCATTCATCTTGTTCATCTTGATCTTTTTATTCAAAGTTCTTAAGTTCTTATTTAGTTGAGTTTGATCTTCTAAAGTTAATAGGTATTGTGTTTTTGTGATTGGGATTTGTTGTTTATGGTTAGTAAACGGATTGTGTTTAGTTTGGTTCAAATCCTTTGGTTAAATTTGGTTCGTTTGGCTAAAATTCGTGTTCCCCTGTTTTTAGTTTCGGTTACTATTCTTCAATCCCAGCACTATTCCGAATAGTCCATTTTCTTTGTCCTTTATTCGGAATATTTTCTTATTCCACATAGATTGTTTTCTTTTTCCGTTATTCGGAATATGTATATATTCCGGATAGTCTTCCTACATTTTCTTCCATTCGGAATGTTTAATTATTCCGTATAGTGCCTATATTCCGCATGGTTTCCATTATTCCGCATAGCCTTGATTTTTCTGCATAGAATGATTTATTCCGAATAGCCCAAGATTCCGAGTAGCCTTTTTATTCAGCATAGAGATTATTCCGGATAGCCATATATTCCGCATGGTCAAATATTCCGCATAACATCAATATTCCGAGTAGCATGTTTTATTCCGGATAGAACCCCTTATTCTGAGTAGCCAACATTCCGAATAGCGGCTTTTATTCCGTATGGTCCATTATTCCGAATAGGGCAAGTTTTCAGTAAGGATATTTTTCAGTTACTGTTTTATTTACATTTTAATTCAAGTTTTATTTTTGTTAATTAATTCCTTCTAGTTTACTTTTAATTACCTTACGCATTTGCCTTCTTAGTAACATAGATAACCAAACCCCCTATTTGTCAACAAGAACAAACCATTCCACTTTTAACTGTGATCAATTCGAGAGGATTCCGAGAACTAAATCTGAACCCATAGCAAATCTATGTATCAAATGGCGCCGCTGCCGGCTATTCTCGTTAAGATTAACAGTTTTTGTGAGAACTTGGATTTTGGGATCCGTTCACCGTGAACGTTACTTTTTCATAAAATTTTCAAAAACCCAAAAAAAATATAAAATTTTCAAAAATTAAAAAAAAATTAAAAACACCATAAAAACCAAAAATATTTTTTGTTTGCTTTGTTAGTTCTTTTACAGGTGCATGCGTACACGATCAACGTCTTATCAAGAGCCCGAGCCTCTCGAAGACTTAGATATGGCCGGTGTACAAAACAACAACAATAACACACCTCTCAACAACAATAATAACAACAACAATAATAACCCACCTCTCAACAACAATAATAACAACAACAACAACGAACCTCTACCGGATAATCGGCCGATTATTGAACTTCTGCAAGCACATGTGGAGGGCAACAATGATCCAATTGTTATACCCGCGATTGCAGCCAACAACTTTGAGCTCAAATCCGGTTTTATCCAGATGGTCTCTGCTCAACCATTCTTGGGGCGTACCATTGATGATGCACATGACCACATCAAGAGATTCCTACAACTAATGAATACGGTCAAATTCAATGGTGTTCCACAAGAGGTAATCCGTTTGCAACTTTTTCCCTTTTCTTTAGAGGAACAAGCCCGTCATTGGCTTGCTAAGGAACCGCCACAAAGTATTCTTACGTGGACGGATTTGGAGACCAAGTTTATCAACTACTTTTTCCCACCCTCTCGTACTACCGCTTTGCGGAATGAAATCATTAATTTTGAACAAAAGTACGATGAGTCTTTTAGTGAATCTTGGGACCGTTTTAAAGATCTTTTGAGAAAATGCCCACAACATGGTTTTACCAAAGTGCACCAATTTAACACTTTTTACAATGGTTAAAGCATGAATGACCAAGATTCACTAAATAGTGCCTCGGGGGGTAATATTTTGGTTAAGACTTCCAATGCCGCTTGGGTTATCATTGAGAATAAGTCTCGTGTGCAAACCAAGAGTGTTCGGACCAATGCCGCTAGTGCTAGTACTAGTGACAACGACAAGCGACTTGACAAAATCACTGCGCTTCTTGAATCGCTTGCTACCCAAACCGACAGCAACACCAACAGCATCAATGCTAAAAACGCTCAAGTCAATGCTGTAAGCCAACCATGTGAAATATGCAGCGGTCCTCACTCTTACACCACTTGTACCGCCACCCAAGACTACCCTTCTGAGAATGTGAATGCAGCATACGGTACCTATCCTCTGGCCGCTTATCAAGCTCGTCCTCAAGGTGACCGCAACTTGCTTAGCTACCGCTCAAACAACTATCTCTCACCGCCCGGTTTTCCTCCTAACAACCCAAACCAATAACAAAACCTCAATCGCCCTCCTCAACAACAACAACCTCGTACACCATACATACCACCTCACAAACAACCATATCCACCTCAAAGAAACAACCAAGTTTACCAGCAACCTGCTTATCAACCACCCACATACAATGTTTCTCCCAACCAACCCACCGCATTACACAAAGACATTAGAACCTACATGAGGACTAATGATGTGATCGTGGACAATCTCCAACGGGAAGTGCTCAACTTGAAAGCAGACCTGGTGAAACAAGGGAACGATCTGAGAGCTGATATGAGAAACACTTTGGATAGTCAAACGAATGACTTAAGGAACATGATGGCTAGTTTCTTCCAAGGTAATCAACCTTCTTCTTCGGGTACTCTTCCGAGTAACACCGTTGCGAATCCAAGAGGGGAGATGAAAACAATCACCACTCGCAGTGGCAAAGGTACCAAGGAACCCGAGCTTCCTATACCTCCACCGGTGATTGTGACTAAGGAGAACGAGTCACCTGCTCCTATTCCTCATCCTTCTCCTTCCCCAATTTCTCCACCTCTTACTTCTACCCCTCCTCCACCCAAGGATGTGAGTGATCCTATTCTCCCAAAGCCTTCCTCTTCTTCCGATATACCTTATCCATCTAGGTTGAGGAAAGAGAAGCTCAAAAGCAAATACGCGAAAATGTTTAAACAATTGAATTTCAACATCTCCTTCGCTGAGGCTCTCGCTCACATGCCCAAATACGCGAAAATGTTCAAAGATCTTCTTAGCGACAAGGAGAAGCTTCTTGATATTGCTAACACCCAACTTAATGAGAATTGCTCTGTAGTGCTCTTAAGGAAATTGCCAACCAAGCTTAGTGATCCGGGTCGCTTCTTAATCCCTTGTAACTTCCCGGGAGTAGAGAATTGCATGTCCCTAGCCGATCTAGGTGCCAGTATTAACTTAATGCCTTTAAGTGTTTAGAAGCAATTATCTCTCCCTGAGCTAGTCCCCACCAAAATGACTTTGGAATTAGCTAACCGTACGGTTGCTTATCCAGTGGGGATAGCTGAAGACGTCTTTGTAGGAGTCGAAAAATTCACTTTCCCTGCCGATTTCGTCGTTGTTGACTACGATATGGACCCTCGTGTGCCATTAATTGTTGGTCGTCCATTCTTGAGGACCGGTCGCACTCTCATCGATGTTGAATCCGGTGAGCTTATCATGAGAGTGGGTGACGATAAAATCGTCTTCAACATGGGAAAGCTTTCTAAACAGCCTTATTCATATGAGAGTGTTAATTGTATTGACGTTCTTGATGAGGCTTGTGAAGAACACTTCAAAGATGCTTGTAAAAGTATTCCTACCTCTCTTCCCAATGTTGAGACCGTTTCCTCTATTGACTCATCACTATCTCTATTTGGAGAAAGTGATTTCCTTTGGAAGCCACCATGGGAGATGTGAACTTAGAACATGCCGATTCTCCCACCGATTGGGATGAAGATCTTCGCCTCATTGAGAACCTTCTTAAATAAGACATAATTGCTCCACCATCTCCCACGGTTATTGCTATAGATGCGCCGACTTTAAAAACGCCTCCCATCAAAAATCCTACGGATTTAGAACTTAAGGAGTTGCCGCCCCATCTCGAGTACGTGTTCCTTGAAGAAAATAAGAACTCCCCTGTCATCATTGCTAAGGACTTGAAAGAAGAAGAGAAATCTCGCCTCATCGCCGTGCTTAAAGATCATAAGAAGGCAATTGCTTGGAAAATTTCCGATATCCGCGGAATTGATCCGAACTTTTGTACTCACAAGATTCTCATGGAAGATGACTTTAAACCCGCAATCCAGAACCAAAGAAGTGTTAATCCTCGCATTCATGACGTCATCAAACAAGAGGTTATCAAACTTCTAGATGCCAGCTTGATTTACCCTATTTCGGATTCGCCGTGGGTAAGTCCCGTCCATTGTGTGCCCAAGAAGGGCGGAATAACCGTTGTTTCCAATGAACACAACGAGTTGATTCCCACTCGTCTCGTTACTGGGTGGAGATTTTGTATTGATTATCGCAAACTCAATGATGCCACGAGAAAAGATCACTTTCCTCTTCCTTTCACGGATCAAATGATCGAGCGTCTTGCGGGTAATGACTATTACTGGTTCTTAGACGGTTTCTCCGAGTATTTTCAAATTCCCATCGATCCCAAAGACCAAGAAAAGACCACATTCACTTGTCCCTATGGAACATTTGCTTACAAACGTATGCCTTTTGGTTTATGCAATGCTCCTGGGATATTCCAAAGGTGTATGATGGCTATCTTCTATGACATGTTTGAAGAAACTATGGAAGTATTCATGGATGATTTCTCGGTCTATGGCGATTCTTTCTCTGCTTGCCTTGCCAATTTAGAACGAATGCTTAAGTAGTGTGAAGACACTCGCCTTGTTCTTAATTGGGAAAAATGCCATTTCATGGTAAAAGAGGGCATTGTGCTAGGACACAAAATTTACAAAGCCGGTCTTGAAGTAGACCGTGCTAAAGTCGATGTTATCGCTAAGTTGCCTCCACCTTCAGCCGTGAAGGGTGTGAGAAGTTTCCTTGGTCATGCGGGCTTCTACCGTCGATTCATCAAAGATTTTTCTCAAATTGCTCGCCCGATGACCCACCTCTTGGAAAAAGATACTCCTTTTATATTTTCCAAAGAGTGTATTGAAGCCTTCAACTTGCTTAAGCATAAGCTAACTAAGGCACCCCTCTTGGTCACCCCTAATTGGGAGCTGCCTTTCGAGTTGATGTGCGATGGTAGCGACTTTGCTATTGGAGCGGTTCTGGGCCAAAGAGTGAATAAACACTTCCAACCAATCCATTACGCTAGCAAGACAATGATGGGGGCCCAATTGCATTACACGACAATCGAAAAAGAGCTTTTAGCTGTTGTCTATGCTTTTGAAAAATTTCGCCCCTATCTTGTCCTTTCCACCACAATCGTTTACACCGATCATTCCGTGTTGAAGTACTTGTTGACTAAGCAAGAGTCCAAACCAAGACTTCTTCGCTGGGCTTTGCTACTCCAAGAATTTAAAATCGAAATTCGCGATAAGAAAGGAGCTGAAAACCTAGCCGCGGATCATCTCAGTAGACTTGAGGATCCTTACCAAGGGGATCATCCGAACAAAGAAATCAATGATTCTTTTCCCCTGGAGACCTTAATGTCTATCAACTCGACTTCTGATGAAACCCCGTGGTTTGCGGACATTGCAAACTACTTGGCGGGTGGAATTCTCGTTGACGGGTTAACATCCCAACAAAAGAAGAAGTTATTCAAAGACATTAAGACTTACTTTTGGGATGACCCGTATCTTTTCAAACAATGTGCCGACTTGATTATTCGCTGATGTATTGATGGACCGGCAGCTTTAGAAATCCTTGACGCTTGCCACAAAGGACCCACTGGTGGTCACTTTGGTCCCAACTACACCGCCAAAAATTTGTTTGACTTGGGATTTTATTGGCCCACCATCTATCGTGACCCTCACGAGATGGTTAAACGATGTGATGCTTGCCAAAAACAAAGCAAGATCACACATAAAGACGAGATGCCTCAGAATTTCATTCAAGAATGTGAAATCTTTGATGTTTGGGGTATCGACTTTATGGGTCCATTTCCTTCCTCTAAAGGAAACAAATACATCCTTGTAGCCGTTGACTACGTTTCAAAGTGGGTTGTAGCCAAAGCTTTACCTACTAATGACGCAAGGGTGGTTTGTAACTTTTTGAAGTCGTTATTCGCTAGATTCGGTGTGCCTCATGCCATTATTAGTGATCGTGGGACTCATTTTTGCAATGACCAATTCGCAAGACTCATGGCTAAGTATGGTGTAAATCATCGTCTTTCCACCGCCCACCACCCACAAACTAATGGCCAGGCTGAAATCTCTAACCGAGGATTAAAGCGAATTCTTGAAAGAACTGTGGGAGAGCATCGTGCCCGGGCTGATAAACTTGATGATGCTTTGTGGCCTTTTCGTACCGCATACAAGACTCCGATTGGTTGTACACCATATCGTCTCGTGTACGGGAAAGCATGCCACCTCCCCATTGAGTTGGAGCACAAGGCTTACTGGGCCTTGAAGTGGGATAATTTTGATATCAACAAAGTCGGTGACCTACGCAAGATCCAACTCAATGAGCTGAATGAACTCCGTAATGAGGCTTATGAAAATTCTTTGATCTATAAGGAAAAGACTAAGCTCATTCACGACTCTAAGATTAAGAACCGAGAGTTCCAAGTTGGAGACAAATTTTTACTCTTTAACTCTTGGTTGAAAATCTTTTCGGGCAAGCTAAAATCTCGTTGGTCCGGCCCATTCACCATTGCCCAAATTTTTCCATATGGTACTCTCGAGCTCGCTCAACCTAATGGACCTAATTTTAAGGTGAATGGCCAACGAGTGAAGTTGTACTTTGGTGAGGACATCTCTCAGGAGATGATTCCATCCCTCACCACGTTCCCCATGAACTAATTTTGGGTCGAGTCAGGCTCGTGACTCGGTTATCAAAAACAAGCGCTCCTCGGGAGGCAGCCCGAGTATCTATCGTTTTTTGTTTTAACCTCCTAAGTGTAGGGGGACTTCTATAGGTTATTTGTGTGTGTGTGATGATGTGATTACAGGGATGAATGCACTTTTGAACCTTTGAAGAACAGCGCTCCCGTGTTATCCGACATCCGGTTATATCTCTCAACAATCGTGATTCAATTTTCTTCATACTCACATTTGAAATTGATCACTTTAGTCGTCTCTCCCTTAGCTTGATTTAACCAACGTGCACAATGTCATAAGTGTAGGGGAGACTTTTCCCACATGCTTAAACATTGAGAAAAATGTTTATCTTAAGTGTAGGGGGGACTTCTATCAAAGTTTTAAGTGGACTTTTCCATGAAAATTCCTTCATTTAACCGGAAAATCATCTTTTTCAACATTTTTCAAATTTTTAATTAACTTTGGCCATTTAGTCGTAATTTTTAAATTTTTATCGTTGCTTTCATATGTATATATCCCGCAATAAAGTCAAAAATATTAATAAAGTGGTGTAGCTAGTTTTGAAATCTTCGACATTTTAGGCCCGTTGCGATTATTTTGACTCAACCCGAATAGACTTATCCAAGTTAATTCTACTAGTATCCTTAACCATGTAGACCTTAATTGGTTTATTAGGCTAAGCATCCACGAGTCTCATTACTTGAGATTTTAAATTGTGGAGGACGAGAAATGATAGAGTCAATTATAAACCGGTATTCTTGCACAAGCTCACTTGGTGTAATTATCTGCCTATTCTCCCATCACTTGCTAATAAATTATCTACAATAAGTAAGGTCGTACGATTTGAAAAGTTACTTAGCTTCTAGCCCAAGATCGTTTAAAAGTTGCTCGGTAATGATAAGATTTCATAGCCAAGGCATAACTTATGAAGCGGGGCGCGAAGATTGGCGAGTCCGAAAAGGCCCTAACAAGGCATGAGGATTCAATCTTATTGCTAAATATCCAAGGTGATGTGAAAAGCATTATTCCCAAAATCAATATAAAGGATCAAGACTCACGACGAAAATCAATCAACTCCCATAAAGATCATGGAGAAGTCTATCCGAAAAGACCCTAACAAGGTATGAGGATAAATAGATCCAAGTCCGAAAAGGAGGCGGATCGTTGTATCTCAAAATCCCAATTAGAGATTGAAGAAATAATCATGAAGTCGTGGTCAATAAAGTTGGAGTACCCCTCAAAAGTCTCCAAGTGAAGAAACTCTATTAACGAAGAGAAGACCATTATCTCAAGAACGTCTCTCGAAGATATGAAGTATGAAGTACATGCCAAATATCGGCCCGAGAAAGGTCTCAAATCATGAACCGAGTTATGCCAAGATATGAACTTTTTGATATCCCGAGAAGCAGTTTTAAGAGATTTTGTCCTTTAGCTAACTATTGATCAAATCGTCCTACTTTGTTTTCAGCCTTAATAAACTATCGAAATAAGTCCAAAAATGCATCTTCATGATCATTATAAGACAAAAATAAAATATAAGAGATACCTCTAGGAATAAGGGAGTTTAAGCATTTAGTTAAGCCATGTGTGTAAGTGTTTGATATGCTAACTTATAATAACAATGATCTCGTTTTTAAGCTTAGTTTGGGGAACGTGAAACTTGAGGGTGATAAATCTTCGCAGCACCAAAGCCCTAATGTAAGTCCTTGATCTCTTTGCAAGTTATTTCCATATAGCTATTTTCAAGTGAAAATGGTTTTCTATCCTTTTGTTTACTTTAAAGATTTAATTTCTCTTAGTACTTTAATTTTTTGTTTAGTAGTATTTTAATAAGGCCAAGGTTGATTGATTATGAGAAGAGTGTAAATTTGCTTTATCACTAAGCATTGCATGAGGGCATGGAAATGGTTAAGTGTAGGGGATTCGATAGGTGTGAAAACACCCATCCTTTTACCACTTATTTCTTACTAAAACAAGACCAAAACGCGTGTTTAATATCATTTGTTTGGAATTATGCGTGGTTTTTGTGTTTATTGTGTTTTCAGAGCCAACCGGATGAATATTGAAGAAACATGGGATTGCACGGGTTTTATCAAGGAAAAAGACTAAAGACGAAGTCTATTGTCCAAGAGATGCAAAAGATTTGAAGTCAATGGGCCTATTTGAAGATTTATCGAAGAAAAGGACCAAAGATGGAAGATTAACATATGTCGAAGAAACTCAAGTCTATTAAATGGAGAAATTAAAAGACGATTTGAATTTAATCGTCGACAAATCCCGAATCAGAATCGAAAACGTCAACTTTTCTGAAAAGACGAGAAGACAAGAAGAAAGGGAGAAAGCCCACTCACCAACCAACCACTTAGCCTATATAAGGAAATCACCCTCACAAAATTTGGCACCTAGTTTTTTAGTTTTTATTTCTGTTACTCTTTTCCTAGTTCGTAGGAAGAACCATCTCCCTTAAGGAGTGGTTTTCATTTTCTTTGATTTCTTCTTGAATCTTGTAAGCTTAATCCTTCATTTTGTTTATTGAATCTTAATCATCAATACAAGTTTTCATTTAATCTTTTCTTTCATCTTGTTCATCTTGATCTTTTTATTCATAGTTCTTAAGTTCTTATTTAGTTGAGTTTGATCTTCTAAAGTTAATAGGTATTGTGTTTTTGTGATTGGGATTTGTTGTTTATGGTTAGTAAACGGATTGTGTTTAGTTTGGTTCAAATCCTTTGGTTAAATTTGGTTCGTTTGGCTAAAATTCGTGTTCCCCTGTTTTTAGTTTCGGTTACTGTTCTTCAATCCCAGCACTATTCCGAATAGTCCATTTTCTTTGTCCTTTATTCGGAATATTTCCTTATTCCACATAGATTGTTTTCTTTTTCCGTTATTCGGAATATGTATATATTCCGGATAGTCTTCCTACATTTTCTTCCATTCGGAATGTTTAATTATTCCGCATAGTGCCTATATTCCGCATGGTTTCCATTATTCCGCATAGCCTTGATTTTTCCGTATAGAATGATTTATTCTGAATAGCCCAAGATTCCGAGTAGCCTTTTTATTCAACATAGAGATTATTCCGGATAGCCATATATTCCGCATGGTCAAATATTCCGCATAACATCAATATTCCGAGTAGCATGTTTTATTCCGGATAGAACCCCTTATTCCGAGTAGCCAACATTCCGAATAGCAGCTTTTATTCCGTATGGTCCATTATTCCGAATAGGGCAAGTTTTCAGTAAGGATATTTTTCAGTTACTGTTTTATTTACATTTTAATTCAAGTTTTATTTTTGTTAATTAATTCCTTCTAGTTTACTTTTAATTACCTTACGCATTTACCTTCTTAGTAACATAGATAACCAAACCCCCTATTTGTCACCAAGAACAAATCATTCCACTTTTAACTGTGACCAATTCGAGAGGATTCCGAGAACTAAATCTGAACCCATAGCAAGTCTATGTATCAAGGATCAAGACCATAATCATCAAAGTCTAAAGGAGGAGCATCACTCTCATGAAGGAAGTAAGTATTGAGAAAAGTAGAGAAGTCTTCCTCAAATGAGTAGTCATCCAAAGTAGGATCAAGTGATGGCGGAAGATCTTCATCATGAGAAGAATAGCTCGAAAGAGTATCGGCCTCATCAAAATCATCATAAGTGGGCATGTCGGGATACTCGGGAGTAAAATCATCATAATCATCCCCATCGGAGCTATAATTATCATCATAAGCATCATAGATCGGTGGAGAATCATATATGGGTGAAGGTTCTAAATTGGAGAGAGAATCATCCACATTATCTTGAAAAATTGGATTATCATTGCAAGAATCGAATAGAGGATTGTTGTAGACGACAAAATCATCAAGCACATTAATCATATTCGCGGATTCTCTTCCATAGGATTTGCTTGTAAGCTTCCCCATTTCAAAAACTTGTGCATCATCCCCGACTCTTAAGATGAGCTCACATTTATCCACATCAATTAAAGCTCTACCAGTTCTCAAAAATGGCCGTCCAAGTATTAACGGAATACGAGGGTCCATTTCATAATCAACAACGACGAAGTCGACCGGAAAAGTGAATGTGCCAACTTTAATGAACACATCTTCGGCAATACCAACGGGGTAAGCGAGAGTGCGATTGGCAAGCTCAAGAGTCATTTTGGTGGGTGTAAGGTCGGGCAATGATAACTTTTTCCAAACACTTAAAGGCATCAAATTTATACTTGCCCCGAGATCGGTTAAGGCAGTAAATTTGTCGGTTTGGTTAAAAGTACAAGGGAGCACAAAACGACTGGGGTCTCCAAGTTTTTCCGGAAGTTCTGTAAGAAGGATTGTAGAGCAATTTTCATTCAAGCGAGTATTAACAAACTCGACCATCTTCTCCTTCTTATTAAGCAATTCCTTAAACATCTTGACAAATTGTGGCATTTGAGCAAGAGCTTCAACAAGGGTAAAGGTGATTTTCATGCCAGCAATCTTTTCCAAAAAGTTAGAGACTTGAATGTCATTCTTAGTCAAAATTCGAGCCTTGTTGAGTCGAGAAGGGTAAGGAATACTGGGGTTGGGTGGTAGAGGTGTAACAGGTGAAGGTTGAGATGTTGAAGGGTTCTTCCTGGGTACTTCGTCATGACGAGGCGGAGACGGTAATAGTGTACTAATACTAGGTGTGGGAGGAGTAGGGATAAATGGTGGTGGAGGAGGTGTAGATGATGGGGGCGGGATACGTGGTCCTACTAAAGTAACTCCACTACGGGTAGTAATAGCACTCACATTCGCTCGCGGATTGGTGACGGTGTTTGAAGGTAGAGAACTCGAAGTAGAGGGTTGAGTGGTTGGTAAGAAACTAGCCAGCATATTCTTCAAGTCATTCGTTTGATTGCTGAAGGAGGATTGAAAATCATTTCGAAGCTCGGATCTAATGTCATTCCCTTGCTTGGTGATATCCCCTTTCAGATTGATAATTTGGCTTTGCAGATTCTTAATTTGCTCTCCTTGGGTTCTCATTAAGGCTTCAACATCCTGATTGATGGGTGGGGCTTGTTGAGCGGGTGGGTGATAAGAATTAGAAGCTCTAGGTGGGATTTGGTTGCTTCTATTGTAGTTTTTGTTGGGGTTTTGGTTTTGAGGAGAAAAACCGGGTGAAAGGTAGTTGTTAGACCGGTAACTTAGCAAATTTCTATCCCCTTGAGGTCGGGCTTGGTAATTTTCCGGTGAATAATTACCGTAAGCCGCATACACGTTTTCCGGATTTCCTTGAGTAGAAGGACAATCAGTGTATGAGTGAGGACTGCCGCATGTCTCACAAGGATTGGCTACCGCTTTAACTTGTTGTTGGTTTGTAGCGAGGAGCATGATATTTTTATTCATTTCGGCCATCATGCGGGTGAATTCGGTCATATCGGGGTTTGCTGAAGTAGAAGAAACATTGACTCTTGGGTTGTTCCTTGAAGAATCGGAGGAATCCCAGTTTTTGTGATGAGTAGTCATGTTCTCAATAAGCTCTCTACACTCCTCGGGTCTTCTTTTCATAATTGTGCCACCGGCGGCTGCATTAATCGTATCACGATCACGAAAAATCAAAACGTTGTAGAAAGTATCAATTAAGGTCACAGGGAGCATGTTATGGTTTGGACAACGATCGATCAAAACATTATATCTTTACCAAGCATCAAAGAGAGATTCATCGGGTTCTTGCATGAAACCGCTGATTTGATTTCGAAGGCTCGTGACCATGGATGGTGGAAAGTAGCGCGACAAAAAGCGTTGAGTCATGTCATCCCAAGTATGAATTGAATTCTTTGGAAGACGATCAAACCATTTCTCGGCGTGGTGTGATAAAGTATGTGGAAAGAGTTGAAGGCGAAGAACATCCATTGTGGCACCGGGCAACTTCATGCTTTGGGTAATAGTAATGAATTTGTCGAGGTGTTTGTTGGCATCATCATCAGGCATTCCGCGTAATGGATTAGTTTGCACTTGCTGGATCATGTGATGCTTCAACGAAAACTCCGGAGCCATGATTTGCATCGGCGCAATCGGTCCTCCTCGGCCAAACATGGTGGGTTGACAAAGCTCCTCCATTGTCTGAAGATCGGGCTGTGGAAGAACATTGTTGTTGTTATTATTGAGGTGCGGTGGATTATTGTTGTTGTTCACACCTGCCATAGCTAAATCTTCAGGAGTCTCGGGCTCTTGATAAGTAGAAGATCTAGTACGCATACACCTGCGAAAGCAAAAGAAAACAATACCAAAGCAATAGACAATATATATACACAATAAAAATAAAATCTTTTTGGATTTCTGAAAAATTTTAATTTTTATGGATTTTTAACAATTTTTAATTTTTATGGTTTTTTTTTGAAATTTTTAAGAAAGAAGAATAACGCTCACGAATGAACGAATCCCAAAAAGCAACGCGTCTCTCACAGAAAACCGTTAATCTTTACGAAAAGAGCCGGCAGCGGCGCCATTTAATACACGACTTTTACCTAGTAAGAAAATTAAGTTCGTTGAGGTGGTCTAATCGAATTGATTACTGGTTTTAAGTGTGACTCAGTCGTTCTTTGGTGGAAACAAAAGTTGTGTCGTTGTAGTATATTTAAAATGCAAAACTTAAAAGTAAATGACGGTTAATTAAATCTAAACTAATTAAAACTTAAATTGTGCAATATTAAAACTTTTAAAAAGTAAATTAATTAAATGACTTAAAATTAAAGGGTGACGAAAATTAAATTTGACAAAGTATTAAAATGTAACTTAAAAATAAAACAAGGCAAAATTTACTTCCCAACTCAAAAACCATCAGAATCCACTATCGGAATGCTGTCACCAAGTCCATCGGAATCCAGATCGCAATGTGTCTATCGGAATGCATCAAAAACTAGGTCTATCGAATGTTGAAAAGAGAATCTATCGGAATGTCACTTCCATCGGAATACACCCATCGGAATAAGTTCAGATCGGAATATCGCTATACAAATTTGGGCAACACTTCGACTCAAAATACATCAAGAACCATCAGAATGTGCGATCGCAATCCCAGATCGGAATGAGGGTGTTGTTACTCTAGATCACAATCCCGGATCGGAATGTGAAACCCTTTTCCCAATTCAGTCACAATCGGGATGTTGAGAAGAAGACCCTTCGCAATGTGTAGAACCCTTACATTCCGATGGAGAATCAAATTCGCAATAAGCTCAAGTACAATAAGCTATAACTAATAAGCTGAATTCAAAAACTTAAATGAAATGGAAACTGGACGAGATAATAAGCAACAAATTTAAAACCTTTTCAAACACGAAATAAGAAAACGAAATAAGAAAACTTTTTAGAAAAATGAAACTTTTTAGAGAACTTAGAAAAACAAATAAGCTAAGTATGAAACAAGCCAATAAGATTGTCAAACTTATTGCTTATCTTATACAAAAACTTACACAAAGTAAAAAGATAAACTTTTTAGTAAAATAAGTAAAGAGATTAAGCAACTTCTTGCTTAATCCGAATTTTAAAACAAACCAAAAACAAGAGAAAGGTAGGAAGAGAATGATAAAAGAAACTTGATCAAAAGTAAATAAAGATTAAAGCAACAAAATTAAGAACACTTACTTGGAATTAAAGGAATTAAAGGTGCAAGACAAGTATTTAAATTTGACAATTAAGTAAATGACATGTATTTAAATGTGCAAAAATTAAAATGGTGGAAGAACTAGTGTCACTCTAGCCAACAAAAAACAAATGAAAGGAAAATGAAGATTATTTATAGGAGGATTAGGGAGGTGTTTAGAGGAAGCTTCCTCCCCTCTTTCTTCTTTCTTTAATTGCATCATTAAGTCCTTGATCTTCTTAGTTCTTCGACTTTAATGACTTTGTCTCGGGATTTCTTTAAACTCGTCTTGAAATTTCTTCATAAATAAGACTTGAGTTCTTCAGCTTTTAGTGAACTTCCGTCTTTTGACTTTTTATTCGATAAATCTTCAGAATTGGTCTTGGACTTCCGTTCTTTATGCACTCTTGATTTCTTGACTTCGTCTTTTGTCTTTTTCTTCGATAAAAGCCCGTGAATGCTCGTGTTTTCTCCCCTTTTCACATTTTCGTCCTAAATCACGACAAAAACATAAACCACGCATAATTCAGACATTTACAACATAAAATACACGTTTTGGCTTGGTTATTATTGTAGTTAAGTGGTAAAAAGGATGGGTGTTTACACACCTATCAGGCATCCATTTAAACAAGGGTTGTCACCCACACATTTAAACTAGCAGACCCAAACACCCTATAAACTATCTGATGACAAATTTTATCAAACAAAAATTACAAACCTAACTTAAAGCTCAAACGTATATCATAATATAATCATCAACCTTATCATTAACAAAAAGAAACACAAGAATCAGATCTTAACAACAACTATGCAAGAGATACTAGCAAAATTTTCACCAAAAACAATCACAACTAGCACAATCAATGAGGGGGTTCAAGGAGTTATACCTGATGCCACAAGCTCTTGGATAAATCCTAGCTTATGAGGAGCTTATGGGAATCAATAGAGATCCCTTGTTGTGGTTTTACAACAGAACCAAGGGAGGTCAATGTCTTTAACAGAAAAGTGAAAGGAATGAGGAGAGTGAGCCTAGTCTTTTGCACCTACACAACTCAACAACCACTCCAAGTAGCTTAAGCTGCTAACAAGCTTGTCAGGCTTGTGGTAGCTTTTGCTACAGTAAACTTAATAAAGACAAGGTTTGGAAAATCTCTTAAAACTAAACAGAAAATTCAACTTGGTATTTCCCGATTTGTGAAACAAACTAGTGATGAAGCAACTTAATATAACAGGTTTATATGCCCTAGATATGTTTTTGATTGTCAATCAAAGGCATATCATCAGCCATATAACCTTGGGTCCCAAATTTTTGATGAACAAAAGATTTTGAACAAGAAACTTTGGTGAAAAGAATATGAAACTTCCACAATTACAGTAACATAAAATTTTAAAAACAAGAATACACTAATGGAACTTAGAGAAATTTGCAAGGCCAAAAAATGTACTTTAACTATTTATAAATTATGGGTTTACAAAAAATCTGGAACAAAGCCTTATCACAAGTTGATAGGTCTTTATATAGACAATGAGAGACTATTCTAGAACTAATAACAAATTTGAAAACCCTAGCAACTAGAATTCCCAGTATGCCCTTGGACGATTTGAACTTGGTCTTGGTCGAATGGTATCTTGTGACCTCTGATGAAGATATAGATTTTATGGATTGATCATGGCTGTTGATTTGGGTTTGGAGGACAAGTAATAAACATAGAGCGTTGATCTTGTCTCCTCTAGGGGTTGGGTAAAAATGATGGGTGCGGGGGACCTCAAAATGGGGCCCAGGGGTGAGTCGTGACAAAAGTGAGAGTGGGGTTATAGTGAGGATTAGTGAAATTAGTGATCGGGAAATTATGAAAAAAAAGACCCTTTGATTTTTGTTAATAAAAGATCAGTGCAAACATTATGATGTTTTGTCGATATAATCTCTTTGTGTTTTGTTGATGACAAATGTATAATTCGTAATACATTATATAAAATGTTAAGGTACGTGTAATCACTCAAGAATACATTTGTATACTTCTCTCGACATCTCCAAGATCGCATTTGGCATTAATCACTCAAGGTATGAATAAACATATCATTAACCTAACTAAGTCATCAAGGATTAATATTTTCTTAAGACTCACATTTAATCAAATGTGATAAATGATTTTAATAAACTTTATTTTTAAGAAATGTTTTATTAAAAAGAAAATGGAAATTTGAATTTGGAATATTCCAAAGAATATTCTCTAACGTATATTCCAAAGAATATTCTTTAATTTGAATTTGACATATTCCAAATGCCAAAGGAATATCCTTTGAGGGTATAAATGGTATTTCCCCACTAAAGGACAAAAATGTACGGTCTCCAAGCCGGAGGTTCCTTAAAGGAACCCATGGTTCCTTATTGATAAGGAACCGAGGGAGAATTTAAGGAAACGCGGGTCTTTATAGCCGATGCATTGTTGCCCTATAAATAGTGGATCATTTTCAGCTTTTCTTTCAACCCTTTTTGCACAGTTTCTTTAAAAACATCTTTAAACTCTTTGATTAGTTAGTTTTGATTAATCTTGTTTAAGATGTGATTTTATCCTCAATCTCCTCATCCTCTAAAGTGCAAACAGAAGAACACTTTCATTACCATGAAGTGTTGGGTTCATAACATGACGAAGATCTCTCCTTCTAGATCAAGTAATTGTTTTCCTACTATGTATATGTAGAAGATCCAAGTGTTGGGTTCACTTAGATGTGTTTGTAATGGTAGAAGATCCATGTGATGGGTATCCTTGGATTAGGTGTTAGTTGTGTAGATCCAAGTTTGTTAATACTTGGATATAGTGTTAGAGTCATAGATCTAAGTGTTGTGTCCTTAGATCTATATGGTTTATGTGTTTAGGCCATAAAACACAATGTTTGTTATGTTGGGCCATAAAACATAACTAGTGTGAAGATCGGTGTAGATGGGTGTAGATTGGTCCTACCTAAGATTAGGATTCGACATATAGCCTTGTGTCGGAAAATGGTGAAGTAGGCGAAGTTGTGTAGATTGGTCCTACCTAAGATTAGGACTTGACTTTTAGCTTAGAGTCGGAAATTAGATAAGCGACGTTGTGTATGGTTTCTCCACCTTAAGGAGTTTGTTGAATAGTGAAGTAACTCTCGAGTAAGATGTACTCGAGGAGTGGAGTAGGGGGAAGAGGAGCTTCGTGACCGAACCACTATAAATCATTGTGTCGGTACTTTCCTTTACATTTATGTCTTTACTCTTATTGATGCATTTATATGTTGTTGTGTGTTGTGTGCATATCATAATCTAAACATCTAAGTTGCAGAAAAGCTATGGCTTAGTACATGTGTGCTTCATGTTTAGTTTATGGTCAAGTGTACATCACTTAGTCTAAACATCCTAGTTGCGGAAAAGCTTATGCTTAGTACGTGTGTGCCTATTGTTTAGACTATTGCTTGATGTACTCTTGATTTTATGTGTGTGTGTTTTCGTACTTATAGTATTTATCTTTCAATCAAACACATCTCATATCTAGTTAAGCTTGATCGAGAGTTTGATACCAAGGATTGTTTAAGATCAACATGTAATAAATACCCTAGTTCACTGTCGGCGGTTCCTTAAAGGGACACACGGTTCTTTAGTGATAACGAACCGCGGACATGTTTAAAGAACCGCACACAGTGATTTATGCGAAATGTTTTGAAAAAGTAACTAGAAAATATTCAACCCCCCCTTCTAGTTTCTACAATTTGTTTTGGGGTGAGTGGAGTGTGACGTGGGAGGGCTTGATGAGGTGTAGGATTGTGAGTGGATGGTGGGGGTGATGTGGAGTGGTGATTGGTGGAGGATAGTTTAGTTGTCTGCCAAGGTTAACCCCTAGGTTTCCAAAAACACTCCATAATAAGTATCACAGCCAAAAATTCAGGTTTCCTTTATATTATCTTTAACCAACTTGTCAAATTTGGCACAAGTGGTTTTACAAACTTTTTCCAAGGATCATTCTTGTCATTTTTGTATTTTCCAAGGACCAATCTTGTAGTTTTTTGTCATTTACGGTACCCAATTGTAATTTTGAGGTTTTACAAGGGTATAAAAAGACAAGTCTTCAAAAGTTGAGGGACCATTCTTGACAATCTTCAAAACTTCAAGGACTTCTTTGGAAATTCATCGTTCGCGTCCGGTTCTTTGTGCGGCTTCGTTTCCGTGTTCGTTTTTGCTTGATTCTTGTAATCATTTGGTGTTAAATAAACGTGTTGTAATAGCTTGAATTAAATCTTTTCATGTTTGGAAGTATAAAATCTTTTGTGTCATAATTAACTCTAAAATATGAGTTCTATGTGTTAAAAATGATTTTTTAGAGTCCTAAGTCCTTCCAAAATGTTACCAAATGATTTTGGCCAAAAACTCTATTTTTGCCTACTGACCGCGGTTCTTTATCAGTTCCCCGAGGTTCCTATCAATAAGGAACCACAGTCAGTCCGACACAGAATTTTGCAAACTTTGAAAAATCATATAAAATCAACTGTAAGTCTGTAGAAGTCGTGCCACCCGTCATTTCGAGCGTAATTGAATTTCCTTTCTCTTAAAATGATTCCGAACCTTTATTCAAATTTAAATTTTGGATGTTTTCTAAGTTCTATACTTTGTCCAAAGTATTGAGTCTCGGTTTGTCGTAAAACTTGTGTTTTACTCTTTTATATTAAGTTGGACATCTCTTGTTGATATATCTTTGTAAATTGATATATTTATAAAGTGTTGAACTTAACTAAATTTTTAAATGGCTCCAAAACTATTTTCAAATAAAATCAAGCTATGTATACTTTGGTGTAACTAACACTTAAAACAAAGACGAATGCTTTTGTGTTTTTTCTTTTGTCTTCGGACATTCTTAAGTGATCATTAATAGTGGTAGTAGTGTTACTTAGTTGTCTACTTATGTGTGTATTACATATAGAATTAACATCTCTTGGTTTACATTTGTTACATAAAGACTTTGTATACCTTGGCATGTTCTTTAACACTTTTAGGTTTGAAAGCTTTGGGAGCTTGTCAAATCTATTGATGTGGGTCGTCTTACTCGATCATTGTGTTATTAGTTCAAGTAGATTAATGTCTCACTATAAAACATGAAACACCCTTTGAAAATCATAGCTATTTTCTCTTAAAGGAGTGTTTGTGGGAATCTAAAAAGATTTCGATTAAATATCAATTCATTATTCAAACTATGATTGGTATCATTATCGAATCTAATTGACATTTTTTTAGTGTAGACATAAATGTGGTTTATCAATAATATACATCGGATCATAACTCAGACTTGTGTTGATGATGGTATATTGATTCTACTTGTTCAAATTATTAGACATATTTTGTTTAATAACTGCTTATAATGCATAATGGAGTCGGTTTGACAACTTAGATGTTTCATCTGAAATACTCAATTTACATTGCCATGCAATTTGTAAATGTGTCATCTCCGAAATACCAATCAAGAGTGTTCCTTTGTTTTGTGTAAATGTTGTTTATACACTTGAAAGTGAGTGGCCTCAAGTTCTACTAAGGTAAATAACCTTAACTATACTTGTTTGACAATATATGCAATGGTGCATTATTTACCCTCATTAGGTTATGCATTGTGTCATCATACACTTTCATCCTTGCTACACTTTATTAGACAAATGTAGGAATTACATTTTGTCTAACTTGAGAATGACTACTAGAGAATTTATGCACTAGAATACTAATTTGATCTAACAGTTGAATTACTTCCATGCGGGAAGATGGGTTATTTTATCCCTCGTAAAATCGGTCGTGCTTAGCCTTAATTGAGCACTTCTAGTGATAGTCTCATGCTCATTCTCTAAATTGGCTAAATGGCTATTCCTAAATATGAGTAATGATAGTTTACTTTGATGAACTTTGTATGTCATTAGGAGTCTTTTTATTTTATAGCCATTAGGTTTTTCTTAGCCTTCTTCCTACGTGCTAATTGAACCTATGTGTTTTTCCTTTGTGTGTATTTTAGTTTTTTTGCTCTTTAGCATAACTTTATGATAAGTTAGACTAGAACATTAGGATTTGCAGAATTGGAAAAATTGCCTTAACCTCCAAAACACACCCTCTGTGGGCGGTTATTTATAGAGACCGCGGCTACATATCGATATGGAACCGTCGGTGGAGAAAAGGAACCGCGGACAGATACCTTCAAAAAACGGGTTTTCTAAAACTTCCCAATTGTTCCATCACCCTTTGGAATCCTTGTTTCAAACCTTTGGTCACTCCCAAAATATCTTGTGCTTTCTCCTCTTAACCCAAAGCATTTTGAAATCTCTTTCACACCAAAGCAAAATGTATTTTTCACAAATGAAAGCCTTCATTATCCACTATTTTCTAAATTCTCTTACAATCCAAACTCACCAAAGAACACACCAAATTAAATCTTTTCTCCTTCTAAGGAAATCGATTTTGGAAACTCTCTTTTTCACCACTTCCCTTTTGTTTTCTTACTCCATCACATGATTATGTCATGCTCATGGAACATATTGTCATTGTTTTCAATATCAACATCTTGTCATGTTTTATATCTATGATGAGTTAAATTACAAGATTATCACCAAGCCTTATCCACCAAATTCCGCCACCACCTTGTCTTTCATTTAAGCATGCGGATTTCTTATTGCTAAGACATCTAATTTAAGCAAATCTTAGAATTCTAGTGTAACTAAGATTAAAATTATGCTTAAGTTTTAGGCTTGTATTTCATACATCTTTGTATGATCTTTATTTTCTTGTATTTCCTTTCATGTTTTTCAACATGATTTGTCTTTGGGTCTTGGATATCGTTTTCCTTGTGATCTTCCTTTTCTTCTTTATTTTCTCACTTGATTATCAAGGAAGGTTAGATCTTAATCTAATTCCTATCCTAGTAAGATTGAAAGCTTAAAATATTTCTTTCGAAATATTCAAGTAATTTTAACTTGCAATTGCAATTGTTAAAAGTCATATCCGAAGCATTGACTCTCAAGCCATTTAGCAACTTTTTCTAAATTGTTTGACCAAGTGATTTTCTTTTGAGTCGGTAATAGTTTTTGGACACCCACAGTCCACGGTTCCTCAAATAACCTAGCGGCTCATTTTTTATAATGAACCACGAACCTATTTAACGAACCGCAGCCAGTGAGTCCTTTTGTTATTTTTTGGCCTATCTCTCTCTTTGATGAGTTTTCTTCAAGATTCCTTCTTTTATTTTATTTTGTGTTTCTTCTCTCGTTTTCCTTCAAGACTTCACTATCACCAAATAAGGTATAGTATTCTTGAATTATTTTGTGAAGTTATCATTAACTTCTTTGTTGAGTCTCTTTCGATTTATTTTAATCATGCCTCTCTAAGTTGTGTCTCTCTCTTCTATCCTTTCTAAACTAAGTCGAGTCGAGCCTCACCCTTTCCTCGTCATGTAATTGTTCTTTGAACATTCACAATGATTGAGAAGAGCTACGAAACTTTGAGCATGTAGTCTATCATATGCTAAACACTGTTGGATAGGTAAATCTTGCTTATGTTTTAGAGAGAGAAAGATAGATGATTTCACACTTCTAGAGAGAGAAAGTTTAATAACTATGTGTAAAATAAAATGAAATCACCACCCTCTCCATCTAAGGATAGGGTTTATATACCAAGCCCATAAGATGGGCTTGGGCTTACTTTTGGACCGTCCATACATTACATGGACTAGGCCTTTCCTTGTTTGTTACATTAAAAGATATCTAGACTACGAGCTACAACTTAATATATTGTCGGAGTGACCGAATCTTCCTAAATACGTAAAAACGTATTTCCAACAATCTCCCCCTAAGGGAGGTTACTCCAAACAAGGGCGTTACCCAAGTTACAATAATAAAATAAACCTAGCATACTATGCTTGTCTTGAGCTCGTAGTCTTAATCTTTCTTTTCTTTTTCTTTTCTGGTGAACATGCTGATATGATCTTTGATATCAATCTTTAGCATTATTCTCTTGCCTGATCTTGTGCATCCATCACTTGTGATCTTCGCCTCTTCGTGACATCATATCCCACATACTTATACCTTTGTAATTCTTGAAAGCTTCAGAGTTTGATACAGCGGAAGACTTAACTTTTAGGCTTTCTTGAATTTGTTGAAGTATTAAGTGCGAAATGTATAAGCATGCGGGGACGACTTCTTCTCGGATTCCGTAACGCCACTGTCTTCAAATGCCGCAACATAAGTAGACACGAACGAAATGGCTTTGAACATTTCATTCTAATTCGGTAGCATTTTACTTCCGGTCGGTGAAGACCGTTGGACGATATAAAATATCGTACTTGTGGCAGGTAGATTTAATTAAAAATCTCCTTGACAAGATTTCGCGGGTAAACCCGTTCTCTTTACTCGACCGTCCAAAGCTGATTGCGAACGTAAAGAGTGAATCATTTGGATAAAATTATCCGCATGATTGAAGCCGTCAATTCCGATTCCTAGAACAAGTTTGATTCATTAAAGAATCGCACCATCGTTGCTTTCCAGTTGTCACGAGCTTGATTCATATTGAATCTTGCAAGTTACCTACCAAGTTGTGACAACCGTGGTTTTGAGGTTCGTCACTTGGTCTTACTTTTAGGTTATTTTATGTGTGACTACTTGATTTTTGTGCTTACGTGTTTATTTTGTGTGAACGAGGTTGGTGTGATTATCGTTTATGAGTATAGAGTACTCATAAGTAAATCGAGGAACGGTTAATTCATGTTCATGAGATCACAATTAGTGACTATGAAATGAAATGGTGATATTTTGGTGGTTACGTATACGTATAAGTATTATAGTAATAGTGTATTTTTTTAGGATTTACGGTTTAGCATTTAGAGGTCTCGGAAGAGGTAATTAGTCATATGAATATTTTCGGGATGGTTTTAAGTCATTTAGGACTTAAATATAAAGTTTATTTCAAAATTTGAGATTTTTTATAAAAGTGTATATTTTACGACTTTTACGGTAAAACGCGTAAATTTGACTAGTTTTACGGTTTTGGGGTTTTGGAGGCTTTAGGAGCTGAAATAAATTAAGAAAAATTAAGGTAATATTATTATTACATATATTAATAATAAAAATAAATAAAAAACGAATTTTAGGGGTGTTAGGCCGGTTTGGGAAAAAAAAGAAAAAGAGGAAAAAAAAGGAAACAAGTGTTATAATTGGACTAGGATTCTTGTGTACACTATATAATGTTTTACTAAACAAAAAATAAAAACATAAATCCCTGGAGCTAATAAAATTCGTGGGTTTCACTAAAAAAAGTTAGGGTTCTTCATAATTTTGGGGGTTTTTCATCTTTCATTAATCATAAGGTAAAACCTTCAAATCCCTTTTTAATTTAATTGTTTTAATGATTTCTTAATCATTCTTATGATGTATTAGGGTTAGGGTTTATATAAAATCAGTAAATTAATGATGTTATAATCATAATATGATGATCATATAATCTAGGGCTTGTATTAGATGGGGTTATGGGTAATTAATTTGTACAATTTGTTTAAAACCCGTTTTTAAAAACTGGGCAGATTTTGAGTCAATTGTTTTGATCATATCGGGAGTTCTATAACTCTTATTTAACGATACAAGTACCCCTGGAAAGCTATTTGAAGTGGATTTCCAATGCCAGAAACGAGAACTAAATTGGAGGTCGGGAAGTGGGTCAAAAACAGGTTACAACAGTCGGAGGTCAAAACAGTTTTGAATTCAGCCTATTTTCTTTTTAGGTTTTGGGTTGTTTGGGGCACTTACGGTTGCATTGGGATCTTCTCACGAACTTGAGAGATGGTTTATATATTTTAGTTAATATCTGCACTTGGGCTAAGGTGGTGGTTTAGGGTAAGACCCATTAATAGTAACAAACTTTTAGTACGTTTAAAATCAGGAAATCTGGAATGACAAAAGTAGATATATATATATCGGGGTCTTAACAGTAGCTTTAAGGTTAGGGCAAGTGGGAGGAGTTAGCCAACATATGTAAAGGTATGAATATTCCTTTTACAGAAACCATGGGTAGGTTTAAGTGGGCGTTTGACCTAAAGTTTTGAGACCTAAAACTGGGACTGTTTTGGGTAAAATACGAACGGGTTAGTTATTAAACTTAACCAAGTTAAGGACTT
The DNA here is from genome assembly GCA_025667525.1 of Glebionis coronaria. Lineage (NCBI taxonomy): Eukaryota > Viridiplantae > Streptophyta > Magnoliopsida > Asterales > Asteraceae > Glebionis > Glebionis coronaria. The sequence continues at coordinate 52,069,463 of CM046880.1, forward strand.
GTTAAGGAAGGGTATTGGGGTAATTAGAGCTTATTAATGAGGTATATATGTGAGAATATGCTAGAAGTCCATTATAGGTTAATGAGCCATCTTAGTGATTGGTTCGTTTATTGATTTCGTGTTTTTGGTTTGTTAGCTTGTTGCTAGTGCAAGGACGTGTGAAGGAGCTATCAGGTGAGTTTCATAATCCCATGTTTCCTATTGATTTTGACTTCCAGATGGGATGGAAGAGACACTGTGTTGAGTTATTTTCTAAATTGATGTTGTGAATGTGTTTGTGATTTGAGATGGACTTGTGTGTACATTATGTGATTAACTGCTATGTGATTTTTGATTGTGTGTGATTTGGATTGGGGGACACGTGCCGTCTCAGTTATTGTGGTTTGACAAGGTAGTGGCCTTGTGGTTTGACAAGGTAGTGGCCTTGTGGTTTGCCAAGGTAGTGGCCTTGGGATAGGTACATAGTGTGATCATCTAAGGTACCATGATGTTGTTTGGCAAGGTAGGAACCTTGGATTGGTTTGGTATGATTGGTCTTGATTGATAGTTGTTAATACATAATTGTAACACATTGTCCATATGTTCTTTTGTTGATGATTGTTATTCACAGCTTGTAACTGATTTAGCGTTGGAGTCTAAACCTATGACTCTCACCAACTTTATGTTGACGTGTTTTAGTGTCTCTTTCAGGTGATACTATGGTTAAGCATGAGAAAATAAGTGGCTAGGATGGGAGAAGCATAGGATTGCATGTAGAAGGAGAATCCCCGTTTCCTTCTTAGTTTTATTTGATTGTTCTTTTAATAAGTGATACTGTGGCACACATTTGTTTGTTGGTATGTTATTTGTTGTCTTGGGTAAGAAGTAGGACTGTTACTTACTTACCTAGACCCCTTGCATTTGTTGAGATATTGTCATGACCTTCGTGTCACCATTTTTATGATATTTCTTACAATTGTCTCTATAGACACGCCATGTTGTGATGATATCCATACGTCGCGCCCCATGTTCCGCCATGGTGGGGTGTGACAGAATGGTAATCAGAGACAATGGTTATAGAGAATTAGGTTGCCTAGTCGCGTAGCCTAGTCTATAGCTTAAGGGTCCCTGCATATAGGCGTCATAGGAGTATGTGTGCATTTATTATAATTGATGTGTTTGGATGTTATTTATTGCGATGTTTTGACTAGTATGAATTGAACCGTAGTATGTTCATACTTAGTCACATGTTATTTTCTTTTCGGGTTTATGACTAGTGCGGGTTCAACCATAATCGTCCACGCTAGTCACTGTTGTATTTTGCTTCAATTGTACATTATAGTACATAATTTAGTACAAGGTAGTTTCTATCTTTTATCGAGTTATTTTACATACCTGAGGTATGTTACTTTTCTTTTAATGTTTAAGTCATGTTCCCTAAGAATCGTGTGGTGGTTCGAGCTACTAGCAGTACACTGGTAGGAAGGATTTTAAGCTGTTTCTACTCTTACGGGCGACATGACTTATAACTGATTATGTTTTCGTTTTGGATTTAGTCTATGCTATTTTAGCTAGACTATGGATTTTGGTATTCCAAGATTATTACTATGTTATTTTAATAGATGGAGTTTTTGACCTTATTGTTTATGTGGTTATGAGCTTATGTGAGTAGATGGATTTATGTGTTATATGTTGTATTGATTCTTATAAGTGTCATCATAAGAGGGAGTGCATTGGGGAAAGGGTAATTGTATAAGTATGGTGGCCAACATAGTTATACAAGTACCACAACTTCAATGGGTTCTCAAGTATGATTGCATGAAAGAGGGTTAGTACATGCTTGTATATGGTGAGATGTAGAATTTGGGTATACGTATTATATATGAGTTTATGTAATGGCTGCCTATGATATGGCTATTGTTCTTTTTGTGTTATATATTTTGGATTATAGTTGTGTTGTGTGATTATGGGGTCACACGATATGGTTTGGTTTTGGAGGTGGGCTTTATGTTTTGTTGTGGCACGGTGAGATGGTGATTACTCGTATGGAAAAACGAGCGTATAAAGCAATTGATTGACTTGACATGTATGATAACGGGTATGTTTGGGAGATTCGATAGGTATATATATGCGGATGTATATATACTACTACGTGTTAGGTTATGGTATATGGTCGTTCACTAGTTATTATAACTTGAACGTACCTTGTGTTTGTCGTGTTTTATGGTGCTGGAGTTTGTTGGAGTTCCAACGACATTTTAAATCTTTTGAAGTGTGTCTTGTAGCGTATTCTTTGAGTTTCGTATTTCACGTGTACGTTTTAAAATGGTGTTTTTGGTTTCAAGTCTATTGAAATAACTTGGGATTTCTTTTGTGATAATGAAATCTTTTGTGTTGGGTCTTGCATTTCTTTTGGTCGGTATATATCGAGTTAGATGGTTGGTTGTGTTCGGTAAAATAAGGGTAAGGTGTTGGAGTCGTGTTTGAAACAAGATGTAACATAAGACTTCTTTTTAATCAACACTTATATATTTCAAATTCTAAAGGACTTTCTTTAAAATAAAGCGAAGTAAAATTTCTTTCTACTTACATAGTTTATATAATTGGGTTTAGCCGATTCACGTCATTTATAATTATTAATACAAGGTTAAATTGAGTTTATAAAGGTTACACATATAATTATATCTGTCATTTAAAAGGATTACATTAATCATTAAGTTTATTCTTTAGTTTTTTTTTTAAAACAACTAGTATAAAACTGATTTGGTCATAACTTGTTCGTTTTTAGAGCTTTTTGAGTGATTCAAAAGCCAAACATTATGTACTCGGAACGTACGTTTCAAATATTCAGAATGTATAGTCATGGGAGGTTAGTATCTTGGCCGAAATTATTGTGCAAGTGTCGGGTTAGAGGTTGAGTTTGAATAGTAGTTTTTTTTTTGATATGGAATGCACGGGATACCTTGTTTTTGAGTTGAGTTTTGAGTTCGTCAAGAGGGTTGTTTGTAGATTGTTTGAGTCACATGGATGTGGGAGGTAATAGTAAATAAAAAAAAAGATATACATTCTTTTGGAAAAGTCGATCTTTTGCACAGTTTAAATAATATGTCGCGGGGCGTAATATGTATGGTTGCCATTGGGTGTTTCTTGGATTATTTTTCATTGTCATGGGTCATTTTGAATTGATACACGTACTGGGTTTGAGTTTTCTTTTGAGTCTCGTGGTTTTGACTTGTTTTAACTGGTGCACGTGAAATGTCGTTAGTTATCCGTGGGTTTGATTCGTTGATCGTATCTGGTGGATTCAGGATGTAGTTTTGGTTACGTATTGTTCGGGAGCGTTGAAGTAATCGTATGAAAGACTTGGTCGCGCCTACACGCTTAAGTAGGTGACCATGAGAGAACGGTCGGAATGCCCTTAGTGGGGAGGAAAGAAGTTCGTAGACGAACTAATGTGGTCATGAGGTCTCTTAGGAGTGTCAAGGGAGATGAATAGAGGTTTGTAGAATGTATGGTTATTGGTACAAGTAACACGCCATAGAGAGTGTTGGGAGGGGATATTGTTCGTAAGGCATGTATGCTTTCTGAAAATTTCCTGAAACTTAGTAGGTTTGCCTATTACTTTGAGGTATAACCATGAATAGAGCAAGTAGGAGAGGTGAGAAGAGTTATAGTTAGTGCCTTTCCAAGGCAAATCGTTGATGGAGTGATTTAAAAACAAGAGCTGTTAGAAATTGCAAGAAATTTATTCGTATTGCCGCTAAGAGAGGGTGTGAGGAGGACATAGTTGAAATTGCTAAGGATGTTGTATGAACGCTTTGGGTTTACAGTTATGCATTTGGCTTCGCCAAAGCACTAGCGGTTCTCATGGAGTCAATGAACCGAGTGTGCATGAACGTATGTAAACGAGTTGTCATCGGGAGTATTGACGGCATCTTGATCTACTCAAATCTAAGAAGGGGAGTGAGGCGAATTATGTTTCGGTTTTGGAGTGGAGTTAAACCTGAGATTTTCAAGTGTGAGTTTTAGGATTAAGTTGGCCAGGACTAGTAGTCAGAGATGATGGCATATCGTGGAACCAGCAAGGGGCGAAGTGAAGAAGGACGAGGAAGCATTTTGGAGGCTGAAGAGGTGGATTCAATGATGAGCAGATCTTGGCATTATCGGAAGGACTGGATGAATTCGCGAAGCATGACGACACGTGGAGCAAGGATTTAGATGTGTACGACAACGACAAAGAAAGGCGATTGCTTATACGTTGCAGAACTGAAGACTTGGAAGAACTAGATAAGACTTAGTTAGTGGAGCTGAATTGTTATATATGCCTAGAATGCTAGAGGCATTTGGTGTACGAGACGTGGAGAATGATCTATACGGATCATGAACATCTCCAACACATATTTAATCATCTTGATTGAGCATTTGGCAAAGGTGATGGGTGGAGTTAATTGATGGAAGAAAATTGCAAGGCCAACTACCATCTGGGAAAGGAAAGCATGGTTGATGAGACATGGAATAAGAAGAATGAAGTGAAGCTAAGACGAACTTGAACTATAGGGATGACGTATTAGGGCGGCTTGGATGAAAGATGTAGGTTGCACGAGTTGAGTTGTCTAAAGCAGAGAACGCGTCAACATGTATGTTGCGTGGCTTGGACAATCATATGGAGAAAAGGACGTAGACTATACTTCCTACATAGATAGGATTAGCTTAGAAAGGGGCGATGTAAGGACGAAGTTGGTGGAAGGGATACATAATGCGTTGGACGATTAAGTACGATGAGAGTTGGGTGATAGTCGATAGACTGACTAATTCATCACCTATTTCCAGAGGAATGAGAAGTCACGTAGTTGGGAAGTTGGAAGAACTAATGGATCTATGAAAGACCGTCGTAGGTCACTTTGTAAGGAAATTGGAATTTTTAAGTAGTTTGGAGTACGGACTGAAGGGAGTTGATGACCATGATTGGATATGAGTATATCCAGCTAACTGGGAAAAGGATAGACAAGTGAGATATTTGTACAACCTTAGGAGTTACACTGAGGGCATGGGTGATTGGTTTAGAGGGAGTTAGAAAACTCTTTAGCGATGGCTGAGTTTTCATATAACGATAGTTATCATACTAGAAGTCGATAAATGCCATTTGAGGCACTATGTGAAAGGATAGGGTGAGATGTCCCCATTGTGGACTAGAAATGGTAAAAGAGGCTACTAATGTGGTAGTGATGTTTGTGGAAAGGATGAGTGCAACAAGGGATGCTATATATAAAGGAGGAAACCACTAGAGTTAGTGACAGAGTTATGTATGAAGTTTCACCCATAGTAACAGGTGGTATGATTTGGTAAAATGGAAGAGTTGATGTAGAGTTTTGTAGGTCCATTTATGATCTTTGGAAAGATCGGACCAGTAGATTATGCGTATAGAATTACCTGGGGGAAATGAGTTGTATACATGATACATTTCATGTATTGGGGTTGGTAAATGTTGTTTGAGGATGCATATTTGCATGTCCGGTTATTCGGGTTTTGTGCTAATAAGAGTCTTTGTTTTATCGAAGAGTCATTTGCGAGATTTATTGACTGTGAGGTCAAGAGTTTGGCAATGGGTTTAATTATTTTTGGTTTGTACATGTGGTATCTTGAAACTTGAACTAAAGTTCACGTGGAAATGAGAGGAGTTTATTTAGAACAAGTATCCTCGTGTGATTTGTTGTATGTGTGTTGATCCTAAGGAGTAAATCTCGGGACGAGATTTCTATTAGGAGGGAGTGATGTGACAACCGTGGTTTTGAGGTTCGTCACTTGGTCTTACTTTTAGGTTATTTTATGTGTGACTACTTGATTTTTGTGCTTACGTGTTTATTTTGTGTGAACGAGGTTGGTGTGATTATCGTTTATGAGTATAGAGTACTCATAAGTAAATCGAGGAACGGTTAATTCATGTTCATGAGATCACAATTAGTGACTATGAAATGAAATGGTGATATTTTGGTGGTTACATATACGTATAAGTATTATAGTAATAGTGTATTTTTTTAGGATTTACGGTTTAGCATTTAGAGGTCTCGGAAGAGGTAATTAGTCATATGAATATTTTCGGGATGGTTTTAAGTCATTTAGGACTTAAATATAAAGTTTATTTCAAAATTTGAGATTTTTTATAAAAGTGTATATTTTACGACTTTTACGGTAAAACGCGTAAATTTGACTAGTTTTACGGTTTTGGGGTTTTGGAGGCTTTAGGAGCTGAAATAAATTAAGAAAAATTAAGGTAATATTATTATTACATATATTAATAATAAAAAAAAAATAAAAAACGAATTTTAGGGGTGTTAGGCCGGTTTGGGAAAAAAAGAAAAAGAGGAAAAAAAAAGGAAACAAGTGTTATAATTGGACTAGGATTCTTGTGTACACTATATAATGTTTTACTAAACAAAAAATAAAAACATAAATCCCTGGAGCTAATAAAATTCGTGGGTTTCACTAAATAAAAAGTTAGGGTTCTTCATAATTTTGGGGGTTTTTCATCTTTCATTAATCATAAGGTAAAACCTTCAAATCCCTTTTTAATTTAATTGTTTTAATGATTTCTTAATCATTCTTATGATGTATTAGGGTTAGGTTTTATATAAAATCAGTAAATTAATGATGTTATAATCATAATATGATGATCATATAATCTAGGGCTTGTATTAGATGGGGTTATGGGTAATTAATTTGTTCAATTTGTTTAAAACCCGTTTTTAAAAACTGGGCAGATTTTGAGTCAATTGTTTTGATCATATCGGGAGTTCTATAAACTCTTATTTAACGATCCAAGTACCCCTGGAAAGCTATTTGAAGTGGATTTCCAATGCAAGAAACGAGAATTAAATTGGAGGTCGGGAAGTGGGTCAAAAACAGGTTACAACAGTCGGAGGTCAAAATAGTTTTGAATTCAGCCTATTTTCTTTTTAGGTTTTGGGTTGTTTGGGGCACTTACGGTTGCATTGGGATCTTCTCACGAACTTGAGAGATGGTTTATATATTTTAGTTAATATCTGCACTTGGGCTAAGGTGGTGGTTTAGGGTAAGACCCATTAATAGTAACAAACTTTTAGTACGTTTAAAATCAGGAAATCTGGAATGACAAAAGTAGATATATATATATCGGGGCCTTAACAGTAGCTTTAAGGTTAGGGCAAGTGGGAGGTGTTAGCCAACATATGTAAAGGTATGAATCATCCTTTTACGGAAACCATGGGTAAGTTTAAGTGGGCGTTTGACCTAAAGTTTTGAGACCTAAAACTGGGACTGTTTTGGGTAAAATACGAACGGGTTAGTTACTAAACTTAACCAAGTTAAGGACTTGTTAAGGAAGGGTATTGGGGTAATTAGAGCTTATTAATGAGGTATATATGTGAGAATATGCTAGAAGTCCATCATAGGTTAATGAGCCATCTTAGTGATTGGTTCGTTTATTGATTTCGTGTTTTTGGTTTGTTAGCTTGTTGCTAGTGCAAGGACGTGTGAAGGAGCTATCAGGTGAGTTTCATAATCCCATGTTTCCTATTGATTTTGACTTCCAGATGGGATGGAAGAGACACTGTGTTGAGTTATTTTCTAAATTGATGTTGTGAATGTGTTTGTGATTTGAGATGGACTTGTGTGTACATTATGTGATTAACTGCTATGTGATTTTTGATTGTGTGTGATTTGGATTGGGGGACACGTGCCGTCTCAGTTATTGTGGTTTGACAAGGTAGTGGCCTTGTGGTTTGACAAGGTAGTGGCCTTGTGGTTTGACAAGGTAGTGGCCTTGTGGTTTGACAAGGTAGTGGCCTTGTGGTTTGCCAAGGTAGTGGCCTTGGGATAGGTACATAGTGTGATCATCTAAGGTACCATGATGTTGTTTGGCAAGGTAGGAGCCTTGGATTGGTTTGGTATGATTGGTCTTGATTGATAGTTGTTAATACATAATTGTAACACATTGTCCATATGTTCTTTTGTTGATGATTGTTATTCACAGCTTGTAACTGATTTAGCGTTGGAGTCTAAACCTATGACTCTCACCAACTTTATGTTGACGTGTTTTAGTGTCTCTTTCAGGTGATACTATGGTTAAGCATGAGAAAATAAGTGGCTAGGATGGGAGAAGCATAGGATTGCATGTAGAAGGAGAATCCCCGTTTCCTTCTTAGTTTTATTTGATTGTTCTTTTAATAAGTGATACTGTGGCACACATTTGTTTGTTGGTATGTTATTTGTTGTCTTGGGTAAGAAGTAGGACTGTTACTTACTTACCTAGACCCCTTGCATTTTTTGAGATATTGTCATGACCTTCGTGTCACCATTTTTATGATATTTCTTACAGTTGTCTCTATAGACACGCCATGTTGTGATGATATCCATACGTCGCGCCCCATGTTCCGCCATGGTGGGGTGTGACACAAGTGCTGTTTAAGGTTAACACTAGAAGGATTTCCACTCATCACTGTGAACACTAAGGTATCACTCTGAGTGTTCTGATAAGATCACTAAGATATTGCGTAGAGGCCTGGAACGTATTTAAATTCAGTTAAGAATTAAACCACTGTTGCTTTCCAGTTATCACAAGTTTGATTCATAAAGAATCGCACAAGTCACCTACCATGAGCTTTTTGATATTCGCTCAAGAAGGATTTCCATCTTCATTATAAATACTTTCATATTACTCGGATGTTCAGGCAAGATCATGAAGATTTTGCGTAGGACTCTTAAGATCTTTCTTACTTTTCACAGTGTGTTAAGAAGCAAGGAAATATGGAAGTGTGTCCTAATGAGATATTTGATGATCTCAAATGGCTCTAGACTCGATCGTGCATTTTGGATTTTAGTGATCAGAGGCTGGAGAGGAGTGCCACCATTTCAATACCAATTTATTCGGAGTGAATAAATTGATAGATAACGTGTTGTCTCCGTGTGATTAAAATAAATAACTTTTGAGAGATATTTGAGTTAGCTGGAATGGGTTGTGCATTGCATCACTGGGTCCATGATGTCTTTCTTTAATATCAAGCATCATTAAAATGATCTCAATAGCATATGTGTTGACCCGGTTTCTGCCTAAAGTTGTAAGGAGGGCTTCTTTCTTTACACCCTTTATCTTTACATTTCTTTTTCATTCTTCAACCCCTTCAATGCTTACCAATACGTCATAACTAGCACCTTGTTGTGATTGTTCCAGTGCTAACTTAAGTACTTGGTCGGCATTCAGCTAAGTTCACAATCTTTCTCCATCTTTCCTAAGGACTACTATTTCTAGCTATGGAATGTCCTTGGAAAGATTCCTCCGGTTCTGGAAGAATCATAGGACTTAACCTATCCTACCATCCTTATGTCACCACAATCTTCATCGTCGTGAAATAAATGGGTTTTGGGTAAGTATATGTCACCATGAAAATCCCTTTTGATATGCAAATCCGTTATGCTCCCCCTTAACATATGCCACGATATTCGAAAACATTTCGCATATGTCGGGATGAGCCAACACGTTAAGTCAAACTATTTGTGATTATTTCCCATATTAAATCACATTTTCTCCCCCATATTAAAAATATTAACCCAATCGATGTTTTTAATATCAATTGATTTAATGAAGTTTTAACAAAGGTTTTGAGAAGAAAAATGCAAGTCCGTTTTATCTTCATGATACCAAATGTATGAGATATGGTACCGATTTGTAACATGATCACATATTCAGCATATTAGAAAAAAATTGTCAAGGTTGGACCTGATTGATGAGAACATCATATGATAAGATCAAATGGTTCTTGTCAGCATATGTTGGTCGCCTCGTCATGTCTGAAGTCATCTCTTGACACCACGTGTACGATTGGTATTGTTATCTTGACACCAGTTTGTGAACTTGGCACTTTCGGCATCGAAGATTTTAAATGCTTGACAATTGATCCCCCTCAATTGTTGACCCGTTTTCTAATGAAAGAGCTGTAGTCGTCGGTTGAGTAGTTGCATCGTCGAGTATGTAGATACCAATTGTAGATTGCTATGGTTGTAGAGATGATATCTTCATAAAAACAAGACTTCTCTTGTTTTAATAAATAAATGCACTGAAGCGTACATAAATTTGTGTTAGACCAAGTTATAAAGTAAACTTGATTCCTTACAAGGTTTTAAAGTAAACCTTGCCCGAGAAAATTAATTCCCGTTGTGAGCCAAAGCTTTCATAAGAAATACTTGACTTTAATGTGAAAACCGGGTTGCAGTCTGAAATAGCTACAAGCCATAAGGGCATGTTTTATGAAATATTTACAACTTTTGTACGAACTCTATTTATGGCGCCGTGTCGATATTAATCAACATTTCTAAGGCCGTAAATATTATCGTACCAAAAGATATGCCTTTGAAAAAATAAAGTAAAAATATTTTTGGATTTTTCTAAATTTTTCAATTTTTATGGTTTTTATATGGTTTTATATTTTTGTATTTTGCTTTTGTGGATAAAAATATAAACAATATATACAGATGATCACCTAGGATACGGAGAATAGTTTACCACCACTATTCTTTTGCTTCATCTGCCAGTTCCTTTAGAGTCTCAGGCGAGAAAGTTCTCATACCTAGCTTGTCGGCCAAAAATTCCATTCGAGCGCGATCTAAAGCCTTCGTGAAAATATCCACCAATTGATACTCAGATCAGATAAAGTAAAGCTCGATTACTCCATTTTCCACTTGCTCTTTGATGAAGTGGTAGCGAATGTCAATATGCTTCGACCGGGAGAATTGAACATTGTTGCAGCATAAGGAAATTGCACTCTTGTTGTCGCAGTACATCGGAATTTTGTTGAAACCAAGACCATAGTCGGTTAATTGCGATCTCATCCAAAGAATTTGAGCACAGCAACCGGACATAGCTATGTATTCTGCTTCCGTACTTGAAATTGCAGTGCTTTTCTGCCTTTTCGATGCCCAACTGATTAGTCGATCTCCTAGTAGTTGCAAAGTTCCACTCGTGTTATGCCTTGTATCTTGACAACCCGCGTGATCCGCATCTGCATATGCCATAAGTGCAATCGAAGAGTCCTTCGAATACCAAAGTCCCCGATTAATGGTTCCTTTAAGATATCGAAAGATCCGTTTCACAGTAGCCAAGTGTAACTCAGTAGGTCGAGTTTGATACCGAGCACACATACATATAGCAAACTGAAGATCAGGTCGACTAGCTGTGATATACAGAAGAGTACCAATCATTCCACGATAAAGTGTCGGATCAACGGCAACTCCATGTGGATATTCATCAAGCTTTGTTAGTTCCACCATTGGAGTATCCACGGGGTCGCAAGATTCCATCTTATATTTCTTAAGTGATTCAAGGGCATACTTGGATTGATTGATAAAGATGCCTCTGGGACTCTGAGATATCTGAAGACCTAAGAAGAATGATACCTTGCCCATCATTGACATCTTAAACTAGGAAGACATGAGTTTCCCAAACTCGTCGGATAAGGTTTGGGTCGAGGCAGCAAATATAATATCATCAAGATATATTTGTACCATAATCATATCTTTACCTCGTTTTTTAATGAACAGCGTGGGATCCATCCTGCCTTTAGTGAAGCCTTGTGTAATGAGGAATTGTGAAAATAGATCATACCATGCGCGAGGAGCTTGCTTCAACCTATAGAGAGCCTTCTTAAGCTTGTACACATGATTAGGATATTTAGGATTCACAAAACCATCCGACTGTTGAACATAGACCTCTTCCTTGATTTCACCATTAAGAAATGCCGTCTTCACATCCATCTGATAGACGATCATATTCATGTGGACTGCATAAGCGAGGAATAGTCTAATAGCTTACAAACGGGCAACAGGTGCAAAGGATTCCATAAAGTCGGTGCCTAATAATTCCTTGTATCCACGAGCTACTAGTCGAGCTTTGTTCTTCAATATTCTGCCTAACTCATCGAGTTTCACCTTGTAAACCCATTTCAAAGTGAGTAATTGCACTTGATCCGGGCATGGGACAAGTTCCCATACTTCAAGACGTATAAATTCGTTAAGTTCTTCTTGCATAGCTTCTATCCAACAAGATTGAGTAAAAGCTTCTTGCCATGTCTTAGGTTCAACTTCAGTGAGAAAAGCATCAAAATGACAAAACATTGCATTTTCTTGTAACTAACTTCGTGTGGATACCGGACGATTAGGGTCACCAATAATAGAATCTATAGGATGACCCTTTGTTCACTTGCTGTCATGTTCATGAATCCGTGGATTGGAGTAAACCGTTGTAGGAGCTTCCTCTGAGGTGGACGACCCGGCTTGATTAGGGTCGGGAATTGGTACACCAAAGAATGGAAGTTCACGGATTTGAGCGAATAACAAATCGTGATCATCATCATCCTCTTCATCATCAATAGGTGTGACGTGGGTAGTTGAAACATGTGTTGGTTGAGAATTACTCGTTGAAGGTATATCTTGATCAATTGTAGGTGCAGATGTGTCTGATTGTGCTTCGGTTGTTGGAGCGACAACTTCGGTTACCGGAGCTATTACCTCAGGTTCTGGAGCAACAATACTTGAAGGAGTAAAGAATTCATCAAAGAATGGTTGAAACAACGTATCTCATTCATTCCTAGTAGGTGGTATAAATGATGATGAAGTAGGGTTATTTGGGACAAGACCAGAACTAATGTTACTGGGTCCCATTTCATGAAGTGCGGGTTCAAAGATGCTTTGCTCAGAAGCCATTGCTGTCAGCTCATCAAAATCAACATTCATAGTTTTGAGGATCTTACGAGACTTACGGTTGTAGATTCGGTATGCCTTCTTTGCGGGTGCGTAACCAATGAAAATACCAATATCAGCCTTTGGTTGATGTATTCCCAAATTGTCACCATCATTATTTGGATAGCAAAGAGAACCAAATACATGAAGATATGATAAATCTGGTACTTTTCCATGGAGAAGCTCATAAGGTGTTTTACCATGGCGTTTACGAATTAGTGACCGGTTTTGGGTGTACACTGCTGTAGATACTGCTTCTGCCCATAAAAACAATGGAGCCTTTGCGTAAATTAACATCGTTCGAGCAGCTTCCATAAGTGTGCGATTTCTCCTTTTAACGACACTGTTTTGTTATGGAGTGCGAGCAATGGATGTTTCGTCAGATATGTCAACTTCTTCATAATAATCACGCAAAATTTAATTCACAAATTCGGTTCCATTATCTATATGAATGCGTCGGACAGTAGTGTTGAGACGCACTTGAATCATCTTGAGTAATCCGATGATGAATTTAGGTGCCTCATTTTTTGTTGTAAGAAATTTCACCCATGTAAACCTAGAGTAATCATCAATAATTACGAGGATGTACTTTTTGCCACTAAGACTTTCAACACGCATTGGCCCACAAAGATCCATATGCAATAGATAAAGTTTCTCTTGGTTGGTGTCTTTAATCTTGGGTTTGTATGATTTCTTAGTGCTTTTCCCCATTGTTCACGCGGAACACAAATGATCCTTGTGAAATGAAAGTTTAGGAAGACCACGAACAAGTTCGTTTTTTGCCAGATGATTAATAGCGTCAAAGTTAAGATGAGATAACCGTCGATGCCATAACCATGACTTAGTCTTTGATGCTTTGGAGAGAAGGCATACGGGAGAAGCGGCCATCATGTCTTGTAGAGACAAAGTATACAAATTATTACCTCGAGTACCTTTCAATAAATCAACCCCTTCCAAATTACGAATGAAGCAGATATGCTCACGAAAAGCAACTTCTAGGTTTGCATCACAAAATTGTCCCACAGAAAATAAGTTGTGACCGAGACCTTCCATATAATACACTCTTGAAATTATAACATTCCCAATATGATATTCACCATAACTCATTATCTTTGCAATATGATCATTTCCAAATCGAACCGTACCAAGAAACTTGCTGACGAAATTTCTGAGCTGAGAGCGATCTCCGGTCATATGCTTGGAGCAACCAGAGTCCAAATACCAGAGAACAATTTGGACCACCTATTTTCAACAACAACAGTAGACAATGCATTGGAAACTATTGGTTCCGGAGTGTTAGCAGATACAGATAAAATATTATCAGAATTGCTAACATTTTTGTGACCCTTAGATTTCCTGCGTTTTCTAATGTGAGTTTTAGCACTAACAGGTTTTACTGTTCCAACTTTCTTAGGTTTTGGATTATTCGCGGGCACTACAGTGGAGTAGACCTATTTAAAGGGCACTTGGTTCCTACAGTAGTGTCGGTGTTCCTAGTCAAAGGACACGCTTATGTTTTGGTAGCCTTGGTACTCCTATTTAAAGGGCATGCTTTCTTCGCTTTAGTGGGAGTGATCCTAGTTAAAGGGGACGCATTTCCTACTATAGTGAAAGTTCTACCAGTGGGGCGCCACAACCAACCAACTTGGGTTAACACTTTCCCAGTCGGTTTCCATTCTAAACCATTTTTACGGGCATTCATCTCATTCACATGGTCAATAAGGAAAGAATCATGAATACTAAAAAACATACATTCATTGCAATTCCAACATTTCAAATGAGAATTCACAGTAGTCTTAGAACGCTGCACAACCGTAGAGCCTTTAGGTTTAGCTACATGATTCTTTTTATTCAAAACAGAAATAACATTCCTAGGATGGGCTTCTACTTTCTTCTTCACTTGACTACTAGATGGGGCCAGGATCCTATCATTCTTCTTGTTTCTTTGAAGCTTAGATCTTTGAGCCTTAGTAGTGGTGCTTACTCATGTAGAATGCAACACGGGAATATTAGAAGCTGGTTTTGATTCCACCTTATCTTTAGTGACCAAAGTTTGAGATGGTTTAGTCCTAGAGCCCTTATTAAATGGTGTGACGGCTATAAGGTTCCTTTTGATTGCACTAGAGGACGAAGTTGAGACAGTGGTTGCGTTATCCATAACATTCTTACCTTTTAGAGTACGAAGTGTTTCCTTTAACTCAGCCAAGGCCAGATTTTTATCACAAATTTGTTCCCTCAAATCAGATATTTCCACCGACTTTTGATCCAATTGTTCAATCAATGATTGATTCTGTGTAGTGGTGTTAGCACATGCGGGCTTTACTGAATTGAAGAGTCGTGTATCTTTCTGTTTTAAGTTATCAACTTTGGATAGAATCTTAGAAACTCGATTATCTAGATCAAGTTTAAATTCTCAACGGCCTCAAGTACGTTCACACAGTTAAGTTCCTTAGATTTCTCTATGTCTATCGGCAAAGATTTAGCAACTTTGTCACTTGGCTGACGCTGTTTTGATTGTAAATTCAATCGAAAATTCTTTTCAAAGTTTGCATCATCGATATTAACACCTTCGAATGACGTTTCAAAGATTTCTTGAATAAATTGTTTCTTGCATTCAAGCGAAATACAATGTGTTTGAATCTCGTCAAAACGTTTTGAAAGCGAAGAATATGAATCTTGAAGCTTTAAAAATTCAGCGTCAGATTCGTGACAAGTACTATCTACCACATTATCCACAGATTCAACATTATGCACAATAGAATCATTATCAACACTTTTATTCACACAGACGGAAACTATATCATGAGACATCACTTGTTTCAGAAGCAGATCATTTTGGCGTGGAACCCGTTCTATTTCAAGTAAACTGTTTTCATAAGCATCATCCATTTCATTGAAAACACGTTTAACTTCATCTATTTCCAAACACAAATCTTGATCAAGATTACTAAAACAAGCTTTAACATTCTCTACAAACGGAACAATTTCGTTTTGGAACGCAGCTCTAGTGTGGTCAAAGTTCCATTCACCTTCCGTTATGCCCGTGGTCGTCGTACGTTCCAAAATGACCTTGTCAAAATCGGCTAAGTGTTGGTGTACCGCTTTTAGGTTAACAGACACCTTACTTACCGGTGGAATTAACTTCGTTAAATTCGTTTTGACAAGTGTAGGAGACGTATTGGGAGGGTGTTCATTTGAGAAACTTTGGGGCACAAGAACTGTCAATTCAGCTAATTCCTTTTGTAAGCGAATGCGGGTCTTTTTAGAAAGTTGATCTTTATTATACGTATCATAACCAGTTGTATGGAATTTTTAAATCATTTTAGAATGAGTTCCTTCCGCAAGTGACTGTGTCTCCTCAGTACTACGAACAAAAGGTGCTTCTTTCGATTTGCCAATTAGGGTCATATCATAAAGACACGGAATATATTCCTGATCTTGTTTTGCATAAACGGGATTAGGTGGTAAATCTTGAAGACGCTTAAGTTCGAGTTCTTTAAACTATTTAGTTAAAAGATGAACCTTTTCTATGGAAGCGTATTGTTTTAAAAGCTGTTGTTCTTTGAATTTAAGAAGTTTGGTAGCATTAATTTCAGATTCAAACTTTTTAGACTCGAGAGTTTCGAAATCCTTTTTAAGTTTCTGAAAATCATTGACAACCGACTCTTTTGCTTTTAATTCATTGGAAAGATTAGCTTTTAATGATTCTATTTCTTTCAAGCGTTCAATCTTTTCAAAACGAAATTGGTCAAATTCAGAATAAGTTATTTTTCTACTTGAGGGACCATTTCAAAAGTTTTGACCTTTTCTTTATGCAACGCAAGCTCAACAGTTAGGGTGGAATTCGTATCTACGGATTGTCTGAGAGCCATATGCATTTGATCAATGATATGTTTAGGCACCATGACCAAATCATGTTGAGCTTAAGATTCCATACCCGTCGTAGCATTTGGTTGAGGTTCACTTAAATATATAGGATTGGGTACCACATCATTTGAGTTACTAGTTCCCGAATGCTGTTCGAGGTTGTCATTTTCATGCCCAACTTGATGTGGGTTATCATCATTACCAAAATTGGTTGTGGTGGGTACCTCACTGATGACATCAGAACCGTAATGAGAGAGGTTAGCAACGAGAGCAGCTTGGGTAGAGTGAATGTCATCACAAACCGAATCATATGTGTCAAGATCATCTGCTTGATGCATTAGAAGTGGAAACGACTACAATGCCTTCAGTATCTGCTGCCCCTGGGTCTGCAAGAAATGCTAACTCCTCTGAATCCAAAATCTTTCCCTTAGACTGAGCATCAACCAAATACATTTTCTCACGAAACCATGCTTCATCCCTTCTCCTTTTTGGTTGAGTGCATTGCCTAGCCATATGACCCTGTCCTCGGCAATTGTAGCAAGTCACAACCTTTTGAGGACCAATAGGGCTTCCATTTCCATTAGCTTGAGAATTCATAACTTGTGCATTCACGGTCCTTGTAGGAGGTCCATATGAATTTTTCCTTCCCTGAATAGGTTGCACTGTGACTTGACCATCTTGAACAGTAGCTTGTTGTCGAGGATTTGAAGAGGTGCGGAGCTGATTGTTTGTTGGTGGAAATCCTCTAGTTGCAACAAGTTTTGACAAGTAGGCAGTGAGATGGTTTAGAACATCAGCTGGCGTATCATTTGGAGTAAAGACTGGTGTTTGGATTGGTGGAAGTTCATTAGAGTAGAAAGCTTGTGCTGGTTGTGATTCTATTGGAAAATATCCTTGCTGAGGAGTATAGCCCATTGGAGAAGTGTTGGCTTGTGATGGTGATGTCTGATATTGTGGTTGTTGTGGAAAAGATTGTTGATGAACACTTTGTTGAAATGCTTGTTGTGGCATCATTAGTGGTTGATAAGAAGGTTGTTGTGGTTGCTGATAGGTGTGTGGTGTTGGCTGCTGCAAGTATGATGGTTGTTGGTAAGTATAAGCCATGTTTTGTTGAGAAGCATACATGGCAAGTGGATCATGAAATTGAGGTGTAGACAACCGAGCCTCGATCACATGGCATTCGTGTTGTTGAAGAAAAGCTTGAAGTTGATCCACATTGGTGTTATGCAAGTCCTTAGCCAATTTAATATCCGTCACGTACTTTTTCCATTCTGAAGGAAGAGTGTTCAAATACCTGGTGTTCAATTGAAACGTAGGAATTTCCATGCCATAGATATTGAGATCATTCAACAATAGGGTAAATCTCAGATAGTAATCATTGAGAGTCTCCCCTGGCATATAGGCAAACTTATCAAAAGTATCATAAAGCTTACACTCTCGTTCTTGTTTAGTTAACGAAGTGCCTTGCATTAGAACACGAATTTTATCCCATAACTCTTTGGCAACTTTATGTTTGCTGACGAGTTTGTAGACATCTGGAGGAAGGGCTTGGAGAATGATATTTGTAGTTTGTTTATCACACTTGTCTTGTATCTTAGCATCTCTAGTTAGTTCACCCGTTGTGTGAGGACGAGTAACAGCACCTTCCGTCACAGTACCATATACCAATGGTCCATTGAGCACCGATGCCCAGATAAGATGTCCATTCTCCTTGTTCAACATATAAAGTTCCATGCGGGAAGCCCATTCTTCATACATAGTCTTCACCAACATTGGTGGATGATTATCCATACCCGAGAGGATGGACTTATCCGTAAGAGATGTGTACTCCATTTCAATAAGTTAAGATTTACAAAGTTGATCGATCAATGAGAGAAAGTAAATGTATTTGTTGTTGTGTGTTAAAGCCGAGAAATAATGTTGAAATCCCCTAAATTATGTTCTCGAGAAACCAAAAAATTCCAAGACAAAATTACACATGTAAACATTTTCAAAAACACGTTTTTGAAAAATGTTAGATCGCAACACTGGATCGTAGTGGAGATCGTAACCTTAGATCGCACTCGTGGATCGTACTCTATGATCGTATTCAGATCGCACTCCTTGATCGTACTCGGATCGTACTAGTGATCGTACCCAACGATCGTACTCAGATCGTACTTGTAATCGCACTCACTATGATCGCACTCAGATCGTACTAGTGATCGTACTCCTTGATCGTACCCAACGATCGTACCCTGATCGCACTCGTTTGATCGTACTCCCAGATCGTACTTCCTGATCACAGTGAGTGATCTTACTCGTGATCTCAACGAGTGATCGTACTCGTGATCGCAGCGAGTGATCGTACTCGTGATCGTAACTAGTGATCATGACTAGTGATCGTGACCTTAGATCGCAAGTAGAAACCCCCAGGGTTTATGCAATCACAACAATCAGATCGTACTATGGATACCAACTAACCACTTTTCTCGGACAGTATAATAACACAACCAATTCGAGATTCTAAGCCTAAAAATGAATCAAACACCCAAAAATTTTGTGTTTTTAACCCAAATAACAATACCAAATCACTATAACAAGTAACTAGATGAATTATATCAAGATTAACTCATAAAACACAAAAAAAAAATTGGTTCGTGTGATTTTGGATCAAAAAAGGCGAGAGAATCAAGAACACAAACACAATAACCAAACAATCATCCCATGGCTCTTGATACCATTTGTTGGATAGGTAAATCTTACTTATGTTTTAGAGAGATAAAGATAGATGATTTCACACTTCTAGAGAGAGAAAGTTTAAGAACTATGTGTAAAATAAAATGAAATCACCACCCTCTCCATCTAATGAGAGGGTTTATAAACCAAGCCCATAAGATGGGATTGGGCTTACATTTGGAACGTCCATACATAACATGGACTAGGCCTTTCCTAGTTTGTTACATTAAAAGATATCTAGACTACGAGCTACAACTTAATATATTGTCGGAGTGACCAAATCTTCCTAAATACGTAAAAACGTATTTCCAACAAACACCATCCATCTTGGTTTTTCTTTTCTTTGGCTCCTTTCATCTCTTTCTCTATATCATTGAGTCATCTTTTCGGTGTCGACATTCATAAGAATCCTTGGCTATAATGTATTATATCTATTATTTTTCTTAAGCCTCGATTTATCCTTGCTTTTGGTTTTTCTTTATTTTTGTACCTTGATTCCCGACTTAAAGCTTTTGGAGCTTTCTAAAGGAATTATTTTTAAGGTAAAAAATGTCTTTGGTTTGAGAATTTTTTTATTCTTTCTCGTTGTTAAGAGTTCATTGCGGTAAAAATTTACAATTGGATTGGGTGATTCCAACAATTCTAAGTTTTTAACCTTTTGAGAGGATTTTGGTTCAATCTTGAATTTTCTTGGGTGATTCCAAATTCTAAGCTTTTAACCCTTTGACATATTATCATTACAATTGGTATGTATGTTTCTTCTCTACCTCTATTCCAACAATTGTGAATTGATCTTGTCAAGATCCTCTCCTTCGACTTGTCTTTGGATTGATAGCATCGTGTGAACACTTCTTTCTCCAATGCTTGTCATTGTTTGTGCAAACGACTTGTTTATCGTCCTCGTTTTCGCGTTTTCTCATAGTCGTTCTACCTCTCTTTTTGACTATGCGAAATTGTTTTATTGTCATCGTCATACTCTCTTTAGTTTGGTATTCGTGCCAATATATTAAAGTGGAGTATGTTCTCTCGACAATATTTTTCTTATAAATTGGACATCTCTTTTCTATCTTAGTCCTCTTTATATATATTTTTGGTGTCACCAAAATAAGTTGGGTTCTATTTTCTATCTAATAGCCCTCTTATTTTTTTTAACTTGTCATATATTGGACACTTCTAAAAGTTAAGTTTGTTTTAGCCTTCTCTTGAGTCCCTCTCTTTGTACTCAAGATGTTTAAAGCTAATTCCGCTTGGGTGACATTGCTATACATATATGCTCTTGTCCACTAACTTTGTTTTGTAGGACTTTTCTAACCCTTCTTTGTAGCTTGTCACTATCCTTGCTTCATTGGTGCCTCAAGCAAGGGGGAGCTCATATCAAGGGGAGCATTTTCAAGACTTCTAGTCATTACATTTGCGATTGTTGACTCACTTAAATTGAATTAATCGGACTTCTTGCAAGTAATGAATTTTGGAATCTCGAAGATAAGCATTTTATTATGCATGGAGTTGGTTAACCTATGTTGATTGAATACTTCACTAGGATGACGCAAGCTCAATATCTTTAGATGATGGGTCTACGGTTTGAATTCTCGCTTCTCAACCGACAACCAAAATGAATGATTAGATTTTTGGATGCATGTTCTCTCGAAGTCGATCCTCCTCTTTTACAAATAAAGACTACCTTTCGTATGCAAGGTCTCGTGACGTCAATTCTTCTCTTCTTCAAATGACGTGTTATCAATGATTACCACTTTGGATGTGTGCTCTCTCGACGTTGATTCTTCTATTCTTCAAATATGTTGACTACCTTTTTGATTCGACAAAAGGGGGAGAAGTAAGTGTAAACGAGTAACTTATACATTTTAATATGCGTTCCGGTTTACTTGTTTGTCATCATTAAAAAGAGGAAGATTGTTAGTGCAAACATTACGATATTTTGTCGATATAATCTTTTGTGTTTTGTTGATGACAAACGTATAATTCGCAATACATTATATAAAATGTTAAGGTACTCGTATAACTCAAGAATACATTTGTATACTTCTCTCGACATCTCCAAGATCGCATTTGGCATGAATCACTCAAGGTATGAATAAACATGTCATTAACCTAACTAAGTGATCAAGGATTAATATTTTCTTAAAACTCACATTTAATCAAATGTGACAAAAGATTTTAATAAACTTTATTTTTAAGAAAATGTTTTTATTAAAAAGAAAGTGGAAATTTGAATTTGGAATATTCCAAAGAATATTCTCTAAGGTATATTCTAAAGAATATTCTTTAATTTGAATTTGGCATATTCTAAATGCCAAAGGAATATCCATTGAGGGTATAAATGGTATTTCCCCACTAAAGGACAAAAATGCACGGTCTCCAAGCTGGAGGTTCCTTAAAGGAACCCGTGGTTCCTTATTGATAAGGAATTGCGGGTCTTTATGGCCATTGCATTGTTGCCCTATAAATAGTAGATCATTTCCAGCTTTTCTTTCAACCCTTTTTGCACAGTTTCTTCAGAAACATCTTTAAACTCCTTGATTAATTAGTTCTGATTAATCTTCTTTAAGATGTGATTCTATCCTCAATCTCCTCATCCTCTCAAGTGCAAAGAGAAGAACACTTTCATTACCATGAAGTGTTGGGTTCATAACATGATGAAGATCTCTCCTTCTAGATTAATTTATTGTTTTTCTACTATGTATATGTAGAAGATCCAAGTGTTGGGTTCACTTGGATGTGTTTGTAAGGGTAGAAGATCCAAGTGATGGGTATCCTTAGATTAGGTGTTAATTGTGTAGATCCAAGTTTGTTAATACTTGGATATAGTGTTAGAGTCATAGATCTAAGTTTTGTGTGCTTAGATCTATATGGTTTATGTGTTTAGGCCACAAAACACAAGGTTTGTTATGTTGGGCCATAAAACATAACTAGTGTGAAGATCGCTGTAGATGGGTTTAGATTGGTTCTACCTAAGATTAGGACTCGACATATAGCCTTGTGTCGGAAAATGGTGAAGTAGGCGAAGTTGTGTAGATTTGTCCTACCCGATTAGGACTCGACTTTTAGCTTAGAGTCGGAAATCGGATAAGCGACGTTGTGTATGGTTTCTCCACCTTAAGGAGTTTGTTGACTAGTGAAGTAACTCTCGAGTAAGGTGTACTCGAGGAGTGGAGTAGGGCGAAGAGGAGCTTCGTGACCGAACCAATATAAATCATTGTGTCGGTACTTTCTTTACATTAATGTCTTTACTCTTATTGATGCATTTATATGTTGTTGCGTGTTGTGTGCATATCATAATCTAAACATCTAAGTTGCGGAAAAGCTATGGCTTAGTACGTGTGTTCTTCATGTTTAGTTTATGGTCAAGTGTACATCACTTAGTCTAAACATCCTAGTTGCGGAAAATCTTATGCTTAATACGTGTGTGCTTATTGTTTAGACTATTGCTTGATGTACTCTTGATTTGATGTGCTCGTGTGTTTTCTTACTTATAGTATTTATCTTTCAATCAAACACATCTCATATCTAGTTAAGCTTGATCGAGAATTTGATACCATGGATTGTTTAAGATCAACATGTAATAAATAGCCTAGTTCACTGTCGACGATTCCTTAAAGGGAAACACGGTTCTTTAGTGATAACGAACCGCGGACATGTTTAAAGAACCGCGCACAGTGAGTTATGTGAATTGTTTTTAAAAAGTAACTAGAAACTATTCAATCCCCCCCACCCCTTCTAGTTTCTACAATCTGTTTGGGTTGATTGGAGTGTGACGTAGAAGGGCTTGATGAGGTGTAGGATTATGAGTGGATGGTGGGGGTGATGTGGAGTGGTGATTAGTGGAGGATAGTTTAGTTGTCTGCCAAGTTTAACCCCTAGGTTTCAAAAACTCTCCATAATAAGTATCACAGCCAAAAACTCAGTTTCCCTTTATATTATCTTTAACCAACTTGTCAAATTTGGAACAAGTGGTTATACAAACTTTTTCCAAGGATCATTCTTGTCATTTTTGTATTTTACAAGGACCAATATTGTAGTTTTTTGTCATTTAAGGGACCCAATTGTAATTTTGAGGTTTCACAAGGGTATAAAATAACAAGTCTTCAAAAGTTGAGGGACGATTCTTGACTATCTTCAAAACTTCAAGAATTCTTTGGAAATTCATCGTTCGAGCCCGGTTCTTTGTGCGGCTTCGTATCTCGTGTTCGGTTTTGCTTGATTCTTGTAATCTTTTGGTGAATTCACGATATCCGTACCTAAAATACACAATGAACAAACACAAGCATAATTTTGGGTATTTTATGACATTTTAAGCGTTTTAAGCTCGATTTAGACGATGAGACTATGTATAAATTCAGTCTCATCAACGCTCATGGGTCGGGCTAATATAAAATGTAACTAAACTATATTACGAGCCCTCAACTATATTGTTGAAGTGACTGAGACTTTCTAAATACGAAAAACGTATTTCCAACAATTTTCTTTAAATTCTTCTCTTTTGGGAGTTCTCTTCTTCATCCCTCACAATGTCTAACTCTTCTTTTCCTAACCTTGACATACCTTTGTCACAATCTTCTCAACCTAAAGCTTCTTCTTCTAAGTTTTCAAAGGAACCGAAAATCTCGGTTCGACCCGTATGGATCAAGAAGAACAAGAATCCTCATGATTCCTCTTCTCCAAAAACCTCTAAGAATTCTTCTTTCTCTCCGATCAAATATTAGAATGAGACTTACTCTATAAATCCAATTATCGGAGAAAAGGAAATTCTTCCGCCACCACCAAAACCTTTCAACAATCCACAACTAAATGACCTAGCTTCTTTCCCAAACCTCACTAGGCATTGTGAAAACATTTCTTATCCATTATCTCCCTCTCCACCAAACTCTCATCTTGATGGTTCTCCCCCATCTAACGACTTTGTTTTGCATCATGGATCCTCGTGTGCTTGTTGTCGATTTCAACAAATTGAACTTGCTAATGTGTATGACAAGTTAAATTTCCTTGAATTCCTCCTCACTCGTCCTCCTCTCAAAGTTTTCTTTCCCGTGAACAAAACTTCAAATGATGCCTCATCGTCTTTCTTTTCCAACTAAGGCATATTTTGTACTTTAGTTGTTTGAGTCAATAAAACTTAAGCAATCTTGGAAGATTATCACTACTAGAGTAGTTTATGCTTTGTGGTTTATTTTTCATATTTTTTTGCTTTAAATATTCATATTGTGTGTATGAATATTTCTCTTGTATGTTCTTTCATATTTGTGTAATATGAATGTTATGTGCGTTATCCCTTTCCCGCTAATTCTTTTTCACACATTTGTTAAAGAGTTGATCATGGTTAAAATTTATAATTGCTTATGGGTGATTCCATAATTTCTAAATTTTTAACCCCTTGACATTTTAATCATTTCAATTGGTTTGGATGTTTCTTTTCTTCCTCTATTCCACCAATTCAACTTTGATGTTGTCAACATACACTCTTTGGACATACTTAGCAAATACTTACTTCTAATTTGAGATTTCTTTTCTTCCTCCCTCTCAAGTTATTTAGTAGGTAGTGCACATATATACATTCGTGTTTCTTTTCTTTCTTCTAACCTTTGTTTACCATGTCACCTTAGCTCTTTTACTTGGTGCCCCAAGTAAGGGGGAGTAAGCACCAAGAGGGAGCTACTAGCAAAGTAGATTCTTCTCTTCTCCAAAGACTTGTGCTAACCTTTTTTCTTCGACAAAGTGGGAGAAATGATAGTGAATAAACTCGTTAATAATTCGAATAATTTTGTATTTTACGTAAATGAGTTTATAGTATGTCGTAATAAAAAATGGGGTGATTGTTAATGCAAGTAATGCCTAAAAACATTATTGGTGCTAACTAATCTTTCTTAGTTTTGATCAAAACAAACTATACAAGACATTTATTGTCAAACACAATCGTAAAACGAATTATCTAACAAACACTATCATCAAGGTAATAATCATTACACTAACATATCTTAATCATGTTTAGTGATCATAAAAGTGATTAGCCTTAAAACTCACTTTTGTCAAATGTGAAAAAAGATTTTTAATAAACATTCTTTTTAAGAAAATGTTCTATTAAAATGGAAAATGAAAATTTGAATATGGCATATTCCAAATGCCATAAGAATATCCTTTGAAGTTTTCAAACTGCCTCAGATATTTCAAAATCCACTAAAAGACAAAAATGAGCGAAGTCTACCTCCTATGTTCCTTAAGTGCCTATGTGGTTCTTTATTGATAAGGAACTGCCTAGGGCAATAATGAACCACGTACAGATAGCCGTTGGTTTTTGTCTTCTATAAATAGTGGATCAAATCTACATTTTCCACAACCCTTTTTGGACATTTCTTTCAGTCTTCTTTCTCCTTTCTAATCCTAATCATTTGTAAATGATCGCTTAATATATTAAGTATGTTTACTTATGATTATCCTCTTGATCTCCTTCTTTACCTTGTCCAAAGAAGATCACTCACACACTTGTGATGTGATTAAAGATGAAGCCTTGATGAAGATCATCCTCTCCTAAAGATCTAGTCATGTTCATCATTTGTTTATTTATGTCTTGTGTAGATCCAATGTATTTGTGAATACTTGGACTAGTTGTGTTCATCCAAGCTATTTGTGAATACTTGGATTAGAGTTGTGTAAGTCCATTGCATTTGTGTGTGCTTGGATTTGTCTTGTGTAAATCCAAGCTACATGTGTGTACTTGGATATGTTTAGTTGAGTTGTAATGAGTTGTGTAAGTTCTCACTAAACTATAAAGTGATGTATTTGTGTCTTGTGACTTCTCACTAAACTATAAAGTGATGCATAGTTGTGTCGTGTGAATTTCTCACTTAGCTTCAAAGTGAAGAGTCGTGAAGATTGGTTCTAGCTTTGGATTAGAACTCGAAATCTAGCCTTGTGTCGGAAAATGGTGAAGTAGGCAACGTTGTGAAGATTTTGATTAGAACTCGACATTTAGCGTGTCGTAAAATGGTGAATTTGGCGACGTTGTGTAAATTGGTCCTATGTAAGATTAGGTCTCGACATTTAACTTAGTGTCGGAAAATATTGTAAGCGACGTTGTAAGGTTTTCTCCACCAAGAAGGGAGCTTGTGGATATAGTGGAAATCTCGGGTAGGTGTACTCGAGGAGTGGAGTAGGAACGAGGATAGAGCTTCGTTGTCGAACCACTATAAATCTTGGTGTCTTCCTGTTAGGTTGTTTCCTTCCTTACTCTTTACTTACTTCCATTATTATTACACTTACTACTTGTCATTGTTAATGCATTAGAATTGAACCTAATCATTATCCAACTAGCTTTCAAGTAAAAGATAGTTTTGGCATTCACCTAATTGAAAGGAATTTTAATTAGGAGACAAAACGAAGAGAAACTATTTAACTCCCCTTCTAGTTTCTACACTAATCTTCTTCGCTTTGATTCTTCTTTTGAAACGAATAAAGTGATAACGAACATCAATGTGTTTAGTCCGGTCATGGTTTACTTGGTCTTTAGCCAAACAAATAGCACTCATGCTATCACAAAACACTGTCGCTTGATCTTGCGGGAAACCAAGATCTTCAATCAAACCTTTCAACCAAATTCCTTCCTTCGCTGCTTCTTTTAATGCCATGTACTCTGCTTCGGTAGTAGATAAAGCAACCGATGGTTGTAGTGTAGCTTTCCAACTTACAACCGAATTGCCGATAGTGAAAACATAACCAGTTAAGGATCTTCTAGCATCAAGATCCGCAACAAAAATCCGAATCTGAGTATCCGGAAACCAAACATTCACTTTCACCATCGTAAATAAGGCCTACATCAGATGTCCCTTTCAATTACCGAAAAAGCGTTTCACCGCATTCCAATGCTCTTTACCAGGATGAGCCACATACCGTGACACAACACTCATCACGTGAGCTATATCCGGCCTAGTGCAATGCATATCATACATCAAACTCCCAACAGCACTAGCATAGGGTATTCGGGACATATATTCCATCTTTGCTTCACTTTGAGGTACACAAGCAGTAGATAAATGAAAATTGACCGAGGAAGGAGTATTTACTAATTTTGCCGAACTCATACCAAAACGAGAAATAATATTCTCTATGTAACTTTTCTGTGATAAAAAAAGCTTACAATGTTTTCGGTCTATAATTATTTCCATGCCTAAAATCTTTCGAGTTGCTCCCAAATCTTTCATATCAAATTCTGTGTTGAGAAGGGTTTTCAATTTCTTAACCTCCTCCATATCTTCAGCTGTAATAAGTGTCAAAACACTTATCCTTTCACCACTTAAAACAAGTAAAAACGAGACCAAAACGTGTATTTAATGTCGTAAAAGTCGGAATTATGCGTGGTTTGTGTTTTTATTGTGTTTTAGGACAAAAATATGAAAAAGGAAGAAAACACGGGCTTTCAGGGGTTTTATCGAAGAAAAAGACAAATGACGAAGTCAAAAGATCAAAAGTGCAAGAAGAACGGAAGTCAAAGGCCTATTCTGAAGATTTATCGAAGAAAAAGACTAAAGAAAGAAGTTTAACGAAGTCGAAGAACCAAGTCTAATTAAAGAAAAAAATTAGAAGACGAAGTTCATTTTATCATTCCACAAATCCCGAGACAAAGTCGAGAAAGACGAGTGTTGTCCCATATATTTGTGATGATTAAGCAATGAAGAAAGAAAGAAAATAGATGAAGAAGAGATGAGTTCATAGAGAGAGAAAGTAGTGAAAGAATGTAGAGGGAGAGATGATTAACTTGGTGAATATTAGATTAGAGAAAAGAATTTGTTACAAATGACCATGCACCCTCCTAACATGCTAGGAGGGTAGTATATATAGTCCACCCACATGCGGGCTTTAATGGACTATATATTGGGCCGGGCTTGTCTCTTGGACTTTAATTAGTTTAAATCCAAGCCCGTAAAACACGACTAATTAACTATCTATTACAACGTTCTAACTAATGTTACAATAATAACCTATGACCGAGCATTCTTGTTTGACTCAATTTTTTTTTGAGGCTAACAATCTCCCCCAATGTGAGGTCATACCCTTTTGATATTTGAAGATCAAAGGAGATTACGAATCTCGTCATAAATGAGCCTTGAACGTGTAACAGTAGTTTTGTTCCTTCATGCTGTGATCTTTGAGCCTTTATTGTTGTCTTTCGACTTTGTCTTTTTAGTCTTGAGATCTTCAAATCATCCTTGACTTGTCATTGCCATCTTGAGATCTTGTGTCTATATCCACATGCTCACACTATCAATTGTTGGATAAGTCTTTGGGCATGAATATGTGGTTGTGAATCTTTGACTTTGCTGAGTACACCGTGACGCCACCTTCTCGAGACAAAACATAGACACGGACTGAATGGCTTTGACATTCGTCCTAAATCGGTAGCGTTTTATCTCCGGTCGGTGAAGACCGTTATACGATATTAAATATCGTACCTGTGATTAGGTAGATTCAATTAAGAATCTCCTTGACAGGGTTTCGCGGCTGTACTAGCCGTTCTCTTTACTCGACCGTCTCAAATCAACACTGCGAACATAAAGAGTGAATCAATTGGATAAATATCCGCTTGATTAAAGTCGTCAATTCAAATTCCTGGAACAAGTTTGATTCATTAACAATATTACCATTGTTGCTTTCCAGTTGACACAAGTTTGATTCATAAGAATCTCACAAGTCACCTACCGTAGCGCTGTTTGATGTTGACGCTAGAAGGATTTCCATTCGTCACTGTGAGTATTAATGAATATCACTCTGAATGTTCTGGCAAGACCATAAAGATATTGCGTAGAAACCTGAAACGAGTTTGAATCAATTCAGAATCAAACCACTGTTGCTTTTCAGTTTTACATATGTTCAATTCATAAAGAATCTTGCATATGACCTACCGCAGTGCTGTTTGATGTTAACACTGGAAGGATTTCCAACACATCATCGGAATCACTTATCGGAATCACTGATCGGAATGTCAAATCGGAATCACTTATCGGAATGTCCCCTAATCGGAATACAATCGGAATGATGTCATCGGAATAAGCTTATCGGAATAACCTAATCGGAATAACCTTGTCGGAAGACCCAAATCGGAATGCAAATCGGAATATTTTTGTCCAGTCGAAATGAGATCGGAAAGCTGGTCGGAATGTTGAAACCCTTTTCCGATGCTACTGATCGGAATCACAATCGGAATCTATAATCCCTTTTC
This sequence comes from Glebionis coronaria, assembly GCA_025667525.1. NCBI lineage: Eukaryota > Viridiplantae > Streptophyta > Magnoliopsida > Asterales > Asteraceae > Glebionis > Glebionis coronaria. The sequence goes on from CM046880.1 coordinate 52,099,017, forward strand.
TGATTACACCAATCGGAATAATAGTGCTGTTACGAGATTTTGAGGTAAAAAGATGAACTTTTCGACAAGAAATCCGCAATTTTAACCAACCAAATGCGACCAAATCCCTACCACAGCTATGTAGAAGATTTATAGCATAGAAAACACAAAAAGAGTCTTGAATTCTAGATGATTATAAGAGAAAATCACACAAACCAAGTAAAATGAACAACGAATCACAAAACTCCCCTATGGAGATTGATACCAAATGTTGTCCCATATATTTGTGGGATGATTAAGCAATGAAGAAAGAAAGAAAATAGATGAAGAAGAGATGATTTCCTAGAGAGAGAAAGTAGTGAGAGATAGTAGAGGGAGAGATGATTAACTTGGTGAATATTAGATTAGAGAAAAGAATTTGTTACAAATGACCATGCACCCTCCTAACATGCTAGGAGGGTAGTATATATAGTCCACCCACATGCGGGCTTTAATGGACTATATATTGTGTCGGGCTTGTCTCTTGGACTTTAATTAGTTTAAATCCAAGCCCGTAAAACACGACTAATTAACTATCTATTACAACGTTCTAACTAATGTTACAATAATAACCTATGACCGAGCATTCTTGTTTGACTCAATTTTTTTGAGGCTAACAACGAGTTATTTAAAAAGACGAGAAGAAAATAAGAAAGAGAGAAGCAACATCACCACCTCCCCTCCTCCAATAAATATCCTCCTAATCCTTCATTAGGAGGAGTTAGTTCATTTTAATTTTAATAGGTAATTAGGAGTAGGTGTTACTTTCTCTCTCTAGAATTTCTCTTTCAAGTTTGTTTAATCTTTCATCTTTTAATCTTGTATTTGAATCTTAATCTTCATTATTAATTCAAAGCTTTTTAAAAATTATCATTCTTCCTTTCTTAATCATAATCTATTGTTTTGTTTCATTAATCATGTAGTTTGTTTAATCATGTTAATTGTTTAATTGATTTGCTTATTAGATTGTGCTTATTGATTTAGTGTGTTTAATGTTTTAGCTTATTGTGCTTATTTCTTATAAGTGTTTAGCTTATTTTTAAATAAGTGGTTTTATTAGTTTAAATCTTTTAAAAGTTGATTTTTAATATTTTGTTTATTCGGTGTTTTCGTAGTTTTTAAATTTTGGCTTATTAGTTTTTTCTTAAAATCGTTTAGGTCAAAGTTTTGGTAAGTTCTTATTTAGATTTTAGCTTATTTTATGTTATCCGGGTTCTTAATACCCTAGTATTCCGAATAGCATCTTCCAAACTTTTTCCCGAATTACTTGCATTTCTCTTATTCCGGATTACCTCAAATTTTGGTATTCCGGATTATATGTATTTGTGTTATTCCGGATAGTGTATGGAATCATTATTCCGCATAACATAGAACTTATTTATTCCGAATTAGCTGAGAATAGATTTATTCAGGATTAGCACTAAAGCTATTCCGGATTAGCTTCATCAGTATTCTGGATAAGGCTTTAACTTATCCCGGATTAGACAAACTATTTACATTCCGGATTGGACCTAGAAGATGGATTCCGGATTGCATTTCATTTCTTGATTCCGGATTGTTGCAGAAAGTTAAATTCCAGATAAGGGCAATTAGACATTCCAGATTACTTGTGCTTGTGGATTCCGGATTGTTGGAAATACGTTTTACGTATAAAGAAAGTCTCGGTCAATCCAACAATATAGTTATAGGCTCGTAGTATTGTTTAAGTAATGTTTATGAATAGCCCGACCCATGAGCATGTTCATGGGCCGGAGGCCCAAGTCCATTTAAGGACTTGGATATATAAATCCCTTTCCACCATGGAAAGGGGTGTTGGTTGTTTCATTTGATTAATATCACTTTTACATTTTTCTCTCATCTCTCTCTCTACTTTCTCTCACTAGAAACATCAACCTTCTTGATAAATCAAAGATTATCATACTTCTACAATTGGTATCAAGAGCTATGGGATGAAATAGAGGTTGGTTTTGTGTTGTTCATACTTATTTTAGTGTGTTCTTGCGTTTTTGATTGATCTTTACCCAAGATTCAAATTTTTTTTGTGTTTTTTGTGAGTCCAAGTGTTCCATATATCTTCTACATAGTTGTGGTAGAGATTTGGGTACTTTGGATTTGTTAAAATCATGGATTTCTTGTCAAAAATCTCATTTTTTATTGCGATTGGAACCCATCGCAAAGGAAAAGGGTTTCTCTTTCGATCAGTATTCCGATTGAGATTGTGATTGGGCGTTATTGCGATTGAAGATTGCAATTGGATATTACGATAGAGATTGCGATTGGATATTACGATTGTGATTGCGATTGGGCTATTGCGATAGATATTGCGATTGGATATTACGACTGAGATTGCGATTGAGATTGCGATTGGATATTACGACTGAGATTGCGATTGGATATTACGATTGAGATTTCGATTCATTATTGCGATTGAGATAGATTGCGATTGGATATTGCGATTGGATATTGCGATTGGAGTCATTTAGAGGATTTTTCAATTTTATAATTTTCACAAAAACACACAACATCAAGATAACACCATCTTTGTTTCAACAACATTAAAAAACTTAACCTTATTTCATCGCTCGATCATTGTTTGATAATCTTTATTCGAGGGATCATAAAATGAATTCAAATTCATATATGCCAACAATGACATCGCTTACCGACATTTCGATCATCTCGGGTACCGATACTCGCCGACCTTTGCTCATCAAAGATTTATTTGAAGCATGGCAAGGTCGCATGAAAACCTACATCATGGGTAAACCCAATGGTAGACTTATGCTTCAATCCATTGAAAAAGGTCAACTAGATTGGGGAGAAGTTACTGTCAACAATGTGACGCGGACAAGGTTGTATCATGAGTTACCAGATGCTAACAAAATCATTGCCGATGTTGATGAAAGGGCCGTTCAGACAATACTTCAAGCCCTTCCACTCGATGTCTATAGAATGGTAAGTGAACACACAGTGGCAAAGGATCTTTGGGATCGATTAGTTGTTTTCTTACAAGGGATCTCTCTAACTAAGGAAGAACGAGAGTGCCAATTGTATGACTTGTTTGATAGGTTTACATACATTCCAGGGGAAACTCTTCACGATTACTACTGGCGTTTCACTACTTTGATGAATGATATGAACGTGTATAATCTAAGGATTGCTCAGTTTCAACTAAACACAAAGTTCTTGAACACGTTACCCCAAGAATGGAGTCAATATGTCACCGATGTTAAGATGATTCGAGATTTACACAAGTCAAATTTAGATCAACTATATGCTTTCTTGCAACAACACGAGAAGCACGTGATCCAAAAACGCATATCTCAGGGATCCTATCAAGAACCATTGGCATTAATGGCAAACCATCCAACATTGTCATATCACAACTCTCCGTTTGCTTTGGGACACCAATCTTCCTATCAACCATTGTATCAAACACCAAGTTTCCCACAGTATTCGATCTTGCCATAACCGCCTACATCTTATCACCAACAATACAAGCAACCAACAACATCATCACAAGGAGACTCACATCAGTTACCTTGTGCTTCACAACAGTATTCACCTTATCAATCTCCATCAAACCCTGCTATTACCTATCAACAACTTGAGGCTCCTCAACCCCATTACTCACAACATGGTAGTGTTCCCTCAAATCAGCTTGTATCTCAATCAACACCAGCATTCTATTATGATGATGAGATTCTTGTCCCTGAGTTTAGACAAGAGGATAGTCCTACTGATATACTTGCTCAAATGTCTGCTTATGTCACTCAAACACTAAACAAACAAGGTTACAGAGGACCAGCTCCAACAAACAATCAGTTAAGGAACTCTTCTAACTCTCGACAACAAGCTACTTCAAGATGGGAGAGTAATGGTGCAACCACTTCAGGGGAGACCCAGTTCATCTACTGATGGTGCACGATCATCTAACACTGCTGCTACAAGGGGTAATAACACTAGCAAAATGAAGATGATTATATGTTATAACTGTAAAGGGGAAGGGCACATGGCTCGAGAGTGTAAGCAGCCCAAGAGGAAAAGGGATAGCACATGGTTTCAAGAGAAGATCTACTTGGTGAATGCTCAAGCCCAAGGACGTGAGCTCGATGAAGAAGAGTTAGCATTTCTCACATATACGGTAGTCGCGGACACTGACGGTCTCACAGCAGCCATCACAAACAATGTCGCATATCAATGTGATGATCTGGATGCATACGACTCTGACTGTGACGATTTCAATACCGCCAAGGTAGCTCTCGTGTCAAATCTTTCACTTTATGGAGCTGATACAATTTGTGAGGTACCACATATTGCTACGGATACTAGTATTGTACCTAATCAAGTTGAGCAAGTGTCTGAGTATCCGGAACAGCCTCCGATGGTTAGTAACTCAAACGACGAGACAACCAATGATAGCAATATCAATGCAAGTCCCCAGACTTTGAGTGAACCACAACCGGGAGCTATTACGACTACAAATTCATTTGCTCAACCCGATTTGGTTATGGTGTCGGCATCTATGCTTAGCCAAATGAATAATGCGGTCCTTGAAACCCTCAGTGTTAATCAGACTTTATCTGCCGAGCTTGCTTTGCATAAGGAAAAGGTTCAAAACCTTGGAATTAACTCCAGTGACCACTACCTTAACCAATCCTGAATTTGATAGGTTTAGGAAAGTCCAAATGGATAATTTGCTAGAAATTAAGAGTTTAAGAGCAAATCTTTCGAAAAAACTTAAAGAAAAAGAGTCAGTCCTTAATAATTTTCAAAAACTACAAACGGATTTCGAAATTCTCGAGTCTAAAAGGGTTGAAACGGAAATTAAGGCGTCTGAGAAAGTTAAAAAGACTGAAATTTTTCTTTTAAAACAATACTCTGCTTGACATTTAGTACACTTGTTTCATTCTTCTTTTCAAGAGTTCAATCTATCGCGTCTAATAGACCTACCACCTAACCCGGGGTATACAAAGCAAGCATTTAACCACAACCCACGACTTTATGATGCAACCAAGTTAGGATTGGTCTTAGATCCGATTGTGTTTTTAAATGAATCTAAGAGCATGTCACTACATGAAGAGAATCGGTCAAAAGTAATTTTTACATATCTTGAGAATGATTATGCACAAATGAATGCAACATATGAAAAAATAGATCTTAGAACTCGCTTTAATATGCAAAAGGAATTTATCCATACACCAGCTTACATGCCTACTAGAGAAAGCCTTAGTATACTTCCTACACTTGTTAATTCGGACGAACCTAAGGAAATTCCTAATAATCTTCCATCGGTAAGTACGGTATTGCTAAGCTTGGAAGAGATTCAGCGATACCTAACCGAGTTTGACAAGGTCATCCTGGAATGTACGACTTCAACGGCTCAAACCGCTGGAGAATGGGCTTTTGAACACATGAAAACGGTGTTTGAGAAAGAGATCGTTCCGTTTGTAGATAATATTAAAGAGGGATTTTACGATCTTGCGGAAAATCTTAGTTTCGAAATGGGTGAAGTTCGCAAATGGATGATGTTTATGAACAACATTTAATTGAGAAAGAAAAGATTTTGTCCGCATATGACCAATTCTTAGAACATATAGTGTAACACCCCCAAATTTATACAATTCAATACAGCGGAAGACTCGTTGGTGTTACGGGATAGCACATTACTCACATCATAGACAACGCTTAAAAATCGTGTCGTTTAATAATAAAGCATTTCTATTCATAAATATCAAATTTACATAGGTCCCAAGTCATGGTCATTTCATACAATTTTACAAAAGATTTGAATGGAAATTTTTATTTAAGTGCGGGCCATGAATTCTTGTTGTCTTCCCGAGAATTACCTTCAAGTACCTGAGATAAAACATGTTAAAAGAAAAGGTCAGCGATAACGCCGAGTGAATTCATAGAGTTTGATAAAATCTATCAATATAATATCGGTATAAAATTATTACCGAAAATCATTTTGTACAAATCATTGTAATAGGCCATAAAATAGCCAAAGTCATTTTATACAAATCCTTATCAAAAATCATAATATAGGCTTTCGCCTTCAAAATCATTATACGAACCAATGTCATAAAAATATCATACAATACGTTTTTATAACATCGTGTAGAGTTAAATAAAAACCGTTATATGAATATGGTTATGTAAAACCAAAACACAAACATAATATCAATAATATGACCCCGTATTTCTAGTCAGGCAATATATTGTAATTCGGTGCGTATAGCAGTATTTCGTTAATTGGATTATTATAAGCCGCATGACATTGTTACCTTACTACAACAAATAACGGGTAGCTAGCCCGAAACTCATTTGCCCATCTAAATTAGCGTGTCATCATAATAATCACGCTTGTGTAAATCTTCTCATACATAAATTCGCTTACCAATCAATGTGGCACGACGGGGATCAACCGTCAAGGCGCGAACTAGGGTGATCGTCCCCAAATAGTACTATTATATGCATAAGCGTCTACCAAATCCCGGTAGTTCAAAATTCATGCTAATGGGACTTTTAGTGACATAACCTAACTTTAATAATCATTTCATTTCATCTATCGGGTCATTTAATCATTCATCGGGTCATACAATCATTCGGGTCCAAATCAATAAACAGACATTCGGGACAACTAGTGTCATATTTTATAAAAACTAACATGTTATCTCCCTCGCGGGTTTATAAAACATTTTATAAAAACATTTAAAAGAGTGCGAGGCTATGAACTCACGTTGATGTGGGAAAGCGGGTTATCGGCAATTCGGATGTACTACGTGCTTCAATCACGGAAACCTAGACAAATAATACTCGTCTTAGACTTTTGTCCAATGACTTTATCAAAATAAGAATTATGTATTCATATGATGATTATATATATATATATATATATATATATATATATATATATATATATATATATATATATATATATATATATATATATATATATATATATATATATATATATATATATATATATATATATGATGATTAAGTGGGTTTATACATTCTCATTCATTATAGTGTTTATGTGTTGGTAACATTTTTATACTAGTTTTACTAGTTTCACTTATTTACATGTTTTAGGCCCAATAAGCCTATTACAAGCCCAATACTTTATATTAGTCCATTTTACACTTTTATTATCAGTATAACACTTTTCATGTTGGGCCCAAGTGGGTTAAGCCCAATAAGTAAATTTATAAGTGTTTTACTAACTAGTCGGGTTTATAGTCCAATAAGGCTACTTTGGCCCGTTAATGTCTATATGTTGTAAAGCTAGGGTTTTATCGGTTTTTACTTGTTATATAAGTTCATATATCAGTATGTGAGTTTATAAAAGTTTATATTAGACGGGTCCGACCGTCTAAGTTTTATTTGACAAAAACGTTAATCTATCGGTTTTAGCCGAAAAGACGTAAAACTTAGTATATAGTTTTTATAACTTATAAAACTTACCAAACTACCATTTTTATATAATTTCCATTTATTTATCCTTATACATATTTATATAAATGAAATATATAAGTTAGTGGGTTTTAATTTCACATTTTATACTATATTATTTGAGTGCTTATATAATAGTATTAAACTTTAATTTCACAAAATCTGATTTTTAGTTTCACTTGCACCATTTTTATCATATCATGAGTTATATAAGGAGATATATGCTCATTTTTGGATGACATAAACTTCATATTATGTGCTACAAATAAGTTAGTTATAGCTACTGTTCAATCTAATTCTAAGTATCCTTAACAGTCCCCACAAAACAAACTATTCAGATTGATACACTAATTTTGTTTTGATCATATCTCACTCATTTTGATGATTCCATTGCATGGCCAACTCTCACATGTGTATAACACCTAATACTTACTGTATATTGATTCCACTCTACCATTTTATCAGTTTAACATTTGGTTACTTACTGTTTTTATACAGCCATCATTTTAAGCATGATCTAACCATTTTTACATGTGGGTTTTCCATCTTTTTATCCATGTTTATCAAATCAATCAACACCAAATCCCCACATAATATTTTTTATCATCATTCATCATCATATACATATACATAAGTAAAATAAAAAACAAGATTACATAATCAAAATAACAAGAAGGATATGAAAAATGATCCTTATACCACCATAGTGATGAAAAGATGAGGTTGATGAACAAGGCTTGGATTTTGATGGCAAAACTTGTGATATACCAATATCAACTTCAAGATCACCTATCTTCATGAACATCTTGTGGAAAATCAGCCCCAAGACACCAACAAAACTTCTCCTTAGATGTTAAAATGACCACCAATCAATAGAGCTTCAAGAGTCCTTCATCATGTGTATGAATAACACATGAGTTCATGGTTAAAATTGATCAAATGAGGGTGTTTTGTGTGAGAGTGGGACGAATTTAGAGTGAGTAAGAGAGAGTTTTAGGGTGGTTTGCATGTAAGGATTGTGGGAAATGGTTTAGATGAGTGTGGTTTGTGGTTTTGTAGCTTGTTTAGCTAAGTAAAGTTAACAAGTGTAACTTGTTAGCTTACAAGTTTGAAACCTCAAAGGTGTGTTTAATAAGCTTGTTGTCCCATGTAGTGGGGGTGGGGCAATTTTATCTTGTCTCATCCCCATTTAGTTACGGGTACTCCTCGATTCTAGTTTCCTCGATTTGCGTGCCCTCGGGTCGTTTTATGAAAGACGTTTTTATAATTTATGAATCAACGGCACAAAAAGAATCTAATAAAAATTGTCTCATAAAAAACGGAGTTCAAAAACGTAAATACGTAATCCTAAGGTTTCCGGTTTAGTCGTAAAAGACGTTAAATTATAATCGTAAGTCCTAATCTCTTCTCGTAAATTTGTGAGTTTATGAACCAACACAAATTTAAAATCTCAAAATAATATTCACGGATAAATTTATTTCCTGAAGTGTCAGACTTGTCACCAAAACGGTGTATGTAAACGTAAGCACGTAACGTAGAATCCTCCGGTTTAGACATAGTCGATGCTACTTCAAGACGTGAATCCAAATTTCTTCCCAAAAATAAGAGAGTTCATAATATAACATTAAAATAATGTTTTTAAATAATACTTGAGAATAAAATATCAGCCATAGATTGACGGATTGTCACAACATTTACCCCTAAACAGGATCTTTGTCCTCAAAGATCATCTTATCTTACTACTCGCTTCTTATAGAGTTAAAGCCATGTGGGTATTTCCTCCACATTCGGTCTTTTCTCATAAGTGTAATCCATTACAATATGCGAGTTTCTTCAAACATAACTACGGGAATAAGATCAGGGTAAATGTTGACTTAATTTCTCTATCCATGATGTTCACGGGTTTTTGATGAATGCAACTTTTCGCCGATCTAAACTTCATCAAGAAGAATTCGGATTTTCACTTGATAGACATTTTATCAAGTTAGATATACGATTCATAATTTACGCAGCCCTTGAAGTCCTAGGGTAGAACCATCTTATATGCCTTTCAAACCAATCTTTTACATCATCTCAATGGTCCCATACAACGAGGACTTATATCCCATGATCTTTCAGATCATCAATTCATTTTTCCATGGTTAAATTTTTTGGCATAACTTCGCTACCCATCTGGCACTTCAAGATCTACATTTCATATTCACATAACATCCTGCCCACTACCGGCAGTCAATAATCAGATCCTAATTTCAACAATCATTTCAGGTCTCGCGGGTCGAGTATTTTGTAAGGTTAGGTTCGCCATCATAGGAAACCTTAAACCTAAAAGACATGTCCAACTCACAATGGGTGTATGTCGGGTGTCTTCATCCCAACTCCTGCTTACAGATGCTCTAATATATATCCTCACAAGATTTGATCTCGATCCTAATACAATAGTTTTCAATGATAATCTCTCCAAATGAAAACGATTATACGGTTTATTACCGAAGGTCAATTATTCAAGCATAACACAAAACTTCTAGTGTTTTGTATCGTTACTTTGCCTCGTCCCTTCGATTCGGGTGGTAAATAGTACTCTCATCAAGGTTCATTCCCAATGACTTCTAAGCAAATCTCTAGAAATTCGATGCGAAGCGAGGATCTTGATAGAGATGATTGATATGGCACACTATGTTTACACAACTCTTTTAAACACAAAGAGTCAATTTCTTCATCGAGAATCTATCATTAACAGGAATGATATTAGCAGATTTGGTCAGTCTGTCGACTATTACCCAAATCGAATCAAATTCAGATGATGACCTTTGCAATAGTTATACATTTACTAATGTATGGGTGATGTCTGCCTTCATAATTTGCCATCAGTACAACTTCTTCAGATAAGGATACACTTAATCAGAAATGGCATGAATAGAATACTTAATCTTACGAGATTCCAACATAACTATATCTCACAATCCTTAATATTTAGACAATCACAAGTGGCCTTTTAATCATTTAGCGCCATCGGCTTCTCAATTCTAATGGTTCACATTAGCCGCGAACCCCTTTTTATTATCTATATTATCCTTTTTATAAGTATCAGTGATAAGTGTGAAAACACTCATCAATAATGATCCAAAAACCACTCAAAACACTGTCAAATACATAATATTTAACTTTAAAATATCAGAATTACGCGTGTATTTGTATTTTGTGTATTTTCAGGTAAAACAGATACATTTTGAACAAACACGCGGTTTCATGGATTTATTTGATGAAAAGATGAAGAAAAGGACAAAAGAAGCTTTCAAGGACTTTACTTGCCAATTATATGAACTTCAGGGACTGAAGTTGCCGCATATTGAAGATCGTGGGCCTATATTGACAAAAGATCAAAGTTAAATCAAGTCTAGTACAAAGTGCCAAAATCTGCCAACTTCAGGGATTGATTCTGCCATGTTTAGAAAGAAGTGATCCATGTGATCACTTGTTAACCAATCAAAAGGCTCCATTGAACTCACATGGATCAAACTTTAACGGCCATTAATTTGCCAATCATCAGACATTAATGCGAGTCAACCAATATCAGCAATCAATAGTTGGAATTGATGGAAAGATAAGCTGGCGTTTAATAAGGACAATGGAGAATTAATAGCAAGAATGTATCACTTTATCAATCCCCATTACAAGACAATAACCAATCACAATTCTTAATCTCCCTTCACACGGATGCTAACAGCAGCAGAAAACAAGTTTTTGAAAACCATATTCGTAGCAGTAGTATATTATCCAAAAATATATGTTTTCAAAACATCATTTCTCAAAGTTTTGACACACAATGAAGCCAAAATGCAGCGTATTCAGAACAAGTGTTTCAAACGAGAGTTAGTATACCCAAAACATGGTTTTGACTCAACAACTACACGCTCACAGCTCTCGTCTTACATGAAGACTCAGAATAACTGAATGCCACGTGGAAGACTCTCATTGGCCAAAACACTTCATCATTTCCTTCTACTCCTTTACTTCTCTGCTATAAATTCACACATTCCCCTCTCATTTGTAACGTAGACTTTAGCGTGTTTTTACACACACACAGTAGAATAGTTCTCTACTTTACTACTCTCTTTACTGTGCGTTTTCACACACATTTTCATGCACACTATTCTCCTTCAGTTTAGTTACAACAGTAGCCTGTGTAACAGATTTTTGTAACCGAATTGTAACCATTTTCCTTCTCATTAATAAAATTTCATCTTCATTATCCTCTCAAATGCTTACATATCACGCACTTTTCTGCCATTGTTGATTCTTCGTGAGATCGAAGAAAGATTGAGATGTTGACGATCGTGTCATGTTGATATGATGATGAGTTTAAGTAGCTGTAAAGATTTTTAGATTGTTTCATCAAGTTAGAATCGATTTCTTCTAGTTTTGCATTGATACCGGGGTAGATTGTGGTTACTGTTGTGGAATTAGTAGAAGATTAAGTTTGTTACAGCCTACTTTTCATCGACATTTTCATTGGTGAGTATAGCTTCGTTAGCGCGACCGTTCATGGAGTTCTTTGTGCTCGGAAATCAGTTGGTAAAAAGCATCCAGTTCGAGATTCGATCAGTATAGCTCAGAATCAGTTTCAGTTAGTTTCGATAATAGTTCAGCTGTTAGGCTCGTATCGACAGCAATATAGATAGTCTTTGAGGTCGTGAATATCATCAGTTATAGATCTTGATTTCAAATCTGCAAAGGTGGTGTTTGTTCGAGATCGAGATTATGGAGTTTTGATTTTGATATCAGCTTTCGGTTTACGTTCGAAGGTGGTGTTCGTTTAAAGCGAGCTCAGCGCTCCGCTTCGGCATCAACGGGTTCGTCGATTTCACATGGTTAAGCTCAGTTTTACGTTTATTGCATAGTTAACTGAATAGTATAGAAAGTAAAGTTAATTAGTTTTCTGTTAGAATATAAAACGTTTCATGCATGCATGAATGAATCTTGTTAAAACACTTAGATAACAATGAGATTTGAAAGTTGAAATTCATTGCGATTCTACTGTTAGATTTGTCTTGAAAGTTTACCTGATATATTTTTATTCGTTATTAAGAATTTGTGGACTTTTTCATGTTTTTGGGCCAGCAGATAAAACAAATAGATACTAGTTGCTTTAGTTTCTTTTCAAACAGTGAACATATATGAAAATTGGGCTGTTTAGTAAAATCTGGGTTTATCAATTAGTGTTAAAGAAAATTTTACTTTCATTTACAAAAGTTGACTTTTACTTTTATTTTGAAATTTAGAAAAAATGCAATTTTTACTTTTATAAAAATGTTAGTTTAAAAATTTTGTAGAATTTACGAAGTTAGATTAATAAAAAGTTAGTTGTAATTTTGTTACATTTTTTTTAATTGGTTAGTTTGTTAAATTTGTTAGAGTGCAATTTGTTATGTTTTGTCATTTCTTGTTACAAAATTAGTTAGTTTGTTATCTTCATTTGTAATTTAAATTTGACTTTCCATTTTACAATTCGTGCATTTAAATGTGGTATGTGCAACGTGTTGTAGCGTAGTACATATACGTAGCTAGATAATATTTTTACTTTTTACATGCTTTGTGCCAAGTAGACATAGATTCCAAACAAGCTATTTGAACCAAAAACAATTAAGTTTTAACGAGAAAACGTTATATCAATTCGGATTGAGTCGAGAAAAACGAACTTAAAAGACAAATATTAAATGGCGCCGCTGCCGGTTCTTTTCGTGAAGATTAACGGTTTCGAGTGAGACGATTGGATTTTGGGATCCGTTCACTTTGTGAACGTTATTTATACGTATTATAAATCAAAAAGATTAAAAAAATCAAAAAGATAAAAATACAAAAAAATAAAAAATCACAAAATCAATTCTTTTCCTAAAGAATTGAACCAAAAAAATAAAAAATCCAAAAAGTAATCTTTTTCCTAAAAGATTACACCCAAAAATATATATTATATCGGTTTTCATCGTTTTTTACGTACATATAGTATTTTTCTTAAAAAACAAATAAATACAAAAATATTTTCTATATATTATTATATGTAAATACGTATACGTATAAGAACAACCAACATACATATTCTCCATAAGTATTGTCGAGGCAATACACCGTGTTGAGGGGCGTTCCGGTCCTTGACACGCGTATCGATCCAATTTAATTAAGCATGAATAGATAAATACTTCCAATAGGCAATAATTCGAAGAATACAAACTACAAAGTGAATAGAAAGGCGATGTGCTATAAAATGCCATCTAAGGGTCAATAGGTACTTAAGTGCTTCGCGCCACCTAACCCCCCGTTCACTAGTGCGTATTCTAAGAAGGAAGGCTTTATTGGGGGTCTTGCACCCAAGTAGTAATTATATATATACTTTCTTATGGATATTTCATATCGAACCTCGAGGGAGATAATCTCTTCTCTCTCAAAAGTCGACCGAGGGCTACTCCCTCATTCCTCGTGTTTACTTACACGTGTACTCGCACGCGTGTAAACATACCACCTTTGGTGTATTACTTCCTTCCCCGAGGAAGCTTTTAGACGTCATTTCACTTGTATATACATTCGACCATTTTGTAGCCATGGATCAACGTCCTATTATGGAGATTCTCCAATCGCAAGTAGAGGGAAATGCCGACGCCATCGTTATACCCGAAATAAACGCACAGACTTTTGAGCTTAATACACACATGATCACTTTGGTTTCTTCTAGCCCCTTCTTAGGGAGACCCATAGATGACCCCCACGACCATATTAAGAGGTTCTTGTTACTTTGCAATACACTTAAGTATAATGGGGTCCCTCCTGATGCCATTAAGTTGATCCTATTCCCATTCTCCTTAGAGGGTCTTGCTAGAAATTGGTATGATAGGCAACCATCTATGAGCATCTTCACTTGGGAGGATTTAAGGAAGAAGTTTTTGAACCAGTTCTTTCCTCCATCAAGAACTACGGCTTTGAGAAAGTTAATTATTGGTTTTCAACAAAAGAATGATCAAACATTTAGTGAGGCTTGGGAAAATTTCAAGGAGTTATTGAGGAAATGTCCAAATCATGGATTCAATGAGGATCACCAAATCAACACTTTCCATAATGGATTAAGACCACACCACCAAGATTCACTCAACTCTTCTGCGGGTGGAAATATTTTCTCTAAATCCATTCAAGAAGCTTGGGACATTATTGAGAACAAATCGATGGTGCAAGCTAACACAAAATTTGATGAGAGAGTCCATGTGGTGCAAGAGAGTGTTACTCCTCAAATAGAAAAAATGATCTCTCAAAAGCTTGATACTATGACCAACACACTCATGAAATTTTGTGAACTCTTTTTGAACAAGAATTCCACCAATGATGTGAATACTATTGCTCTTTCATGTGAGACTTGTGGAGGTCCCCATTCCTACCAACAATGTGATAAAGTTCAAGGTTATCAAGGGGAGTGCTATGCTTACCAAGGGAAGAATTACAAAGCACCCAACACCTTTCAAAATCAAGGAAATAATTTTCATCCACCCAATCAAGGATTTCAACCACCACCACCCTTCCCAAATCAAGGATACCCTCAAGTTCAAAATCAAGGATATGGGCTACATGATACTCTTGAGTATGTTGAAAGGAGAATTCGTGAAAGTGAGAAAAGAATGAATGACCAAATGAAACGTATATCAGAGGAACAAACTAATAGGCTTTTGATGGCATTCAATCAAAGACAACAAGAAGCTTTATCATCTAACACACAAGCAAACCCAAGGGCAAATGTCAATGCTATTACAACAAGAAGTAGAAAGTCAACAAAGGATCCTTCACCTCCTACACCTCCTATTGCTAAACCCACTTTTGTTCCTACATGTGACAAGCCTTCTACATCTACTTCACCACCTCCGAATACTCCTGTCCAATCAAACGTACCTTCTCAACCTATTCCCACTTCTCCTTTACCTTCCACAACTCCCAATGAAGAAGCTAACAAAGACAAATCTTCCACTACAACACCTATTCCACCTACACCAAAACCAAACCTTCCTTACCCTTCAAGATTGAGAAAGGATAAATTGAAAAACAAGGATGATATACAAGTCTCTAATTTTTTGAGGATGTTCAAGCAACTTAACATAAACATCTCTTTTGCGGAAGCTCTTGCATATATGCCAAAATTTGCTAAGATGTTCAAAGATCTCCTTTCCAACAAGGAAAAATTGGTGGACTTGCCTAACACATCCCTTAATGAGAATTGTTCCGCCGTGTTGCTCAAAACCTTACCTACAAAACTTGGACATCCAGGGCGATTTTTGATCCCTTGTAATTTTCCTGGGGTGGAAAATTGCATGGCACTAGCGGATCTTGGGGCAAGTATCAATCTCATGCCATTATCGCTTTGGAAAAGACTTTCACTTCCCGAGCTCACACCTAATAGGATGACACTTGAGTTAGCTAACCGGACCATAGCTTATCCGGTAGGCATAGCGGAGGATGTGTTTGCAGGGGTTGATAAGTTTACCTTTCCCGCGGATTTTGTAGTGGTTGATTATGATATGGACCCGAGAGTTCCTCTTATTGTTGGTAGACCCTTTTTAAGGACGGGTCGTACTCTTATTGATGTGGTAGAGGGGGAACTTATTATGAGGGTGGAATATCAAAAGATTGTGTTTAACACGGGAAAATTGTCTAAGAAATCCAATGAGCCCGAGACGGTTAAGCATGTTGATATTCTTGATAAAGAGGTGAATCACGTTGATATTCTTGATGAAGTGTGTAATGAATACTTTCATGAAGCTTGTAAGAGTGGTGAATATGATCTTCCTTATGTTGAGACCATAGCCTCCATTACTTCCTCATTGAATATTCATGAACCCCAACTATTTCATTTTGGAGATTCTAATCCTCTTTTCAACAACAATGAGGAAGCAAATGAGGATTCTAGTTATGATGAACCACCTATTTTTGATACACCAATTTATGATGCATATAGTGATGATGAGTTCTCCATTTTTGAGCCTCTATTCTTTGATGATCACACTACCTTGAGTTTTGAGGAGATACCTTTTGAAACACCAATACTTGATATGCCAATCTATGATGACTATCATGATGAGGAGGGTCCTATCATTAATGAGAGTGATAAGGTTTTTGAGATTGAAAGATTGCTTAGTGAGGATGAATTGATAGATAAACAAATTGAATATTATCTTAAGAGAGATGATATTGAGATTGATAACTCTTGTTCAAATTGGGAAGAGGATGTTCTAAAGATTGAAAGAATGCTTCGTGAAGATGAGTTGATTAATGAGGAGATTGAAGCTTATCTTAAGAGGGATGATATTGTGGTTGATACATTTTCTTCTAATTGGGATGAGGATATTCGTGAAATAGAAAGATTGCTTTATGGAGATTCCATTCCCACTCAACCTTCTCAAGAACCTTCACATATTACTCCTTCTTACACACCTTGTGGAACACCTCAAAACCAAAATGCTTCACTTATTTCACCATCTTTCTTACAAACCAATTCACACAATCTCTTTGAGCTTTCACTTGATGAACCAATATTTGAGAAGTTTCGATATGATAGTGACTTGTATCATTTGGATGTTGAAATGGAGAGATTCTTTATGTCACCATATGAGGATGTTTTTGATGAGGAGTTTTCTAAAAACAAGAAAGAAATGGTGGTTTCCTCTACAAGTGTGATGACCCTTACTACTCCACACCCTTTCTCTCATGATGTGAAGTATCAAGGAGAATCTTCAAAGGCTCCCATCACTTGTTATTTTCCCATGAAGCAAAAGATTTTTGATCCTGGTATAGAGAATGTTGAGCCAACTCAGTATCCGCTTGATGCATTAAAAGGAAAACTTGTGGGAAACTTTAAAGTATCACCTTATCATCTTATGGGACACTTAAGGGAAAGAATCATAAACAAAGAAACCTCACCCATCTCACCATTGATTAAGAAGTCCACTTTTGGGATGTGCTATTCTTGGGAGGGCAATTATGTATTTGATCCTGGTGGATATTTATGGGGTTTTGTGTACTTAAGAACTTGTTTTACCTTATCATGGAGAGTTTTTCCTAAGAGGGTAAATCTTTTACTCTCCATGATGGTTTCCCCAAGGACAACCTAATTCGGGGCCGAGTCGAGCTAGCGACTTAGGGTTAAAAAAACTCAAGCATTGAATAACTAGGTTAGAAAACGTAGAGTAGATCTAAATAGGTTAGGTTTAATTAAAAGGATGTTATAGTAGAGTTGAAGTGGAGGGGTGGCCTTTCTTCGTCTTTTTGTGTTTGTCTCTAGGGTTGCTCTCTCACATTTCATGCTTGGAGCTTATGGAGGAGGCCCGTGTATCCGGTTCACTTCGATTAGTTTTTGCTATCGTGATATTAAACACTTGTGCTTAAAATGAATATCCTTTAGTTGTCTCTTCCTTAACTTGGGTTAAGCAAAATAATCAATGTCATAAGTGTAGGGGAGTTCAATCCAATACTCTTAAACATTGAGGACAATGTTTATCTTAAGTGTAGGGGAGACTTCTATCGAAGTGACCTTACCTAAACCATTGCCTTAACTTCATGATAACATAGAAAATTAATTTTTCAAACATTTTTTAAAATTTTTGATATACTTTGGCCACCAAAAATATGCATTCATAATTTTTGCATCAATCATTTTTCATTTGCATATCACATTTGCATTGTATATATTTCTTCTTTGTTCTTTATGAAAAAATATATAAAAAGGAAAAATATAATAAGG
The DNA here is from genome assembly GCA_025667525.1 of Glebionis coronaria. Taxonomy (NCBI): domain Eukaryota; kingdom Viridiplantae; phylum Streptophyta; class Magnoliopsida; order Asterales; family Asteraceae; genus Glebionis; species Glebionis coronaria. The sequence goes on from CM046880.1 coordinate 52,117,258, forward strand.
ACATGGTTTAAAAAGTTTAGATTTCTTTGACATATTAGGCCCGCCATGGATATTTTGACTCAACCCGAGTTTGCTTATCTTAGCTTTCTCTAGCTAGTATCCTTAACCATGTAGTCCTTCATTGGTCTATTAGGCTAAGCATCCGCCAATCTCATTATTTGAGATTTTAAATTTGTGGAGAATGGGAAATGATAGAGTTGAAGCAAGTATAAAAGGGCTAGATAAACTTCATGATAATTACTTGTGGTTAAACCCTTCTCTTCTTTGCCTCTATTTTATTCGCATGTATATATTGTTAATAAATAATCAAGAACGGTTTTAATTGGTTTGTAATCTCTTATGCATTTTTGTTTAATCATTCGTGGTTGGATAAGTACGGCTTAAGATTCTAAGTTAGAATGTTTTATGTGTAATAGACTTATGTCATGCTCAATATTTAGCGGGTGTTTTTCCTTTTATTCTTTTCTACTTTCTTTGTGAGGAATAAAAGAAAAATAAGAGCGGCTTATGAAAAAATATGAGTGGCTAGAAAAAAAAGAAAAAGAAAAAAAAATAATTATACAAGACTCCCAAGAGGGGCAGTGTGGTGTTAATTATAGTGACTATTGAGTTCTAATATTACCTTGACGGGTTGCGGGGATTCAATAGATTGCTCCAATCTAATATTACCTTGACGGGTTGCAGGGTTGAAGATCCAAAGTCTCAAAAAGGCGGCGGATGTAAATTATTGCGTGAGTTTTATTTTTCTTTCCTTAGCGAGTGTGTAGCTACTTATGAAAGCATGACATGAGGATTTTACACATAAGGCGAATGACTTATTACTCTTGAAACGTACTTATATTAATTGTGAGCGGTTTTTCAAGTAATGGATGAGAGGATTACTTAGGATTAAAACCGTGCTTCCTTATTTTTGGATTTTACATTTCTTATATTTCACACTTGAATAATGACAAATTTGCCCACAAGCAATTTGCTCAAATAATAACCGGTTCCACATTTAATTGTCATGAATAAGTTGATGCACTTTTTACTTGTGAGTACAATGATCCCATTTTTAAGCTTGGTATGGGGAAAGTGAAACTTGAGGGTGATAAGTGTCCATGGTACCAAAGCCCTAATCTATGTCATTGATTTCTTTATGAGTTATTTCCATCAAAATCATTTCAAGAAAATAAAAAGATATAAGTAGAATTGTTTCTTATGCATTGCATTGTAAATATTCAAAATCATTCATCATGACGTATAGTTTAGTTTATTAAATCAAAAAATGGCCAAGGTTGGTTAATTATGAGAAAAGTGTAACTTGGTGCTTTAAAATGCTGCATTGCATGAGGTCATGGCAATGGTCAAGTGGAGGGGAGTTGATAAGTGTGAAAACACTCATCAATAATGATCCAAAAACCACTCAAAACACTGTCAAATACATAATATTTAACTTTAAAATATCAGAATTACGCGTGTATTTGTATTTTGTGTATTTTCAGGTAAAACAGATACGTTTTGAACAAACACGCGGTTTCATGGATTTATTTGATGAAAAGACGAAGAAAAGGACAAAAGAAGCTTTCAAGGACTTTACTTGCCAATTATATGAACTTCAGGGACTGAAGTTACCGCTTAATGAAGATCGTGGGCCTATATTGACAAAAGATCAAAGTTAAATCAAGTCTACTACAAAGTGCCAAAATCTGCCAACTTCAGGGATTGATTCTGCCATGTTTAGAAAGAAGTGATCCATGTGATCACTTGTTAACCAATCAAAAGGCTCCATTGAACTCACATGGATCAAACTTTAACAACCATTAATTTGCCAATCATCAGCCATTAATGCGAGTCAACCAATATCAGCAATCAATAGTTGGAATTAATGGAAAGATAAGCTGGCGTTTAATGAGGACAATGGAGAATTAATAGCAAGAATGTATCACTTTATCAATCCCCATTACAAGACAGTAACCAATCACAATTCATAATCTCCCTTCACATGGATGCTAACAGCAGCAGAAAACAAGTTTTTTAAAACCATATTCGTAGCAGTAGTATATTATCCAAAAATATATGTTTTCAAAACATCATTTCTCAAAGTTTTGACACACAATGAAGCCAAAATGCAGCGTATTCAGAACAAGTGTTTCAAACGAGAGTTAGTATACCCAAAACATGGTTTTGACTCAACAACTACACGCTCACAGCTCTCGTCTTACATGAAGACTCAGAATAACTGAATGCCACGTGGAAGACTCTCATTGGCCAAAACACTTCATCAATTCCTTCTACTCCTTTACTTCTCTGCTATAAATTCACACATTCCCCTCTCATTTGTAACGTAGACTTTAGCGTGTTTTTACACACACACAGTAGAATAGTTCTCTACTTTACTACTCTCTTTACTGTGCGTTTTCACACACATTTTCATGCACACTATTCTCCTTCAGTTTAGTTACAACAGTAGCCTGTGTAACAGATTTTTGTAACCGAATTGTAACCATTTTCCTTCTCATTAATAGAATTTCATCTTCATTATCCTCTAAAATGCTTACATATCACGTACTTTTCTGCCATTGTTGATTCTTCGTGAGATCGAAGAAAGATTGAGATGTTGACGATCGTGTCATGTTGATATGATGATGAGTTTAAGTAGCTGTAAAGATTTTTAGATTGTTTCATCAAGTTAGAATCGATTTCTTCTAGTTTTGCATTGATACCGGGGTAGATTGTGGTTACTGTTGTGGAATTAGTAGAATATTAAGTTTGTTACAGCCTACTGTTCACCGACATTTTCATTGGTGAGTATAGCTTCGTTAGCGCGACCGTTCATGGAGTTCTTTGTGCTCGGAAATTAGTTGGTGAAAAGCATCCAGTTCGAGATTCGATCAGTATAGCTCAGAATCAGTTTTAGTTAGTTTCGATAATAGTTCAGCTGTTAGGCTCGTATCGACAGCAATATAGATAGTCTTTGAGGTCGTGAATATCATCAGTTATAGATCTTGATTTCAAATCTGCAAAGGTGGTGTTTGTTCGAGATCGAGATTATGGAGTTTTGATTTCGATATCAGCTTTCGGTTTACGTTCGAAGGTGGTGTTCGTTTAAAGCGAGCTCAGCGCTCCGCTTCGGCATCAACGGGTTCGTCGATTTCACATGGTTAAGCTCAGTTTTACGTTTATTGCATAGTTAACTGAATAGTATAGAAAGTAAAGTTAATTAGTTTTCTGTTAGAATATAAAACATTTCATGCATGCATGAATGAATCTTGTTAAAACACTTAGATAACAATGAGATTTGAAAGTTGAAATTCATTGTGATTCTACTGTTAGATTTGTCTTGAAAGTTTACCTGATATATTTGTATTCGTTATTAAGAATTTGTGGACTTTTTCATGTTTTTGGGCCAGCAGATAAAACAAATAGATACTAGTTGCTTTAGTTTCTTTTCAAACAGTGAACATATATGAAAATTGGGATGTTTAGTAAAATCTGGGTTTACTCAATTAGTGTTAAAGAAAATTTTACTTTCATTTACAAAAGTTGACTTTTACTTTTATTTTGAAATTTAGAAAAAATGCAATTTTTACTTTTATAAAAATGTTAGTTTAAAATTTTTGTAGAATTTACGAAGTTAGATTAATAAAAAGTTAGTTGTAATTTTGTTACATTTTTTTAATTGGTTAGTTTGTTAAATTTGTTAGAGTGCAATTTGTTATGTTTTGTTATTTCTTGTTACAAAATTAGTTAGTTTGTTATCTTCATTTGTAGTTTAAATTTGACTTTCCATTTTACAATTCGTGCATTTAAATGTGGTATGTGCAACGTGTTGTAGCGTAGTACATATACGTAGCTAGATAATATTTTTACTTTTTACATGCTTTGTGCCAAGTAGACATGGATTCCAAACAAGCTATTTGAACCAAAAACAATTAAGTTTTAACGAGAAAACGTTATATCAATTCGGATTGAGTCGAGAAAAACGAACTAAAAAGACAAATATTAATCAGCTATTTTTATATTATTCGGCAATTTATTTTGCACAGTCATTATTAAGAAACACATCATAATTGGTTCTTTATCCTTTTTACATAATGCGTCAGTATTTACACTCATCTTTCCTGATGAAATAATTATCATGTCCACAATTTACTCATAAATTCTTTCTTCATATTTTCTAAGTTTTAGTTTCTTCTCAACTATCTTTTTTATCTGTTTTACTCAATCTGACATCTAAAGCGTCGATAACTATTGCTATAAATAATAGATATTTAATTTTATGAAACGTAAACGTAAAAAGTTTTAAATTTCTCGGTTCGACCAATTATATAAAAATATTCAAAATAAATTTGAATTTTAGTTAACACGATTTTTGTTGATTTATCGAAAATAATTATTAAGATTCGTAAATGTTCGAGAAATCTTCGTTTATCTTTGGTAAAAATTTTCTTAGTTGAAAAGCAAAAATTGTCGTTTCAAATTTTAAGTCATGGTTTAACGGTTTCCTCAATCCCTCTTAGGTTGTCTTGAGGTATACACAAACATTTACCCCTAAACAGGAGTTTAGTTAAATGATTTATGTATAAGGGAATAATCCCTTAAAAATCCTTTGTTCAAACATTTGTCAAAACATATTTCCATTTTCTTTTTAGTAAAACCCAAAGCCTTAATGGTTCCAATTTTTGAAGAGTCAATATATTCCATTTTCTATTAATCACACGGTAAAATAATGTAAAGGATTAAGTCTTAAATCTTATGTTAAATATTCAAGGTACAGATTTTCATTGTTCAGCCAACTCCGGGCAGTTTATAAATAATTATTAACTCCTTCTTATACTTATAAACAAACAAATGGTCCTTAATGATCACAAACATGAATTTATCATATTACAGCCTACACACGTGATTCACCAAATTTATGGATGCTACATGTGCATTGGTCAATCCAAACAACATAATCATGAAACTCATAATGTTCATTACAAGTTCTGGATGTAGTGATTGGAATAGATAATCTTCTTCACGGACGCGAAGTTGATGATAACCATGCCGTGAATCAAATCTTTAGAACATACGCTAGAACCTTGTAAATGATCGAAAAATCTATCATCTTGGGTAGTGGATGTAGATTTTAATCGTCAATTTACTTAGTTCACGGTAATTCAACAAATAAATATAAGGAATGATAACACCATAACTCTTCATAATGATGAGCTCGGTAGAATAAAACCTTCCTCCGACAACTCTCTCAGTTGTACGGTAACACTTTCGATTCAGATGGTGCTGAAGTACAGTGCACACGCCACGGGTGCAGCACCGGGAATATAATCAGTACCAAATTCAACTTGCCTTAATGGTGAAAGTCTAGGTAATTCATCAACAAATACCTCCTAAAGTTTCAGATAACGGAAACATCTTTTTAATAAATTCATATTAGGTTCTTTCTATATTATAATATCTATGACTAGTTCATAACCATTCATGGTATAATTTCAAGTCTAATACAGGATATGGTCGTCCATCAAGAATTATTGAGATCACTTTTGATAATCAACATCTTATCATTTAGGGGAATTCTACTCGAGTTCCCATCAATTAAGACAATGTCGTCATGTCAGAATCAATCAATCCATTCTACTGGCACTATCAAATTTCCAGTTTCATTACTGTTGATAAGATGTGAATTTCTCAAAAGACTAATAATAACTCATAATCCTTCACAATTCAAGGATATATGGAGACATAACTAACCTTAAAAGATTAAGGTCAACGCATAATCTACACGAGAGAATTTCAAATCAGATACAGACGAAAACATTTAATGAATATGAATATCCCATGTTTTCATAATTTGACTACGTATTCGAAAGCTCCTCGGATCGTTACCCAGGTCATTCAAATGAAATCAAATCAAAAGAAATGATAGGAACGTCGATACATCCAGAAGGGTATCAAAACTCGGTAATTAGATACTTTTCCTAAGAATCTCACTACGGGAGAATTGGACAAGAAAGAATTGTCAATTGTCAAATAAGACAATTTCCACAGATGAGTAAATTTGACTAAGGGGAATAGATGCTACAGGCACATATGTAGGTGTCCCTAACACTATGTCCCTATTTTTCACTTCTTGTAGATCTCATAAAATTTAATCTTTCACAATCTTTAAAGAAAATGTAGTGTTTATTAATCAGTTTTATGGTGAGTACTAATCAGCCTTGCATGGTCCATTCCAAATTATATGTAGGCGCGCAACTATATACAATTTCAAGATTAACGATGTAATACTCAGTTCGTCAAAATTTTATCATCATGTTTATAATAAAAACATTTTCATGCTTAATTCTTAAATAAGAATCAAAAATAAATTTACAAAGATTTTCTTTGTTATGAAAACAATTAAGTTTTCCAAGGTGTTTTATAAACAACTTCATTTCGATAACGATTATTTATAAGTCTCACTTTAAATAATCCATATGGTGATGAAAACCCAATTTTTCTCAAGGGATATTTTTTTTAACTTATAAAAACAATTAGTGATCTGCAAAAGAGTGATGAAAAGTTGTTCACCAAGAACTAACTAAAATATAATAGGAAATGAGCTAAGCCAAATAATCATAAGGTGCATGACCTCGATGGCACTTAAAAAGAATAATCCACAACGTAACTCAATTTGAGATGAGTGCTTGTTCAATGGTTGCATCACTAATGCGAACATTAGGATGAAGCAATAAAAGATAGATATCATCGATACATGTAGAATTTAGCAATCAAAGGTAGTCTTTTCATTAATCACAAACAAGTCAAATTGTACCGTAACACATTACGTGTCACTATATCATACAATTTCCAAAACTCATCCTACCAACTGATATCTCAGTTAAGTTAGGGATTTTTAAAAGATACCACAATGAATACTAATCTACAAGAGTCATTAGGTGTTCCACATGTCCCAGAAGATCCATCGGTCCCAATTCAGGAGAAGATTTCTTCAATTTATTTATTGGACACTAGGCATCCTCGTCGGTGGACAATGGCCTAGGAACAACCCTTAACACGAACTAACAATCATTTAAAACCTTATAATTCAATCACAGGACTTAACGACTTCCTCTTATCAATCTCATATTCCATATGGGTTAAATTTTATTTCATTCAAGTTTCAACCAAATCATACTCAATGCGATATCCTACCTCATTCGCCAATACTTTCAACCTTATTCTTAGACCTTAATAGGGCAATAAAAGCTCAATATGAATAACACTTAATTTCCAATCCTATAGCTCCTTCATCAATAGTTATCAAATGAGTCACTAGTATGAAATGACTCGATCATTCAATTAGACTTCTCGGAAAGGTACTAGTGGCATGAGGCTTTTGGGTAATGGTTCCATTGACAGCCTCAAGTGCAACATTCACCCTTTCGATTTCAAATTTAAGAATTGGGTGACAACGAATCAGATGACACCTTTCCAGGTGGTAACGTTTTGTCAAACTCCACTCTATAAGGAAAGATCGTCATGACATCGATATTAGTTTTAATCTCGCCAATTCTTCTTTAATATCACAATCAACTAATATCTACATTTCTACAAATATCAACCATTTGTTGGGATCATAAATATCCACAACTTGGTTTAGAACTAGAATAGCTAGAATTCCTACGAGAATAGCTTCGATTAATTTACTAGGGGATTTAGGGTTCCTTGTGACAATCTACGTCGTATAAATACCTCGTATAAATACTAAAATAATCATCAAACAATCATGTAATCAAATTACATCATATATATATATATATATATATATATATATATATATATATATATATATATATATATATATATATATATATATATATATATATATATAATCCAAGTTATATATATATTAAAATAACACTTCTTAGTCTGGCCTTGTCGGTAACTCGGAAATTCTTCGGCACCGTTATAGTCAAAAGATTTTTAGACATTTTGTGAAAAATGTTTATAGTTAAAAGATTTTGATCTGTTTTATTCAAAACCTTAATTTTAAAAATCTTTCGTTCTCTATAACGAGAGCTCTGGTACCAAACTGTAACACCCCCAAATTTATACAATTCAATACAGCGGAAGACTCGTTGGTGTTACGGGATAGCACATTACTCACATCATAGACAACGCTTAAAAATCACGTCGTTTAATAATAAAGCATTTCCATTCATAAATATCAAATTTACATAGGTCCCAAGTCATGGTCATTTCATACAATTTTACAAAAGATTTGAATGGAAATTGTTATTTAAGTGCGGGCCATGAATTCTTGTTGTCTTCCCGAGAATTACCTTCAAGTACCTGAGATAAAACATGTTAAAAGAAATAACGCCGAGTGAATTCATAGAGTTTGGTAAAATCCATCAATATAATATCGATATAAAATTATTACCGAAAATCATTTTGTACAAATCATTGTAATAGGCCATAAAATAGCCAAATTCATTTTATACAAATCCTTATCAAAAATCATAATATAGGCTTTCGCCTTCAAAATCATTATACGAACCAATGTTGTAAAAATATCATACAATACGTTTTTATAACGTCGTGTAGAGTTAAATAAAAACCATTATATGAATATGGTTATGTAAAACCAAAACACAAACATAATATCAATAATATGACCCTGTATTGCTAGTCAGGCAATATATTGTAATTGGATGCGTATAGCAGTATTTCGTTAATTGGATTATTATAAGCCGCATGACATTGTTACCTTACTACAACAAATAACGGGTAGCTATCCCGAAACTCATTTTCCCATCTAAATTAGCGTGTAATCACAATAATCACGCTTGTGTAAATCTTCTTATACATAAATTTGCTTACCAATCAATGTGGCACGACGGGGACCAACCATCAAGGCGCGAACTGGGGTGATCGTCCCCAAATAGTACTATTATATGCATAAGCGTCTACCAAATCCCGGTAGTTCACAATTCATGCTAATGGGACTTTTAGTGACATAACCTAACTTTAATAATCCATTTCATTTCATCTATCGGGTCATTTAATCATTCATCGGGTCATACAATCATTCGGGTCCAAATCAATAAACAGACATTCGGGACAACTAGTGTCATATTTTATAAAAACTAACAAGTTATCTCCCTCGCGGGTTTATAAAACATTTCATAAAAACATTTAAAAGAGTGCGAGGCTATGAACTCACGTTGATGTGGGAAAGCGGGTTATCGGCAATTCGGATGTACGGTACGTTCTTCAATCACGGAAACCTAGACAAATAATACTCGTCTTAGACTTTTGTCCAATGACTTTATCAAAATAAGAATTATGTATTCATATGATGATTTTATATATATGATGATGATTAAGTGGGTTTATACATTCTCATTCATTATAGTGTTTATGTGTTGGTAACATTTTTATACTAGTTTTACTAGTTTCACTTATTTACATGTTTTAGGCCCAATAAGCCTATTACAAGCCCAATACTTTATATTAGTCCATTTTACACTTTTATTATCAGTATAACACTTTTCATGTTGGGCCCAAGTGGGTTAAGCCCAATAAGTAAATATATAAGTGTTTTACTAACTAGTCGGGTTTATAGTCCAATAAGGCTACTTTGGCCCGTTAATGTCTATATGTTGTAAAGCTCGGGTTTTATGAGTTTTTACTTGTTATATAAGTTCATATATCAGTATGTGAGTTTATAAAAGTTTATATTAGACGGGTCCGACCGTCTAAGTTTTATTTGACAAAAACGTTAATCTATCGGTTTTAGCCGAAAAGACGTAAAACTTAGTATATAGTTTTTATAACTTATAAAACTTACCAAACTACCATTTTTATATAATGTCCATTTATTTATCCTTATAAATATTTATATAAATGAAATATATAAGTTAGTGGGTTTTAATTTCACATTTTATACTATATTATTTGAGTGCTTATATAATAGTATTAAACTTTAATTTCACAAAATCTTATTTTTAGTTTCACTTGCACCATTTTTATCATATCTTGAGTTATATAAGGAGATAGAAGCTCATGTTTGGATGAAATAAACTTCATATTATGTGCTACAAATAAGTTAGTTATAGCTACTGCTCAATCCATGTCTAAGTATCCTTAACCGTCCCCACAAAACAGACTATTCAGATTGATACACTAATTTTGTTTTGATCATATCTCACTCATTTTGATGATTCCATTGCATGGCCAACTCTCACATGTGTATAACACATAATACTTACTGTATATTGATTCCACTCTACCATTTTATCAGTTTAACATTTGGTTACTTACTGTTTTATACAGCCATCATTTTAAGCATGATCTAACCATTTTTACATGTGGTTTTTCCATCTTTTTACCCATGTTTATTAAATCAATCAACACCAAATCCCCACATAATATTTTTAATCATCATTCATCATCATATACATATACATAAGTAAAATAAAATACAAGATTACATAATCAAAATAACAAGAAGGATAGGAAAAATGATCCTTATACCACCATAGTGATGAAAAGATGAGGTTGATGAACAAGGCTTGGATTTTGATGGCAAAACTTGTGATATACCAATATCAACTTCAAGATCACCTATCTTCATGAACATCTTGCGGAAAATCAGCCCCAAGACACCAACAAAACTTCTCCTTGGATGTTAAAATGACCACCAATCAATAGAGCTTCAAGAGTCCTACATCATGTGTATGAATAACACATGATTTCATGGTTAAAACTGATCAAATGAGGGTGTTTTGTGTGAGAGTTGGACGAATTTAGAGTGAGGAAGAAAGAGTTTTAGGGTGGTTTGCATGTAAGGATTGTGGGAAATGGTTTAGATGAGTGTGGTTTGTGGTTTTGTAGTTTGTTTAGCTAAGTAAAGTTAACAAGTGTAACTTGTTAGCTTACAAGTTTGACACCTCAAAGGTGTGTTTAATAAGCTTGTTGTCCCATGTAGTGAGGGTGGGGCAAGTTTATCTTGTCTCATCCCCATTTAATTACGGGTACTCCTTGATTCTAGTTTCCTCGATTTGCGTGCCCTCGGGTCGTTTTATGAAAGACGTTTTTATAATTTATGAATCAACGGCACAAAACGAATCTAATAAAAATTGTCTCATAAAAAACGGAGTTCAAAAACGTAAATACGTAATCCTAAGGTTTCCGGTTTAGTCGTAAAGGACGTTAAATTATAATCGTAAGTCCTAATCTCTTCTCGTAAATTTGTGAGTTTATGAACCAACACAAATTTAAAATCTCAAAATAATATTCACGGATAAATTTATTTCCTGAAGTGTCAGACTTGTCACCAAAACGGTGTATGTAAACGTTAGCACGTAACGTAGAATCCTCCGGTTTAGACGTAGTCGATGCTACTTCAAGACGTGAATCCAAATTTCTTCCCAAAAATAAGCGAGTTCATAATATAACATTAAAATAATGTTTTTAAATAATACTTGAGAATAAAATATCAACCATAAATTGACGGATAGTCACATATAGTGTCTCTCGAAGTGACGCAAGTTGTTACTATTGAATTTGCTTTTGTGATGACATCTGCTATGAATAAATGTGATGATGTGCATGATATATCTGTGAATATTGTTGAACCTGTGAATAATGTAGTTAATCATTCTTGTCATGAATCTAACGCTGAATTTTTAAAGATTCAAGATTCTTATAACTTACTTTCTAAACATTTTGATGAGCTTCAACAACATTGTATATCTCTTGAAATTGAAAATCAATCTAAAAATGAAACTCTTTCAAAAACAAATGATTGTGAAATCTCCGTTGAGACAAGTGACAAGATGATTCAGGTGGTACAGGCATTAGAGGAAGAAATTATGAGACTTAAGAGAGAATCCGTAGAAGAGAAATTGGAACTAGAGGCTGCAAAGATTAAAAATCATGCCCTAGAAGATAGAATTAATTCTATGCTAGGGGAGTTTGATTAAGTAAAGCAGGGTTTTTCACAAATTTATGGTTCATTAGAAGATCGCTCCGCTTTTAATGCGGCAGAGAAAAAGTCACTTGTTGACCAACTGAACTGTAAGTACGAGGAAATCTCTGACTTAAATATTCAACTCATAGACAAAAATATGGTTTTGGCTGAATTAAAGGAGACACTTCAACTCAAAGGACAAGAAGTTGTTGATAATCCAGCCACCATCTCTGCCTCGACCTCTAGTGCTCCCAAACCCAACCCACGTGTGCTATATCGGGACCCAAAATTTAAGAATAGTCCAACTAAGTTTGCCACACACATGAAAAATGCCTTAGAACATGTAGATCTAGCTAGAGAGATCGTTGATGACTTGCGTGAACTAGATCCCACAAGTCATCTTCTATATGAGCTTTTATTATATGTGGATTACGTTCAGGATTGTTTAGCAAACTTAGAGTACATACGGCAACCGATATCTGTACCCCCGAAACAAAAAAACCCCACCATTGTCATTACTCCATTCAATAAGAATCCAGGATCTAAGCCTATATTAAACACACCCATCAAGCCTAAATCAAAATATGTCACTAATGTTCCCATGGCTTCTGATGTATGGTGGAATGTATATGTGATAATTAAGATACGATATAGGGTAAATTAGAAAATTACCTTTAGGAAAAAGTAATAGACTAATATTACCAATGACGGATTTTATTTAACACGTGATGAACCAAGTTCGTTGTACACGAAGATCGAGTGAATTTGAGACATTTCGTTTTGATTAGGACAATTGATTCAAATTGGTCTTTGGTTTTTTAAAACTAGAATTAAAATCTACCAATTTTAAACTATTTAAAATTATCCTAAAGTGCATGAATCATAAACCCCGCTATTATTTAATCTAATAACAAATACTTAAAATTTAAAACTATTTAAAAAATTAAACTAATTTAAAAATATATAAAAATAATTCTATTTAAATAAAAAATGACTTTTAAACTATTTTTAGAAATCGAATTAACTTTTTAAACTAATTAGCTTTATTAAAATTTACTTATACCAAATCTATTTTTTTAAACTAATTTTATTTAAATCTAACATTATAAAAATCTAATTATTAAATTAAACTAATTAAACTTTTAAATTAATAAAAAAAATTATTTTATTTTATTAGTTTTTTACTTGAACTGAAATTATATAAAAGAATATTAAAAGAAACGGAATAAAAATTAAAATAAAGTATTAAAAAAGGACTGACAACTCAATAAAAACAATCTATATTAATAACATAAACGATATTAAAACTAAAAGAATAAGACAGTCCAGTTGGTTAACAGATTGTTTTTGTTTTTGACAGATTCAACTACCAGTAAGGTGACTTTTCACAAATGTTATGGAAGAACAACTGATAAGGGTATCAGCTATGAGTGTTAACAGATCAGTTGGATCTATTTACCACTTGAATTCAACAACCCAGTAATAATTATCAAATCAAATTTTAAAGTAGGCTAGACATAAAGTAAATCAGCAGTCACAAATATACTAACCAATTCAGATTCATCAAATCAGATAAACCAATGCAGACAAAAGCAAACTCAACAGATATGCAGTTAAAAGTAGATACTTCAACTTATCATATTAGAACTCAAAATGTTTAAACTAAATCATTAACAAAACTTAAATTTATCATTCACAAGATCAAACTGCATCAGTAAAGCATACACGAATGTAACAAGCCTTACTCAAATTCAGATTAACACCCCAATTAAATCAGATAAAAAAAAACTTTAAGCTAAGTACTCAGCTACGACAGGTAATCTTTTTAAACAATAATCTGAGCAGTTTCACCCAAACATTCGCATTATACTGAATAATACAAACAATAATATCAAACTATTCAAAACAGTAAGTTAACCAAAACAGATTCATTGTCACATAAGCAGATCCTTAACATTACTCTAAAATCAATAACATATAACAAACCAATGCCAATTTCAACAAACTAAATCTAAATACCAGATTCTTTAATCACCAATCTTACTATAAGCATTAATAATTAATTAAGCAGAACATAGCATAAAGAAAAACGAAAATAACTTAAAAGAACTTGAAACCTTTTGAAGAAAACTGTTGTGAAGAAGGCTAGCGCTGTGCTACCTTATGAACCAGAAACGAAATCACCATACGATCCTCCATTCACCATTAGCCCATCGAATCAATTGGACCAAAACACACCAATAATATTCAGACTTTTAAACTTTCCAGTGGGGAAAGTTTTCCCAATTCTTACCGTATATAACTGATTTAAGCTATTGATTTAACTCAACCAATTAATTATTGAAGTTATATTAATATAGATTTAAGAAAACAACATTGCAATTAACTTCAAATAATATTAAAAATAAGACAGTTTATCCACGAAATTAAACTTTTTATTAATGTAAAAAGAAGATACAATACTATGAAAAGAAAGATTACAATAATTTTCCTAAACCTATTTTAACAGAATAACAGTAAAGTAAAAGATGGGATGATCAATTACAAGAAAATGAAGGCTTTTTATAGCCATCCCAAGGCTGTTGAGGAAGAATATTCGGATAGCATATCCGAATCTTTTTAGTATATTCCATCTTTGATTTTAGCCCTTAGATCTTCTTTCTCTCTCTTGTTGTTGATCCTACGGTTGAGAAGACACAACTAGCACACGGATTGCCAACGTGGCATCCGTTTGTGCTAGTTGTGTTAGTTTGATGCCTCTTGATTGGTGGAGTGTGGAAAATGAGGTGTTTCATCCAGTAAATCACTGCCACGTAGCCTCATCTGCCCATCTCTTCTCTTCCTTAAAATTAGGGAATTATTTACCCATTCGTGTGACAAACACGTGGGAGTGAAAAGCCCCAATTTATTTGGCCAATTTATTTATCTAGGGTTTGGGGAGGAATAGTATTATTTTGTTACAGGTTTATTTTGTGAAGTGGGGATGAAGGAGAAACACATAGATATCATCGAATGTATTATAATGTGTGAAAGTGGGGTGACAGAAAACGTGTAGAGGTAAATAAACGGTTTGGTGAGTGGTCTAGGGTTTGACCAAATAGATGTATATAACTCGTTTATTCCATCCGTTTTTATTTTGCCATTTTTGTTGATGGGCTTGAAGCCCATTTCATCCAAATTTGAGATTTGATAATTCGACTTGGGCTTGAACCTAAGTTACCCCATCCGTTTTTAGTTATTGTGGGCCAAAGATGGGCTTTTGAGAATAACAAAACCATTTTAATGGTATTTCAGGCCCAATAAGTATTTGTGGGACCCACTTGATTATTTTATATTAAATCCACTAAAAACGGACTTGTCTTTGGCTTCCTCGATCTTTTCTTCAATCTTGTGTCGGTTTTGCTGGTTTTCGCGAACTTGGTACCTACACACATAAAAACAAGAAACATGCAAATACAAAGCAAAATTCATACCTTTCATGCATTATTTTATTGTTTTTAGATAATATTGATATGAGTAAATCACTCATATCAAACTCCCCTTTGCTAAGCAATTGCCGTGTCCTCACGCAATGATAAAATAAAACTAAAACTACACCATTATTCTACTTTTTGACATTTTATTTTGCAAAGACATAATGTATTGCTTCATTAAGAAAAATAACTTTTAGGATCATAAAACTCAAATAGATTCATCGTCCCCGACTTTTCACTTTTCCATGCCAAGTGCAAAAGCAAGATCATTGTCAATCATAAGCCCCAAAATTAAACCAACTCATACAAGTAATTTGTGTTAAACTCAATCTCCTATTATTCCTAGTTGTATCTCTAGATTTTATTTGTCATTCACCCAAAGGCTCATTTGAATTTATTTGATATTTATTAGTCCAAAAATGAAGGCAAGAACGGTGTAAACTCAACACTCAAAACCTAACCTCGACTTCAAAAACCGTTGTCACTAAAGAAAACCCACATCAAGGATAACTTAACACGATTTAGGGATAAATCCCGGACCCGAAATTTGGCTAATATGGCTACTTAAAAGCAACAATAAAACCTCCAAAGTCAATTATGACCTTATTAATGGAGTTAGCAACAATTACACCATAACACCTTTTGGCTCTTTAAGATCCAATTGTGCTCCTTATTTGAAATTCACACCCTAAGGCTCCTTGGACAAAAATAAGGGAATTGACATCACCATCCCACCTTATGGCTCATGATGATGAAGCAATTTTTATTCAACACGCCCCTTGACATACACCCTAAGGCTCTAATGACAAGGTTAGTGCTACATGATTCCCACCCGAAGGCTCCTAGAGAACATGTTTTTATTTATTCTTCTTTATTAATATGATATTTATAGTAAGCCAAATTTCCGCAATCCCATGATCAAAAGTCCATGACGCTGACACCCTTAATGTGTTCTCACTTTAATTACAAGGGAAGAAAAAGTAGGAGCTACGAGTTAAGATATCAAGCCTAAACCGCTAAAAACTTCATTTACTAAGCAATTATTATTCAAGTGTGGAAAGTAAATACGAGGAGATTAAATCAAACACAAAAATACTTGCACAAATGAGAATTTAACCTTAGAACTTATGATTGAACTATATCATCTCTTGTTCTCCATATTGTAAAATTTCAAAAATGTGAAGTCAATGGATACATAGCCTATTAAATCAAAGTTTTGGGTTTTCAAGTCATCTATAGGATCTTGCATCTTCTTATACTTTTTGAAGTTTTAGACTTTGCGTTTTAAAGTTCCCTTGATAAACGACTTCCTAGGATCAATTATAGGAACTTAAGAAAGGTTCTTGTTCTTAACTCGTATGAATTAAGACTTTCGCGTTTTAAAGCTCCCTATATTAAAGCCTAGCCAAACTTAATTCAAATACGTTAAGGAAAAGCTAAGGTTAAAAACCGAGTCGAGTCAAAAACTATTTTTATTTTCACCAACGGAAAGCCTACATTCATATCAAAAGCACTTATTTTATTTATTAAAACTTGAAAATAACACAAAAAATTTAAAATTTTATTGAAAAATTAGAAAAACAATTACGTTTAGACATGACAAAAGGAATTGCAAGCGATTATATCGATTGACTCCCCCATGCTAAAACCAAACATTGTCCTAAATGTTTCTTAGCTCAAGAGTAACACCCCCTTGCTAAAATACGAAGAGTCTAATGCAAAATCCTAACATGGAAAGAGTACGCAAATCTATAATCCGTTTATTAATTATGCCTCAAGATAAAACGTTAGTCGATAAAAATCAAGGGATAGAAAGTGTGCCCCTTTTTAGCATTCAAAGAATGGAAGATCAAGTGGACCGGCAAAAACCGAACACGAGAGTCTTCAAATATTAGGGTCATACATAAGATTCACAACACAACAAAACACGAGCACGAGCTTGAAAGATCAAGCCTTATTAGTGTTAGAAAATAGAAAGAAGATAGAATGTATGGGACTCCCCCACAAGGCACCTCGTTTTTGTTCACCGAGTCATGAGCTCGAATCGATCCACGCATTCATTGGTCCTTAGGGAAAGTATGAAGATCTGGGACAACCTCCGTAGGTATGTCCCCTCCAAAGTAGTGTTTCACACGATGACCATTCACCTTAAAGTTAGGCCCGTCTTTTTTAGCTAGCTCAACGGTGCCATAAGGGAAAACTTGTGCAATGGTGAATGGTCCGGACCAACGGGATTTAAGCTTGCCCGAGAAAATCTTAAGTCTAGAGTTGAATAAGAGGACTTGATCACCAACATTGAAAATGCGGTTTTTGATCTTCGAGTCATGAATCCTCTTAGTCTTCTCTTTATAGATCAAAGAATTTTCATAAGCTTGATCCCTTAGTTCATTCAATTGACCCTTGCGATGATCACCCACAGTCCTCAAATCAAAGTTACAATGCTTAAGAGCCCAATACGCCTTATGTTCGAGTTCAATTGGCAAGTGGCATGCTTTTCCGTAGACAAACATAAATGGTGTACAACCAATTGGCGTCTTGTAAGCCGTACGGAAAGCCCATAATGCATCGTCCAATTTATCCGACCATGAAGTGCGATTCTCTACAATAGAACGCTCCAAAATCCTTTTAAGAGCTCGGTTTGAAACTTCCACTTGACCACTCGTTTGAGGGTGATAAGCCGTCGAAAGTCGATGAGTGACACCATATTTCTTTAGAACTTTTTCAAATTGTTCATTACAACAATGGGTCCCACGATCACTTATAATAGCCCGCGGAGTTCCAAACCTAGCAAAGAGTTGTTTCAAAAAGTTCACCACAACTCGAGCATCATTTGTGGGCAAAGCCTTAGCTTCAACCCATTTAGACAAATAGTCCACGGCTACGAGAATGTATTTATTTCCTTTCGAAGATGGAAATGACCCCATAAAATCGATCCCCCACATGTCAAAGATTTCACAAACTTGGATAATGTTTTTTTGCATTTCATCCTTTTGTGAGTTATTTCCTTCATGTTGACAAGCATCACAAGTCTTGATCAAGTCTTGGGCATCACGATATATGGAAGGCCAAAAGAAGCCGGCATCAAAGACTTTCTTCGCTGTGGCGTTAGCACCATGATGTCCCCTGATGGGTCCCTCATGACAAGATTTAAGGATATCTTGAGCTTCTTTGCCAAACACGCACCTACGAATCACTTGATCCGCGCATACACGAAACAAATAGGGGTCGTCCCAAAAGTAATAGGAGATATCCTTGAAAAACTTTCGTTTTTGTTGGGACGACATACCCTTGATAACAAACTTCCCTGCATGGTAATTTGCGATGTCCACAAACCATGGGGTACTATCATCACCACGAAAAGCAATCATACTAAGCGTCTCGAGAGGAAATGTTTCATTAATTTCTTTGTTCTCTCGATCGCTTTGGTGAGGATTCTCAAGTCGAGATAAATGATCGGCCGCGAGATTCTCGGCTCCTTTTTTGTCTAGAATTTTGACATTAAATTCTTGAAGGAGGAGAATCCACCGGAGCAACCTCGGCTTAGCATCTTGTTTATTAAGAAGATATTTGATAGCCGAGTGGTCCGTATACACTATGGTTTGAGACAAGACGAGATATGGTCTAAACTTTTCAAAAGCATACACAACGACAAGTAACTCCTTTTCCGTTGTAGTGTACTTTGTTTGAGCATCCGTCATAGTCTTACTTGCATAGTGTATAGGCAAGAAATGTTTTGATTTACGTTGCCCCAAAACCGCACCTACCACATAATCACTAGCATCACACATAATTTCAAAAGGTAGGTCCCAATCCGGGGCAACCAAAATTGGAGATTCTATTAACTTCCTTTTAAGCATCTCAAAGGCTTGAATACACTCATCCGAAAAGATGAAAGGAGTCTCTTTTTCCAAAAGATGGGTCATAGGCCGAGCTATCTTAGAGAAGTCTTGTATAAAACGTCGATAGAAGCCGGCATGGCCGAGAAAACTCCTAACTCCCTTAACGGTGGTGGGTGGAGGTAATTTGGCAATCACGTCGATTTTAGCCCTATCAACCACAATACCGGCCTTAGAGATCTTATGTCCTAACACAATTCCCTCTTTGCACATGAAGTGACATTTTTCATAATTAAGCACAAGATTCATTTCCTCACAACGTTGCAACATTCTTTCAAGGTTACAAAGACATGAAGTGAAAGATTCCCCAAAAACCGAAAAGTCATCCATGAAGACTTCCATGGTTTCTCGATCATATCATGGAAAATGGCCATCATACACCTTTGGGATGTCCCCGGAGCATTTCATAGTCCAAAAGGCATGCGACGATAAGCATCGGTTCCATAAGGACAAGTTAATGTGGTCTTTTCTTGATCACGAGGGTCAATGAGAATTTGGAAATAGCCGGAAAATCCATTCAAAAAGCAATAGAATTCATTCCCCGCTAGTCTCTCTAACATTTGATCCATAAAAGGTAATGGAAAATGATCCTTCCTAGTGGCATCATTAAGATTCTTATAGTCAATACAAACATACCAACCGGTCACAAGTCTAGTAGGAATCAATTCATTATCCTCATTAGTAACAACCGTCATTCCTCCTTTCTTTGGAACACAATGCACGGGACTAACCCATGGACTATCCGAGATAGGGTAGATCATTCCGGCGTCTAGAAGTTTAGTGACTTCCTTTTTTATCACCTCATGAATCTTTGGATTGACCCTTCTTTGATTTTGGATAGCGGGTTTATAATCATCCTCCATTAGAATTTTATGAGTACAAAATTTTGGATCTATACCCTTAATGTCGGAGATTTTCCATGCAATGGCCCGTTTATGTTTCTTAAGCACTTTGATAAGTTCATCCTTTTTGTTTTCCTTTAATCCCTTAGAAATAATCACCGGTAACTTATCCGTTCCCTCAAGAAAAGCATACTCCTAATGAGTGGGGAGTTCCTTAAGTTCTAATTCGGGTGCATCCTCAATAGATGTTTTTACTTTAGTCTCATTTTCATTCACAACTTTTAAATCCATAGGTGGTGATTCAAAAGGATCCATATTCAAAAAATTTTCAATCAAAGCAATATCTCCCTCGGGATCAAAATTCTCACTATCAAACTAACTAGGATCAAATGGTGTGCTAAGGTAATAATCAATTTCCTTCTCGATTTTTGAATAACCATTATTCTCAAGCTCTTCAAGGACGAAGTCACCTCCCTCAAATGGAGTGAGTGGAGGTTTAGCCAAAGAGATAATAGGATTCGAAGAAGTGGGATTGCCACTTTTAGAAGAAGCCGAGAATCCAAGCACTTCTTGAGAATATTCTTCACAAGTAACGTCAATCACGTCGATTTGATTAATTAATTCCTCGTAATACTTGGAAGAAAATTTAGAGATATGACCAATATCAAACGTGATATTTTCATCATCAACTCTTAAAGTCAATTTCCCCGCTTTCATGTCAACTAAATCACTAGCCGTCATCAAAAACGGTCTTCCCAAAATTAGTGGCACACGAGAATCTTCGGGATAATCGCAAACTACAAATTCCGTTGGAAAGACGAGTTTTCCTACTTTGACAAACACGTCCTCGGCTATACCTTTTGGTAAGGCGATCGATCGATCCGCTAGCTCGATAGTCATCTTAGTAGGTGTAAGCTCGGGAAGTGATAACCTTTTCCACACGGAAAGAGGCATCAAATTAATGCTAGCACCAAGATCGGCTAAAGCTAAGCATTCTTCCATATTAGGGAAATCACATGGTATCACAAACTTGCCCGGGTCTCCAAGCTTTTTGGGAAGCTTTTGTGTAAGAACCGCGGAACAATTAGCATCTAAAGATGTAGACACTTCAACCAATTCCCCTTTATCATTCATCAGTCTCTTAATAGTCGAAGCAAACTTAGACATGTAAAGCAATGCATCCGCGAAACTAACATTAATATAAAGATTCTTAAACATCTCTAAAAAAGTAGTCATTTGAGCATTGGAGTTTTCGCGGAGCTTCTCTTGGTTAAGTCTTGAAGGGTAGGGTAGTGTGGGTTTAGTCTTCGGAAGCTCGGGTTCCGGAATAGGAAATTGGTCTACCTTTGGTGGAATAGGAATTTCCTTTTCTTTAACCACCTCGGGTTCTTGCTCCACTTCCCTCACTGGAGAGGTACTCACATGTGGAAGCAAAGGTCCGTCTAAAGCTTTCCCACTACGTGTGGTTATAGCTTTCATCTCACCCTTCGGGTTTAGAATGGTATTGCTAGGTAAGCCACCCGAAGACGAGGAAGGTTGACTCATAAAAGATTCAAACATCGAAAGCAATTTGTTTTGACTTTGTTCCATACTTTGTTGCATACGATTTTGGTTTTGCTCTAGCCTTTGTTGATTAAGCTCAATCTTATTATTTTTCCCTTTAATCGTATTTTGAAAATCGAGTTTCAAAGTATTAATTTGCCCTTGAATGTTGTTTTGAAAAGCTTTCATATTTGCCTCATTTGACTTTATATAGCTTGACAACTCATTTTGATTATTATGAAAACCTTGATTGTTTTGATTACCATTGAACCCATTTCCTTGATTATAATTCCCTTGGTTACCACGGTTAAAATTATTCCCATTGTTTCCATTGTTGTACCTATTTTGAACCGGTGGAAAACTCGGTGGAGCAACATGATTTTGACGAGGAACTTGACCGTTGGAGCCATAAGTTCCCGTCGCAGCAAAAGCACTAGCTTGATCAAACCCCGTGGTCGAACAAGCATAATTAGGATATGCTCCACCACATGATACACAAACATTCTCAACCATATTAATCGATCCAAGAGGATTCTTCCTAAGCTCATTCAAAATCGTGTCAATCTTAGAGTCCAATCTAGCAATCTCGGGATTTAATGAATTCACATTGGAAACACCCGATGTGTTTCGTGAATATTGTGCTCTAGACTTATCCTCAATTATTCTCCACGCGTCTCTCGGAGTTTTTCTTAAAAGATTACCACCCGCGGCGGCATTTAAAGAATCTTGTTCAATCATATTAAGCCCATTATAAAAAGTATTTATTTGATGCAATTCCGAGAAACCCTGGTGTGGACATTGTCTTAACAAACCTTTAAATCTTTCCCAAGCAACCCCAAACGATTCATGCACTTTTTGCTCAAATTTAGTGATCTCGTTCTTAAAGTGTGTTGTCTTAGATGGTGGAAAGAAGTAATCCATAAACTTAGACACTAAATCATCCCATGTTAAGATCGAACCCGGTGGTTCTTTCTCATACCAAAGCTTAGCATTACCCTCGAGCGAGTACGGAAAAAGCATGAGCTTAATCGCGTCATTCGGCACATCTCTAAACTTGAGAGTCGAGGAAATTCGAAGAAAATTCCGAATGCGAGAATGCGGGCTATCGGTCTCATTGCCATGAAATTGGTCGGCACGAATGAGCGATAAAAGACCCGTCTTTATCTCAAAATGATCCGCCAAAATAGCCGGCACAACGATTGCTTCCCCATACCCTTCGGTGGGTGCACGGAGCAATTCCTCCATTGTTCGGTTATCGGCCATCTCTACAAAAATAGGTGGAAGCTCGGGTTCCACTATTCGTTGTTGACGATTTCTATTTCTACGAGGAATGTTTTCAAGCCTATTAAAATCAGTCACAAGACGAGAAGAACGTAATTGCATACACTATAAAGACAAGAATTTAGAGGATTGAAGAAAAGAAATTAGACAAGAAGAAGATTATTTTTGGTATTTATTTGGTATTGCTCAATCAAACATGATCGATAAAAAACAAGGAATAAGGATGTTAGCCTCAAAATATTGAGTCAAACAAGAATGTTCGGTCATAGGTTATTATTGTAACATTAATTAGAACGTTGTAATAGTTAGTTAATTAGTCGTGGTTTACGGGCTTGGATTTAAACTAATTTAAATCCAAAAGACAAGCTCGGCCTGATATATAGTCCATTAAAGCCTGCATGTGGGTGGACTATATATAATACCCTCCTAGCATGTTAGGAGGGTAGGTAGGTTGTTCATTTCATTCTTTCCTTAATCTAATATTCTACAAGTTAATCCTCTCCTCCTCTCTATTTTCTCTCACTACTTTCTCTCTCTAGGAATCCATCTCTTTTCATCTATTTTCTATCTCTAATCATCTAAATATATGAGACAACATTTGGTATCAATCGCCATGGGGTAGATACGTGATTGGTTTTGATATTTCCATTGTGTTCGTGTGATTTTATTCACATTCTTGCTCGAATATTCAAATTTTTTGTGTTTTTTGTGGTGTTTGTGAGTAGACAAATCATCTACATCTACGTTGTAGTGATTTGGGTTACTTTGTTTGGTCAAAAACGCAAAATTTTGTGGTGTTTGGCTTAATTTTTGGTGTGAAATCACGTTTTTGATAAGTGTTCTTCGTGTTCCTATTTTCTAGCAAATCTGGTACAAATTTCGCATCTTTCTATCTAATTACGAAATTGTAGATTCATAAAAGTTGCGAAATTGAATTCTATCTCTTATTGCAGAATCGAACTTTGTCTCAAGTTGCGAATTTGAATATTTGCCTATTGTGGAATTAGTGCTTTTATGGGTATTGCGAAATCTTGTACTTCCTGAAAAAACAAATTGCGAAATTGTCCATATTAAGCAATTGCGGAATCTTGTTTGTGTCCATATTGCGGATTTTGGCCTTAATTGCGGAATTATATCAGAGAATTGCGAAATTAGTGCTTTTCAGGGTATTGCGGAATCTAACATTCCTGGTCATTGCGAAATCATGCAATAATTGCGGAATTATAAGTTAATTGCGAATTTGTTCAACTATTGCGGAATTTGGTCATCAATTGCGAATTTGTTCAAGTATTGCGGATTTATTCACTTAATTGCGAATTTGTTCAAGTTTTGCGGATTTCTTCACTCTAGAATTGCGGAATTGTCATAGTTACAGGATTGCGGAATTTCACACCTCATTGCGAAATTCTTCACTTATTTTCAAAAAATTTGTATTTTTTGAAATTTTTAACAAACTTTCAGTTTGTGATTGAGTGATTTTTTTGCTTTAGAATTTTTGGTTTATTGTGAAGATAATTTTAGGGGATTTCAACATCTTTTCTCGACAACACCAATCACAACACATCTACTTAAGAACCTTTTTCACTTCATCGATTACTAAGTTATAAGCTATGGATTCTACTCAAGAGTATCGTGTCACAAACAACAATATCATGGTGGCGGGTAATAAAGAGAGACCACCAATGCTTGTGTCGGGTAGGTATGCTCAATGGCAATAACGTTTCATACGATATCTTGATACAAGACCCAATGGTGATGCCTTGAGGAAATGCATTACTCATGGACCATATGTATTCAAGAAAATCTCAATTCCTCCAAGAGCTGCCACAGATACTACTGATCCAATACCCGCAAGTGAACGTGATGAAACAAGAGCCGATCTCACACCTGAAAATTGTGATTGGCATGATGCGGAGAAGGAAGCCATCTATATGGTTTTAAGTGGGATTAGAGATGATATTTACTCCATGGTTGATGCATGCCCGACAGCACATGAAATGTGGACTGCGATTGAATGCTTGCAACAAGGAGAATCACTCAACAAACAAGATGTCAAAACAAACTTGTTTTGGAATTTTGGCAAGTTTACTTCAAGGGATGGAGAATAAATTGATTCATACTACTCCAGGTTCTATAAAATGATGAATGACATGACAAGAAATAATCTGCAAGTCTCCACCATGCAAGTCAATGTTAAATTTCTTCAACAACTTCAACCAGAGTGGACACGGTTCGTCACTTTAGTGAAACAACAAGAAAAGTTAGACGAGGTCTCATATCATCGACTCTTTGATATCTTGAAGCAATTTCAGAATGAAGCAAATGAGATTAGAGCTGAACGTGTTGCCAAGACGGCTAATCCACTTGCTTTAGTGACTACCACACAAAATGTTCAAGATCATCACTCTCGTGCTCCTAAACCATACTCCACTACATCATCTTCACCATGATATTCCACATCATCTAAGTCTTCATCATCCACAAGATCTCGAGGTAAAGTGCCAAGAGCACGATCACCACCATCTGAGTCATCATCTGTAGAAGATAGTGATGAAGACCAAGCTCAAAAGAACCGAGAGATGAAACAACAAATTGCTTACATAATGAAGACTTACAAGAAAATCTACAAACCCACCAACAACAATCTTCGTACTTCATCTAACACAATGAACCGATATGTTAAGAGTCCTCCAAGGTATGACACACGTCGACGTGGTGAAAGTCCTTCTAGGTATGATCGACATAATCCAACACATGTTGAGGGTTCTGCAAGGTATGATCAACAAACTGCCAAGTATGATACTCAGAGGATTGCTGCTGCTACTGGGAATAGGTAAACTGTTGGAAGTCAAGTGGTTCAGCCGAGTGGGATTCAGTGTTTTAATTGACAAGGTTATGGGCATATGGCAAAGGAATGCAGGAAGCCAAAACGGGTTAGAGATTCTGGTTATCATAAGGAAAGATGCTGCTATGCAAAAAGATGGAAGCAGGGGTTAAATTGTCAACTGAGGAAGGAGCAATGCTTGATGATACTGATGATGAAGATTCTGATCAAGAGCTCAATGCACATTACTCGTACATGGCAAAGGTTGAAGAAGTTCTCAAAGTCACTGAAGATGACAATGGCCCTATCTTTGACACTGAGCCAATCGATAAGGTACACACTACTGATGAATATAATGTGTTTGGTGACATTCCTGAGCATAGTGATCTACCCAATGCCATTAATGACACGTGTATGATGGAAACGGTTGATAGCAATACCACACCTAATTCATCAGACATATGCAATAATGAGTCTGAGGATGATCAACATGCAAATGAATATGATGAAGAGGAACGTATTGCGCTTGCTAATTTAATTGCTACTTTACAAAAAGATGTCACTGAAAATAAAAAGAGTCAAAAGCAATTAAAGAAGGCAAACGCTACGCTCACTCAAAGTTTTGAAGAATGCAAAGCTGCTCTTATCAAATCTACTGAGATGACTGAAAGCTATAGAGATGAGCTCCTTCAGAAAACCAAAGAGCTTGAGGGGTACAAGGGAAGTGAGTTAAAAAGTCAAAAGGATAATTTTGAAAACAAATATAATACCACTCTTGAGTTATTAGCCAAAGAGAAGCGTCAATATAATGTTTTCTTAATGGATGAACGTCAAAAAACGTACCTTGCCAATACCAAAGTTAATGAACTTGAACAAAAGCTCTCTATGACCACTATTGATTCTGCTAAAATTCTTGAGGATAAGAAACAAGAGGTAGATGCGTTAAAACACGACTTCAAAAGTAGATATGATAAAGAAACTGAAAAAGTAACGAAACTAGAAGCACAAGTCGACTTTTTGAAGAACGTTTTTTATAAAACGCATGATTCTATTCAATCCGTAAGAATGCTAGCACCTCCATCGATGTTTAAGGGTCAAGCTAGCTTTGCAAGTCCTCAGTACCTTGCCAAAGCTCAAGCTGTGAACCTACATATTTATCTTGATGAGACTGAAAGAACTGATCTTGATTGCATGCCTGTTAGTGCCGATAATGAAGAGACTGACCTTTGGGATGATGATAGTCAACCACTTGTCAATAAGGAGTTTGTGAAACCATATAATTATGCTTATGAGAATAGTCTTTATGGTCTTTTCAACAAACAAACTCAGAAAACTCGTGAGGAAGTGTTTCTACAATGCAAACAAAAGAGAATCCAATGGAAAAAGCATTTGCCCCTAAGAAATCTAATGTTTACAAATACATAAACTACCTCACTCTAGATGAATCTAAAAGCAAGAGTAGGAAAACATTAGGTATTCTTAAACACCAGATAGATAATGTTAAACTATTGTTGAAAGAGACTGGGCAAAATATGAAAATGCTGAGTGGACATGTCCGATTCCTCAAGATATTACCTTGCTTGTGAAAGAACTCTTAATTCCAAACACGACATTGATTAAAGAAACTGTCCTTCAACTTGAGGAGTTCATTCGGACTGAAATGTATGATGATTTAAAATACGTTGAATCTCTTGAGAAACACATTGAAGATCTTCAAATGGAGAAGTCTAATTTTTCAGATGAATATGATTTACTCTTGCAAGAATGTGTTTCTAAAGATGTTATGTGTGCTTATTTTACATCTTGTGCTGATATTGATGAATATTCTGAAGTTGCATGCCAATATCTTGATAAAAGCAAAGAATGTGAACGTCTTGAAATTGAGCTTTCGAAACGCAAAGAAAATGTTGACAAAAAGGCTTTTGAGTTACTTCAACACAAAAATAATTTCCTTCAAAAACATTGTCATTCACTTGAACTTGCTTTGCAAAAAGACGTTGGTAGTTTTCCACATGATAATAAATTGCAAGAAAAACTTTCCCAAACGTTTCGAGAAATGAATGAACAGAATTTGGAAATTAAAGGGTTGAAAGCTCAGTTACAAGACAGGGACAGAGCGATAGCAGAGTTGCAGATACTCGTTGCTAAAATGGGTGGGAAAATCGTGGAACCTAGAATTAAGAAACCTGTTGTTAGACAACCAAATGCTTCTAAGGTGAATAGATCCTCTATCTTGGGAAAACCATCTGCTTTATCAAATTCTTCGTTTGCAAAACCTGTGTTTTCCCCCAAGATGGATGGAAAGGAAAGGTTACCACAGAATCAACCCATAAGGAACCCTATAGCACCAAGCGTTAAGCACAATAATGTGATTAAACCAGGGATGTATAGAATGTCCACTAAGACCACAAACAAAGATACTCACTCGCCTCAGACTTCTAGAAACACTAATATTCGTGTGTCTTCTACTACAGGAATAGTCTCCACTACTAGTGTTAGCCGGCCTCAGCTTAAGAGCACTCAAGTGAATGATAAGGTCTGGAAACACAAGAATCAAGGGAAGATGAAGTAAGTAGAAGAACACCCTAGGAATTTGAATGTTTTTAAGAATAAAAAGTCTGTTATCGCATGTAATGACGATTTAAATGCTGTGAATGATTTGAATGCTATGAATGTGAAATTTGTTTGTGTCAAATGTGGAAAATGTGCTAATGCTAATCATTCAATGTGTGCTATGAAAACTGTGAAAGGCGTAGATACTAGAACTAAGAAGCAAGTTGCGATGCCTATTAGTGCTAGTAAACCCAAACGCAAAGTGAACCATTCTGGTGTGACCCCCACTAAGAAAAGTAATGCATCAGACTCCACCACTAAGAACCCTAGAAGCAAAATTAAGGAATTATATGAGTCTGCTAGTAAGTCGTGGAAATGGTGGTTTGCTGATCAATGTCCTCCCGGATATAAATGGATGCCTAAAGTTAGGACAGAAAATGTGACTACGAGTGTTAGTATGCCTTTAAATGTTGCTAAGGACACTAATGATTCTATTATCACAAATAATGTGGTATCCAATTTAGCAAATGCTCCATCGTGTTCTAACTCTTCTGCAGGTGATACAAATAATTCTCTTCATACTGGACTCCGGATGCACGAAGCACATGACAGGGAATCTCAAGCTTCTAATTAACTTCGTGGAGAAGTTCCTGGGTACGGTCCGATTCGAAAATGATCAGTTTGCACCGATCCTAGGATATGGAGATTTGGTTTAGGGGAATATTACGAACAAAAGGGTATACTACGTCGAAGGGCTCAATCACACTCTTTTCTCTGTTGGTCAATTCTGTGATGCGGATTTGGAGGTTGCTTTCAGAAAGAAGACATGTTTTGTTCGTGATTATGATGGAAATGACTTACTTACCGGTACACGGGGTACTGATCTTTACACAATTTCACTTCAAGACACAACTTCATCAACTCCAATTTGCTTCATGGTTCAAGCTTCATCGACTCAGGCATGGTTATGGCATCAACGTCTTTCTCATCTCAACTTTGATACCATTAACTTGCTTTCCAAGAAAGATATTGTGAGAGGCCTTCCAATCTTGAAATTCATCAAAGATCATCTTTGTTCTTCTTGTGAACTTTGTAAAGCTAAACGAAGTAGCTTCAAAACAAAGACCACACCTAGCTCTAAAGGACGGTTAGATCTTCTTCATATGGATCTGTGTGGTCCCATGCGTGTTCAGAGTATCAATGGAAAGAAATATATTCTGGTAATTGTCGATGATTACTCAAGGTACACATGAACTCACTTCTTGAGGTCCAAGGATGAAACACCCGACGTTCTCATCAGCTTCCTTAAATTGATACAACGTGGTCTTCAAGCTCAATTTAAAGTGGTTCGGACTAACAGAGGTAAAGAATTTTTGAATTCAAATCTGAGAAAGTATTTTGAAGCTGAAGGGATTGAACATGAAACATCTATTGCTCGAACACCCGAACAAAACGGTGTTGTTCAAAGACGAAACCGTACTTTAGTTGAGGCTGCTCGAACATTATTATCCGCTTCAAAACTTCCACTCTACTTTTGGGCCGAAGCCGTGTCAACCGCATGCTACACACAAAACCGTTCCTTAATTATCCCAAGACATGAAAAGACACCATATCACATAATTCATGATCGAAAACCTTCACTCAAACACCTTCATGTTTTTTGATGTACCTGTTACATTATTCGAGATGGTGAAAATTTGGATAAGATGAAAGAGAAAGGTGATGCATGTATTCTTGTGGGATATGCAACTCAGTCAAAGGGATATAGAGTATACAACAAGAGAACAAAATTGATTGTCGAGACAATTCACATCCGATTTGATGAATTACAAGAAATGGCACTTGAACAAAACAGTTTAAGTCCCGATCCACAACGACTAACGTCTTTCGTTCACAACCGCACGGAACTAGGAACTCAAGACCACAGTAATGAACCGTCAAGTTCAAAGCTGGTTCCTGAAAATGTTCCTAGAGCTGATATGACAGTGGACACGACAATTGAAGAGTTGGAAATGTTATATGGTCCAATGTATGATGAATATTTCACGGGGGAGAAACAAGTTGTATCGAAGTCTTCCGCTGACCCTCATGATAAGAATGATGATACCGATCATCGTCAACAACCGGATACAACTTCATCTACTTCAACACAGGTTGCTGCAGATTTACCTCCTCAGATTATTACTTCAACACTCGATCCTACAACATCCACAACTACTGTCATTGCTCCAGACAACACAAATCAAGCAGACAATGCATTATCTGACGAAGACAAATTTATCAACCCATTCGGTACACCGGTACACGAAACTGGAGAGTCTTCTACTCGCCATGTTGATCCGTCAAATATGCACATGTTCTGCCAACGACATCCTTCAACACATCATTGGACCCGAGATCATCCTTTGGTTCATGTCATTGGAAACCCTTCACAGCCTGTTCGCACAAGACGACAGCTTAACACCGATGCTGATGTTTGTATGTTCGCACTCGCCGTGAGTTCAGCTGAACCGAAAAACATCAAAGAAGCATTAGCTGATAATTCTTAGATTGAATCGATGACGGATGAACTTCAACAATTTGAAAGACTTAAAGTCTGGGAACTTGTTGACAGACCATACGATGTAACACCATTAAATCTTCGATGGATCTGGAAAAACAAGATGGATGAAGAGAACACGATCATCAAGAATAAATCTAGGCTAGTAGCTAAAGGGTATGGAAAGAAAGAGGGTATTGATTTTGAAGAATCATTTGCACCAGTAGCTCGTATGGAAGCGGTCAGGATTTTTATTGCTTATGCGGCACATAAGGGATTCATTGTCAATCAAATGGACGTAAAGACGGCGTTTCTTAACGGTCCTTTGAAGGAAGAAGTCTATGTCACGCAGCCGGAAGGATTCGTCAATCCTCATTATCCTGACAAGGTGTATCGTCTCCACAAAGCACTTTATGGACTCAAGCAAGCTCCAAGGGCGTGGTACGACGAACTCTCGAAATTTCTGGTCTCCAAAGGTTTCTCAAAAGGTTCCATTGATTTAACTTTGTTCACTTATAAATATGGGGATGACATTTTGCTTGTGCAAATTTATGTTGATGACATTATTTTCGGGTCTACAAACCCAAAACTTTCAAAATGGTTTGAAAAAGTAATGCACAGCAGATTTGAAATGTCTATGATGGGCGAACTAAAATTCTTTCTAGGAATTCAAGTTCACCAATCCCCAAGTGGTATCTTTATTAACCAAGCTAAGTATTGTTAAGAGATAATCACAAAGCATGGTATGACATCATGTGACCCTGTTGGGACACCTTTATCCACCACATCCCTAGATGCTGACTTGGAGGGATTACCCATTGATCAAACGAGATATCGTTCCATGATCGGGTCCCTCATGTACTTGACAGCAAGCAGACCTGATATTCATCATGCTACATGTTACCGTGCACGATATCAAGCACGACCCACTGAAAAGCACCTCAAGGAGGTTAAACGGATCTTTCGGTACCTTAAGAATACCATTCACATGGGACTCTGGTATCCGAGGGAAACCGGTTTCTTTCTAACGGCCTATTCAGATTCTGATCATGCAGGGTGTCTTGATACGCGTAAAAGTACTTCTGGTGGTGCACAATTTCTAGGTCAAGACAAGCTTGTGGGATGGTCTTCCAAGAAGCAGGATTGCACATCATTGTCATCAGCCGAAGCGGAGTATGTGTCTTTATCTGCGTGTTGTGCTCAAGTTCTTTGGATGAGAACACAACTCACGGATTATGGCTTCCATTTTGATAAAGTACCTATGTACTGTGACTCAAAGTCGGCCATAGCCATCTCCTGCAATCCGGTACAGCATTCCCGCACGAAGCACATTGATGTCCGATATCACTTCATTAAGGAACAAGTTGAAAGAGGTATTGTTGAATTATACTTTGTTGGAACTGATTACCAATTAGCTGACTTATTTACAAAAGCTCTTTCGAAAGAGAGGTTTACGTATCTAGTTAGGCAAATTGGTATGAGATGTTTGACTCCAGCAGAACTGGAGGTTCTGGTAAAGAAGCCTGTTTGATTCATCTATCAAACATCTACCTGTAAATATTAATCAAAAATCAAAATACAAAATTAAAAAATCTTTGATAATCCAAAAATATTCTTCTCGACATGTCTTTCAGTATCTATAATATGGACGTACCTAGAAATGTCGCTCAATAACGACACGAGTGTGTACATAAAGCTCGAATGAAAGTTGTAAATATTTTTTTTTTTCAAAACATGTCATTTCTATCTTTTCAAAAGGAAATTGTCTATTTTGGACAAAATTTCCAACAACGGGTAGAGCAATCTATCACGGGTTGAGCTTTTCACAAAACATTCAAAGTTTTGAGCTCAACACAATGGCTTATAGTCAACTCACAGACTGTAACCCGGGCTCACAAGACAGGAAAGTCCATCCCGATGATAACTTATCCTCTAAACGGGAAACTCAAAATTTCTCGGTCAGCTATATTAAAAACATTCAAAGTTTTTAAGCTCATGTAAAATGATTTACAATTACCTCAGATTGTGACTCGTACTTCAAAGAAAGGAAAGTTGATCACGATGATTACTTATCTTCAACAACGGGAAAATAAAATTTCTCGGTCATGAGCTATCGATAAAGGCATTCAAAGTTTTTAAGCTCATGTAAACGACTTACAGTTAAATGTCAGACTGTAACTCGAACTTCAAATAAAGGAAAGTGTATCCTTAAAGATACCTTATCCTACCAAACGGGTAGAGCAATCTATCTTGGGTTGAGCTTGTCACAAAACATTCAACGTTTTGAGCTCAACACAATGGCTTGTAATTACTTTCAGATTGCAACCCGGATCTAAACTCACGGGGGAGTGTACGCTTTTGTACTCTTACCCTTAGCAAAAGAAGTTAAATCTTCTTACACTTGAGTGGATTCGTCACGACATTCAAAGTCTATGAACTCAAGTTTATGCTTTAGAAAAACCCTTTCGACAAAAAGAATTGATTTTTCAAAAAGCGTTGAACACAATTTTTTCAAGAATTTCTCAATGATATTCAAAATCTTAATGTGGATCAAATCCTCGTAATGACAATTCCATTGGATCAATTTTTGAGGGGGAGCGTTCAAAAATTCATGCTAAGTTTGTCACATCTTTCTCCCGAAGTTTTTCAAGACTATTTTTTCAAAATATATTTTAATCAAATTTGGTATCTCTAATATCAAAAGATTTTATATATTAGAGATAGGGGAGAAAATGTGATTAAAATGTGATCTAAAGACTCAAGCACTCATGGTTACGATCAAAAACCCACAACATCTTTAATTCATGACGTTATTGGTGTCAAAAGGGTGGTTAGGTTTAAGCCCTATGATCCGACCAGAACCGGAGGGATCTTCCCAGGGACAATCCAATAGATTATTAGAAGTCCTTAGGAAAGATGGAGTAGAATGTGAACGTAGCTGAATGCTGACTAAGTACTGATGATAGCATTGGAACAATCACAACAAGGTGCTATTAATGATGTCTTGGTAAGTATTGAAGGGGTTGAAGAATGGAAAAGAAATGTAAGGATAAAGGGTCTAAAGAAAGAAGCCCTCCATACAACTTAGGCAGAAACCGGGTCAACACATCATGAAGACAAACTCATCATGGACCCAGTGATGTGAAGCACAACCCTTTCCTAGCTACTCAGGCTTCTCTCAAAAGAAGTTTGTTTTATTGTCACGGAGATCAACACGACTTCTATTGACTGTCTCACTCCGAGATAGTTGATATTAAATAGGTGGCATCTGCTCCAGCCTCCGACCACTAAAAGTGCACAAATCGAGTCTAGAGCCAAGAGATCAATCAAATCTCGTTAGGACACACGGATGAAGATCAAGAGAGTCCTACGCTATATCCTTGCGATATTGCTAGAACACTCAGAGTGATACTACTTAGTATTCACAATGATGAGTGGAAATCCTTCCAGTGTTAACATCAAACAGCACTGCGGTGGGTCATGTGTAAGATTCTTTATGAATTGAACACATGTTAAAACTGAAAAGCAACAGTGGTTTGATTCTGAATTGATTCAAACTCGTTTCAGGTTTCTACGCAATATCTTTATGGTCTTGACAGAACATTCTGAGTGATATTTATTAATATGCATAGTGACGAATGGAAATCCTTCTAGCGTCAACATCAAACAGCGCTACAGTAGGTGACTTGTGAGATTCTTATGAATCAAACTTGTGTCAACTGGAAAGCAACAATGGTGAGATTTTTAATGAATCAAACTTGTTCCAGGAATTTGAATTGACGACTTTAACCAAGCGGATATTTATCCAATTGATTCACTCTTTATGTTCGCAGTCTTGCTTTGAGACGGCCGAGTAAAGAGAACGGCTAGTACAGCCGCGAAACCCTGTCAAGGAGATTCTTAATTGAATCTACCTAATCACAGGTATGGTATTTAATATCGTATAACGGTCTTCAATGACCGGAGGTAAAACGCTACCGATTTAGGACGAATGTCAAAGCCATTCAGTCCGTGTCTATGTTTTGTCTCGAGAAGGTGGCGTCACGATGTACTCAGCTAACTCAAAGATTCAAAATCACATGTTCATGCCCAAAGACTTATTCAACAACCAATAGTGTGAGCATGTGGATAAAGACACAAGATTGAAAGATGGCAAAGACGAGTCAAGAATGATTTGAAGATCTCAAGATAAAAGAATAAGTCGAAAGACAATGACAAAGGCTCAAAGATCACAGCATGAAGGAACAAAACTACTGTTACACGTTCAAGACTCATTTATGACGAAATTAATAAATCTTCATTGGAATCCAAATATCAAAGAGGAATGACCTTACTTTGGGGGAGATTGTTAGCCTTAAAATATTGAGTCAAACAAGAATGTTCGGTCATAGGTTATTATTGTAACATTAATTAGAACGTTTTAATAGTTAGTTAATTAGTCGTGGTTTACGGGCTTGGATTTAAACTAATTTAAATCCAAAAGACAAGCCCGGCCCAATAAAATGTCCATTAAAGCCCGCATGTGGGTGGACTATATATAATACCCTCCTAGAATGTTAGGAGGGTAGGTAGGTTGTTCATTTCATTCTTTCCTTAATCTAATATTCTACAAGTTAATCCTCTCCTCCTCTCTATTTTCTCTCACTACTTTCTCTCTCTAGGAATCCATCTCTTTTCATCTATTTTCTATCTCTAATCATCTAAATATATGGGACAACAAAGGATAACTACTATGGAAGTAAATTACCCTAGGTCGACTTGGAAACGATAGGTGAAAACCTAAACGTCTCGAGGTTCAATAAGTAAACTACAAAAATAAGATTTATTACTACTTGAGTCGGCAAACCAATAATAGGTCGTCCCTCTCAATATACGCACAAGCAAGCGGGGAAACGAGGTGTCACAAAGCACTTAAAAACCTTTTTTCTTAGACGGCCTTTTATAGCACGTTGCCTTATACCCACCTTATAGTTTGTATAAATCGAGTTCAAACTTCTTATTAGTATTTATCTATTTTTCCTTTTATTTTTGTTTTGGATTCGACTACAATAGCTAGGTGATGAAATCCCAACTAAGGCCTTATTTGAAAAGTATGTAAATTTATTATGTTACGTAATACAATATATTATTCAAAAAAAACGAGTAAAACGATACATACTATATAATAGAAAAATAACAAAACTTTCCGAGGACGGAAAGGGTCTTCAAATCAACGATCAACAAATCTCCACAAAGACGAATCGTACACAAGATCCCCGGCTGCGGCGCCAAAATTTTTTATGTATGGTGGAATGTATATGTGATAATTAAGATACGTTATAGGGTAAATTAGAAAATTACCTTTAGGAAAAAGTAATAGACTAATATTACCAATGAAGGATTTTATTTAACACGTGATGAACCAAGTTCGTTGTACACGAAGATCGAGTGAATTTGAGACGTTTCGTTTTGATTAGGACAATTGATTCGAATTGGTCTTCGGTTTTTTAAAACTAGAATTAAAATCTACCAATTTTAAACTATTTAAAATTATCCTAAAGTGCATGAATCGTAAACCCCGCTATTATTTAATCTAATAACAAATACTTAAAATTTAAAAATTGTTAGGACCATTGTAATAGTTAAATGTAATAGGTAGACTAGGAGGTATGTAGTTCCTCCTGGTCCTAGTCGTAGTAGGAGCAAGTCCTGCTCCTGGTCCTAGTCGAAGTCAAACTTTATTATTTACTTAATATTCTGTTAGGATATGCATGAGATATGTTAGGAAAGGATATGCATATCAGTTTTACACGTTTTCTTTAATGCTAAATTAGGGTTTCCTTGTAGTATAAAAGGAACCTTAGGCAGAAGGGTTATACACACCTTCACCAAACGTAGTTCTAGTCATTATCAATATTAGAAATCCTTAGAAAGGATCAAGTCTTTATAGTTATTCTGTTCTCCTTGATTATATTTATATTCTACATTCATATTGTGTATAGAGTCTCTTTGTGATTTGACTTGTGATTACAGAAGTCATTCACCGGTCCTGACAGGCTGCAAGATCTACATCTAGTGGACCCAACAAGTGGTATCAGAGCCTGGGAGGGTCTCTATACAAGAAGAATCAAGTTTTCTTATTACTGACATTTTTTTTATCATGTCTGCCTCAACTTCTACTCAAATAGGAGAAGACAGCACTCCTAAAATTGTGCAACCTCAGCAGATCCTTGCTACGGTCTCAAACACGAATGGTAAATTCCCTCTTCTGAAAAAGGGAGAATATGAAAACTGGGCAATGAAGATGGAATGGTGGATCACCAATACTGATCAAGATCTTTGGAAGATCATTCTGAATGGGAACAGCAGGAAGCTTACTGGAAGAGATAAGAATGGTAATATTACCCTTCTTGACCCTAAATCTCATGAAGAAATCATAGCTATTCAGAAGGAGGTCAAAGCAAAAACGATTTTGCTTCAATCTCTTCCTGAAGATCACATGGGTGACTTCTACCATTTGGATGATGCCAGAGAGATCTGGAATGGCATAAAAGCAAGGTTTGGTGGCAATGAGGAGTCAAAGAAAATGCGAAGATCCATGCTGAGAGATGAATTCACAGAATTCAAAATCTCAGAAACTGAAGGTCTACATCAAGGGTATGATAGGTTCCAGAAGATATTGAGCCAGTTGAATCAACTTCGGTCAAAGCCTGATGATGGTGATATTAATGCAAGGTTTCTTAAAGCCTTACCCTACTCATGGAATCAGGTGGTGATCTCTCTCAAAGCCAAAGGTGGGCTTGACTATCTCAACTTTGATGATCTGTTTCATAGGCTCAGAACTTTCGAACCTCATGTGAGAGGATTTTCCAGTGACTCTTTTCCCACTCCTGCTAACTCCGCCTTTGTGAGTTCTATGGCATCCAGTCCCATGTCATATCCAAGTAGCCCAAGCAATACTGTGTCCTCTCAGCACACTCTTCAGCATACTTCTTCTCCTGATCCTACTGCCAAGACTGGTAGTATGGTAGAAGCCGTTCTTCATTCTTTTGTGGCTGATGTTAATGCTGAACAACAACTTGCTTTTGATGACTTCAAACAGGTCGATAAGCTTGACCTGGATGAAATGGATCTTAAATGGCAGATGGCCATGCTCACTCTTAGGGTTCACAAGTTTGAGAAGAAAGCTGGATGGAAATTTAATTACAACCCTCGGGAGCCAGCAAGATTCGACAGAAGCAAGGTTCGATGCTATAACTGCCAGCAACAAGGTCACTTTGCAAGGGAGTGCCCTAGCAAGAATGATCAGGAGAAGAGCAGGTACTCCGCTTTCAAGGTTCAGGAGATAAAAGATGACAAGAAGGCATTGGTATCTGTTGACTCTATGGTCAACTGGAATGATCATCAGGCTTCTACTCTGGAATCAGCTGAGTCCTCGACTGACGTGTTTGCAATGATTGCTGGGAATCTCTCTGATGCAGAAGAAGCAGACGAGTTTGCTCTTATGGGCATCTCACCTCAGGTACAACATTGTCCTCTTGGTTGTCATGATAAATACTCAGAATTGTTGTCCCAATTTAATGAATTAAATGATCAAAATGATAAGTATTTTTTAGAGGTTCAAGCCTATAAGGCTTCATTAAACACATTGGAACAACAAAAGAGGTGGTTACAAGATACTCAACGTGCGTATGAGGATAAAATCAGGATACTAAGCATCGATTTAGAAAACACGACTAATATGCTTAAATATACAGAAACAGTAAGAGATGCTAGTATCAAAGAAAAAGAGGAGATGCAAGGAAAATTAGATGCTACAATGCTAAGATTTGAAAAATGGCAAAAGGCACCTAAAAATCTTTCGAAATTAATTGATAGTAGCATGTCTGGTAGAACTAAAAGAGGCTTAGGATTTGAAAAATATATTGATTCAGAAGATGTATTTGATTTATCTTTTTCAAGTGTCTTTGATGCCGACAAAGAGGATGAGGGAAAACCTAGGTACAATAGGTTTAAACCAGCAGCAGAAATGCATGCTGTCCCTCCTCCTCTTACTGGAACTTTTATGCCCACTTCATGGCATAATGACTTGGATGGATCACAGATGCATGAGTCCCCAACAAGTTCTACTAATACTAATGACTTTGTCTCATGTACTTTCAGTGACAAAGCCAGTGACTCTGCATCTAGTGGTTCAAGTGAAGAGTCAAGACCTACAAGTTCCAAGTTGAATGAACATGCTGCTACTGATGCTAGGAAGTGTGAAGAAAGAGTTGCTGTTATGTCAAGTGTGTCTGGTCCTAGTTTATTGAGTCCTAGGAAGAATGTTTCTCCTAGAATCGTGTGTAATAAAGTAGGCAGTATGAAACAATCTCATTCTAATAAAAGGTCTTTCAAAACATGTTTTGTTTGTGGCAGTGCCTTTCATTTAATTAAAGATTGTGATTATTATGACACACATGCTTCGTTTAATCATGCTTTTCCTACTCCTGGTCCACCAGGAGCTTCCCCATATGCTACTAGAAGACTTAATCCTAGTGCTCAATCATTTTCTTCTTCTAGAAGGTCCTCTCCTTTAGTTCCTGATCACTGGAACAACATTGGATTACAAACCACTAGTAATTACTTTCACAATTTTAATCCAGTTTATCCACATAATATGGACCACACGTATTTTAGTTTGGGAAGTTTGGGCACTGATGTTAAGCCCTCAGCAGGTTGTTCTTGGTCAAATAATAATACCCATATGATGCATTGGCGACCAAGGAACAACGGTGGATCTCATCAATCTTCTTGGCACTCTTCTAAAGATCCACAAGGCAGGCTCAAACCTGAAAAGGTTTAGGTCCCCTTAAGACACTAACTTTTGCATTGTTATTATCTTGTTGTTGTAGGTTACTCCATACCAGGATCCTAGTCTAGGCATTGTTGATAGTGGTTGCTCCAGGAGCATGACTGGCAATAAAAGTCTTCTCTCTAACTTTGTACCATTTCATGGAGGCAAGGTCTATTTTGGTGGGGGTGAAGGCAGAATCACTGGCAAAGGAACAATTAAGACGCCAAATCTAAATTTTGAGCAGGTCTACTACGTGGAAGCACTTCAGCATTTCAACTTGATATCTGTCTCTTAGATTTGTGACAAGAAGCAGTTTGTTCTCTTCACTGATACTGATGCACTTGTGCTCTCCAAAGACTTTCAGCTTCCGGATGACTCACAAGTTCTCCTCAGAATCCCTAGAAGACACAATCTCTATAGTATCAAGCTGAATTAAGTCAATCCTACTGGTCAGCTAGCATGTCTAGTTGCTAAAGCCTCAGAAGATGAAGCTACGCAATGGCACCAAAGGATGGGGCATGTGAACTTCAAGACCATTCACAAACTTGCACATCTGAATCTGGTATCTGGTTTACCTCCCAAGTCGTTTATAAATGATATAAATTGTGTTGCCTGCAGCAAAGGCAAACAGCACAAAGCATCCTTCAAGGCCATTACTGCTCTTAGTCTTATTACTGAACCATTGCAGCTACTACACATGGATTTATTTGGTCCTACTTCCATTAGAAGCATTGACTACAAGCAATTCTGTCTGGTGGTAACTGATGGTTATAGCAGGTTTTCATGGGTGTTCTTCATGGCTGCCAAGAGTGAGACCTACTCAATTCTTAGGGATTTTCTTACCCTAATCGAGAACCAGTTGACCAAGAAGGTTAAAGGTATTCGTTGCGACAATGGAACCGAGTTCAAGAATAAAGACCTCATCGCACTTTGTAATGCTAAGGGCATCAAAAGAGATTATAGTGCAGCAAGGACTCCTCAACAGAATGGCGTGGCAGAACGAAAGAATAGGACACTAATAGAAGCAGCAAGAACTATGCTTGCCGATTCCAAGCTTCCAACCATGTTCTGGACAGAAGCTGTTAATACTGCAAGTTACGTTTTGAATAGGGTTTCTATTACCAATCCTCACACGAAGACTCCTTATGAGCTTCTAACAGGCAAAGTTCCAAATATTGCTCATTTGAAGCCTTTTGGGTGTCCAGTCACCATTCTGAATACTAGTGATTATTTGGGGAAGTTTGATGGCAAAGAAGATGA
Organism: Glebionis coronaria; assembly: GCA_025667525.1. NCBI lineage: Eukaryota > Viridiplantae > Streptophyta > Magnoliopsida > Asterales > Asteraceae > Glebionis > Glebionis coronaria. The sequence continues at coordinate 52,158,224 of CM046880.1, forward strand.
AGGATACATTGTGGGATATTCAGCTCATTCACGGGCTTATCGTGTCTACAATCTCCAAGCCAAGCAGATCATTGAAACTATAAATCTCAGGTATTTTGAAGAGAAGTCAAATATCCAAGGCAAGGGTCCAGAATGGTATTTTGATCTTGACTATCTTAGTGATTCGTTAGGATATTTTCGTTTCAAAACTAACCATGATGCAGGACCACAAGTGTTTGCAACTTCTAGTACTGGTGTTCCTTCTCATCTTTCTGATTCAGATGATGAGGATGACATTTTTGTGGTTCCATCCTACTCCACCACCGTCTCTCCTACTCCTCCTAGTGATGCAACTCCATTGGATGTACCGGATTCCCAAGTAGCTCTTGACACTCTACTGAAACAACAACAAGAGGCTACTACAGCAGCTGATCAAGGTGGTTTTGAGTTTCCCTTGGATGATCCTACTAACAAAGCTGCTCCTGGTACTCCAGCGTCTGCTCCTAGTGCTAGCTTATCACCTACTGGTACTCCGGCTAGTGAGTCTGCTTCCAATACTCGTTTCTCCAGTCCTTCTGATTTGGGGAACCATCAAAAGAAGGCTTCTACCAAGCTGGATGATATTCATAAACAACCGGTAGATGGGATTTTCAACACTGCTTCATATGATGCTGACTTTGTTGGTGATCTCAATAACTTGGCACCAGAAGTGGAGGTTTCTTCCAATCCAGTCTTGCAATCACACAAGGATCATCCTACCACTCAAATTATTGGAGATCCTGGTTCTACTATTAAGACACGCAGAAGGCAGCAGAAGGCCTCGTCTGATCATCATGCTCTTGTGAGCTATATTGAAGATCAAAAGCGTAATAATCATACGGACTTTCAACACTGTTTGTTTGCTTGTTTTCTTTCTCAGGTGGAACCTCGGTCCGTTTCTCATGCACTTGAGGATCAAAGTTGGGTGGAGGCTATGCAGGAGAAAATGCAGCAATTCTTGTTTCAGAATGTTTGGGTTCTGGTTGACTTACCAGATGGAAAGTCAACAATCAATACCAAATGGATTCTCAAGAACAAGAAGGATGCACGGGGAATTGTCGTGAGGAATAAAGCTAGGCTTGTCGCACAAGGCCACACTCAAATTGAGGGCATTGACTACATTGAAGTTTTTGCTCCGGTTGCAAGGATAGAGGCCATTCGTCTGTTTTTGGCTTTTGCTACTTATGTGGGCTTTACGGTGTTTCAGATGGATGTCAAGAGTGCATTTCTCTATGGCAAAATTGACGAGGAGGTGTATGTCACTCAACCTAAGGGCTTTGTAGATCCACTTCATCCCAAGAAAGTTTACAAGGTGGTCAAGGCTCTTTATGGATTACATCAGGCTCCTAGAGCTTGGTATGAGCGTCTTTCCACTTTCTTGTTAAAGAATGGCTATAGAAGGGGTACTATTGACAAAACACTATTTCTTCGGAGGAATACCAAGGACATTATCCTTGTTCAGGTTTATGTGGACGACATTATCATTGGTGCTACTAGGAAGGAATGGTGTGATGAGTTTGAACACTTGATGAAAGGCGAATTTCAGATGAGTGCGATAGGAGAACTTTCTTTCTTCCTTGGTCTTCAGGTCAAGCAACAATCGGATGGCATTTTCATCAGTCAAGATAAATATGTTCATGAGATTCTTCAGAAGTTTGACATGGATCCTCTTAGACCAGCAGCGACTCCTTATGAAGTTGCTAAAATCAAACTTAAGAATGAGCCAGACCCTCCGGTCAATGTTCACATGTACATGTCTATGATTGGCTCCCTCATGTATTTGACTACATCACGTCCGGATATCATGTTTGCAGTAAGTGCTTGTTCTCGACACCAGGTGACTCCAACGATTTCGAACTTAAATGCAGTGAAGAAGATTTTCAAGTATATTAAGGCTCAACCTAAACTGGGCCTATGGTATCCTAGAGAATCACCTTTTGTTCTAGAAGCCTATAGCGATAGTGACTATGCAGGTGCTAATAATGACAGGAAGTCTACTACTGGTGGTTGTCAATTTTTGGGTCGTCGACTTATTTCATGGCAATGCAAGAAACAGACAATCGTAGCTACTTCTTCAACAGAAGCTGAATACGTTGCTGCTGCTAGTTGTTGTGGACAGGTTTTGTGGATCCAAAATCAGATGTTGGATTATGGTTTCAATTTTATGAACACCAAAATTTTTATTGACAATCAAAGCACTATTTGCATTGTGAAGAATCCTGTTTTTCATTAGCGAACGAAGCATATTGAAATTCGGCATCATTTTATACGGGATGCCAATGAGAAGAAGCTGATTCAGGTTCTTAAGGTTCATACGGATGATAATGTTGCTGATTTGCTGACTAAAGCATTTGATGGTCCTCGGTTTAACCACTTGGTGGTTCACATTGGGATGGTCAATCCTTGAGGTCTAGGATTGAGGGGAGGCTAAGCCTAAGGGGAGGCTTTGTGTACATATTCTTAGGACAGACTAACGTATTGATAGAGTTTAACAACTTATTATATAGTTTCTGGTAGTGTGTGGTACTTCTGGTGGAGGATTTAGCTCACTTCTGGTGGATATGGGCTTACATGACTGGCTTCTGGTCCTCATTGGTCAGCTTCTAGTCATAATTGGTGGCTTCTCGTGGTTCAAAATCCTTCCTTGACAAGTGGTTATTGGCTCCTGGTACTGGTCTGGGACACTGTTCCTTCCTTTTGTCCTTTGTTGACCACGTTTTGCTCCTGGTCTAACCATTGTGTGCTTTGACTTTTGGTCAACGCTCCCAATCCTGGTATTCACATTTTTAATTAACTATGGTAAATTGGGAGTTGGTAATTATGTTATAAAGGAAAAGTGGTTACTATGCAATTATGTCTAAATTTGAAAGGGCAACCCCCCATTAATAGGGGTCAATGAACAGTTACTATTTTCCTTATTCATGGTCAATTTAACCCCTTGACTCACTCATTCCAATCAAAACACACACAAAACCGATCCTACTCTCTCCACCCTAACCACAATCCTTCTTCCATCAATTAATCAAGATCCATGGCTGCTCTTGCTTACCAACCTGCTCACAACCGAGTTGCTTATCTGGGTGATGGTCCACATCGTGAACATTTTGCTGACATTCTGGATTTCATTGAAGCTTCCAACCTAAGGTTTGCGTTTACTGTATGTCCCACTATTTATGATAGTGTTATTCGTCAATTTTGGGCGTCTGCTCGACTTGTGAATGTGGTTGGTCGTCCACGTGAACTCCATGCTACCATAGATGGACGTGCATATGTGGTGACTAAGGCTTCTATTCGCTCTTCTCTTCATCTTCAATATGCAGGTGGTGTTGAGTCCATCCCCAATTCGGAGGTATTGGAGGGGATGGTTGCTTTAGGATACGAACATGGGGGGAAGTTTAACTTCCAAAAAATAGGTTTTCCCCCCAGTGGAAGCTTCTGGTGCACTTTCTTATTCATTGTATGAGTCCCAAGTCTGGGAGTTGGGATGCTTTCCCTACTCCCTTGGCTACTGGTCTTATTTTCTTAGCTCAGGGTAGAGTTTTTAACTTTTCTCATTATCTATTTGAGGGGATGGTTAGTAATCTATCTAATGCTGGTTCTTGAAAGAAGTTTCTTATGTATCCTAGGTTTCTTCAACAAATACTGGTTTGCATTCCTCGTGATAGGACTGAACATGTGCCGTCTAAACTTACTGCAAAAGTGTATTACAATATGGTCCATGGGTTTACCGGGGAGTGGAGGCTTCTGACTGAGGCCATGTTGGGACTGGCTCAGGGTCCTATGGGTGAGGAGGAGGAGGCTCCTGAGTTTGTTGTGGTTGATGATGACCCGATGGAGGAGGAGGCTCCTACTGGTGGTCCTTCTCATGTGGTTGAGGAGGAGCTGGTTGAGGAGGTGGTGGTTGAAAAACCATCCCCCTCCAAGGCTGGTCCTTCTTCAGCACCACACAAGTCTCCATTTGTGGAGACTCCACCTCCTAGTCCTGCTCCACACTCGACTGATAAACCTTTTGGTACTAGTACTCCACAGGTTGATCCATATGTTGCTTCGGGCTCCAATGATGCTTTCCCTGACCCAAGTTCTCTTGGTGGGCAGGCGGAGGAGCCTACTACACTTATGTCGTTACTTGATCTTATGCGCAGGTATCATGAGAGGATGGTTTCATTGGAAGCTGATTTGAACCAACACCGGAAACTTACTAGGGAGTTTGTTCTTCCTCTGGCTGATCGCATCAAAGCTTTGAAAACTCAGCAACGACGCCGAAAGAAGCATGTGATCCATTCAGATTCTGATGAGGAGGGTACGGAGCATGTTGATGATGGTTTGACATTATTGGCAAAGGCTGCCTTTGCTGATAAAGTGTATGATGATTTTCCGGTTCCTCCGACATCCTCCAGTGTTCCTTCTCCTGGTGCTATTCCCACTCCTATGGATGGTGATTCTGGTCCTGCTGCTGGTTCTAATGCTGGTCCCTCCCATGATTCGAAGGGCAAGGCCCCAATGACTGATGCTCCATCACCATCTCGCAAGCGTACCCGTAGACAGCTTGAGGAGGAAAGGCTAGGTGAGGAGGCTGCTCGTCGGATCCAAGCTGAGATTGATGAGGCTGACAGGGCTGCGGAAGAGGAGCTTCGACAGCGGAGGCGTGAACAAGTTCAGCACGATGCGATGCATTGGAGTGATAGTGATTGGATGCAGGTATTGACTATTCTCACCAGGGATTATGCTCAGTTTACAGATCTTTTGGGTGACGATGTTGATGAGCACAACTGTATTCCGAGAGCTATGGTATTGATGCGCAAGCATCAGTTGGCCCTTGCTGCACATCTTCGAGAAAAGAGAAAGAACAGACCTTTATCTAGGACTGAGGAGCGCAAGCAGATGCAGCGCTATGTGAAGTATCAGTCTGCTGCTCATTTTAATGCTCCTTGGAAGTGGGACAGGGTTCGGGCTTTAACTTTTGATGAGCTCAAGGAACTTTATGAACGTATGGTTAAGCGTCTGAGTCAACCTATTCCGGAACGATTTATCTATCATCCTCGTGTGGTGACTTCTTCTTCGCCTGCTGCTTCTACTGGTCCTTCATCTGCTCCTACTCCTGGTTCTGCTGCTAGTCCTTCGGGTTTTGTTGCTACTTTAGTTGGTACTTCTACTTCTCATTTGGTTGCTCCTTTGGGTTCTTCTGCTGGTCCTGCTACAACCACCACTCATGCTTCCACCACCACACCTGTTACAACCACCACCACACATGCTCCCGCCACCACCTTTGCTACTACAACCACAACAACTGCTACCCCGGATATGGCATCCCCATCACCACCGGTTCCTGGAACTCAACCAATTCCTACTTCTGATGCAGCTCCTATTGATCCATTGGGTGGGCAAACTCATGAGTCTACTTGTCCTGCTCCCACTGCTGCTGCTGAGGTTAAGGTAAAGGTTGAACCCACACCTAGTGATCCCGCACCTAGACGTTCTCTTCGCCAGAAACAAGCTCGTCGTGTTCGCAAAGGTAAGACAATCCCTTATGAGAAGCGTGATCCTGAGAATTTGATTGATGCAGCTTCTGACAGTGATTCTGACTTACCTTTGGGGAATGGGAACATTACTGGTTACACGGTTGAGCGTTCCACAACTCTTCCTGGTGTGGTATCCTATAGAATTACTTTGAGTGATGGGTTTGTGCGTTTGGCTACGGGTTTGCAGGGTGTGTTGTCTTGGGCTGATCGTATGGATCTTATGGCCTTATATGGATTAGTGGATTCTAGCATGCCTTTTGACCCCATGGTTGTGTCTTCATGGCCTGGTTTGCGTATCTGGGCTGATCTTAAGCTGATGTTGGATGCACCTCCTCATGCTCCTGTTTCGGGTATATGGAAGGACCAAATGCAATGGGTGATTCAGCGCTGGAAGTTATATGCAGGATGTGGTGTGCATATGTTGGAATTAGAATCTGGTCATATGGTTTTTATGCTGACAGATGTGGAGTATCCTTTGACAATTTCTTCGATGGAAGCGATATTGGCTAGTCACTTGCAAATCTCAACTGCTCCATCAGGGAATGAGTCCTCTATGGCCACGGCATTGGTGGAAGGTATTCAGGCGCGTTTGCTAGTAGATAAGAAGGCTGCTTCTAGTTTGTGATGTGATTGGGTTGTGAGTGTTTATATTTTGTATTTTTGTTTATTTGTTCTTGTTTTCATTCTTTTCACCAATATGTACAGTGATTGGTGAATTTCATTCTTTATAGTTCAAAAAAAAAATTAGAATAAACATTAACAATTAGACTAACTTAAAACAATTTATAAAAAAAATAATAAAAAAAAATAAAAAAATAATACTTATATATAATATCTGCTTATACTTTTAACACATCTTGGATTTTATACTTGTGAAAATGATACCCTTGGTTGCTTCACATTGTGGGTTCTGGTTACTGATTTGTACTTGTACTGGTACTTAGTTTCGCTTGGTGTTCGACTGTGGTCCACACAACAAATGGTTCTCAACTTACCATGTCTAATCGACAAGGAAAAGTTGATTCACCTTGAGGGTACGGCTCCTGGTGCGATTCTCAAATCCGTTGATGGTTGCCAGGTTACCCAAAACTGGATGGTTTTCACTTGCCATAGACATGGACTGAAAAGTGGCTAATCCAAGGGGGTACAGCTCTTGGTAAAGATCTTATCAAATCCGTTGATAGCTGTAATAGCTTGCTTAAAGCTATAGGGTTTTCAACTCACCGATGCTTCATTGCTAAGAGTTGGCGAGTCCAGAGGGGTACGGCTTCTGGTAAAGACGTATCAAATCCGTTGACGGCTGTGATGGTTTGCCTAAAATCATCAGGGTACTCCCACTCACCATTGATTCACGTTCTAAGAGTTGGGCTGGGTTCTAGTCTCCCAGGGTGATGCTTATTCCACCAGAAAGACTAGCTAGCCCAAGAGCGAGCAGCTACTTGGTAAAGGCTCATCAAATCTGCTCATGTTGCTGACAAGATTCAACACGATGCTGATTTGTTCCAAGCTTTGGAGAAGCTTCTAGTGTTTCATGTTGCGGCGGTTACTCTGATTCATATCTTTATGATGCTGCTATTTGTTTTGCTGATCCAATCCTCGGGATTTATTTGCACGTTTTCCAAGAAACTTGAACTCAACAGGTCAAATTCATGTTTAGGGGAGGATTGTTAGGACCATTGTAATAGTTAAATGTAATAGGTAGACTAGGAGGTATGTAGTTCCTCCTGGTCCTAGTCGTAGTAGGAGCAAATCCTGCTCCTGGTCCTAGTCGAAGTCAAACTTTATTATTTACTTAATATTCTGTTAGGATATGCATGAGATATGTTAGGAAAGGATATGCATATCAGTTTTACACGTTTTCTTTAATGCTGTATTAGGGTTTCCTTGTAGTATAAAAGGAACCTTAGGCAGAAGGGTTATACACACCTTCACCAAACGTAGTTCTAGTCATTATCAATATTAGAAATCCTTAGAAAGGATCAAGTCTTTATAGTTATTCTGTTCTCCTTGATTATATTATATTCTACATTCATATTGTGTATAGAGTCTCTTTGTGATTTGACTTGTGATTACAGAAGTCATTCACCGGTCCTGACAGGCTGCAAGATCTACATCTAGTGGACCCAACAAAACTATTTAAAAAAATTAAACTAATTTAAAAATCTATAAAAATAATTCTATTTAAATAAAAAATGACTTTTAAACTATTTTTAGAAATCTAATTAACTTTTTAAACTAATTACCTTTATTAAAATTTACTTATACCAAATCTATTTTTTTAAAACTAATTTCATTTAAATCTAAAATTATAAAAATCTAATTATTAAAATAAACTAATTAAACTTTTAAATTAATAAAAACATTTTTTTATTTTATTTTATTATTTTTTACTTAAACTGAAATTATATAAAAGAAAATTAAAAGAAACGGAATAAAAATTAAACTAAAGTATTAAAAAAGGACTGACAGCTCAATATAAACAATCTATATTAATAACATAAACGATATTAAAACCAAAAGAACAAGACAGTCCAGTTGGTTAACTCGTTGGACTTGTGAGGGGTAGGTCTCGAGTTCGAGACCTGCAGGTGACAAATTTATGAGATTGTTTTTGTTTTTGACAGATTAAACTACCAGTAAGGTGACTTTTCACAAATGTTATGGAAGAACAACTGATAAGGGTATCAGCTATGAGTGTTAACAGATCAGTTGGATCTATTTACCACTTGAATTCAACAACCCAGTAATAATCATCAAATCAAATTTAAAAGCAGGCTAGACATAAAGTAAATCAACAGTCACAAATATACTAACCAATTCAGATTCATCAAATCAGATAAACCAATGCAGACAAAAGCAAACTCAACAGATATGCAGTTTAAAATAGATACTTCAACTTATCATATTAGAACTCAAAATGTTTAAACTAAATCATTAACAAAACTTAAATTTATCATTCACAAGATCAAACTGCATCAGTAAAGCATACACGAATATAACAAGCCATACTCAAATTCAGATTAACACCCCAATTAAATCAGATAAAAAAAAACTTTAAGCTAAGTACTCAGCTACGACAGGTAATCTGTTTAAACTATAATCTGAGCAGTTTCACCCAAACATTCGCATTATACTGAATAATACAGACAATAATATCCAACTATTCAAAACAGTAAGTTAACCAAAACAGATTCATTGTCACATAAGCAGATCCTTAACATTACTCTAAAATCAACAACATATAACAAACCAATGCCAATTTCAACAAACTAAATCTAAATACCAGATTCTTTAATCACCAATCTTACTATAAGCATTAATAATTAATTAAGCAGAACATAGCATAAAGAAAAACGAAAATAACTTAAAAGAACTTGAAACCTTTTGAAGAAAACCGTTGTGAAGAAGGCAAGCGTTGTGCTACCTTATGAACCGGAAACGAAATCACCATACGATCCTCCATTCACCATTAACCCATCGAATCAATTGGACCAAAACACACAAATAATATTCAGACTTTTAAACTTTCCAGTGGGGAAAGTTTTCCTAATTCTTACCTTATATAACTGATTTAAGCTATTGATTTAACTCAATCAATTAATTATTCAAGTTATATTAATATAGATTTAAGAAAACAACATTGCAATTAACTTCAAATAATATTAAAAATAAGACAGTTTATCCACAAAATTAAACTTTTTATTAATGTAAAAAGAAGATATAATACTATGAAAAGAAAGATTACAATAATTTTCCTAAACCTATTTTAACAGAATAACAGTAAAGTAAAAGATGGGATGATCAGTTACAAGAAAAGGAAGGGTTTTTATGGCCATCCCAAGGCTGTTGAGGAAGAATATTCGGATAGCATATCCGAATCTTTTTAGTATATTCCATCTTCGATTTTAGCCCTTAGATCTTCTTTCTCTCTCTTGTTTTTCATCCTACGGTTGAGAAGACACAACTAGCACACGGATTGCCAACGTGGCATCCGTTTGTGCTAGTTGTGTTAGTTTGATGCCTCTTGATTGGTGGAGTGGGGAAAATGAGGTGTTTCATCCAGTAAATTACTGCCACGTAGCCTTATTTGCCCATCTCTTCTCATCCTTAAAATTGGGGAATTATTTACCCATTCGTGTGACAAAAACGTGGGAGTGAAAAGCCCCAATTTATTTGGCCAATTTATTTATTTAGGGTTTGGGGAGGAATAGTATTATTTTGTTGCAGGTTTATTTTGTGAAGTGGGGATGAAGGAGAAAAACATAGATATCATCAAATGTATTTTAATGTGTAAAAGTGGGATGACAGAAAACGTGTGGAGGTAAATAAACAATTTGGTGAGTGGTCTAGGGTTTGACCAAATAGATGTATATAACTCGTTTATTCCATCCGTTTTTATTTTGCCATTTTTGTTGATGGGCTTGAAGCCCATTTCATCCAAGCCTTCTACTAGTATGACTGCCAAGAAGAAAGTAGAAGTTCACCCTAGGAATATTATTTCAGTTTCAAATAAAAAGAATCATGAATCTAAGACAAAAGGATTTGCCTTTGTGCAGAAGCCTAAGCAAATTGTGAATTCGAATTTGCGATGTTGGAATTGTAATGAATGCATGTTTTCTCAGCGTCATGATTTATGCCTTGTTGATCACGTGAATGAAATGTATGCAATTAGGAACAATCTTGAATGGATTCCAACGGGGAAGAAATTCACCCAAGTTGGTTGACAATGGAAACCCACTGGTAGGACCTTCACTACTAATGGAACTACGTGCCCTTTAACTATGATCACATCTACGGAAGTTAGGTCTCAGCGTCCTTTAAATAGGAACACTAGCACTAAGAAATGGAAAAAGCGCCCTTTAACCAGGTCTGCCCCCACTATTGTGCCTACCAGTGAAGAAGTACCTCAGGATATTAGACAACTAGAATCTAAGCCATCATTTAGGAAGCAAATTTGGAAGCCTAAGAATTCTTCGGTTAGAAAATATAAGATAAATATATTTGTACCTGCTAACACAGAGGAACTACTAGATTCTGATACATCGTCTTTGTCTGGTGATATTTTCAGGTGGTCCAAATCATCCTCTGGTACTTGGACTCTGGATGCTCAAAGCATATGACCGGAGATTGCTCGATGCTCAGAAATTTCGTTAGCAAGTTTCTAGGAAGGGTTAAATTAGGCAACGACCATATTGCGAAGATCCTGGGTTATGGTGAATACCAAATTAGAAATGTTACGATTTCAAGGGTATATTATGTGGAGGGACTTGGTCACAATCTATTTTCAGCGGGACAATTTTGCGATTCAAACCTTGAGGTGGCTTTTCGACAACATACTTGCTTTATTCGCGATTGATAGGTGTGTAAACACCCATCCTTGTTACAATAATAACCGAGCCAAAACGTGTATTTTATGTCATTTATGTCGGAATTATGCGTGGTTTGTGTTTTTGTTGTGATTTAGGACGAAAAGGTGAAAAGTGGAGAAAACGCGGCTTTCATGGGCTTTTACCGAAGAAAAAGACAAAAGACGAGGTTGAAAGATCAAGAGTGCGAAAAGAACGGAAGTCCAAGACCAATTCTGAAGATTTATCGAAGAAAAAGTCAAAAGACAGAAGTATACTTAAAGCCGAAGAACTCAAGTCTAATTTATTGAAGAATTACAAGACGAGTTCAAAGGAATCCCGAGCCAAAAGTCATTAAAGTCCAAGATTTGAGAAGATTAAAAGGCTTAAGGACTAATGGTGCAATTAAGAGAAAGAAGAAAGAGGGAGGAAGCTTCCTAAGCTCCTCCCTAATCTCCCTATATATAGATTAGAATGTTTTCATTTCAAGTTGTTGGTGGCTTGACAACACACTCTTCCACCATTTTCATTTCCCTGCATTTTAATTTCTTGCACCTTTATCTTCATGTAATGCACCTTTAAATTCCTTTTAATTCCAAGTAAGTTTACCTTTAATTGTTGTTAATCTTCATCTTTTATTGTTAATCTCCTTCTACCTTTCTTGTTTGATTTGTTCTTCATCTTCATTGTTCATGTTCTTGAGTTTTTATGGTTTTGATCAAGTGGGTTTTGATTGATTTGGCTTTGTTTGTTAGTTTTGATGATTTATTTTGATTAATTATTGTTAGTAGATCATTTGTGGTCTTTTTGGATTAATCTTTTGGTGTGTTTTGGTTAGATTTGATTAAATTCGTGTTTGGTTTTCATCCTAATGTTCTTCTGTTCATGCTTACAGTATCTTGCCCAGATATTCCGGATCATCTGCTTACTTTGTCTTCTATTCGGAATATCTGTTTATTCCGGATCATCTGCTTACTTTGTCTTCTATTCGGAATATCTTTTTATTCCGGATAGAGTCCCTAATTCGGAATACTTTTTATTCCGGATAGAGTCCTTTATTCGGAATACTTGTTATTCCGGATAGAGTCCTTTATTCGGAATGTTAGGTTATTCCGGATAGGGTGTTTCATTCGGAATGTTCAAGTATTCCGGATACAACCTTTATTCCGGATGGAACCTTTATTCCGAGTAGAACATTTTTCCCTTTTTATTCCGGATCAAGTTTTATTCCGGATGAACACGTTTATTCCGGATGAAGGCTTTATTCTGAATGAGTTTTTCAGTTTTTAGTTTTAAGCTTTATTTTTCCCGCCTTTTTCTTTATTTGCACTTTTATTTGCTTTCCTTTTAGTTTAAGTTTATGTTTGAGTTATTTACCTTTATTGCTTTCAATTTCTCGTCATTTACTCTTCGTCAAGTTTTTATCTTTCAGCATTTCTTTTTACCGTCTATACTTTATTCTTATTTGTTTAAAATCTTTATTTTTAATTAGTTTTAGACAACGACAACTCTTTCATTTGATTCACCAAGAACAACTAATCTCACAATTAACCAGAGATCAATTCGAGAAGATTCCGAGAAACGAACTTTTCAACTAGCAAAATCTCTACATTAAAATGGCGCCGCTGCCGGCTCTTTTCGTGAGGATTAACGGTTTTTTATGAGAGACGCGTTGGCTTTTGGGATCCGTTCACTCGTGAACGTTATTTTTTGTATCAAAAATTTTCAAAAATCAAAAAACATTTGAAAAATCATAAAAAGCATTTCTTTTTCAAAGTTTTGCACCAAAAATATTCTTCTTGCTTATCTATCTTTCTTTATGGATTTTTATGTCCATTGCGTCGTGTGTGGGAGACGATTGTACGGGAACGACTCATGTCAATGGTGTACATGTGAGCGGTGCGGAAACGATATCAACAATACACAATTCATATTCGGATTTTGTCCCTTGTGCAACTCGACTAATTCTTCCTTTTTGAACCCACCTCCTCCTGTTCCCCCGTGCCTCTATTGTGGAAGCGATTCTCATTGGCATGTTTCGTGCCCGGTTCAATACCCGTATGGTCACGGGCAAGAACCGGGGTACAATTATGACAATGATAATAGCTATCCACAAGACGCACCCGATTTTTCTCCCGACCCATGTTGCCAAAATTGTGGGGGTCCTCACGATACCTATTATTGTCAACCAATGAATTATTATGAGCAAAATCAGTGTCCTCAGTTTTCTTCACCAATGGATTATTATGAACCAAACCCGGTTTCTAATTCTTCTCAACCGATGAACTACTATGAGCCACAACCATGTTATAATTCAGGTTTTCAACATTTTGAGCCCCCACAACACCCCATCGATCATCAACCCTATTGTGCATTTCCTCCTGAGCAAATGGCCGCATTTTTTGACCGCTTTCAAAAAGTTCAAGAAGCTTGCAACAAGATCATCGAAAAATATCAAGAGGATCAATGGCCTGAGCAAATATCGAATATCGAGACTTATACTCCTCCTCCGGTGTATCCATACTACTATGATGATGATGACGATGAGCCTACTATTTCTTGGAATGATCTTGCTGCTCAATGTCCTAGTGCAATTGTCATCCCTTCGTTCGATATCCCAAACGTATCTAAGGATTGTGATACTTTGAGGGAGCTGAGTGATTTTGGTCTCGACAATTTATTTGATGAGGAGGTTTGTGACATACCGACTATGGAGACTGAGGACGACGTTACTCTTACGGAAGAGGTCGATCCTAATGATGCCGATTTTTCTCCAAGCTATGAGAATTTCACTTTTGAAATTTCTCAATCTCCACCGGGAGATGCGGGCGATGACGATTTATTCTCTCCGGCTTACGAGAAGTTCACCGATGAACTTGAACTTGTGGATGAGGTGGAAGACGTGATTCTCCGCGATAGATTACGGAAAGTGCATCTTCTTATTGCTCAAATCGAAGAGTTGACTTCTCCTCCTCTCTCCGAGTCTTTGCCTCCATCTATTCCTCCCGTTGAAGATAATGACCCATTGCTGGAAGAAATCGACATTCACTGCATACCTTCAGGTATTGATGATGATGACACGGAGGGGGATATTATTTCTGATAATTTGCTGCAGGAAGGTATTATCCCAAGTCCCCCTCCCGAGCACCTTGCATCCTCCCCTTTAGCCACTATCACGGAGGATGAGTGCTTTGACCCGGGAGGTGACATTGATTATGCTATCATTGATACCATTACGGCTTTGCCGCTTGCTGCTCAACCTCCATTGTCTTTGGGGGATGACAATGTGCTTACTTTACCCACCCCACCTCCCGTGGATCTTGATTTCACATACTTTACGTATGTTGAAAGGACCTTTCTCCCATACAAGACTTATCCCCCCGCCTCTCCTTTGTTGATGTCAACCGGGAACGAGGACACGGTCTTTGATCCCGGTATTGCATTAGAGGCTTCCCCATGGACCATTTAATTCGGGGACGAGTCAGGTCGTGACTCGGTTAACAAAAACAAACGCTTTTTGGGAGGCAACCCAATTATCTATCTATCTTTACCATAAGTATAGGGGGAGCCCCGTGGTGTTTCTTGTTTTCTTTCTTATCATGTGCAGGGATTAGAGCTTCAAAGACACACTCTTGATGACTTTTGACGACCCGTGATTCCGTGTTCCCGTTTTCCCGGTTCTATCCTAAACTCTTTTCTATTCACTATTTTATATTTCTCAATATTAAAATAGGAATCTCTTTAGTTGTCTCTTCCTTAGCAAGATTTAAACAACGTGCACAATGTCCTAAGTGTAGGGGAGTTTACTCCCACATGCTTAAACATTGAGGACAATGTTTATATTAAGTGTAGGGGGACTTTTATCGAAGTTAAGTGGCTCTTTTCCTTGTATTTGTCCTCATTTTAACCGGAAAATCAATTTTTTGACAATTTTCAAAATTTTTGATCTATTTTGGCCTATTAGTTTTTCCCTTTGTATAGTTATTTTTCTTCTTTGTTAGAATAAATTTTTTATAAAGTAGTTTTAATTTTTAAACGTTGTGAATCTTTTGACTCAACCCGAGTTTACTTGTCTAAGTTACTCTAGCTAGTATCCTTAACGTGTTTAAGTCAAGTTTTGCTAGGCTTTTATATAGGGAGCTTTAAACCGCGAAAGTCTTAACTCTCACGGGTTAAGAACAAGAACTTTTCACAAGTTCCTATAATTGATCCTAGAGAGTCGTTTATCAAGGGAACTTTAAAATGCGAATTCTAAACTTGAAAAAGTCTAAGAGTTTGCAAGATCCTATAGATGACTCGAAAACCCAAGACTTGGATTTAATTGGCTAAGCATCCACGAGTCTCATTCCTTGAGATTTTAAATTGTGGAGAACGAGAGATGATAGAGTCAATTATAAGTTTGGTATTCTTTCGTGAATTTATGTGAGTTGATTATAAGCCTATTCTCCCATCGCTTTCTAATAGATTTAACTAAAATAAATAAGGTTGTACGATTTGAAAAGTTACTTAGCTTCTAGCCCAAGATCGTTTAAAAGTTGCTCGGTATGGATTAGAGTTCATAGCCAAGGCATAACTTATTGAAGCGGGATGCGAAGATTGGCGAGTCCAAAAAGGCCCTAACAAGGCATGAGGGCTACATTTTGTTGCTAAAGATCCCAAGTGATGTGAAGAATCATTTATCAAAAATCAATATGAAGGATCGAGACTGATGAGACTGCTTTTATACATAGTCTCATCGTCCAAATAGGGCTTAAAATGCATTAAATATCATCAAATTACCCATATATATGCTTGTGTTTGTTGCTTGTGTATTTTAGGTACGGATATTGAGAAAATGACAAAAGATCACAAGAATCATACAAAAACGAACACGGGAAACGAAGCCGCACAATGAACCAAGCCCTAATGAAAACTTTCCCAAGATTAACCCTTGAAGATTTGAAGAATTATGAAAAAGGGTCCTCCAATATGGATGAATTGACACTTTATACCCTTGTATCTTCATAATTACAAGTTTGGTCCCTAAAGTTTGTAAAAATTGCAAAAAAGGCCCTCTACTTTGAAGAATTGGCAATTTTAGCCCCTCAACTAAGCTAAATTGTCGACCAATGTCCTCCACAAAGTCAAATACATCATGACGTCCTTCAAAGTACAAGAAATTACAAGTTTGGTCCTTTGAAAATTCCAAAATTACAAAAAGGACCCTTGACTTTCAACATTTGGCAAGAATGGTCCCTCATCAAACAAGACTTGGCAATTTCAGTCTTCCAAAATGCTCAACATACAAGTCATGACCATTATCCATCAACAAAATGTCAAATCAGCCCTTGAAGAATCACAAAATGGCAAGAAATACCCCTGAAAATACTTTGGAAAAGTATTTGGGGCAAAAGTGTGAAAAGTAAAACTTGAATTACAAAGGGAATCCGGTTTTGTGCTATTATTTTCAAAGTGAAAGAAAGAAAGAAGATAAGGGATTAAACTTGGCCAGACATGAAACTTACCTTAACCTACCAAATGGTGACATGTGTCCCACTTACTCCATCCCACCAATCAGCTTTCTTCATTTTGCCACTTCACTTCCCACCACTAACTGATTTAAACTAATCCTATTAGTTTAATAAAAGTGGCGCCTAACACATGTTTAAATACTAAACCGGATAAAAAACACTACTATTCCCTCAAGAACACAAATTAGGTTTTCTTAACTGTGTTGAAATTAAACCATGAAACCTTCCAGATTAGTGATTAACCATGTCATTATCATAGCCCAATCCTTAAACATGGCACCCCACCAACCCACATGCTGCATGGGGCCTCCCCTGCTACGTCAAAAGGGAAGAATACAAAAACTTACCAGTCATCCAACGTGTAGGATTGCTGCTTACTTTCTAAGCTCAATTTGAGCCTTTTGATGCATCTCACCCTTGCCAACTCACACAACCAGCCAAGAAAACATCACATGATCCTCAAGATATTCAAACCTTCAAAGGGCATTTTGGGGACTTCATCAACATTAGGGCTACGTTTTTATGCTTTCTAGTAGTTCAATGTAGCCTATATAAAGGCCTTAGGACCCAACATTAGCAGTTGCTTTTGGTTTTTCCTTATTCAAGCACTTGTAAATCCCTTTTTCAGTTTTATGAAATTTGAGTTAAGTGTGTTGAAGAAAGACCAAGTGCCATCTTATTATTGCTTGTTTATTTTCTTAGTTTACTGATTTTGAAGTTTAAAACCTGTTTTCAAAAGAGGAGTGTGCAAAAGTTTGCACATTTTCTTCATTTTCTTGATATTTTGCTAAGATCTTGGTCTATCTTGGAAATCTTGGGCTATAGGGCTGTTCATAGCATCCTGATATTGTGTTATCAGGGTGTGGTGAAGCTTATAACTTGGGGATAATCAAGTGTGGAGGACAAGAGTTGCATCAATCAAGAATTTTTCAAGTTTCTGATTTTATACTGGTGCTTCTAACCTTGTTGATTCTTAGCAGGCTTTGTTGTGGAAGCTTGTGCTTGTTCTTGCTAGCACATAAGCTTAAAATCCGTGGGTGTGGATGTACATCCATGAGGTACACACCTTAATCCCAAAATCTGATAATACTTTGGATTTTTGTGATATTTGAGTGTTGCCTTTGTTCTTGTGTATTTTGTGACTTATACTTGCTTGAATCTGTTAATCTTACTTGTTATTGTGTTAATTGGTGCTTGGGTGGTCTTAAATCTCACTTTTCCTTTGAAAATTTGATTTTGAAAAGATAAAGGGGTGTTTGGGTCTACCTGTTTGTGATTGCATCTTGTTATTGTGTTGTGGAAAGTTTGTGTTTGTGTTCTATATCTGATATATGCTTGGTTGAGAGTGTTTTGCTGCAAGTTTTTGGGTTTGAAGCCTTGAATCAAACAATCTGCTATAGAACCTTTGTTATTGCCTGTTTTGACCTAGGATTTTGGGAACACTTAGGGTGTATGCATGCTTAGGGCTAAAAGTGGTTTAAACAAAGTTATTGTAACCTGTTTAAGAGATTTGAGGTGTAGAATCTGGCTTATTTGTCAAATACATCAGCAAAGTATAAAACTACATGTGTTAGTGTTCATCAGTAACATTCATTGGCTTAAATCTTGCTTAATTCTTTGAATCATTGCATGAAACCTGTTTAGACTTGCTCATTTGAGTTTAATATAGCTTGTGTATGCATTTGGTTGAATTTGGCTGGCTGATTTGTGCTAAACCTGCTTATAATTGCTCAACTGCTTAATTGTTCATGTCTGTATCATATCTGGGACTTTATTGATTAAAATGTATCAATTGGGTGTTTGTGATTGTGATATTTTGATTTTTATTGACTCCTTTTGATCCAAAGATCATTTGGGTGCCTTTGTGTAATCTGAATCTCCAAAAAAGTCACTAAGGACAAAAAGTCAAACAAGTCAAGGAGTGGAAAAAGTTTCCACTGCTCAACACTCAAAACTAGCCCCTGGTAGTGTAAAATTGAACTCAGCTTATCAATAAGCTATTCTAGCTTATCCAGACTTGCAACAACTTATTTTTTGTGATAGGTCTTCATTATTTGACCCATTTAAGTAGACTGGAGCTTATCAGACTTTGACTTTGACTTTTTACTAGAAAACCAACTTATTTGACTTTTACATAAGTGCTTATTTGCTTTCCAGCTTATTGACTCAGCTTATTTGAAAACTCTTTGTTGATTTTGCTTAATTAAGTCATTTAGAAGCTATAGAAACTTGAATCAGCACTTGGGGTGGCCTAGAACTCAAAAACGACTATTTTGTAGTTTTCTGTAGATTGCTTATTACATTTTCAGGCTTATTCCTTGGGCTTATTTCAAATTTCTTTTTGTAGAAGTCTTATTTAGGACAAAAGAAGCTTGTGTGTTTAATTTCAGCTTATGGCATTAGCTTATAGCTTAATGGGCCAAAAAGCCCATTAAGAATAAGTTGTTTGGTATAAGCTAGCTTATTTCACACTTTCAGCTTTTGGGCCTTTGGAAAAAGTTGTTTAAAATCAAATTTTGAGTCAACCTGTGCTTTTTGGGCTTATTTTGAACACTTTTTATTATTGGGCCCAAATTTGGCCCAATAAGGTACTATTTTGGGTTTAGCCCATTTTCTAGGCCCATTAAGGGTATTTGGGTAATTTCACTTTCATTTCTGAGTAATTTAGGTTAAATTAAGCTAGTTTGCAAGTTTTTAGAATTTTTTATGATTTTTGGATTTTAATAATATTTTAATATTATTTTATTGTTAAAAATTAGAAATCTGATTTTCTAAGTTTTTATATTTTTCCTAGGTTCTAAACACTTAATTAGGAATTTTGCAACTTTCCAAATATTTTTAGAGTCTTTTAATTATTTTCTAGAATTAATTTAGATTTTAATTGATTTTAATAGTTTTTAATTGTTTAAAAATAGTTTTTAGTGGTTTTAAAATTTTGAAAGATACTTTTTAGCTTAATTAGAGTGTTTTTGAGGTTTACAAACTTTAAAATCTTGTTTGGGACTTTTTAATAATTAATTGTGATTTTTAGGGCTTTAATTAGCATTAAAAAGTCATTATCTAATTAATTAAAAGGTTTTGGCAAGTTTGGATTTTTTGTAAACTCTTAGAATATTATTGTGGTTTTTTGGTAATTTTTAGGAATTTTTAGGGTAAAATTTTAAATTTAGTGCTTTTTACGGTTTTACGTGTACCCCTTTTTCGTCTTAGTTTAATCCATCTTCGTAACCATCATTCTCTTCTAATCTCATTTCTATTTTTCTTTCTCAAAAATATAATCACAAATCTAATCCAAATCATTACACACATAACACACTAGCCTCCTTGAGAACGAACTCATTTTAGGGTCATTAATACACGGTTTTCCTAAATCGTCGTATTCATTACTTGCCCTATTTGCTCTCTTTTCCTAAAGGGTAGTAAAACTCAACTATCATTTTGGCGCCGCTGCCGGGGAGGCGTGTTGTGTTTTGATTTGGCATTGTTGTTTTTATATACTAACCATAAATAGTATTTGTATTAGTAGCACTCTACTAATACGTATTATCGGTTTTCGGTTTTTGTTTGAATACTATTACTATAGTGTATACCTAGAACAATAAAATCACAAGTACTCCAAATACGTGAGAAATCACAACCTTGACTTGGGAGGTCATTACCCAATCATTGTATTCGAATCTCAAACCAAAGAAAAAGGCAAAAATAGATAAATACTTTCGTGAAGCTCAATCTTGAAAAATACAAACTATAAGGTGGGTATAAGGCGGATATTATAAAATATATCCTAAGGAAAAAGGCTCTTAAGTGCTTCGCGCCGCCTCGTTTCCCCGCTTGCTTGTGATTATTTGATTTTGAGAGCTAATCGAGGGTTTTGCCGCCCAAAGTATTACTAAGTATCATATATATTTTCTTGGTTTCCATTGATTAAACCCTCTTGAACGTTTTGGTGTTCCACCAACGTTCTAAAGTCATCGAAGGCGTTCACTTCACGTGATCGTTTTCATTCCTTGAGGCTTCTTTAATCAAGAGATTTGATTAAGGAGGAGATTTGTAGATTTGTGTCTACTTAATACATTCACCAAGATCCAAAAAGGTTAATACAATCAAAAACCACAAAAAAATTGAAAAATACAAAACACCAAAAAGAATCTTCTTTGCTCGTCCCCTCGTTGTACGTGACGTTTATGCTAACTCGTAATCAAGCAAGACGTGCACGTAAACGAAAGAACAAAACTCCCACTCCCAATCTTTCTAGTGAGGAGTCTCCTATTGACGAACCCATTGTAAGAGAAGCACCAACCATGGCGAATCGAACTATGATGGAGTTACTTCAAGCACCCACGGAGGGTTATGGAGAGGCTATTGTGATTCCCGCTATCCTTGCGGAGAATTTTGAGGTTAAAACGGGTTTGTTGTCGATGATCCAAAACAACAAATTCCGTGGTGATGAGAAGGACGATCCACACAACCATATCCGCCAATTCAATCGTCTTACCGCCACTTGCAAGTTTAAGGATGTCTCGAATGACTCAATTAAGATGATGATTTTTCCGTATTCCTTAGTAGGGCCCGCTAAAATTTGGTTAGAGAAAGAGCCACCCAATTCTATATTGACGTGGAAGGATCTCGTGTCTAAGTTCGTAAACCAATTTTTTCCGCCCTCTAAGACTACGCACTTGAAAAACGAGATTTCAAAGTTTTCATAAGAATTTAATGAAAGTTTTTCGGCTTGGAATAGGTTTAAGGAAATGTTACATGAATGTCCTCATTACGGTTTTTCCGACTTGCATCAAATTGACACGTTTTATAATGGACTTAATGATCATGAAAGGGATTATTTGAATGCCGCCGCGGGTGGTAATTTTTTGTGTAAAACGGTTGAGGAAGCTTTGGTGATAATTGAGAATAGATCTAAGGTGTATAGTCCTCGTAGCACGTCTAGTGTTCGTAAGGCTTCGTCTTCGGCTTCACCTTCTTTGTTTACTACCATCGATGCTTGCCAAAATGAGGCGAACTTGGAAAACAAGATTTTTGATAAGCTAAAAGGACTTTTGATTGAGTTTAAAGTTGGTGAACAAAGTGCTCCCGCTACGGCTAAAGCGGTTGAGGTTTCTTGCGTGTATTGTGGTGGAGGTCATGATTTCTTCGAGTGCATTACCAACGGTGGTAACACTTCGAGTGCCTTCGCGGCCACGGGAAATTACAACCAAAACGGTCAAGTTTCCCGCTCTAATGAATTGACTCCACCGGGTTTTGGTTCAAATCAAAATGCTAACAACTATCGCAACAATCAAGTTGGTTTCAAAAACAATTTCAACAAGGGAAACT
Organism: Glebionis coronaria; assembly: GCA_025667525.1. Taxonomy (NCBI): domain Eukaryota; kingdom Viridiplantae; phylum Streptophyta; class Magnoliopsida; order Asterales; family Asteraceae; genus Glebionis; species Glebionis coronaria. Next base: position 52,179,944 of record CM046880.1, read on the forward strand.
ATGGTAATCAAGGGGCTAATAATCAAGTTTCACACAAGAATCAAAATGATTTTCAAAACAACAACAAAGGTTTGAAAACTTTGAAAGATCTTCCAAATGAATTTGTTGAATACGCTAATAGGAATGATGTTAGGTTTGACAATATTCAAAGAGAAATCATTAGCCTAAGATCCGAGTTCAAGAACGACTTGAAGAAAGAGTTGAAAAATGAGTTAGCTAATGAACTTAAGATCCACACCAACAAGATGGAAGGAAATGTCACTAGGTTACAACAAAACCAACAAAAAATGGAACAAGGGGAACATGAGATTAAACAAGAAATGATTAAAGCCGACAAGAGGCAATCCGTGTTTGAAGATAAAATCTCGTCTATGTTTGAGGCAATAATGTGTAAACCATCTTCGAGTAGTCTTCCTAGCAACACCGTATCAAACCCTAAGGGTGAGATGAAAGTGATTACCACACGTAGTGGTAAGACACTCAAGGAACCGACTCCTCAACCAATTGCTCCTACGGAGGAAGCAATTGAGGAAGAACCCGAGGTGGTGGTCCAAAAGGAGCATGTCCCAATCCCACGAAGTACCGCTCATGCCACACCTACGGTTGACCCATTACCATCATTGGAATCCGAGATTCCAAAGGCTATGCCTACTATGCCTCAACCCACACCACCTTTGCCCTATCCGTCGAGACTTAGGAAGGAGAAACGTCAAGAGCGCGACAATTATCAATTTGAGCTTTTTATGAAAATGTTTCGTGATTTGCACTTTAATGTGAGTTTCGCCGATGCTTTGGTCATGATGCCTCAATTTGCCGCTAACTTTAAGAGTATGTTGAACAACAAGGAGAAATTGCACCAATTGTCTAGTTGTTCATCAGTTTATCTTAATCGCATACCTCAAAAAGTCGGTGATCCCGGTAAATTCTTGAGTCCATGTGCAATCCAATATATGGAGGAATGCTTCGCCTTGGCCGATCTTTGTGCTAGCATTAACTTGATGCCACTTGCAATCTTCAATTCGCTCAATCTTCCCAATCTTACTCCTTCACTAATGTCTATCGAGTTAGCCGACCATTCCATGATTCCCGCATGTGGTTTGGCGGAAGACGTTTTTGTGAAAGTGGGGAAGTTCTACTATCCCGTAGACTTTATCGGTGTTGATATCCCCACGGATCCTCAAGTTCCTCTCATTTTAGGTCGTTCATTTTTAGATACGTCTATGGCTTTGATCGATGTTCATGCTAGAAAGATCACCTTACGTTTCAACGACGAGGAACTTGTTATAAACGCAACTCAAAACTCTCAAATTTCTCATGTTTATTCCGTTGCTACCATAAACCTCGTTGATATGATCGACGTAGTTTGCGAGGAATTTTCACAAGAAGTTCTAGGTTTTGGTGATGAAGAAACTAGTGGCAATCCCACTATGTTAGATCCAATTCTTGATAATTCGACACCAACCTTCACTCCATTTGAAGGTGGTGGTTTTACGTTGGAAGAATTCGATGTTCCACGTACTTGTAACGAAGACCTCGACAACGATGAGGACTTCTCGATTATCAAGGATTTTCTTAACGATTTCCCATTTCCTCCAACCGAGGAGGTTATGAGTATCGAGCCCAAATCTTCACTTGAGGAACCACCTATCCTTGAGTTGAAAGATTTACCTCCTAATCTCGAATATGTCTATTTGGATGAGGACGACAAGTTACCGGTTATTATTGGGAAGGAACTTTCGAATGATGAAAAAATCGCACTGGTCGATGTTCTAAAGGATCACAAAGGGGAAATTGCGTGGAAGTTATCCGACATTAAGGGAATCGATCCCAAATTTTGTACCCACAAAATCTTAATGGAGGAGCATTACAAGCCCGCAATCCAATGTCAAAGGAGGGTGAACCCCGAAATTCACGACATCATCAAAAAGGAGGTCCTTAAACTCCTTGACGCGGGAATGATTTACCATATTTCCGATAGCCCTTGGGTGAGTCCTATTCATTGTGTTCCTAAAAAGGGAGGGATGACCGTTGTGCCAAACGATGCCAACGAGTTGATTCCCACTAGACTCGTGACCGGATGGAGAGTGTGCATTGACTATCGAAAGTTGAATGAAGCCACTCGAAAAGACCATTTTCTCTTGCCCTTCATGGACCAAACGTTGGAGCGTCTTGCGGGAAACGATTTCTATTGCTTTTTAGATGGTTTTTCCGGTTACTTCCAAATTCCCATCGATCCTCGTGATCAAGAAAAAACTACGTTTACATGTCCATATGGAACGTTTGCCTATCGTAGAATGCCATTCGGACTTTGCAATGCACCGGGAACCTTTCAAAGGTGCATGATGGCTATTTTTCATGACATGATCGAGAAGACGATGGAAGTCTTCATGGATGACTTTTCCGTGTTTGGTAATTCATTCACTTCGTGTTTGTCGAACCTTGAGAGAATGTTGAAACGTTATGAGGAAACCAACCTTGTGCTCAATTGGGAAAAGTGTCATTTTATGGTTAAAAGTGGAATCGTCTTAGGGCACAAGGTTTCGAAAGCGGGGATTGAGGTTGATCAAGCTAAGGTAGACGTCATCGCCAATTTAGCTCATCCCAAAACCGTTAAGGGAGTTAGGAGTTTCCTAGGCCACGCGGGCTTTTATCGTCGATTCATCAAGGATTTTTCAAAGATTTCTCGACCCATTACACATCTTCTTGAAAAAGAGGCACGTTTTGTCTTTGACAAAGATTGTGTACGAGCCTTTGAATTCCTTAAGAGGAAACTTACCGAAGCTCCCATTCTTGTTGCTCCCAATTGGAACCTTCCCTTTGAGCTCATGTGTGATGCTAGTGATTACGCTATTGGGGCCGTTTTGGGGCAACGTCATGATAAGCACTTCTTGCCTATTCACTATGCTAGCAAGACGATGACCGAGGCTCAACTAAAATACACTACAACGGAAAAGGAGTTCCTTGTCGTGGTGTATGCATTTGAGAAGCTCCGAACTTATCTCGTCTTAGCTAAATGCATAGTGTATCGGATCATTCGGCTATCAAGTATCTCATGGCAAAGCAAGATGCTAAGCCTAGATTACTTCATTGGATTCTCCTCCTTCAAGAATTTGATCACAAAATCGTTGACAAAAAAGGAGCCGAGAATCTAGCGGCCGATCATCTTTCTCGTTTGGAAGATCCTCACCAAAGTGTTTACGAGCCCAAGGAAATCACCGAAACATTTTCGCTCGAGACACTTGGTGTAGTGAATTCTAAGCTTGATTCTTCCACCCCATGGTTTGCGGATTTTGCAAATTACCATGCGGGGAACTTCATCATCAAGGGTATGACGACTCAAGAAAAACGAAAATTCTTTCGTGACGTCAAGTTCTACTTTTGGAACGACCCTTACTTGTTTCGAACTTGTGCGGATCAAATCATCCGACGTTGTATATTTGGAACCGAAGCTTCTAACATCCTTAGAGCTTGCCACGAGGGACCCACGGGTGGTCACCACGGTGATAATCTCACGGCTAAGAAGGTGTTTGATGCCGGCTTCTTTTGGCCTACTATTTACTGAGATGCACAAGATCTTGTGAAGTCGTGTGATTCATGCCAACGACAAGGAAAAGCCTCACAAAAAGATGAAATGCCAAAAAATATCATCCAAGTGTGTGAGATCTTTGACGTTTGGGGTATAGACTTTATGGGGTCGTTCCCATCATCTCGTGGTAATAAGTATATCCTCGTTGTGGTTGACTACCTATCTAAGTGGGTGGAAGCTAAGGCTTTGCCCACCAATGATGCTCGTGTGGTAGTTAAGTTTTTGAAAAGCTTGTTATCTCGGTTTGGAACCCCTCGTGCGATCATAAGCGATCGTGGAACCCATTTTTGTAACGACCAATTCGAAAGGGTCCTAAGGAAATATGGGGTTACACATCGGCTTTCTACGGCTTATCACCCACAAACGAGTGGGAAAGTCGAGGTTTCAAACCGAGCGTTGAAGAGGATCTTGGAGAGATCCGTTGGGGAAAACCGACAATTATGGTCGGATAAGTTGGACGATGCTTTATGGGCCTTTAGGACCGCTCATAAGACACCCATTGGGTGCACTCCCTATAAGCTTGTATATGGAAAGAATTGTAATTTGCCTATCGAGTTAGAACACAAGGCTTATTGGGCCCTAAATCATTGTAATGATGATATGGAGACTGCGAGAAAACACCGGAAAATGCAATTGAATGAATTAGTTGAATTGAGGGACATTGCTTATGAAAATTCATTGATTTACAAAGAAAAAACTAAAAAGTTGCATGATTCTAAAATTAAAAACCGGGTTTTTAACATTGGGGATCAAGTTTTGCTTTTTAATTCTCGCTTGAAAATCTTTTCCGGTAAGTTGAAATCCCGTTGGTCCGGTCCATTCACCGTGACTCAAGTGTTTCCGTATGGGACCATCGAGCTAGCTCAAGATGATGGTCCTAACTTCAAGGTGAATGGACATAGGTTGAAGCACTACTTTGGCGGGGAATTCCATCCTTGAACTACCTCGACCAAGTCACCTTCCCCAATGATAATTAGTATTGAGGGGATCGAGTCGAGCTCATGACTCGGTAATCAAAAATGAGGTGCCTCGTGGGGGAGTCCCATGCTTATCCTATGTACATATTATCGCTTTCTAATGTAGTTAACGTGTGGGGATTTGTGCCTTCCAACCTTTGTTCCGTGGTTGTTTGTGAATTGTGGACTTTAGATGATCATGATCTTCACGATTGGAGCCTCTCGTGTTCGTTCTATGGGAGCACTCGATCGTTTGCTTTGAAGACTTTCTCAATATCCATGATATATCCTTTTGATGTTCTAACCTTAGGTTATTAGCACACTTCATAAACGGCTATTAATTTATTGGTTACACCCTTTCCATGCTAGATTAGGCATTCGACTATGTCTCTAGTATGGGGGTGTTTGCACCCCTAGACTCGAAACATTGAGGACAATGTTTAACTTTAGTATGGGGGTGAATAGATACTTGCCTTACCAAACCTTCACGCTTTCCAAAGTTTATCTTTTTGTTTATCGTTTTGTTGCAAAATAAGGCTAAAAATGGCCAAATTTTAAAATTTTTCTCATGTTTTATAAGTGTTTAAAGACACGAATGTATGTTTTCCGATGGCGAGAATAAGAGTAATTTTTGACTCGACCGTGCGTGTTGAGGACTTAGCTTTGGTTCCTTAACTACACATTAGGCTAAGTCTCTTAAATGAGGACGAGAAATGATAGGGTTAATTATAAGTTACTATGCTAAACGTAGAGTACTCGTATTCTTTCAAAAACTCATGTGTTCTTGTTGTTTGCTTATTCTCCCTTCGCATGTAAATATTTTTTGCTTAATCAATATTGACTTAGCGGTTTAGTTGGGATTGTTGGGTTTCTAGTCTTTTCTAGTAGCTTTCGTGTAATTAAATTGGGAAGACATTAAGTATCGCCAGCGTCACGGTTTTGAAGTATTGGCACCATAATAATCAAAAGCTTCACCCAATAATAAGATTTCAAGTGCTCACCTAAATCAAGAAAACAATTTGAAGCCCCACAAGGGCGAAAAATCTATGCAAAATTGAAAGTGAATCAAGCCTTAATCTTCGAAGCTTTAAAGATCCAAAATTCGCCTTAGCGTGAGGATATACGTCTTTGGCTAATAAAACTACCGATGAGGTGGATAATAAAAGGCAAGGCAAGACCGAAGTCATAATAAAAGCTTCATGGCGAAGTTGAATAAATGATGGAGGTAAACCAAAGATAATAAGGCCCTTGCGTTAGGGGGCGTATAAAAGTCTTGGTAATAAGTCTCATGTTCAAAACCGTTATAAAACGGTGTTTATCGATTCTTCTTGTCAACTTAATTTTTTGACATCGTTGTCTATTAGGAGGGGTTATTGATTTGATGGTCTTGGTTACACCGTTAGGACTCTATGTTTAGACCTAAATCTCTATTATCGCATAAGTCAAACAATGTATCCTCGTGAAACATTCAAGATAATATAAAATATAAGAGATACAACTTAGGAATAATGGGAGGATAAGTACATGATTAGGGCATATGAGTAGTGTTAGCATTACTACCTTATAATGACAATGATCTCGTTGCACGCTTGGCATGGAATTGGGGTGAAAATCGAGGACGATGAAATTATTTCTAACGAAGCATTCACGTGTTCTTATTCTATGAACCTAAACGTCCCATTTTGCGATGAAAATCATACATTATGTCTAAAACACAAGAAGTAGTAGCAATAGTAATAGTGTAGCTAGTTTATCAATAAAGTGAATAAAAATAAATTTTGGAGATGCTATGATACTTTATTCTAGCATTGCGTGAGGGCACGACAATGGTTTAGTATGGGGGAGTGATGAGACTGCTTTTATACATAGTCTCATCGTCCAAATAGGGCTTAAAATGCATTAAATATCATCAAAATACCCATATATATGCTTGTGTTTGTTGCTTGTGTATTTTAGGTACGGATATTGAGAAAATGACAAAAGATCACAAGAATCATACAAAAACGAACACGGGAAACGAAGCCGCACAATGAACCAAGCCCTAATGAAGACTTTCCCAAGATCAACCCTTGAAGATTTGAAGAATTATGAAGAAGGGTCCTCCAATATGGAATAATTGACACTTTATACCCTTGTATCTTCATAATTACAAGTTTGGTCCTTAAAGTTTGTCAGAATTGCAAAAAAGGCCCTCCACTTTGAAGAATTGGCAAGTTTAGCCCCTCAACTAAGCTAAATTGTCAACCAATGTCCTCCACAAAGTCAAATACATAATGAAGTCCTTCAAAGTACAAGAAATTACAAGTTTGGTCCTTTGAAAATTCCAAAATTACAAAAAGGACCCTTGACTTTTGTAACAACCCTAGGTTTTGGATTTGTCACTTGGTCTTACTTTTAAGTTATTTTATGTGTGCTTACTTGAATTGTGTGTTTACGTGTTTATTTTGTGTGAACGAGGTTGGTGTGGTTATCATTTATGAGTATAGAAGTACTCATAAGTAAATCGAGGAACGGTTATTTCATGTTCATGAGCTCACAATTAGTGACTATGAAATGAAATGGTGATATTTTGGTGTTTACGTATACGTATAAGTATTATCGTAATAGTGTATTGTTTAGGATTTACGGTTTAGCATTTAGAGGTCTCCGGTGAGGTAATTATCCATATGAATATTTTTCGGGATGGTTTTAAGTCATTTAGGACTTAGTTATAAAGTTTATTTCAAAATTTGAGGTTTTTTTTAATAGTGTATATTTTACGTCTTTTACGGTAATCGCGTAAAAACTGACTAGTTTTACGGTTTTGAGGTTTTGGAGGCTTTAGGAGCTGAAATAAATTAAGGAAAATTAAGGTAATATTATTAATACATATATTAATAATAAAAAGGAAAAAAAAACGAATTTTAAGGGTGCATAGTCGGTTTTGGACGCAGAAAAGAAAAGAAAAGGGGAAAAAGAGGGAAAAAAGGAAAGTGGGCTTATTTTTGGATTAGGATTTTATGTACACCCTATATATTGTTTTTAATCACAATAAAAATTCACTATTATTCCCTGGAGATTAAAAAAAATTCGTGGGTTTTCATGAGGGTTTTTAGGGTTCTTCATAATTTTGGGGGTTTTCATAAATCAAAGGTAAACCTTCATAACCCTTTTTAATTTAATTGTTTTTATGTTTTTATAATCATCTTATGATGGATTTAGGTTAGGGTTTAACTTAAGAACATTAAATTAATGTTATATTAATGGTGTTATAATGATTACATAAATTAGAGCTTGTAATTAGAGGGATTAGGGTTAATTAATGAGGTTGATTTTGTTAAACCCGTTTTTAAAAACTGAGCAGATTTTTTAGTCAATTGTTTTGATCATATCGAGAGTTCTATAAACTCTTATTTTACGATCCAAGTACCCCTGGAAAGATATTTGAAGTGGATTTCCAATGCAAGAAACGAGAACTAAATTGGAGTTCGGGAAGTGGGTCAAAAACAGGTTACAACAGTCGGAGGTCAAAACAGTTTTGAATTCAGCCTGTTTGCTTTTTAAGTTTTGGGTTGTTTGGGGTACTTAGGGTTGCATTGGGATCTTCTCAGGAACGTGAGAGATGGTTTATATATTGTAGTAAGTATCTGCACTTGGGCTAAGGTTGTGGTTTAGGGTAAGACCCCTTAATGGTAACAAACTTTTAGTACGTTTAAAATCAGGAAATCTGGAATGACAAAAGTAGATATATGTATATCGGGGCCTTAAGAGTAGCTTTAAGGTTAGGTCAAGTGGGAGGTGTTAGCCAACATATGTAGGGTATGAATATTACTTTTACAGAAACCATGTGTATGTTTAAGTGGACGTTTGACTTTAAGTTTTGAGACCTAAAAACTGGGACTGTTTTGGGTAAAATATGAACGGGATAGTTATTAAACTTAACCAAGTTGAGGACTTGTTAAGGAAGGGTAATGGGGTGATTAGAGCTTATCTATGATGTATTTATATGGGAATAGGATAGATGTCCATCATAGGTTGATGAGCCATCTTAGTGATAGGTTCGTGTATTGATTTCGTGTTTTTGGTTTGTTAGCTTGTTGCTAGTGCGAGGACTTGTGAAGAAGCTATCAGGTGAGTTTCATAGTCCCATGTTTACTATTGTTTTTGACTTCCAGATGGGATGGAAGAGACACTGTGTTGAATTATTTTTTAAATTAATGTTGTGAATGTTTTAAGGTTTGAGATGGACTTGTGTGTACATTATGTGATTAACTGCTATGTGATTCTTGTTTGTGTATGATTTGGATCGGAAAGGTACATAGGTGTATGGGCGCCTATGCTATCATGGTGTTTGGTAAGGCGTGATGCCTTGGAATTTGATTGTTGGTAAGGCGTGATGTCTTGGAATTTGATTGTTGGTAAGGCGTGATGCCTTGGAATTTGATTGTTGGTAAGGCGTGATGCCTTGGAATTGTGATTGTTGGTAAGGCGTGATGCCTTGGAATTGTAATGATTGATTGAGCTTGAATGCTAGTTGTTAGTACATGATTGTAGCGCATAGTCCATATGTTTAATGTTTTATGGTATTCACAGCTTATGACTTGTCTTGTGTTGGAGTCTAAACCTATGACTCTCACCAACTTTATGTTGACGTGTTTTAGTATCTCTTTCAGGTGATACTATGGTTAAGCATGAGAACATAAGTGGCTAGGATTGGAGAAGCTTAGGAATGCATATAGAAGGAGAATCCCCGTTTCCTTCTTAGTTTTTATTTGTTCTTTTAATAAGTGATACTGTGGCACACATATATTTGTTTGGTTATGTTATTTGTTTCTCTTGGGTAAGCGGTAGGACTGTTACTTACTTACCTAGACCCCTTGCATTTGTTGAGATATTGTCATGAGCTTCGTGTCACCATTTTTATGACATTTCTTATATCATATAGTTATCTCTATAGACACGCCATGTTGTGATGATATCCATACGTCGCGCCCCATATTCCGCCATGGTGGGGTGTGACAGAATGGTATCAGAGACAATGGTTATAGAGAATTAGGTTGCCTAGTCGTGTAGCCTAGTCTATAGCTTAAGGGTCCCTGCATATAGGCGTCATAGGAGTATGTGTGCATTTTATAGTAATTGATGTGTTTGAATATTATTTTCGTAGTATTTGTTAGGTTATGAACTACTATGGTTCATACTTAACTACATGTTATTTTCTTTACGAGTTTTGATTAGTGCGGGTGGAACCATGGTCGTATACACTAGTCATTGTTGGATTTCGCTTAATTATGTTTTCATGTTCTTTATACATTTTGAATTTTGTCTACGCTGGTTCAGCTGGACTACGAGTTTATGTGTTTCGTGCATTGGCTATGTTATTTTAATACATGGGGTTTTGGATCTTATCTTGTGTGGTTATGTGCTTGTGAGTTGTTGGATTATGTGTTATGTGTAGTATTAATTTCTTATAAGTGTCATCATAAGAGGGAGTACATTAGTGAAAGGGAACATGTATAATTATGGAGGCCTACATAATTATATATGTGCCACAACACCACTGGAATTTCAAGTATGATTGCATGAAAGAGGGTTAATACATGCTTGTATAGTATATGTTGGATGGATTTGAGTGTATGTACACTTATGCCTATGTATGTAAAATTATTTTCTACTTACCGGTTGTATTCTTGGGATGGTTGCTAGCTCTTTTCTCTTTGAGATGTTCAACTTCTGTAGTAGCGCATTTCTCGGGTCCTCATTTCACGTGTTTGTTTGTACGGCACTTTTGGCGTGAAGGATTTTGAGATGGGGGAGATTTCTTTTTGGGGTAACGATGTCTTTTGTTTCGAGTTATACATGGTAAAAAAATAGAACTTGCAAATTGAAAAAAAAATAGTCGTTGGTAGTCGATGAAATAAGGAAGTGCGGGGATCATGTTTCAAATAAGGTGGAATATAAATTCTTTAACATATAAGCATGAATCGGTTATTTTAAAATATTTTGGTTTTGATCACCTAAAGTTATTGTTCTTAAGTTAAAAATTTTGTTCTTATTTAGTGAAATATGTTAAAATAATGTAATTAATAGAGTTTTAATTTTCTGGGATTAAAATAAATTAGGTTCTAGTTTTGGTAATTAATGGGGGATTTTAGGGTTTAAAAATCGTCTTTTTTTTTGGTATAAATCGGAGTAGGCAGAAACTGTCGCTAAACTGTCAAAATATGTCGCTAACTGTCAGAAACTGTCGCTAATGCCTAGGCAGATTTTGAGAAAAATCGTTTTGGTCATAACTTATTCGTTTTAAAGGTTTTTGGGTGATTTAAAAGCCTAAAATTATGTACTCGGAACATACTTTTCAAATATTCAGAAAGTTTCATAATTGGAAGTCAGTAGCTTGGTCGAATTAATTGTACAAGTGTTGAGATCAAGGTTAATTTTCGGACAACATGGTTTAAACTCCTGTTTTGGGTATTTTGCGGTAATGAACACTTGGAGGGTTAACATAGAGATGAGTTGGGAAGGAATTTGAGAGTTCTTTAGACCTTATTATACGTGGTTATATTTTGATGAGTTTTGATTTATGGTATTTATGAGTAAGACTGAAATAGGGGTGACAGTTTTAAACCCGTCGAGTTATGTGATGGCTCCTAACTTGGTTTCAAGACAGTTCTTGTTTGATGAGTTGCGAGATTTAGTTAGGTTGGTTACATAACTTTATGGTTTTAATAAGTTTCCTCGCGGACGGTTAAGGCTCATGTCTTGTTGGTTGAGATTATTTTAGTATAAACTGAGTTCACGTTTGAACATGGAGGTTTTATCAGGGATATGTATCCTTGTTTGTTTGCTGAGAATAAGTTGGAGTTTAGGAGTAAATCTCGGGACGAAATTTATATTAGGAGGGAGTGATGTAACAACCCTAGGTTTTGGATTTGTCACTTGGTCTTACTTTTAAGTTATTTTATGTGTGCTTACTTGAATTGTGTGTTTACGTGTTTACTTTGTGTGAACGAGGTTGGTGTGGTTATCATTTATGAGTATAGAAGTACTCATAAGTAAATCGAGGAACGGTTATTTCATGTTCATGAGCTCACAATTAGTGACTATGAAATGAAATGGTGATATTTTGGTGTTTACGTATACGTATAAGTATTATCGTAATAGTGTATTTTTTAGGATTTACGGTTTAGCATTTAGAGGTCTCGGGTGAGGTAATTATCCATATGAATATTTTTCGGGATGGTTTTAAGTCATTTAGGACTTAGTTATAAAGTTTATTTCAAAATTTGAGATTTTTTTTTAAAAGTGTATATTTTACGTCTTTTACGGTAATCGCGTAAAAACTGACTAGTTTTACGGTTTTGAGGTTTTGGAGGCTTTAGGAGCTGAAATAAATTAAGGAAAATTAAGGTAATATTATTAATACATATATTAATAATAAAAAGGAAAAAAACGAATTTTAAGGGTGCATAGTCGGTTTTGGACGCAGGAAAGAAGGGAAAAAGGGAAAAAGAGGGAAAAAAAGGAAAGTGGGCTTATTTTTGGATTAGGATTTTATGTACACCCTCTATATTGTTTTTAATCACAATCAAAATTCACTATTATTCCCTGGAGATTAAAAAAAATTCGTGGGTTTTCATGAGGGTTTTTAGGGTTCTTCATAATTTTGGGGGTTTTCATAAATCAAAGGTAAACCTTCATAACCCTTTTTAATTTAATTGTTTTATGTTTTTATAATCATCTTATGATGGATTTAGGTTAGGGTTTAACTTAAGAACATTAAAATAATGTTATATTAATGGTGTTATAATGATTACATAAAGTCACTAAAGACAAAAAGTCAAACAAGTCAAGCAGTGGAAAAAGTTTCCACTGCTCAACACTCAAAACTAGCCCATGCTAGTGTAAAATTGAACTCAGCTTATCAATAAGCTATTCTAGCTTATCCAGACTTGCAACAACTTATTTTTTGTGATAGGTCTTCATTATTTGACCCATTTAAGTAGACTGGAGCTTATCAGACTTTGACTTTGACTTTTTACTAGAAAAACAACTTATTTGACTTTTACATGAGTGCTTATTTGCCTTTTTCCAGCTTATTGAGTCAGCTTATTTGAAAACTCTTTGTTGATTTTGCTTAATTAAGTCATTTAGAAGCTATAGAAACTTGAATCAGCACTTGGGGTGGCCTAGAACTCAAAAACGACTATTTTGTCGTTTTCTATAGATTGCTTATTGCATTTTCAGGCTTATTCCTTGGGCTTATTTCAAATTTCTTTTTGCAGAAGTCTTATTTAGGACAAAAGAAGCTTGTGTGTTTAATTTCAGCTTATGGAATTGGCTTATAGCTTAATGGGCCAAAAAGCTCATTAAGAATAAGTTGTTTGGTATAAGCTAGCTTATTTCACACTTTCAGCTTTTGCGCCTTTGGAAAAAGTTGTTTAAAATCAAATTTTGAGTCAACCTGTGCTTTTTGGGCTTATTTTGAACACGTTTTATTATTGGGCCCAAATTTGGCCCAATAAGGTACTGTTTTGGGTTTAGCCCATTTTCTAGGCCCATTAAGGGTATTTAGGTAATTTCACTTTCATTTCTAAGTTATTTAGGTTAAATTAAGCTAGTTTGCAAGTTTTTAGAATTTTTTATGATTTTTGGATTTTTAATAATATTTTAATATTATTTTATTGTTAAAAATTAAAAGTCTGATTTTCTAAGTTTTTATATTTTTCCGAGGTTCTAAACACTTAATTAGGAATTTTGCAACTTTCCAAATATTTTTAGAGTCTTTTAATTATTTTCTAGAATTAATTTAAATTTTAATTGATTTTAATAGTTTTTAATTGTTTAAAAATAGTTTTTAGTGGTTTTAAATTTTTGAAAAATACTTTTTAGCTTAATTAGAGTGTTTTTGAGGTCTACAAACTTTAAAATCTTGTTTGGGACTTTTTAATAATTAATTTTGATTTTTAGGGCTTTAATTAGCATTAAAAAGTCATTATCTAATTAATTAAAAGGTTTTGGCAAGTTTGGATTTTTTGTAAACTCTTAGAATATTATTGTGGATTTTTGGTAATTTTTAAGAATTTTTAGGGTAAAATTTTAAATCTAGTGCTTTTTACGGTTTTACGTGTACCCCTTTTTCGTCTTAGTTTAATCCATCTTCGTAACCGTCATTCTCTTCTAATCTCATTTCTATTTTTCTTTCTCAAAAATATAATCACAAATCTAATCCAAATCATTACACACATAACACACTAGCCTCCTTGAGAACGAACTCATTTTAGGGTCATTAATACACGGTTTTCCTAAATCGTCGTATTCATTACTTGCCCTATTTGCTCTCTTTTCCTAAAGAGTAGTAAAACTCAACTATCAGAGACACAGGACGAAAAGCAAAAACTCCCCAAAAGTCATTGGAGAAAAATGAAGAAGTCGTGGTCCAAAGATGAAGAATCTCTCAAAACTTCAAGTGAAGAAATTCCTATATGAAGAGAAGACCATAATTTCATGAACGTCTCTCAAGGTTTGAAGTATGAAGTCGCTGCCAAATATCGGTCTGAGAAAGGTCTCAAATCGTGAAGCGAGTTATGCCAAGATATGAACTTTATGAGGTCCCGAGAAGCAGTTTTAAAAGATTTTGTCCTTTAGCTAACTACTGATTAAATCGTTCACTTTATTTTCGGCCTAATAAACTATCGAAATAAGTCAAAAATGCATCTTCGTGATCATTCAAGACAATAATAAAATATAAGAGATATACCTAGGAATAAGGGAGTCTAAGTGAGTAATTGGCCCACATGAGTTTGTGTTAGTTTGCTAACTTATAATAACAATGATCTCGTTTTTAAGCTTGGTTTGGATAAAGTGAAAACTTGAGGATGATGATCATTCACAACATTTCCAAAACCCTAAGGTATGATTTTTATTTCTTTACTTGTTTAGTAATTTTCTATCTTTTTAATAAAGGCCAATATGGATTGATTGTGATGAAAAGTGTAAACGTGCTTTGTAATTAATGCATTGCATGAGGACATTGCAATGGTTAAGTGTAGGGGATTTGATAGGTGTGTAAACACCCATCCTTTTTACCACTTAATTACAATAATAACCGAGCCAAAACGTGTATTTTATGTCATTTATGTCGGAATTATGCGTGGTTTGTGTTATTGTTGTGATTTAGGACGAAAAGGTGAAAAGTGGAGAAAACACGGCTTTCACCGGCTTTTACCAAAGAAAAAGATAAAAGACGAGGTCGAAAGATCAAGAGTGCGAAAAGAACGGAAGTCCAAGACCAATTCTGAAGATTTATCAAAGAAAAAGTCAAAAGACGGAAGTATACTTAAAGCCAAAGAAATCAAGTCTAATTTATTAAGAATTACAAGACGAGTTCAAAGGAATCCCGAGCCAAAAGTCATTAAAGTCCAAGATTTGAGAAGATTAAAAGGCTTAAGGACTAATGGTGCAACTAAGAGAAAGAAGAAAGAGGGAGGAAGCATCCTACGCTCCTCCCTAATCTCCCTATATATAGATTAGAATGTTTTCATTTCAAGTTGTTGGTGGCTTGACAACCCACTCTTCCACCATTTTCATTTCCCTGCATTTTAGTTTCTTGCACCTTAATCTTCATGTAATGCACCTTTGAATTCCTTTTAATTCCAAGTAAGTTTACCTTTGATTGTTGTTAATCTTCATCTTTTATTGTTAATCTCCTTCTACCTTTCTTGTTTGATTTGTTCCTCATCTTCATTGTTCATGTTCTTGAGTTTTTATGGTTTTGATCAAGTGGGTTTTGATTGATTTGGCTTTGTTTGTTAGTTTTGATGATTTGTTTTGATTAGTTATTGTTAGTAGATCATTTGTGGTTGTTTTGGATTAATCTTTTGGTGTGTTTTGGTTAGATTTGATTAAATTCGTGTTTGGTTTTCATCCTACTGTTCTTCTGTTCATGCTTACTGTATCTTGCCCAGATATTCCGGATCATCTGCTTACTTTGTCTTCTATTCGGAATATCTGTTTATTCTGGATCATCTGCTTACTTTGTTTTCTATTCGGAATATCTTTTTATTCCGGATAGAGTCCCTTATTCGGAATACTTTTTATTCCGGATAGAGTCCTTTATTCAGAATACTTGTTATTCCGGATAGAGTCCTTTATTCGGAATGTTAGGTTATTCCGGATAGGGTGTTTCATTCGGAATGTTCAAGTATTCTGGATAGAACCTTTATTCCGGATAGAACCTTTATTCCGAGTAGAACATTTTTCCCTTTTTATTCCAGGTCAAGTTTTATTCCGGATGAACACGTTTATTCCGGATGAAGGCTTTATTCCGAATGAGTTTTTCAGTTTTTAGTTTTAAGCTTTATTTTTTCCGCCTTTTTCTTTATTTGCACTTTTACTTGCTTTCCTTTTAGTTTAAGTTTGAGTTATTTACCTTTATTGCTTTCAATTTCTCGTCATTTACTCTTCGTCAAGTTTTTATCTTTCAGCATTTCTTTTTAACGTCTTTACTTTATTCTTATTTGTTTCAAATCTTTATTTTTAATTAGTTTTAGACAACGACAACTCTTTCATTTGATTCACCAAGAACAACTAATCTCACAATTAACCAGAGATCAATTCGAGAAGATTCCGAGAAACGAACTTTTCAACTAGCAAAATCTCTACATTAGCGATCTTGCAGGAAATGATTTGTTAAAGGGTTCTCGAGGGGATAATCTCTACACATTGTCCATTCAAAACATGATGGCCGCCTCTCCTGTATGCCTTCTTTCCAAAGCATCTAAGACCAAGTCATGGTTGTGGCATCGTCGGTTATCTCATCTTAACTTTGATGCTATTAACCATTTGGCTAAAAACGAACTTGTTCGTGTTCTTCCAAAACTTAAGTTCGACAAGGATCATTTATGTTCTGCGTGTTCTTTGGGGAAAAGTACCAAGAAATCATACAAACCTAAATGAAGACACCAACCAAGAACCACTGTATCTGTTGCACATGGATCTTTGCGGGCCAATGCGTACGGCTAGTGTGAGTGGTAGAAAATACACCCTCGTCATGGTGGATGATTTCTCAAGGTTTACATGGCTAAAAATTTTATCATCCAAGTATCAAGCACCAAAGTATATTGTTACTTTCTTAAAGATGATCCAAGTACGTTTTAATGCTCCTGTTCGCCGCATTCGCACTGATAATGGAACTGAGTTCGTTAATCAAACTCTACGAGAATATTATGAAAAGGTCGGTATTTCACATGAAACTTCTGTTGCTCGCACTCCACAACAAAACGGTGTCATGGAAAGACGTAACCGTACACTTATGGAAGCTGTCAGAACTATGTTGATTTATGCGAATGCTCCTTTATTCTTATGTGTTGAAGCAGTGGCAACCGCATGTTATACCCAAAACCGCTCCATCATTCGTAAATGTCATGGTAAAACTCCATATGAGCTACTTCATTGACACAAACCCGATATTTCATTTCTTCATGTGTTTGGTGCACTATGTTATCCAAATACTAATAGTGAGAATTTGGGCAAACTTCAACCGAAGGCTGATATTGGAATTTTCATTGGTTACTCATCCACAAAGAAAGCTTACCGAATTTATAACCGTCGTCTTGGCAAGATAGTAGAAACTTTGGATGCCGATTTTGATGAGCTGACAGCAATGGCTTCTGAGCAACACAGCTCTGAACCCGCATTACATGAGATGGGAACCGGTACGATTAGTTCCGGATTAACTCCCAACAATCCTACTTCTCCATCATTTATACCACCTACAAGGCCTGAGTGGGATGAGTTATTTCAACCTATGTTTGATGAATTCTTTGATCCACCTAGTAAGTATTCTCCAGCACCTGCAGCAGTAGCTCCGATACACGAAGTTGTTGCTCAAGATAATGGAAATCAGTCCGAGACATCTACTGTTACTATTGAATCAGATGTCCCATCCCACACCAATTCACAAACTACACCTGAATCATCACCCCCACTCGTTCCTAATGATGTTGAAGAGGATCACTATGATCACGATTTGGAAATTGCTCACTTACAAGAGCTTCCTTTCTTTGGTTCACAAATACCTGAAAACCCTAACGGTGCAACTACCTCAGAGGAAGCTCCTGCAATCGTTCACTCCCGACCACCACGGATTGAAACTCACAACACCAAATGGACAAAGGATCACCCAATCCGCAATATTATTGGTGATATCGATCGACCAGTCTTAACACGTCACCAACTCCAAGAACATGCATTATATTTCTACTTTGATGCATTTCTTTCCGATACTAAACCCAAAAATTGGCAACAAGCCATGACAAAATCATCTTGGATTGAAGCCATGCAAGAGGAACTTAATGAATTTAAATGTCTTGAAGTGTGGGAATTAGTTCCTTTACCCAGCAACGTCGAAATCCTTACATTGTTGTGGGTATATAAGGTTAAACTCGATGAGTTAGGTGGAGTGCTGAAGAACAAAGCTAGATTGGTTGCAAGAGGTTACAAACAAGCTTTGGGTATTGACTTCTAAGAATCCTTTGCTTCTGTGGCACGATTGGAGGCAATTAGACTATTCTTTGCTTATGCTGCTCATATGAACATGATCGTCTACCAAATGGATGTTAAGACGACATTTCTTAATGGTGAATTAAGGGAAGATGTCTACGTAAGCCAGCCGAATGGATTCGTCAACTCGGAGTATCCTAATCACGTGTACAAGCTCAAGAAGGCTCTTTATGGGTTGAAACAAGCTCCACGCGCGTGGTATGATCTCCTATCGTTGTATCTCATCTCAAAAGGCTTCTCCAAAGGCAAGGTGGACCCAATATTATTTATTCTCAAGGAGGACAACGACATGTTACAGGTACAAATTTATGTTGATGATATAATTTTTGCTGCCACTACTCAAAGACTGTCTGACCATTTTGAGAAAATTATGTCCACACGCTTTAAGATGTCGATGATGGGAAGAATTTCATTTTTCTTAGGGTTGCAAATTTCTCAGAATCCCAGAGGTATCTTCATTAATCAATCCAAATTTGCTCTTGAATCATTAAAAAAGTATCATTTTGAAAATTGTGACCTCGTGGATACTCCAATGGTGGAGAGATCCAAGTTATATGAAGATAAGGAAGGAATAGCAGTCGATCCTAAACTTTACCGTGGAATGATCCGCATCCTTCTCTATCTGACTGCTAGCAGGCCTGATTTACAATTTGCTATATGCATGTGTGCCCGGTATCAGGCTCGGCCTACCGAAAAGCACTTACATGTTGTGAAAAGGATCTTTCGGTATCTTAAAGGAACACTTCGTGGTCTGTGGTATCCGAAGAATTCCTCTATTGCACTAATCTCATATGCAGATGCGGATTATGCTGGGTTTCAAGATACTAGACGTAGCACTTCTGGCAGTGTGCAACTTCTTGGAGATAGACTTTAATACTTCGCTTTTGGCTAGGTATAAAATATAGAAGTCCCAAGTCTTTTCGAATTGAAAACCGGTCTTAAGTGCGACTCAATCGTCTTTTGGTGAATCAAGAGAATGGTTTGGTTTTGATTATCCATTTTAATATTATAGCAAGTAATTAAAGTGTCGTTGAGTAAAAATGGAAGAATAAAGATTAATATTTAAAATGACGAATAAAAATAAATGGTTGGAAACTAAAAGGCAACAATGGAAAAGTACTACACACTAAATAAAACTAACACTTGGGAAACTCTCTAAAAATAAGTACTAAGTTGAAAAGTACTAAAAGAAAGTAAGGTCGGAATATCAAACAAATGCAACAATCGGAATAAGCCAATAAGTGTCCCGATCGGAATGTATTCCGATCGGTTGATCGGAATATGGGGGGAATGCAATCGGAATTCAAAACAGAAGCCACCAATCGGAATGCTCAAAAACACCCCAATCGGAATATGCAAAAGATTTCTAGATCGGAAAGACAAAACCCTAATCCGATTGGACTCAATCGAAATGAGGGAAAGTGAAGCTGGTCGGAATAGGCTGCAAATCGGAACCACCAAAACCCTTTTCCGATTTGATCAATCCGAAAGAGGGGTATGTCGCTGCTCGGAAAAGGCTGCAATCGGAAAGGGGAATTGTACCCTTTCCTAAATTTGTGGAATTCGGTTACAAGCTAATGAATAAGCTAACTAATAAGCTTTTCACCAAACTAAGCCGAATCAATGATAAATCAAATCAAATAAGCACTTTTATTAACTTATCTAACTCGAAATTAAACAACTTTTTGGATCAAACAATAAAAACATAAACTTTTTAAGGAAAACTTTTATAAGTAAAATAAGCTAATCATAAAAATAAGCCAATAAGCACAAAAGTCTTAAAGCTTAATCAAATGAAAACTTATGAAATGATCAAAAGATTAACTTTTTAAGCACGAAATCATTAAGAACAACACGGATCTATTGATAATCGCACCAAAATCAATCTTAAATCAAAGAAAAGTAGAATGAGATTAAGGATTTAAAGCTTAAAATAGAACTTGATTAATGAAAATAAGCAATACAAAGTGTTTAATCTTGAAAGATTAAGAAAGAAGATGAAATTTTGTGAGAGAAAGTTTAAGACTTTCTCTCTCTAAAACTAGAGAAAACTATGAAAAATAAAAACTAGCTAATTAACTAACCACCCTCCTAATGACTATTAGGAGGGTATTTATAGGGAAGGTGGAAGGAGTGCATGCGTTGCATCTTCTTTCTTGCTTTCTTCACGTTTTCTCGACTCGACTTTAATTCTTTGTCTTTGTCGTCTCGGGATTTGAACTTGTCTTTTAATTTTCTTCTTCTATTAGACTTTAAGTTCTTCGACTTTGTTAAACTTCCGTCTTTAGACTTTTTCTTCGATAAATCTTCAGAATAGGTCTTGTACTTCCGTTCTTTTTGCACTCTTGATCTTTTGACTTCGTCTTTTCCCGTTTTCTTCGATAAAAGCCCGTGAAAACCCGTGTTTTCTTCTTTTTTCATATTTTGGTCCTAAAACACAATAAAAACACAAACCACGCATAATTCCGACTTTTACGACATAAATCATACGTTTTGGTCTTGTTTTCATTGGAAATAAGTGGTAAAAGGATAAGTGTTTTCACACTTATTAAATCCCCTACACTTGACCATTGCAATGCCCTCATGCAATGCATTAATTTTAAAGCACGGTTTACATTTTCCATCATAAATAACCTACCTTGGCCCTTATTAAATGCTAAACATAAAAAGATAGAACAAGTAGAGAAATTAAAAACTTACATTGGGTTTTGGCTGCCATGAACGTTTATCATCCTCAAGTTTCACGTTCCCCATACCAAGCTTAAAAACGAGATCATTGTTATTATAAGTTAGCAAACTATCACGAACTCATGTGGGCCAATTATTCACTTAGACTCCCTTATTCCTAGGTGTATCTCTTATATTTTATTTTTGTCTTGAATGATCACGAGGATGCATTGTTTGACTTATTTCGATAGTTATTTAGTCCGAAAATAAGGTGAACGATTTAATCAATAGTTAGCTAAAGGACCAAATCTTTTAAAACTGCTTCTCGGGACCTCATAAAGTTCATATCTTGGCATAACTCGCTTCATGATTTGAGACCTTTCTCGGACCGATATTTGGCAGCGACTTCATATTTCGAATCTTTGAGAGACGTTCTTGAAATAATGGTCTTCTCTTCATAATAGGAATTTCTTCACTTGAAGTTTTGAGACATTCTTCATCTTTAGACCACGACTTCTTCATTTTTCTCCAATCTTTATTTTGGACTTTGATATACAACGATCCGCCTCCTTTTAGGACTTGGATCTATTTATCCTCATACCTTGTTAGGGTCTTTTTGGATAGACTTCTCCATGACTTTTGGGGAGTTCTTGCTTTTCGTCGTGTGTCTCGATCCTTCATATTGATTTTCGATAAATGATTCTTCACATCACTTTTGGATCTTTAGCAACAAAATGTAGCCCTCATGCCTTGTTAGGGCCTTTTCGGACGTGCCAATCTTCGCATCCCGCTTCAATAAGTTATGCCGTGGCTATGAACTCTAATCCGTACCGAGCAACTTTTAAACGATCTGGGGCTAGAAGCTAAGTAACCTTTTAAATCGTATAACCTTATTTATTGCAGATAAATTTGTTAACAAGCGGAGGGAGAATAGGCTTATAATTAACTCACATAAATTCACGAAAGAATACCGAACTTATAATTGACTCTATCATCTCTCGTTCTCCCCAGTTTAAAATCTCAAGGAATGAGACTCGTGGATGCTTAGCCTATTAAATCAAAGTTTTGGGTTTTCGAGTCATCTATAGGATCTTGCAAATTCTTAGACTTTTTCAAGTTTTAGAAATCGCATTTTAAAGTTCCCTTGATAAACGACTCTCTAGGATCAATTATAGGAACTTGCGAAAAGTTCTTGTTCTTAACCCGTGAGAGTTAAGACTTTCGCGTTTTATAGCTCCCTATATAAAAGCCTAGCAAAACTTGACTTAAACACGTTAAGGATACTAGCTAGAGTAAACTTAGGTAAGTAAACTCGGGTTGAGTCAAGTTGTTCACGACTAAGAAAAATCTAAACCACTTTATTAAAATTTTATTCTAATAAGGAAAGAAAATAACTATAACAAAGGAAAATACAACTATACAACTAGGCCAAAATAGATTAAAAATTTTGAAAAATGTCGAAAAATCAAATTTTCCGGTTAAAATGAGGGCAGATTCATGGAAAAGACCACTTACTTCGATAGAAGTCCCCCTTACACTTGAGATAAACATTGTCCTCAATGTTTGAGCATGTGGGAGTAAACTCCCCTACACTTAGGACATTGTGCACTTTGTTTAAATCTTGCTAAGGAAAGGACAACTAAAGTGAATTCAATGTGAACATATATAAAATATGAAATATTGAATCACAAGAGTTTAGGATAAAACCAGGAAGATGGGAACACGGTATCACGGTTCGTCAAAAGTCATCAAGATGGATCGTTGAATCTTTAATCCCTGCACAGCACAAGAAACAAGACAACAAACATATGCGGGGCTCCCCCTACACTTATTATGAAAGCAGTAAACGATAGATCACGGGTTGCCTCCCGAGAAGTGCTTGTTTTTATTCATCGAGTCACGAGCCTGACTCGACCCAAATTTAGTTCATGGGAAACGTGGTGAGGGATGGAATCATCTCATGAGAGATGTCCTCACCAAAGTACAGCTTCAGACGCTGGCCATTCACCTTGAAATTGGGCCCATTCGGCTAAGAAAGCTCAATGGTTCCATAAGGAAAGACAGTGGCGACGGTGAATGGACCAGACCAGCGGCTCTTCAACTTGCCAGAGAAGATCTTCAACCGAGAGTTAAAGAGCAAAACTTGATCACCAACGTTGAACTCTCGGTTCTTGATTTTTGCGTCATGAATGATCTTCGTCTTCTCCTTGTAGATCAGCGAGTTCTCATAAGCTTCATTCCTTAGTTCGTTGAGCTCGTTGAGTTGAATCTTGCGATGATCACCGGCTTTGTTGATGTCGAAGTTAGCCCACTTCAAGGCCCAGTGCGCCTTATGTTCCAGCTCGATGGGAAGGTGGCAGGCTTTCCCGTACACAAGACGATAAGGTGTACAACCAATCGGGGTCTTGTAAGCAGTACGTAAAGCCCACAGAGCATCATCTAACTTATCGGCCCACGCGGCGCGATGCTCTCCCACAGTACGCGCCAAAATACGCTTCAAGCCACGGTTGGATATCTCGGCTTGCCCATTGGTTTGGGGATGATAGGTGGTGGAAAGACGGTAAGTGACACCATACTTTGCCATGACTCTTGCAAATTGATCGTTTCAAAAATGAGTCCTGCGGTCACTGATGATAGCACGAGGAACGCCAAATCGAGCGAAATGCTGCTTCAAAAAGTTCACAACCACCCTTGCATCATTCGTAGGAAGAGCCTTAGCTTCAACCCATTTAGAAACGTAGTCGACTGCGACGAGGATGTACTTGTTCCCTTTGGAGGATGGAAATGGCCCCATAAAGTCGATGCCCCATACATCAAAGATTTCACATTCCTGTATGAAATTTTGAGGCATCTCATCCTTATGTGTGATCTTGCCTTGACGTTGGCAAGCATCACAATGCTTAACCATTTCGTGAGCATCACGATAAATGGTGGGCCAGTAGAATCTAGAATCAAACACTTTCTTAGCGGTGTAGTTGGGACCAAAGTGACCACCGGTGGGTCCTTTGTGGCAAGCTTGGAGGATGTCGAAAGCTGCCGGTCCGTCAACACATCGTCGAATGATCAGATCAGCACATTGTTTGAATAGATAAGGGTCATCCCAAAAGTAAGTCTTAACATCGTTCAAGAACTTCTTCTTTTGTTGGGATGTTAACCCTTTGATGAGAATACCACCCGCTAAGTAGTTTGCAATGTCCGCAAACCACGGGGTGCCATCAAGATTGAGATTTATAGACATTAAGGTCTCAAGGGGGAAAGAGTCATTGATCTCTTTGTTCGGATGATCCCCTTGATATGGATCCTCAAGTCTGCTCAGATGATCCGCAGCCAGGTTTTTGGCTCCCTTCTTGTCACGAATTTCAATGTTGAATTCTTGAAGGAGTAAAACCCAGCGAAGAAGTCTTGGCTTAGAATCATGCTTTGTCATCAAGTACTTCAACGCGGAATGGTCCGTGTATACGACGGTGGGGGATAAAACAAGATAGGGGCGAAATTTCTCAAAAGCATAGACAACAGCTAAAAGCTCTTTTTCGGTTGTCGTATAATGCAATTGAGCCCCCGTCATTGTTTTGCTAGCATAGTGGATTGGTTGGAAGTGTTTATTCACTCTTTGGCCCAAAACCGCACCAATAGCAAAGTCGCTAGCATCGCACATCAATTCAAAAGGTAGCTCCCAATTAGGGGTAACCAAGACCGGTGCCTTAGTTAGCTTATCCTTAAGAAGATTGAAGGCTTCGAGACACTCTTTAGAAAAGATAAAAGGAGTATCTTTTTCCAAGAGGTGGGTCATCGGGCGAGCGATTTTAGAGAAATCCTAAATGAATCGACGATAGAAGCCCGCATGACCCAGAAAACTTCTCACACCCTTCGCGGTTGAAGGTGGAGGTAATTTGGCTATGACATCTACTTTAGCACACTCGACTTCAAGACCGGCTTTAGAGATTTTGTGTCCTAGCACAATGCCTTCTTTTACCATAAAATGGCATTTTTCCTAATTCAGAACAAGGCGAGTGTCTTCGCACCGCTTAAGCATACGTTCCAAATTGGCAAGGCAAGAAGAGAAGGAATCCCCGAAGACCGAGAAATCATACATGAAGACTTCAATGGTTTGCTCAACCATGTCATGGAAGATAGCCAACATGCACCTTTGGAATGTCACAGGGGCATTGCATAAGCCAAAAGGCATTCGTTTATAAGCAAATGTGCCATAGGGACAAGTGAATGTTGTCTTCTCTTGATCTTGGGGATCGATGGGTATTTGGAAATAACCCGAGAAACCATCAAGAAAGCAGTAATATTCATTACCAGCTAAACGTTCACGCATTTGGTCCATAAAAGGTAGGGGGAAATGATCCTTTCTCGTGGCATCATTGAGTTTGCGGTAGTCTATACAAACTCTCCACCCAGTAACGAGACGGGTAGGAATCAACTCGTCGTTTGCATTGGGCACAACGGTGATTCCGCCTTTCTTAGGCACACAATGGACTGGACTAACCCATGGTGAATCCGAAATAGGGTAAATCATACCCGCATCAAGAAGTTTGATAACCTCTTTTTTGATGACTTCATGGATTTTGGGATTCACCCTTCGTTGGCTTTGAATTGTGGGCTTAAAGTCGTCCTCCATGAGAATTTTATGTGTGCAGAAGTGAGGATCAATTCCACGGATGTCGGAGATTTTCCAAGCGATAGCTCTTTTATGCTTCTTCAACACAGCGACAAGTCTGGCTTTTTCGTCTTCTTTCAGGTCCTTTGCGATGATGACCGGTAACTTCTCATTGTCGTCCAGGAAAACGTACTCAAGATGAGGAGGTAGGTCCTTAAGCTCAAGAGTAGGAGGATCCTTAATAGATGGTGAAACTAACGATGGATCATCATTAGTCACCTCTTTAGGAGCAGGAGGAGAGAACGGGTCTTCATTGAGAAGTCTCTCAATAGTACGAATGTCTTCATCCCAATTGGTGGACAAAGTATCATACTTAATATCGAGAGGACCCAAGCTGGCTTCGAAATCATCCAAGTCACTTTCTCCAAAAGGAGTCAATGCTGGAGCAATTGAGGCAACGGTCTCAACATTGGGTAGAGAAGAAAGAGTACTTTTGCAAGCATCATGAAAATGTTCTTCACAAGCCTCATCGAGAACATCAATAGCATTAACACTCTCATACGAATAAGTTTGCTTAGAAATCTTACCCATGTTGAAGACAATTTTATCGTCACCAACTCTCATGATTATTTCGCCCGCGACTACATCAATGAGAGTGCGACCGGTCCTCAGGAATGGACGTCCAACGATTAATGGAACACGAGGATCCATCTCGTAGTCAACGACAACAAAATCCGCCGGGAAGGTGAATTTGTTGACGCCAACAAAGACATCTTCGGCTATCCCCACTGGATAAGCAACCGTACGGTTGGCTAATTCCAAAGTCATTTTAGTGGGGACTAGCTCGGGGAGAGATAATTGCTTCCAAACACTTAAAGGCATTAAGTTTATACTGGCACCTAGATCGGCTAGGGCCATGCAATTCTCTACTCCCGGGAAGTTGCAAGGAATCAAGAAGCGACCCGGATCACCAAGTTTGGTGGGCAATTTTCTTAAGAGCACTGCGGAGCAGTTCTCATTAAGTTGGGTCTGAGCAATGTCAAGAAGCTTTTCTTTATCACTTAGAAGATCTTTAAACATCTTAGCGTATTTAGGCATGTGAGCGAGAGCCTCGGCAAAGGAGATGTTAAAATTCAATTGCTTAAACACTTTTAGAAAGTTTGAAACCTGAATGTCATCCTTGCTCTTTTGCTTCTCTTTCCTCAACCTTGAAGGATAAGGTATATTGGATGAAGAAGAAGGCTTTAAGGGAATAGGATCACTCACAAACACGGGTGGTGGGGAAATGGGGATAGAAGGTGAAGGAGGTGAGGAAAGTTGCTCTTTTTCCTTGTTCACAATCACGGGTGGAGGTGTAGGAAGCTCGGGTTCCATATAACCTTTTCCACTACGAGTGGTGATTGCTTTCATCTCCCCTCTTGGATTCGCAACGGTATTACTCGGAAGAGTACCCGAAGAAGAGGGTTGATTACCTTGGATGAGCGAACCAATCATATCACGAAGGTGAACAGCTTGATTATTAAAAGAGTTTTGCATGTTTGCATTAATTTCATTGCTGTGTTTGGCCATATCATTCCTTAGCTCGGCTCGAATATCGCTCCCTTGTTTCACCATGTCATTCTTCAAGTTGACAAATTGACTCTGAAGATTCGTCACCAGCTCACGATTAGTCTTCATGAACGTCTCGACGTCTTGGTTTACTGCCATCGGTTGATTGAGAGGTGGAGCTTGGTAAGCTTGAGAATTTCCTTGAGTTGGGTATGGGTTTCTTTGGGATTGATATTGATTTTGAGCACGTGGTTGGGATTGGTTGTTTCGGTTATAGCTTTGTTGTTGGTTTTGGTTTGCAGGAGGGAAACCGGGAGGAGCAAGATAATTGTTGGAACGATAACTTAGCAAGCCACGGTCTCCTTGAGGGCGGGCTTGATAGCCTCCTGTGGGATAAGTGCCGTAAGCTGCGTTAACGTCTTCAGAAAAATTGGCTTGGGTAGAAGGACAATCATTATAAGAATGAGGGCCACCACATGTGTCACAAGAAATAGCAACGGCTTTAGCTTGTTGAAAGTGGTTTGTGGCCATGGCCATGAAATTCTTGTTCATTTCAGCGAGTTGTCGAGAAATTTCAGACATTTCAGGATTGGAGGTAGTAGAAGAAACGTTGACTCTCGAGTTAGATCTTGAGGATGCGGATGAATCCCAATTCTTGTGGTGAGTAGTCATGTTTTCGATCAACTCTCGGCACTCCTCCGGTCTCCTTTTCATAAAAGTACCACCGGCGGCGGCATTGATCGTGTCACGATCACGAAAAGTGAGACCATTGTAGAAGGTGTCAATGAGAGTGACGGGGAGCATATTGTGATTAGGACAGTGGTCGATCAAATCATTGTACCGTTCCCAAGCATCAAAAAGTGATTCATCATTCTCTTGCATGAATCCACTGATTTGGTTACAAAGGCTAGTGACCATGGATGGGGGAAAGTAGCGCGATAAAAAGCGTTGAGTCATGTCGTTCCACGTATGAATAGAATTCTTAGGAAGACGGTCAAACCATTTTTCGGCATGGTGAGAAAGCGAGTGGGGAAAGAGTTGAAGGCGAAGGTCATCCATAGAAACACCGGAGCACTTCATGCTTTGGGTCATGGTAATGAATTTGTCGAGGTGTTTGTTGGCATCATCATCCGGAATTCCACGAAATGGGTTCGTTTGCACTTGCTGAATCATGTGATGCTTCAACGAAAACTCCTGAGCCGTGACGTGCATTGGCGCAATCGGGCCTCCGCGTCCGTTCATGGTGGGTTGACATAATTCCTCCAATGTCCGTAAATCAGGTAGGTGAACATTGTTGTTGTTGTTCAAATTGGGTTGAGGTGGGTGATTATTGTTGTTATTAACACCAGCCATATCTAAATCTTCACGAGTCTCGGGCTCAGAATAGTTCGAAGATCTAGTACGCATACACCTGCAGAAGAAAAATATACACAAAGAGAATATCTATATAACCTTTTTGGTGCAAAACCTTATGAAAAGAATTGCTTTTTAATGGTTTTTTAATGTTTTTGTATTTTTGAAGAGTTTTATATTTTTTAGGATTTTTGAAGCAATGAAAATAACGTTCAAATAACGGATCCCAAAATTCAATGCGTCTCTCACTAAAAACCGTTAATCGTAACGAAAAGAGCCGGCAGCGGCGCCATTTAATACTTGGCTTTTGGCTAGGTATAAAATATAGAAGTCCCAAGTCTTTTCGAATTGAAAACCGGTCTTAAGTGCGACTCATTCGTCTTTTGGTGAATCAAGAGAATGGTTTGGTTTGATTATCTATTTTAATATTATAGCAAGTAATTAAAGTGTCGTTGAGTAAAAATGGAAGAATAAAGATTAATATTTAAAATGACGAATAAAAATAAATTGTTGGAAACTAAAAGGCAACAATGGAAAAGTACTACACACTAAATAAAACTAACACTTGGGAAACTCTCTAAAAATAAGTACTAAGTTGAAAAGTACTAAAAGAAAGTAAGGTCGGAATATCAAACAAATGCAACAATCGGAATAAGCCAACAAGTGTCCCGATCGGAATGTATTCCGATCGGTTGATCGGAATATGGGGGGAATGCAATCGGAATTCAAAACAGAAGCCACCAATCGGAATGCTCAAAAACACCCCAATCGGAATATGCAAAAGATTTCTAGATCGGAAAGACAAAACCCTAATCCGATTGGACTCAATCGGAATGAGGGAAAGTGAAGCTGGTCGGAATAGGCTGCAAATCGGAACCACCAAAACCCTTTTCCGATTTGATCAATCGGAAAGAGGGGTATGTCGCTGCTCGGAAAAGGCTGCAATCGGAAAGGGGAATTGTACCCTTTCCTAAATTTGTGGAATTCGGTTACAAGCTAATGAATAAGCTAACTAATAAGCTTTTCACCAAACTAAGCCGAATCAATGATAAATCAAATAAAATAAGCACTTTTATCAACTTATCTAACTCGAAATTAAACAACTGTTTGGATCAAACAATAAAAACATAAACTTTTTAAGAAAAACTTTTATAAGTAAAATAAGCTAATCATAAAAATAAGCCAATAAGCACAAAAGTCTTAAAGCTTAATCAAATGAAAACTTATGAAATGATCAAAAGATTAACTTTTTAAGCACGAAATCATTAAGAACAACACGGATCTATTGATAATCGCACCAAAATCAATCTTAAATCAAAGAAAAGTAGAATGAGATTAAGGATTTAAAGCTTAAAATAGAACTTGATTAATGAAAATAAGCAATACAAAGTGTTTAATCTTGAAAGATTAAGAAAGAAGATGAAATTTTGTGAGAGAAAGTTTAAGACTTTCTCTCTCTAAAACTAGAGAAAACTAAGAAAAATAAAAACTAGCTAATTAACTAACCACCCTCCTAATGACTATTAGGAGGGTATTTATAGGGAAGGTGGAAGGAGTGCATGTGTTGCATCTTCTTTCTTGCTTTCTTCACGTTTTCTCGACTCGACTTTAATTCTTTGTCTTTGTCGTCTCGGGATTTGAACTTGTCTTTTAATTTTCTTCTTCTATTAGACTTTAAGTTCTTCGACTTCGTTAAACTTCCGTCTTTAGACTTTTTCTTCGATAAATCTTCAGAATAGGTCTTGGACTTCCGTTCTTTTTGCACTCTTGATCTTTTGACTTCGTCTTTTCCCGTTTTCTTCGATAAAAGCCCGTGAAAACCCGTGTTTTCTTCTTTTTTTAATATTTTGGTCCTAAAACATAATAAAAATACAAACCATGCATAATTCCGACTTTTACGACATAAATCATACGTTTTGGTCTTGTTTTTATTGGAAATAAGTGGTAAAAGGATAATTTTTTTCACACTTATTAGACTTGTTAGTTGGGCATCTAAAAGGCAGAAAAGCGTTGCGATATCAAGTACAGAGGCTGAATACATTGCTATGTCTGGTTGTTGTGCTCAAGTTCTTTGGATGAGATCATAATTAAATGACTACGGTCTTGGCTTCAACAAAATCCCGATGTATTGTGATAAAAAAAGTGCAATTGCTCTGTGCTGCAACTACGTTCAACATTCCCGGGCGAAGCACATTGACATACACTACCACTTCATCAAAGAGCAAGTGGAAAATGGAGTGATCGAACTGTACTTCGTCAACACAGAGTATCAGTTGGTAGATATATTCACAAAGGCCTTAGATCGAGGACGTATCGAGTTTTTGATCGAAAAGCTAGGCATGAAATCACTCTCACCAGCGACACTTAAGGAGTTGGTAGAAGAATCTGAAGAATAGTGGTGGTAAACTATTCTAGAGTATCCTTTGATCGTGATCCTGTATATTATCGTATATATATTTAAACCACCAAAAGAAAATTACAAAAATATAAAACATACAAAAACCATAAAAAATATAAATATTTAAAATCAAGAAGGGCATGTCTTTTAGTCGGTAATATTTACGGCCTTAGAAATGTCGATTAAAATTGACACGGCGCCATAAATAGAGTCCGTATAAAAGTTGTACATATTTTAAAACATGCCCATATGGCTTGTATTTATTTCAGACTGCAACCCGCTTTTCGCATTAAAGTCACGTATTTCTTTTGAAAACGTTGGCTCACAACGGGAATTCATTTTCTCGGGCAAGGTTTACTTAAAAACCTTGTAAGGGATCAAGTTTACTTTATAACTTCGTCTAACATAAATTAGTGTACGTTTCAGTGCACTTATTTTGTTAAAATAAGAGAAATCTTATTGCCACCAGAATCGTTCCATAAAATCACTAAAACAGAAAATGTCTTCATGAATATTTGCTTCTTTAAAATCATTGAATACAACTCTTTAAATAGAAAACGGGTCCGTGTTTAAGGGGGAGCAAATATAATATGTTTTCGCATTTAAATTGGTCTTCAAAATGGGTTTTTCAAAAAATATAAACCGTTAATCTTCATCATTAAATGCTAAGTGTGCCTTGTGTGGAATATAACTTGAGGAATAGGTTATTTGAAATTAGGCGTTAAGTGTAAGTGTTCGTGTTTGTGTGCGGGTTAGTACTTCGTTAACTTATTTGGTTAATCCTAATGATCTTAACAAACGCTACTAACTGGGGGATTATTTTTGCAAATGTTGCAAATAGGGGGTTTCATGTGTAACTTTGGCATAAAAGTTGACCAAGTCAACCTTATACTCCCCCTCCCCGTTTCTTTCTCTTTTTCATCACAAAAACACAAACACACAAACACTCTCCTTAACCGCCATTGCCAAAACCTTCATCTTTGATCTCTTTGCCTGCTAATCCGTACATCCAACTAGGTATTCTTACATGTTTATATGCTTGTTACATTTCTCATTTTATCATATTAAAACATAACACACAAACCCCAATTGATGAATTAATCCAAATTAGAGTTTCGAATTTTTTGTGTGGAAACTGTAATTTGATAAGTGGGATTTGTTTAGATAGCATAGATGAACATAGGTCTTGCCCAGTTTTGATTAAAACATTTGCCAAAGTCCAGGAATCATAAAGTCAAACTCAATAATCGAATCCCAGTCTCGGATTGCGATGAACATTGCGACACAACATTGCGATGCATGGTCATTGCGATGAGTCATTCCGATGGCTCATTGTGATGGGTTATTGTGATGGGTCATTCTGATGGCTCATTGCGATGGCTCATTACGATGACACATTACGATGGCGTATTGCGATGGTGCACTCTGAGGCATCATTGCGATGGCATTGTAATGGTATTGCGATGGGGACTTATTGCGATAAATTCTCAACATTGCGATGGAAACACACTTATTGCGATGGAAACTTAGATATTGCGATGATTGTGAGATTGTGATAGGGCAGGATTGCGATAGGATTGCGATGATTAAACATTGCGATGGTTGTAGGATTACGATGGATAGTCTGATTGCGATGGATTTAGGATTGTGATGATGTTATAATTCCGATGACTTGTAAGCTTGCGATGAGTAGTCTTGGTAATATTGTGATAGCTTATAGTACTATGTTAACTCTATAAGATTGTGATGAGTAATAGGATTTTCATACTAGTATTACGTTAGGTGACACCTATAGACATGTGTCATGATCAAGTTATAGTTGTTCAATTAATGTAATGCGCTAATGCTTGTCGTGTGTTACTGCTAATGCTACAACTTGACATGGATTTAAGATATATATGTTTGTGTATATCATTTGTGTTTATGTCATCTAAGCAGGAAGATGTCGATCACAGAAGAACAACAGCGGCAACGCGATCTCGAACTTGTTTCACTCAGCAACAGACTACCATATGCTGAGAACAACTCTCGTTTGCAAGAGGATTTTGATCCTTCTTTAGCAGCTTTCAAAATCGCCACGGATATCCTTGACATTTCACCTATCAAAGATGTATTCAGACTTATTGCCTCTGTTCCCGAAGTCTACATGCACGAGTTCTGGACCACTACAACACTTTCACAGAATCAGTTGTCTCAAAAGACTGTCTCATTCCAACTAAACAAAACGCCAATGGTACTTAACTTGAGCATCTTTAGGCAACTGTTTAACTTTCCGAAGTTAGCAAAAGGTGAACACTTTGTGGCTAACCCAAACAACGATGAATTGTTTCGAGTAATTCGTGCTCGGAATTATAAAGGTGAAATCCACAACCTATCCCAGTTCAATACATCACACATAGGGAAACCCTGGAAAGCACTTATCACCATCATTGTCAAATGTCTTACTTCAAAGACTCGGGGCTCCGACGTAATGAGACCACCTCATGCTCACATATTTTGGGGACTTTACACGGCATCTAAAGTGGACTATGCACTCCTTATCTAGCAAGAATTTTGTTATCAATTTACTGGAACCAAGAAGAAATCCGTGCATCTTCCATTCCCAAGATTCACCAAGCTCATCATCAATCACTTTATGAAGAGTGACCCAAACATTGATACTCGCGGGAATTTCTTCTACCACACAAAAGATGATGACTATGTGATCCAACAAATGAATGCGGATACTCAATCCACAAAGTATTCATTACGTCCAGCTCTAGTACCTGACAAAATGATCAATGAAGGAATCAAGGAAAGTGATAAATATCAAGAGATGCTCCACGATATTGACACACAGTTTCGACGAGCAAATTCACTTCCCTTAGAGAAGCAAAAAGGTAAACGAAAGAAAAGAGTTTCAAAGCGACAATTGACTGCTTCCTCCAAAGATAAAGGCACAGGGAAAATGCAAATAGTTGATGAAGATGATGATGAAGATGAGATGATCCTTACTGAGGAGGAACAGGAAGAAGTACCACTCAGAAGGCCAAAGAAAGCAAAGCAAACTAAAGGTAAAGAAGCAATTGTTGCTTCAGATGAACCAGTTCAACAAACTATTTCTGAAGCCAAACGACTACATATTATTCTTCAACAAAGCAGAGAGGAGGCTTTTGCAACATCTACAGGATCAGGCTCATGACTGTTTGAGGACTTAGAGGAATTTGGTAATCCTGATGGCGATATGGCCTTTTATGAAGATCCTAACGATGAAGATGCTGATAACTTCCATTTTGTAAGTCGTGGGCAGAGTGAAGAGGGTGCTAGCAGTGAAAACACAGATAGAAATTTGTTGTATCATGATGTCAATATCACCACATCTTTGCCGGAACCAACTAACACTGTGATTAACGACGATGCTCACACAACTCTCATTCCAGTAACTCCACTTCAAAGTAAGTCTACTTTCGACTCTGATGATGTTATGAAATATCTTAATTTTGAAGGGGAGGGTATCGAGGTTACAAATACTGATCCATCGACAAATGAAAACATGGTGGATGTTCCTATAACTTCTGTTACATCAACTACCATTCCACCACTATCCACCCCGGTCATCAATGATGTCATAACACCAGCTATCACACCAGTACCTGTTGAACAACCGGTATCAACTACCACCCCAACGACTGAATCTACACCGTCATCAATAGCTGAACAACCTATATCAACTACCGCCCCAATCACTGAATCTACACCATCACCTAATCTTGAACAACCCGTATCATCCACCGCCACTGTAACACTCATGGTTACACCTCCACCATCAGTACAACAAGTATCATCCACCTCTAACCCATTCCTCACAGTCAGTGATCCACTGATTTAGTCTGTTCAACAACAGCTGGATGCCCAAGCTAAACAAATAGCTGCACTGACTGAAAGATTCACCACTCCTGACACACAAACTCTCAAGGAACCACAACCTGATGAGCCTACACATAAGAAAATATCCGAAAGCGTGCCTAAACTTAAAGAACAACACAAAACATTTCTTGGAGAGAAGAAAACTCGCGACAAAGAGAATGCTGCCTTTCTTAGGTCAATTAATGAGAAGATGACCAACATCATTCGACGAGAAGTAAAGTCATATGTTGATTAGGAGCTACCAACTCTTTTCGGTACTGGTTTATCTACCCTTCAACTAATGAAATTGTTGCAGACACGACTGATAGATATGAGGACTAGTAAATCGAAATATAAACGCAAAGTTCTGCAATATCTCAACAAAGCAATCATTGGAGATACACCTGCAGACACTGAAGACTCTGAGTCTGAGGATGAAGAAGAGCTCGAGGAGGCAGATAACGAGGGTAATGGTGATGAGGATGATGATGAAAATGATCAAAATGAGGAAGAGGATAAGGAAGAAGATGATGAGGAAGAAGAGGATGAGGAAGAAAAGGATAAGCATTAAGATGAAGATGAGGACGAGGATACAGATGAGGATGACAATGATGATGATGATAATGAAGACGGGAATGGAACCAAAGAGGGTGACAAGAATGAAAAAACGGGTACGAATGCCGACGAGTCAAATAAGGATGAAGGTGATAAGGCAACTGAGAAAGTTATTGAGGAAGCTGAAGAAAGCGTTGCTGAAACCGCAGAAAAGACGGTGGAATCTACTGTACCAGAATCTCAGCATATTCACACAAGTATATCTACTGAACCAGTTTCTACTACTACTTCTCACAATGAATCTGTAGAACATATGCAAGAAGACGAAATTCATGTGTCTACGCATGAAGAAGAACCCACAGGGTCAATGCTAGAAGACTAAATTCCAGTCTCTATGCCTAATGATGATATACCGGTGACACAAGAACAACCTTCAACACCATCTAAAGATCAGCACTAATAAGTGTGAAAACACTTATCCTTTTACCACTTATTTCCAATAATAACAAGACCAAAACGTGTATTTTATGTCATAAAAGTCAGAATTATGCGTGATTTGTGTTTTATTGTGTTTTAGGACCAAAAGATGAAAAAGGAAGAAAACACGGGCTTTTATCGAAGAAAACGAGAAAAGACGAAGTCAAAAGATCAAGAGTGTAAAAAGAACGGAAGTCCAAGGCCTATTCTAAAGATTTATCGAAGAAAAAGTCTAAAGACGGAAGTTTAATGAAGTCGAAGAACTCAATTCTAATAGAAGAAGAAAATTATAAGACAAGTTTAATTTATATCGACAAATCCCGAGACGATGTCGAGAAAGACAAAGAATTTAAATCGAGTCGAGACGAAAAGGAAGAAGGAAGCAACACATGCACTCCCCGCCTCCTATAAATACCCTCCTAATGACACATTAGGAGGGTGTTAGCTAGTTTATTTTGCTTTTTGTAGTTTTATTTTTAAAGAGAGAAAGTGTTTAACTCTCTCTCACTAAAACTTCATCTTTTCTTTCTTTCATGTTTTAAGCTCTAATTCAATCTTGTATTTTTGAATCTTTAATCTACAAGTTCAAGTTAAGTTTTTTTATCTTTAATCTTCTTCTACCTTTCTTGATTTTATTTACCTTTGATTCGTTATCATCTTTGATTTTGTTTAAGCTTGATGTTTATGTGATTAAAAAGTTTATCTTTTTATTAATCTCTAAGTTTTTAATACGGATTAAGTTTTAAGCTTTTCATGCTTATTGGCTTAGTTTGTGTTTAGCTTATTAACTTTTCATTTTTCTTAAAAGTTTCATCTTTTTATGGTTTGATTTAAAAGTTTTTCTTATTTAAAGTCTAAAAGGTTCTTAGTTGTGCTTATTAGTTCTTTTAGTTATAAATTTGGTTAAGATTTAGCTTGAGCTTATTAAAACTTTGCTTATTGGGTTTGCTTTTCACTATTTGCAAGTTATCGGAAAAGGTTAAACCCCTTTCCGATTGTGTATTCCGATTAGGGGCTTACTCATTCCGACACTATCATTCCGATCACAAGGATCGGAAAAGGGCTTTACTTTCCGATCTGGATTCAGATTAGGATTCCGATCGGAATTATTTTGATATTCCGATTGCTTTGAGTTACCAACATTCCGACAGTTAGTTTATGTGATATTCCGATAGCACCATTATTCTGATAGGACCTAGTTTCAATCATTCCGACGAGATTCCTTTTGCTTATATTCTGACCATATTCTGATGCTGGTATTCTATTCCGATAGAATTTTTCCTTTGACATTCCGATCACATTCCGATCTGATTCCGATGGTAACATTCCGACGGGTTTAATTTCTTGTTTTTACAATGTTTTAATTTCCAAAAATTACACGCTTCCCGAAATCTCTGTTTTTACCAAGTGTTTTTCTAGTAATTTTTAGTTTAATTTTTAAAGCTTTTATTTTACTCAATGACATTTTCATATTTTTGATATTAGTTTAAAATAGATAACCAAACCATTTATTTTTCCACCAAGAACGACTGAGACGCACTTTTAACTAGTAATCAATTCGAAAAGTCTGGTTCAACGAACAATTTTTCTAACTAAAACCTAGTTATTAAGCACAACTCTGATATGGAAGTTGAAGACTTAAATGTGCCAGAACTAACGTTTGCTGAATCTCTTATCATCGATGACACGGTACAGGAGCAACTCTAGCTTACAAATGCAGCACTACAACATCCTTTCGCAACAACAACTGAAATGGAGCTCACTCAATACCTAAACAATCCTATCGATTTCTCGGCCTTTCTAAGGTATCATCATGGCAAACCGACAATGACTCCGGATCTTATCAAAATGGCAGCCGCAGATGTAGACTTCTTTGATACCTTGAAGATCAGCCATAATGAGGCAGAATATCATTTAAATGAGATTACAAAGGCTATGAGAGCAACGACTACGAGAATTCAGACTCTAGTGTTACGACCTCTTGCACCCACAGTCATCGCCGGATCTGCAACGATTCCAATAGAGCACTTTGTATCTCATGATCTCGAGTATCTTGAAAAAGGCGCGAAGAAATATGCCACATCACTTACTATGCTCAAGGCTATTAATCTATAGAACGTACCATGGATTGAAGATAAAGTACCTGATGCATTATGGAGAAGGAAATTGCTCAAGTTTTATGATACTTTTGCATCACTTGGCATCTCTCACTGGAATGCAGAGAACAGGTTAGCTTACAATCACTCCCATCGTCCAAAGAGTGGTTCTTCTATTGTTTCTGCTCATAGAATTAAAAGCATACAAGGAGAAACCACTCAGACTGTATTCGGTTATGATTACTTGAATGTAATCGTGTTTAAACGTACTGATGAGAAAGAATACCGAATTGACGAAAGTGATCTCCAGTACCTTCGCCTTGAAGACATCAAAGATCTTCTGTTGTTATTGTCTCAGGAAAAAGTCGACCATTTACTACCTGAGATTGTCATTGCGTTGAGCTCCAACCTTCGTTAATATGAAGAAAAATCATCATCCAAAACCGGGTGGAAGATTTTCAACTTGGAGTGGAGAGCTATCAAAAGCAGCTAAACTTGCAACGTCCCCATACAACTCCGCTCAGTAACTTTCACAAGAATAAGAAGCCTTACATGGGGACCACGACACCGGAAGCAGGGATATTTTATCCAAATGAGACTGGCATCATGCAGTTTATGCGATTCTCCGAACTGCACAAATTCAGCGATGGTACGCTCAAGCATGTTCGAGATGATCTGACGGTTCTCAATGCCGACCTACCGCTTCCAGCAGTCAAGTACACCTGGACGAGCCAGTGCAAAAAGGGAGCTAAGTGCGCGATCAAAAAGATCGAGGAACTTTTAAGGAAGCGCCGGTTGCTACGAAGTGTGGAACGATTCGTAGGAGGAAGACCATATGGAGCTCACCATAGGTTCACAGAACGATCTATTTAATTATAGATCGTCTACTATCAGGTCAATTCCATATGTCTATTATTGTGAATATGTCAATTTATGTATAATCAGCTTTTGTGGCATGTTGTAGTGTGAAAGTATGAAATTTTTCAAGAATTTCTCTCGAGATTCTAAATCTTTCAAACATATCACACTCGAGCACTACAACTAACCCTCATTAATTTGAGGGGGAGCATTAATATGTTCTTTGGCCAGCATCTAATTTCATTTTATTACCCAAAGACCGGTTAATCCATTCAATATCCCAAATATTAATGGTTAACATTTTGGATAAGGGGAGAAAATGGGATTAAGGAGACTTAAGGATACTTGGCTAAATAATGAAAAAGGCTTAAAAGATAAACCAACTTAATATGTGTAATGCACATGTTAAGGGGGAGAGTTTTTTATGAACAAAACACTTAATGCACAAAAACTTTGATTATAATATCACAAGTGCTTTAAGTGATTTTCAAGGATTTTTCATGGTGACAATACTTACCCAAAACACACTTAATTCATGATGGACGTGGTGACAAAAGGTGGTAGGATTAGGTATTAGTCCAATGATTCATCAGAACCGATGGAATCTTCCCAAGGACAATTCCCTAGATAGAATTAGTAGTCCTTAGGAAAGATGGAGAAAGATTGTGAACGTAGCTGGATGCCGACCAACTACTTAGGTTAGCACTGGAACAATCACAACAAGGTGCTAGTTATGACGTATTGGTAAGCATTGAAGGGGTTGAAGAATGAAAAAGAATTGTAAAGATAAAGGATGTAAAGAAAGAATCCCTCCTTACAACCTTAGGCAGAAACTGGGTCAATACATATGCTATTGAGATCATTTTTTCAATGATTCTAGATATTGAAGATAGACATCATGGACCCAGTGATGCAATGTACAACCCATCCCAGCTAACTCAAATATCTCTCAAAAGATGTTTGTTTAATCACACGGAGTTCATCATGTTATCTATTGGTTTATTCACTCTGAATAGACTGATATTGAATAGGTGGCAATCCTCTCCAGCCATCGCTCACTAAATCAAAATGCACTATCGAGTCTAGAGCCACGAGATCATCAAAAGTCTCATTAGGACACTTTCCATTTATTCCTTGTTCTTCACACACTATGAAAAGTAAGAGATCTTTATGAGTCCTACGCAGTATTCTTGTAATACTGTCAGAACATCCGAGTGATACGCAAGTATTACAATGTAGATGGAAATCATGCTTGAGCCAACATCAAACAAGCTCATGGTAGGTGACACGTGCGGTTCTTTAAGAACCAATCTTGTGAAAATTGGAAAGAAACAGTAGTTTAATTTTTAATTGAACTTAAACTCGTTCCAGGCCTCTACGCATTATCGTATGATCTTGCCAGAACACTCAGAGTGACACTCTTTATTATTCACAGTGACGAGTGGAAATCCTTCTAGTGTTAACATCAAACAGCACTTGGTAAGTGACAAGCAAGATTCTATTTGAATAAAGCTCGTGACAACTGGAAAGCAACGATGGTGAAAATCTTAATTGAAATTCACTTGTTCCAGGTTTCATGAATTAACGGCTTCAATCACAAGGATAATTTATCCAAGTGATTCACTATTTATGTTCGCAGTCAAGCTTTGTGATCGTCGAATAAAGAGAACGGGTTTACCCGCGAAATCCTGTCAGGAAGTTACTTAATTGAAACTATCTGTCACATGTACGATATCTAATATCGTCCAACGGTCTTCACCGACCAAAGGTAAAATCCTACCGATATAGAATGAAATGTTCTAAGCCATTTCGTTCGTGTCTTGTTATGTTGTGGCATTTGAAGACGGTGGTGTTGCGGTGTACCAGTAGAAGTCGTCCTCACATACTTATTCCTTCTGCATCAATTATTTCTGCAAATTCAAGAAAGTCTGACCTAAAAGTCTTCCGCTGTATCAACTTTGAAACTTTCAAGAATTCAACAAAGGATAGGTGTGTGGGACATGAAGTCACGAAGAGGCGAACATCACAAGAAGATAAAGATTGCACGTGAAAGGCAAAAAGAACATGTTCCAAGCAAAAGCCTGATATTATTCAACACATATTCACAAAAAGAAGAAAAGATAAAGAAGAAAAGAGAAAGGGGACTACGAGCTCAAGAACAAGATCTAACATGCTAGATTAGGACTTTGTAAATTTGGAGTGACCTCCCTTTGGGGGAGATTGTTGGAAATACTTTTTACGTATAAAGAAAGTCTCGGTAACTCCAACAATATAGTTATAGGCTCGTAGTATTGTTTAAGTAATGTTTATGAATAGCCCGACCCATGAGCATGTTCATGGGCCGGAGGCCCAAGTCCATTTAAGGACTTGGATATATAAACCCCTTTCCACCATGGAAACGGGTGTTGGTTGTTTCATTTGATTAATATCACTTTTACATTTTTCTCTTATCTCTCTCTCTACTTTCTCTCACTAGAAACATCAACCTTCTTGATAAATCAAAGATTATCATACTTCTACACGGATAGTTAAGGGTTTCTATATATTCTGAATTAAGTAGGGAATACACATTCCAGATTAGTGTTTGTAACTTGGATTCCGACTTGTTGATTTTCATAGATTCCGGATTAGTGTCATTTTGCATTCCGACTTATGTTTAAATTTATTTTCCTGTTTTATTTTTAAACTTATAATTTTTCCCGCCATTTTTACTTAGCTTTATTTTAACTTGTTTTGCCTTAGTTTATTTTCCAATTTACTTTTCATAAAGTTTAAATCTTTTGTCATTTATTTTCAAAGTCTTTAATTTTAATTTATAACTAAAATCTTTCATTTTTATTCTAAAATAGATAATCACCTTTCTTTCCTTTTACCAAGAACAACTGAGTCACACATTTAACCGGGTCAATTCGATTAGACGCCAAGAACGATTAAAACGATTTCAAAGAACTAAAAATTAGTTATTAAGCTGCTACGAGCATGTCATCAACATACAAGAGCAAGTAGATAAGTGATCCTAGCGGTGCCTTTTTATGATAGACACAACAATCATAAGCACTTCTACTAAAACCATGCTTTACCATAAAGCTATCAAATCTCTTGTACCACTGTCTCGACGAATTTTTCAAACCATAGAGAGATTTTTAGAGCTTACAAACGTATTCTTCTTTGCCTTGAACAGCGAAGCCTTCGGGTTGGCTCATATAAATTTCTTCCTCAAGGTCACCGTGAAGAAATGTCGTCTTTACATCTAATTGTTCCAACTCCAAATCGTGATGTGCTACTAGGGATAGTAACACACGAATAGATGTATGATTTACCACTGGGGATAAAATCTCATTATAGTCGATTCCCTCCTTTTGGCTATATCCCTTCGCAACCAAACATGCCTTAAATCTTATGTCTTAGCGCGGTAAACCGATTTTCTTCTTGAAAACCCACTTACTATCAACAAATTTTCTTCCTTTAGGAAGTTTCACCAATTCCCATGTATTGTTCTTATGAAGAGATTCTATCTCTTCAGTCATCGTCGCACTCTGCATAACAAATTCTTTAGAACTAATAGCTTCTCGATAAGTAGCCGGTTTAAGGGACTCTACCTCTTCCGCTACTTGCATTGCGTATACAACATAATCTTCAAGACCAAATCTAGTAGGGGCTTTTGCATCCCTACGAGGTCTATCATGGGCTATAGACATTTCTTGTCCGCGTTCTACATGTGGCGAATTAGGTGGATCATTTGGTGAAGTAACATCTTTGTCCATGTCTCCCGAA
Source organism: Glebionis coronaria (assembly GCA_025667525.1). Taxonomy (NCBI): domain Eukaryota; kingdom Viridiplantae; phylum Streptophyta; class Magnoliopsida; order Asterales; family Asteraceae; genus Glebionis; species Glebionis coronaria. Next base: position 52,222,245 of record CM046880.1, read on the forward strand.
ACAACGTGCTCCATCTACTTAGAAGCTTCCTCCACCTTTCCAGAAACACCATCTTGAAGCTTTGGTTCAATCGGATCTTGTTTTGAGTGAAACAAGTAATCCTCATCAAATGTCACATCTCGACTATGAATAAATCTTCTTTCGGACGGTGACCAAATTCGATAGCCTTTAACCCCATCACCGTATCCCATGAAAATGCCTTTATTACCTCTCGGATCTAACTTTCCGCCACTAACATGATAATACTATAGGTGATTATCCATATAAACTTGATATGAATAAATAACAAACGCAGCGGAAAGATCACCTATGAACGGATCCATAGAGTCATATGATTAACCAATAAAAGAAGTAGATAAAAGTATACCTTTGTAGCGTGATTCGGTAGGATTGAACGAAGACCATCATCAACACATGATCTAACCAAGAAACCCAAGTGACCAAAGTAGATCACCTCTATGTAGGAACACACTACACTTCATCGTATACCACGTAGATGCTAGTCTTAATACCCGTAACTCTTTGTAAAACAATTAATTATTATAGATTAAAGGTTTTACAAGGGAAAATAAAAACACCACAATCTTAATTGTAGTTTCTTGCCGTCACATTCCATCAGAGAATACCATGATATGATTTTATTTTAAGACCTTTATTTTTCTTATTAATGATTATAAATTGTCATCAATATGACAAATATAGATTTTTGACTAACCAACTGGCTTAGATCAGTTGGCCACCAAGGTTCCACTAAGTGGTTTCCTTGGGGGAGGATTCTTGGAGGTCTTGGTTTCAAGACCTGCTAAGGGCCTTTCAAGCGAAGCGGATAAGGAGTCTAACATAACTAGGCGACGGTTCGAAGAAGACATTCTTCCGCTTGGACGTCGTTGCACGACTCGACCCACTAACCACTAACATTTGTCGTTCTAAAAAAATATAGCTTTTTGATCATTTCAAAAATAAAGAAACGCATACCATGTTTTATCTCATTTTAATGGGCTGTTACTAGTGGGCTTCAAATGGGCTTAAGCTAATTTGTTTTCTAGTCTAATAAACTAAGTACTAACTTAGCACTTAGAAGCACGATAGTGATCTCGAGTTACGTAGGTTATATATATACCGTAAATATGATAAACATGATATATGAAACGGTACCTAAGTGTATGTGTGTGTGACCCCATAGGCTCACATGTGTATAGCCGTATAACTATTTATTATGACACGGGCATACTCCAGCAGCTCCCACTTGCGCACATCATAATAATTAAGTAGTTATACAAGCAAAGATTAGCGTCTAGCAACATGCCAATGCACCCAGAAACATATGAGGATAGTTTCTCAAACATCTCATTTTAAATGGTTTAGATATCAGTCATCCTTTTGTTTCAGATACTTTGTTAAACTTTAGACATGGATCAAAAGTCATTCTTAAGTTTAACTATTATGTTTCTCGATATTGATATTGTACTAGATTTTCAAATTAATCAAGTATGATCTTAATTACATTTGGGTGTGGCCAGACATACATCTTTACAATCCATCGAGGGCCCAATAGTATCTAACTCCAATACATGTGGAGGAACAAATCCTCTTTTGACTACACGTGACGTTCATGCGTTTTACTTCGCACTTGAAAATAGTCTTTATAGCAGCCTTGTTTAGGACAACGTTGAACCATATCAAAGATATTCCACACATACAAAACCTACTTGCATCTCAAGTCTAAGGATGAGAGATTCAACCACTTGCGAGATTCACTATTGACGCGATCCATGCAGTGAATTCTCGTAGGTTGGGTCAATCCAATGTTCATCCAATGAACACATATGAGTTTGGCGATATCATCAATTAATATTCATTCCAAATGAATATGACCAAAACACTCATATTTGTCTTAATTCATCGATACTCCCGTATCATTGACCGACAATGGATGATTTAGAATAAATAAATTATTCATGGATTAAACATGCTAATATATAACACAATAGTACAAATGAAAACAATCATACCAAGTATATCAATTCATTATTTAGTAAAACTGCTTAACGTTCCATTATCCAAATACATAAAAACAAATATACATGAGACTACTAGAAGGTCAAAGTCCAATGTTCTTAGCATGATCAACATGTTTGGTACAAGACATTGACTTTACACACAGACCTGTTGAGTTGTCATCTAAGTGAACTTTGAGAATACTTAATTCAGAAACTCACAAATAGTAATGATTTTGAATAATTCGATGATTGTCATTTTGTGTATGTGTGCTTAAGTGCTAAGACAATAATAATCGCATCGCCATAGTACATTACATAGGTTGTTTGAAGCAAGTAGAACACCTATTTAAGACAATCTTCTTATCAGCTTCTCAAACTGTAAAGTGTTCGTACTTAAATAATAGTGCAACAGTGCTTTCCATCAAGCACGTCTAGGTAGTAGTATTATCATTTAAATTAAATCCTATTATTGCTAGGATGGAGTATCATCTCAATCAAAGTAAGCATTAGTGTATAAACTCAACACTAATCTCCTTACCTAAACTCCGTAAACGATAAAAATGTCTATAGTAGTCTAATGAATTTCAATTAGATACTTTTTTATCAGTTCATCTTGCATTCATGCAAGTATGAAAGTAAGTCTAATACATAACATATCATATGTAATGAATCCATTATATAAACAAAGATTTCCATGTACATGTTCAATCTTATTATGTGAGATAGAACTTTGAGACTTTCTCAATGATGTGTCATATTTAGAATTATTAACCGCATATGCCTTATCCTAATAAGCATCTGTTCCAAGGTTATATGTTTTATTTCTTATATCTCTCAATACAAATATATTCCAAGCCAATGATTAAAAACTAGCTTAGATAGTATAATATTTCCAATATGTTAATAGCATATGATATTTAAGAACGAACAAAACATAGTGCTCCCACCAGCTCAAAGGTATACTCAGAAGTTATCTTTATTTTAATCATGGTCATATCCTTGATTTAAACTTAAGATTCTAGCTCCTAGATTCATGCTCTAATCCATAATTGGATTTCTAGAGCTTGTACACCTTCCAATTTCCATATTTCATATTCATGAAATCAAGTATGGTAATTAATATCTTTATTTAACATTCATAAAGAAAAGAAAACTTTAAACATGATCAATTGCTTGAGCATGCGTTAAACTCTTACCAAATAGAGTGTGTATAAATGTATACAATTGTCTCCATATCTATCTTCTCTAGAAGACTATATATAACCTATCAGTCTTACTGATTGGTGAAAGATAATCAATTTTAAAAATTGATTTTCTATTATGGACTACATCTAACCATTCATAGTTTTGAGTCATTTATCCTATTCAAAATCTGAAAATGATTCCTGGTAGTTATTAGGTTCACTATGATCCTCTAACTCATCAGCATTGACATGAAACTCATATCTTTCAGGTGCTTGAGGTATCCTTGCGGATATGTGAATGGGAGTTACAACACTTTGTGGCTTTTTCATTTACATGCTCAGCCTTATTATGTCGTTCACTAGTGTATTCATAAGGTTGTATTTTATTCCTTACTTTCTTCAAAGATTCATAAAGGCTCCCACTTGCTTCTTGTAAGAGGAGAATTTCTCCAAAATACAGAGCATGTTGAGAAACAACGAATTGTTCTCATTTAGGATGTAAAAAATACATTGACAGTTATTGATTCTAGTTTGTTAATAACACGTCTAACATGATTTCAACAAATTCAAGACTTCAACAAAGACTTACTGGGAGTCATCCCATTCCATAACTTGATGGTTTCTTATTTAACTTCTTGTTTGGAACCATATTGAATGAGCATGTGGCTCATTCAAATTTTTTGTTAACCTTAATAAGATAAGATAGAGAGTAGTTAATGTTATCAAGGATCAAATAATCACAATAGTATTTGATATTACACATGAGACATAGTGTTGCGATTGTGAGACAATATCACAATTTCTTAGATAACCTAATACTCTTTGGCTCACATATGTTCTAAATTGGTCAAACCAAAATGTATAAACAATATATTCCATCCAATTGCATGTTATAAAGTATGATTGTTTTAGGAGTTCAAGAACTTCATGTTCATTTTTTGACAAGAAAACATAACATGTTAGTTGCTAAATTTACTTTATAAGGTATTAAACAATTCAATAACTTTATTGTAAATGCCCTAACAGGAAGACACAATAAGCCAATTACTTACTTTATTTTATAAGTCTTTGAACAATTCAAGAAAGTTCACGCTTATGTCTTTTCTTGAAGACATAAACATATTATAAATAAAGTATTATTGAATGCCTACTTTTGGCTTCAATAGGATTTTCAAGTTAATTTACATACTTTGAATTTATGTCTTTACAAGAAGACATATGCATATTAGCTAAACCATGTAGGTAATGTGATGAAGTAGTTTTTATTATTTCTTGACATTAATTCTCTATTAGACAACATACATCAATATGTATAAGTCATAGTAGAATATCATTAGCCATATTGTGTTGTACCTTGATCACTCTATTATTTCTCTCACTTGATCATGGCACACCATCATATATGAATAATATTAAAGTGTCACAAATATAATATGATTTAAGTCATACTCAAACCAAGCTTGTACAAAAGGGTTATGTATAACTTCATCATTTAATAAGCAATCATGTATAACTATTTTTAGATAACATTTCGGGAAGCACAACAGAAAAGCAACTAGTTATCCTTTTAAAATAATATGCACTTAGGCTTAGAAAACTATGATGTTATTTCAAGACAATCTTGAAATTATGTGGGTCACTTACAAGGTGATAAGCTCATAGCTTTCACTGAATAAGACAACATTACAAGTATGTCCTATGGTTAATAATTACATTACTCTCATTAATTTAGACAACATTTTGAATGTATCTATACTAGTGAAAAAGCAATTAGCAATTTGTATACTTTCTAATTCTTTGAATGTCTATACATTATAATCAATGTGAGTCTCGTAGACTAGTAAACATGTACATAGATATTCAAAGAAAAGTATCAAGTTCTAGTATATTGAGGATGGGCTTGCCATCGATGCCATTAACTTGAAAGTTTTGCATGCAATTCCTCTTTCTACTTTACCTCAAAGGTGTGTAAAATCTTATGGAACTTATTTAAGTAAGGAAAATCTACTAGAAAAACATGCTAGTAATTTCCTTTCCTCTCACGGTTTATTGAGACTTCAATTTCTAATCAAGACTCATACAATATCTTTACAGTTCAAGATGTGTAACTTTGGTAGATATAGAAAACATGTTCTCTAGTTATCCAGATATCTTAAATATTTCAATATTGCTAAACCGGAATAATGGTTATGAAAATCACTTGAAATAGTAAGATGTGATACCGTACTTAATCGTTTTGACTTACAAGACAATGCAATTTCTTGAGTAGGTATGTATTAAGATTGATTAGAATTAAGAAGATTCAAGTGTTCCTATTATAGCTTTCTCATACAAGGAGAAAGAATGGGAACAAGTCTTATTCTTACAAGGAAAGAAGACTTAGTTTATCTTCCTCTAGCACAAAAGGAAACAAACTTTGTTTACGATTTGTGTTGCATAAAATCATTAATAGAAATAAAAAGTTCATATTTAGTATATTCGATAATTATCCTTTTAAAATTAACTACCCAAGTTTATAAAAACAATTAATTTTACCCAAAGGCTAAGATCCTCATTGAGGTTCCATCATCACATCAGTTGATCTACTAGAAATGATAGATTCAATAGGTAGATAAAGTTCATCAATAGCAAATCTTGTGGAATTCTTAGATCCTTATGGGACTCATGACACAAGTGAACATTTCACTAAATGTCAAACTAGCATGTTTAGTCCCATCCTTGCCTCGACTAAGGTCTTACCGTTGAACCGATTAAGTCATCCAATTTGAGAACATGCGAGACTAATTCTAGGTCTCACGCATAGATAATAATCACCTTGGGTTACAATTCACATCTGTCTCAAAAGATGCAAAAAGTAATTGCAAGTGATCTCAAACGATTGGACGACATGACTTAAATTTGAGACAAGTATAAAAGTTTTATTTACAAATCAAAATTATGTACGAGGAAGCATGCATTCATCCATCGTAGCACAAGTTAAAAAATTTCTTAACATAATTTTAATCTTGTTTTACTCCCTCCGTCCCATTTTTATTGTCCTCGTTACTATTTTAGTTTGTCCCAAAATATTGTCCACTTTCTTAAATAAGAAGTCAGAATTAATTAATTTTCCAGTTATACTCATGCAATTAAATTCTTATAAGGAAACTATTAATGTAGTCAAAGGATAAATTTGTCTTTCTTAACATAAAATGTATATATTCAATGTATCTATCATAAATAAAAGAAACTTGTTGGGGCACAATAAAAATAGGACGGAGGGAGTAATTTATTTGTGTCAAGTTGTCCATTTTAAATACTAATATAAAACATAAATGGAATTAATATTTGATTAGACAATATATAAAAGAAATAACACTCATAACATGTTAAGAGTTATTATGAAAACAAGATTTTAGTTTTAAATCATATTTAAACATTAAACTAAATCATAGATTTAGTTTTATAATTGGTTTGTGATTGTTTTTAAGTATTTATAAAAACATTTGCAAGTTATAGCAAGATATCAAGCAAATAGGCAACCACACAACCACAAATATGCAAAGCCTCAAACTGATGAAAAACCTATGCTTGATCTCGTGAGCCATCACGAGCACCAAGAAGTCAACTAAGGGTAAGTCAACACAACCACAAAGTGGGCTCCCACTCGCTCAAAGACCATCAAGAGCAAGTTGAACCCAAAGTGAACATGAGGCCTACAACTGCCTTAAATTTCAGTCGACTTCTAGGGCCCAAAACCCATAGAAGGAGTCTTCCCTAGCCTGAGCTCCAGTTGAGATTTTTGAAGGCCCATGAGTTTTGAATCAGCACACCAGAATTGGGCTTCTATCTCCTTATAGAACTCTGGGAAATCACTTTAGTGTAGGTCACTCGGCAGCTCCGAATTTCACAATATGTCTTTAATTCCTTAGCCATTCCCATCCAAGAATTGGTTACAATTGATTTATGACTAAAAATATTTAACCTATCATTAACCTACTATAAAATGCCCAAAAAATGACTATAACCAACATAAGAAAAAATTTAATGAAGCCGAAACAATGGCAAACCCCAAACTGAAATTAAATGTAAATCAACACACAACATGTCACATTTGGTCTAGGTTTTCATCGGCTTTGCATACGAAACATAATAATACCATAAGATTATGAATATAACAAGGTGTTTTCTATGTCCATGGCCAAACATGCATGTATTTTCCATGAAAAAAAATTAAACAACCAGAAACACTTGTTAGCCAACGAAATCTACGAAATAATCAACAATTAATTAAACTCCTGATTGGTATGTGTAACCAATGACCTTAGGACCTTAAAACCATGTTTTACACACCTTGTAACTATCATATATTTACATTATACATGGTCATTAGGTCTGTTATAAACCCGATTGAAGAATCGATCCAAAAAATGCAATTCATGTCATTTTACACGTACCCGGTCACAAAACCATTGAAGTATGTGTAACCCGTGGCTATGATATCATTAAAAACATATTATAAGACCTTTAAAGATCTGTAATAAATCGAAAATAATGCCATAGGGGGCTGTTTTAATATTGGTTTAACAAAACCATCAAAAACAAGCATTTTAGTCACTTTTACGCATACCCGATAATCATATGACATCATATGATGGCTCTGATACCACTATAGGTGATTATCCATATAAACTTGATATGAATAAATAATAAACTCAACGGAAAGATCACCTATGAACGGATCCATAGAGTCATATTGTTAATCAATAAAAAATGAGATAAAAGTATACCTTTGTAGCGTGATTCGGTAGGATCGAACGAAGACCATCATCGACACATGATCTAACCAAGAAACCCAAATGATGAAAGTAGATTACCTGTATGTAGAAAGACACTACACGTCATCGTATACCACGTAGATGCTAGTCTTAATACCCGTAACTCTTTTTAAAATAATTAATTATTATAGATTAAAGGTTTAACAAGTGAAAACAAAAACACCAAAATCTTAATTATAGTTTCTTGCTGTCACATTCCATGAGAGAATACCATGATATCATTTTATTTTAAGACCTTTAATTTTCTTATTAATGATCATAAATTGTCATCCATATGACTAATATAGATTTTTGACCATTTCAAAAATAAAGAAACGCATACCATGTTTTATCTCATTTTAATGGGATGTTACTAGTGGGCTTCAAATGGGCTTAAGCTAATTTGTTTTCTAGTCTAATTAACTAAGTACTAGCTTAGCAATTAAAAGCCCGATAGTGATCCCGATTTACGTAGGTTATTTATATACCGTAAATACGATAAACATGATATATGAAATGGTACCTAAGTGTATATGTGTGTGATCTCATAGGCTCACATGTGTCTAGCCGTATAATTATTTATTGTGATACGAGCATACTCCAACAAATACACGGGGCATCCAAAAACACGAAGCTTCGAATAATCTGCGGGCTTCCCAGACCAAACTTCAGTTGGAGTCTTACAATCAATAGCGGTGGCAAGAGACCTATTGACTAGATAGCAAGTTTTGTTGAGTGCTTCAGCCCAAAAATTTCTATCTAATTCGACATTTAACAGTAGGCATGTGACACCCTAGGCAAATCCCACATTGGTTGTGGCCAGGAGAGATCCATGGTTCATAAGATAACAGTCGCCTTCTCATGACACAACGCGTTTTTTGGTCTACTGCACGTATGGTTCTTAGGAAATGACTGTTAAGCGTGCTCATGTCAGAGTAGTACTAGGTTGGGTGACCAGTTGGGAAGTACTTATAAGAGGGCCACAAAGCAAAGCCGTGAGCCTACGGGCAAAGCGGACAATATTCTAGTCTGAGTAGGCAGGAGGTTACTAGTGGTATCAGAGCTACTTCTGAGCCGTTTAGGGTGGTGGGGCAAACCTCATCGAGGATGATGAGTCCCGAAGGAGGGGTAATTGTGACACCCTAGGCGAATCCCACATCAGCTGTGGCCAGAAGAGATCCATGATTCATAAGATAACAGTCGCCTTCTCATGACACAACGCGTTTTGTGGTCTACTTCAAGTGGGGTTCTTAGGAATTGACAGTTAAGCGTGCTCAAGTCAGAGCAGTACTAGGTTGGGTGACCAACTGGGAAGTACTTACAAGAGGGCCACAAAGCAAAACGTGAGCCTGTGGGCAAAGCGGACAATATTGTAGTCTGATTAGGCGGGATGTTACAAGTATTAACACCTCACTTGGATAAGTGGACTGTTACATGTATTTATGGCGTGTCATCAAAGAATAAGGTAAATTAACTAGACCATTAACTGACCATAAAGGAAATACCAGAATCAAACATCAGTAATCCAAACATAAGCTCAAAACATGAAAAGTAAATACTGAAGGAAAGGACTAAACAATGTCCAAATAAGCAAAGTAATGTAAGAAGTGCATAAGTAAGGAAATCTGGATAGCTTCCATCCAAATGCACGTACTCTCAGAATCCTAAGAGCGTCTTGGTGTACCTGTCGTTAGAACATGAAAGGAAACTACGGATGAGCATAACGCCCAGTGAACAGATATAAGAGCATGATAAGTAATACTGGAATGAAACAGATGACAAACATTGAGCTGTAAAGACTAATATATAAAGAGCAGCAGAAAAACTGTGTATGTTTCTGAAGAATCTGGTTTATAACTGGTAAAGCTGTACTATTAACTGTTAAATCTGATAACATGCATTTATTGTATTTTAAATGACAAGAGCTAATATAGGTCATGTGTTGTAACAACGTCTGCATGAATATATAGAAGGGTAACCTCGTCATGCTGTAGAGGGGTGACCTATAAATAATGTGATGGGTGGAGGGATCAACTCCAATGTGAAGGATGTAGAGCACACGCCACATTCACCTGATAAGCTGTAAACTGATAGCCTAGGATGCACCCATACGCCCTGCTGATACTACTGATAAAATGGCCAAGCTGAAATAAATGGGACGACGCGAGAAATCACTCCCTCATAGAGGATTCATGACACTTGTGTCTCTAGTGTCATGGTTACGGTACCTTCGTAACTAGTACATAAACTGGTCATGCTTGTATATAAAGCTCAAGCAATTTATTTAGTTATTAAAATGATTACTGATAAGCTTAAAACATATACTGGGGAAAACATTTGGCTGCGGACGGGGAATCCTAATCATGCATAGAAGGAAGTCCTTACTGAAGGACGGGAAATCCGTACCTCATGTCCAGTAATGAAATCAGAATGAAAGCTGGAAGATCTACTCCGACTTCACGGTTACTACATAAATAAAGGACGTGAAATGAGTTGTCTGATTACTGTTTACTGTTACTGATTCTTATTATACTTAACTAGGTTTATTTTATTCTTGTATTATTGTTTGTGTATAATCTGGTAGTATCTGATTGTTCTAAATATTTACTGATTAGTATATATCATGTATTTCTGTTTAACGTAGTAGTATATTGTGTTCTGATATTTACGATATTACTATAAATAGTAGCCTGTTATAAACAGAAAGTTTCCTAAAATAGAAAGTTCCTGAAATAGAAATTTTTCCAAAAAGGTTTCATGAATTATTAAATCATTTAAAATAAAACAAACGTTTAACTTATAATTAAATAAAATCGTCTCAATTTAGCTTGCTAATTAAATTAATGAAGGCGTTTCTAATTTGATTAATTTCGTAATATATCTAAATTAATAAAATGATTTAATAAACATTTAAGTAAAACCCTTGCATTTTATATTGACTTGTACTCGGAAATCCGAGCCAAAAACCTTCCCTTGAGACACCTCGGCTCAACCCAAACCGAGTCCACCATAGCCCACGTTGTGGCCCCCTTATGCTGGCGTCACAAACAGTGGCCACCGACCTTGTGTCGGTTGCCACTGTTGGCTAGAGAGTTCCCACTGTTACAAATGTTTCCCACTGCATGGTTATTATTTCCTACTGCTGTCCTATTTTTACCCACTGTGTATTAATCCCAAACACCCCCTTACTGCATGTTAACCCCAAACACCCCCTGTTGAGTCTTTTCACCCACTGTATAGTAAAACAAACACCCCCTTTCTCACATCTACCCCTGTTTGGGGTTTTTTGGGTTGCGACTGTTTAAACAAGAGCACCACCGAGTCCTTTAAGGGTCACAGCTGGCCAACAGTGAGCACACTGAGACCTTATGGTCTCAGTTTTGGTGAACCAACAGAAACCCGACACCCCTTCTTCATGTTTAAGAAATCATTGGTTTCATGGTTAACCGTGTTTTCAAGATTAAAACGTGAGAAGAAAAGGGATGATTACCTATTACGTGATGAAGGATTAGGTATAAACACACACACAATCGAATGGTTAATGGAGTAAAAAACCGAATCCCTTTGTTCTTGATTTCTGACTGGCGGCAAGTTTCTCCCAAACCCTAGGTGGTTTTCTTTTTTTGTACGTGATATGAAAATGAGACCTAAGTGTGAAAGTTGTTTCATGTACTTGTTTTAATAACGGTCGGGCTTAAGCCCATTATTCTTCCCTTGTTTTCAATAAAAATCGCCAGCCCTTGTTGTATTTTTATGGGTTTTTATTTATTTTTCGACTCTATAATATATCATGTAAACTAGTATTTATTTCCCGTGTTTTAACTTCCTGAATCGCAGTATTTATTTTCTAAATAGAATACTTACGTAATACTTACCTGATATTTTCAGACACTTAATAATTATTTTTTCAATAATTATTTATTGAAATAATTAAATAAAATAGAGAATACGTGTATTTAATATTAACGTTTAATTAAATCCGAGACTGCGTATTATTTAATATTCGTGGATTTTGAATGCGGGTTTTACAATTCTACCCATATAAAAAAAATTCGTCCTCGAATTAAGGATGCGATTATGCTGTGGTTTTACAATTCTCCCTCTCTAAAAAGAAGATTCGTCCTCGAATTACGGGTAATAAGGTGATGAAGTTATAAAAGCTGAAAGGACATATATGTTGAAAGAGCATGAAGGCTGAAAAGACATATAAGCTGAAGGATCATTCGTCCTTGATTTAGAACATGATGCTGCTGAAAGGGTATAAACATGACATGACTGAAGAGAACATGGAACGTGACATGACTGAAAGAACTTAACTGGATTTATTAAAGGAAAAGGGATGAGAGGTCCGGATGGACTCCTCCATTTCGAGTGGCTTCCCGCTCGAAACGATTCCTTCAAAGGTCTAAATACAATGAAAGTCTTGGTCTTGATGACCCTGTCCTGATGATGCTAAATAGTTTCTGGTTCCATACTTAAGATGGATTTTTTGAATCTGATAGAATGAATAAACTATAGCATGTAGGATACATGAAACGGTACGTACAAATATTCTGAAAAGATAACATTTATATCTCTGAGCAAGCTGCTGAAAATATGTAGGGACGAACTACGTGAAAAATTTTGAACGTGCTACATGAGCAATTGTGAACGTGGTTCGCGATTATATGAGGAACGTTGTGCATGAATGATTGTGGTAAAATACGACCTTTTAAGAAAAAGGCGTAAAAGCGGTAAGTATTAAGTGATGATTTAGGAAAATCAAACACTAATGACCCAATGAAGTTCAAAGTTCGTTTCCCAAGGAGGTATATATGTGTGAATAATTCGTAATTGGTTTGAGATTAATATTGGTTAGAAGGGGATGAGAAAAGAGGATGACGAAGACGTGAAATTAATTACTACTACGACTAAACGTAAAACCGTAAAAAGAGCAAAAATAAAAATTAATTCTAAAAATTACCAAAACTTCACCAAAAATCAAAATAAATAAACTAAGAGTTTACCAATGATCAAAACTTTTTCAAACCTTTCAATTAATTAAATATTAATTTTTAAATGCTAATTAAAGCCCTAAAAATCAAATTAATTATCAAAAAGCCCAAACAAAGATTTTTCAATTGGTAAACCTCTAAAATGACCTAAAAATATTAAAAACTATTTTTATAAATTTTTAAACTAAGAAAAACTATTGAAAATGATTTAAAAACTATTAAAACTTAAAATAATTATAAAAATTAATCTAAAGATGATAAAATTAATCTAAAAGTTGCAAAATTCCTATTTTAATGTTTTTAAGCTAAGTAAAATATAAAAAGTGCAAAAATGTGAAATTTGAAAAATAATAATAAAATAATATTAAAATAATATTAAAAATCCAAAAATTATAAAAAATTCTACAAACTTGCAAACTAGTTTATTTTGACCTAAATAATCAGAAAATGAAGTGAAATTACCAAATTACCCCTATTGGTCCCCCAAATGGGCTAAAAGCAAAAACAGTCTACCTTATTGGGCTTTTTAGCCCAAAAATTCAAAATAAGCCCAAATGACTTGGAAAAGCACTATCTGACTCAAAATTCAATTCTAAACACAAAACTCTAAAGGGCCCAAAAGCTAAAAGTGAGCTTATCACAACTTAATGAACAAACAGCTTATCCTTATTGGGCCAATAAGCCCATTAAGCAATAAGCTAATGCCATAAGCTCTAATTTGACACACAACCTTATTTTGGGATACTAAAGAGATCTGTAAAAATAAATTTTGAAAAAGCACACTCAATAAGCCAGAAATAAGCAAAGTACAAATCCACTAAAAGACAAAATAGTCGAGTTTGAGATTTATGGCACCTCAGGACTTGATTCAACTTGCAAAATGTTACAAATGACTTCAATAAGCCAAAACAATCAACCAAAATCCAATAAGCAACACCAATAAGCTGGAATAAGCCAATAAGCACTTATGAAAAAGTCAATTAAGTTGGTTTTCTAGTCAAACCCTAAAGTCAACCCACAAAATGCTCCAGTATGAACAAATGGGTCAAATAATGAGCACCTATTACAAAATCAAAGTTGTTGCTGGTTAAAATAAGCTAGAATAGCTTATTGATAAGCTGATCACAAAAATACACTAGCAGTGGCTAGCAGCAGAGGAAAGGAGTTCCCACTGCTTTAACTATTTGACCTGTGATTTGTGAGAGATCTAGTTGAATTCAAATGGAAACAAGGGCACCCTTGTGATCAGTGAATCACAAGGAGTCTATATCAACAAAGAAATCATAATTTGGTTCGCACAATAAGCCCAGAATAAGCAAACAGTCCACAGATATTGCACAGACCTTGAAAATAAGCAGTTAGGAACAAATAAGCAGTTTTAGCATAAATAAGCCAGCCAAATTGAACCAAATGCATACACAAGCTATAATAAAGTCCAATAAGCACAAATAAACTTGTTTCAAGCAATTGATCAAAGTAAATAAGCAGATTCAAGCACCAACAATTACTGATTAGCAAAAGTGATTATTCAAAATCCTTTTGCTGACCTATTTGACCACCAATCCAATTTTAAGCCTTCAAATCTCTTTCCCTGATTAAGTTAACCAAAATTTTACACTTGTTAACCCTAGTCTACCCTTAGATCTAGGTGTCCCCAAAATTTTAGCCAAAATTCCCAAGTAAATCAGATTTCATAGCCCTTTGATTGTTTTGATTGTTCAAACCCACAAAACTTGCAAGTAATTGTCACTTAGCAAGTAATAAACAGATACCAAACCATAAGAACAAAGAACAACAACAAAGGAAGGGTCAAATCCCTTTGAATCAATTAACCCAAACACCCCTTTGGAATCTGATTTTGCAATCTTCCAAAGGATTGTTGTGATTTAACCTATCAAACAAGATCTAATCCACCCCTACAGCTTATAATCAACCTCAGAAACACAAATCAAACCTCAAAACACAGATTCACCAATAAACATGCAAAATCACCAAAAATCATATGAAAATCATAAAAATGAAAAGGGAGAAGGATGCAAACCTCCAAGACTCACAACCAAGCCTTGGATTGTTTGAGCTGAGGTACTAGCAAAACAAGTACCAGCTTCCTTGTACCTGCTAAGTACAACAAACCGAAGTGATGAACAAATAACAAGAACTTTCTGATTTTTGAAACACAGTTTTATTGCTTAAAACCTTGCCTCAAAAACCTTCAAACATGAATAAGGAACTCAGACTTTAGCTTATCAGATACCAAACTTTTATAAAACATAAAGGGAAATCATAAATTTTCAGAAAATCCAACTTTATTTAATAAAAAGGAATTACAAAGATTTAAAAGCTAAAATCTGGAACAAAGGGACTCTCACAGGTTGAGGTCTCCTTTTATAGGCAAATGCTTACATAACACTATTCATAAACCCTAGATGTGAATTTCCCAAATTATCCTTGAGTGCTTCTAGACGAATCCTTGATATGAGCTGTCCAAAATGATCAAGGACATTCATTTTAGCTTTGGAGTTAAGCTTTGACTCTTAGCTGTTGATCTTGACACGTTAGATTACTTGGAGAGAAAGTTGCATTTTCATTGGTGGAGGAGGTTGAGTGTGGGGTCCATTGGGTAATGGGATTGAGGGTTTTGTGTGTGGGTTATGTTTCTGGGCGTGTGAATCAAGTGTGGGAATGGTTAATTGAAATTTATCCTTTGTTTAAGTGAGAAGAGTTACTGGGTTCATCATGGTGAACAGTGGTAACTTTTGATCCGAAAATGGGGGAAAGGTAAGTGTTTGGCGCAATTTACTTGTTTGAATGTTTCATTGCTCAACTTTGGTCCTTGTTCTTTGGGGAAAGTTGTAAAACGTGTTTTCAGCCAACAATACTTACTTCCCTTTGTTATTTAAGTTCTCATCTTTACACTTTTGGCACAAAACTTCTCCAAAAAGGTTTCAAGGGTTATTTTTGCCATGTTTTCATATTTGAAGGACTGATTTTGGACTTTATTGATCTTCAAAGGTCTTCAATGTATCTTTGACTCCATGAGAGACCATATTTGACAATGTTGAATAGTTGAGGGACTAATCTTGCCATTTCTTCAAAGTTGAAGGCACTTTTTTGCAATTTTGACAAACTTAAGGGACCAAACTTGTAATTATGAATTCACAAGGGTTTTAAGTGTCATTTCTTCATTGTTTGAGGATCAATCTTGCATATCTTCAAGTCTTCAAGGGTAAATCTTGGATAATTCATGAATTAGGGCCCTGTTCTTTGTACGGCTTCGTTTCTCGTGTCTGTTTTTCCTTGTTTCTTGTGAGCTTTTGTCTTTTCACGATATCCATACCTAAAATACACAAGTAAACAAACACAAGCATATATATGGTATTTTATGACATTTTTATGCATTTAAAGCCCGAAAAGAACGATGAGATCATGTATAAATGCCATCTCATCACTCCCCCATACTAAGCCATTGTCGTGCCCTCACGCAATGCTAGAATAAAGTATCTAAGCATCCCCAAAATTCAATTTTATTACCCTTTATTGGAAAGTAAAAGACTTGCATCAATACTACGAAGATGTGTAAAGACATAATGTATGATTTTCATCACGAATGTGACTTTTAGGGTCAAAGAATAGAAACAAGTAAATGTCCCTTAGAGTAAATTTCGTCATCCTTGATTGTCATACATTCCATGCTAAGTGCAAAAACGAGATCATTGTTGGTACAAGTCACAATGCTAACACTACTCATACGTCCAAATTGTGTAATACTTTTTCTCCCCGCAATCCTAGTTATTATAAAAGGAAATGGGTTACCAGCATTTTTTAACTATTTGTCATGGATCACAAGTGATTCATATTGACTTATTTGAGTATTTATTAGTCTGAAAGTAAAGTAGCACGATTTAATCGATAGTTAGCCGAAGGACAAAATCTTTTAAAACGGCTTCTCGTGTATCTCCTTAAGTTCATATCTTGGCATAACTCGTTTCACGATTTGAGACCTTTCTCGGACCGATATTTGGCATGTACTTCATACTTCAAATCTTGGGAAGACGTTCTTGAAATTATGGTCTTCTCTTCATATATATGGAATTTCTTCACTTGACATTTTTTAGAGATTCTTCATATTAGGACCACGACTTCATCATTTTTCTTCAATCATTATTTTGGACTTTGATATACAACGATCCGCCTCCTTTCTGGACTTGGATATATTTATCCTCATACCTTGTTAGGGTCTTTTTGGATAGACTTTCTCCATGATCTTTAGGGGAGTAATTGCTTTTCGTCGTGTGTCTCAATCCTTCATATTGATTTAGGAATAATGATATTTCACATCATCTTGGATCTTTAGCAACAAGATAGAGCTCCTCATGCCTTGTTAGGGCCTTTTTGGATATTCAACAATCTTCGCGTCCTGCTTCAATAAGTTATGCCTTGGCTATGAACTCTATTCAACCCCGAGCAACTTTTAAACGATCTTGCGCTAGAGGCTAAGTAACTTTTCAAATCGTACGACCTTACTTATTGAAATTATTTTTATTCCTAATGCATTGATCTTATGGGAAGAAAAAGCCACAATTAAAAACATGTGAGTTTTTGAAAGAACATTTTCATGTTCTACGTTTAGCATGATCACTTGTCTAACTCTATCATTTCTCGTTCTTCACTATATAAAGACCTCTATATAAAGAGACTCGTGAATACTTAGCCATGCAAGTCAAAATTAAGCCAAATTTGGATTAGCTTTCATTAAGATTATATCAAATCAAAGTTTTGGATTTTGAAGCCACCTAGAGGATCTTGCACTTTCTTGGACTTTTTCAAGTTTAGAGAATGCATTTTATAGTTCCCTTGATAAGTGACTTTCTAGGATCATTTATAGGAACTTGCGAAAAGTTCTTGTTCTTAACCCGAATGAGCTAAGACTTTTGCGTTTTAAAGTTCCCTATATAAAAGTCTAGCAAAACTTGAATTGAGCGGGTTAAGGAACGTAAATGGCTACAAATGCCCATCAAGTCAAAAATTAGCTCTTATTCTACCCATCGGAAAATATACATTCATGTCTTAAAAACACTTATGAAAACTTAAGAAAAAATTTAAAATTTGGCCATTTTTATCCTTATTAGCAACAAAAACAAAACTTTGAAAGTTGGAAATCGTGAGGGCGTAGCAAAGCAAGTATCTATTCACCCCCCCCCCCCCCCCCCCCGTCGCCCCCATACTAAAAGTAAACATTGTCCTCAATGTTTCGAGTCTAAAGGTGGAGCACCCCCATACTAGAGACGAATAATCGAATGCTTAGGATATAGCATGGAAAAGGTGATCAACAATATATCTAAAGCCGTTTATTAAGTATGCTAAAAGATAATTGTTAGAACAATAAAGGATATGTCAATGAATTTGTGAAAAACTTCTTCAAGCAAACGATGGAGGCTCACGTAAACGAACACGAGAGTCTTCAATCGTAGATGATGATGATGATGATCTAGATAACACAATCACAAACAACCACGAGACAACGAGTTGGAAGGGCACAAATCCCCTCTAATTAGTTATTAGTAAGCATAAAAGGATAAGCATGGGATCTCCCCCACGAGGCACCTCGTTTTTTATTACCGAGTCATGAGCTCGACTCGATCCCATCAATATGTGAACATTTAGGGAAAGTCATGGTATGGTCAATTTTTGATGGGGCTTACATGATAAACAAGGCCCAAAAAGCAACTGGTATTAAGGACTATGTCCTTTAATGATGCAAAATACCAGGATCAAAGATGGCGTCTTCGTTTTCATTGGATAAACAATTCAACGCCACTTCAACACGTGCCAAAAACTCAAAGAGTTTGAAGAAAAGAGATGAGAAGTAGAAGGGTGAGAGAATTGGTAAGACAAACTTTTGAGCTACTCGAGGTAGACTCGCACCAAGCAAATAGATATAGTTTCCATTTATTGCATTGGTAGAAGACCGAGATTTCCCTTTATAATAGATTCCGGGATCGAATATCTCGTCCTCGGTGGACAAGGATGAGGGAACATAAGGGGCTTCCCCCATACTAAAACCACACAAAGCATCGTCAAAAGGAGTAGACGAGCTTGTAGCACTCAAAACATGTGGTGATGACGGAGTTAGATTTGTAGAAAAATCAATTAAATCACATTTAAAATCTTTTCCTTTTTTATCTTTTAAACTCTCCTTATGAAAACCCTTTTTGATTATGTCGAAAATATTTGGTGTTTCTAAGACGATGTTAGTCACACTAAAAAATCTCACATTTGAAAACCGTTTTGGTTTTGGTGGTGGTAAGTTCTCAAAACGTTTATCGACAAAGAAAACCTCCCCATCGGGGTCAACATATTTGTCATCCGAAAGATCTTCCGTAGAAACCGGTGACTTATCAACACTTTTCAAGAATGAATGCTCGAGGTGAGGCGAAGGATTTTTCGATTCAAGTATTGACGGATTCTTCTTTGTAGGCTTTGCACTCATAACCTCCACCGGCGGAGGAAATGGTAAATTGTTTTTGGCGACATTTCCTAAAACTCTTGGTGAAAATTCTTTGCAAAAGATATTGGTTGAATCACCATGGTTTAAAGTTGTAATAGAATAGACATGAGAAAGATTGGAGTTTTGTGTTGCATTGATGACAAGTTCTTACTCATTGAAACGAAGGGTGATTTTTCGAGCATGAACATCAATAAGTGCTCTTGATGTATCCAAAAATGAACGACCCAAAATGTGAGGAACTTTCCGATCGATAGGAATGTCTACAACGATAAAGTCAACGGGATAGTAAAACTTTCCGACTTTAACAAAAACGTCCTCAGCTACTCCACATGCTAAAATCACAGAATGATCGGCCATCTCGATAGACATGTTCGAAGGAGTAAGAGCCGGAAGCGAAAGCGATTTGAAAATCTCAAGAGGCATTAAATTAATACTAGCACCAAGATCGGCCAAGGCGTAGCGTTCCTCCATATCTTGAATTGCACACGGAATCAAAAATTTACAAGGATCACCGACTTTTTGTGGTATGCGGCTAAGAAAAACCGATGAACAACTAGACGATTGTTGTAACTTCTCTTTGTTGTTTAGCATACTTTTGAAGTTTGCGGCGAATCGGGGCATCATGATAAGAGCGTCGGCAAAACTTATGTTAAAATGTATGTCGCGAAACATTTTCATAAAAAGCTCAAATTGATAATTATTCCGTTCTTGTGCCTTTTCCTTGTTACGTCTCGAAGGGTAAGGTAAGGGTGGTGTGGGTTGGACATTAGGCAACGGCCTTGGAAACTCGGGTTCCACAATTGGTATTTGTTCAACCGTAGGTGTGGTATGAGTGGTACTTTGTGGGATTGTGATATGCTCCTTTTCAACCATTACCTCAGGCTCTTTCTCGATTTCCTTCTCCGTAGAAGTACTTGGACGAGAGATTGGTTCCTTGAAAGTTTTACTACTTCGTGTAGTAATAACCTTCATTTCTCCCTTCGGGTTTGCAATGGTATCACTAGGAAGACCACCCGAGGAAGAGGGTTTACACATGATTGCTTCAAACATTTTTGCCATTCGGTCCTCAAATTTTTATTTCCTAGCATCCGCTTTTAACTATTCTTGCTTAATCTCATGTTGTCCTTGTTCCATCTTTTGTTGGTTTTGTTGAAGACGTTGAATATTTCCTTCCATTTTATTTGCATGAGTTTTAAGTTCATTAGCAAGTTCGTTTTTAAACTCGTTTTTCAACTCGGATCTTAAGCTAATCATCTCACGTTGCATGTTATCAAACTTAGCATCATTTGCTTTAGCATAATCCAAAAATTCTCCTTGAAGATTTTTAGTGTGAGCATTTTGAAAACCTTGTGTAGTGTTTTGAAAATCACGGTTTTTGTTTTGATTAGTGACTTGTCCATTCCCACTTTGATAATTCCCTTTGTTGTAGTTACGTGAATTGCCTTGATAATTACCACCTTGATTGTTGTTTCGATAGTTATTAGCATTTTGATTTGGTGGAGCTTGATTTGGGCGGGAACCTTAGCCGTTTTGGTTATAAGTTCCCGTTGCTACATAAGCACTCGAAGTGTTACCACCGGCGGTAATGCACTCGGAAATATCATGAGCTCCACCACAAGACAAACAACTCTTATCAACGGCTTTAACCGAAGCGGAATTCAAAGCCACTTGTGCTTTCCAATGAGTCAAAAGATTAGCAAATCTATCAAAAACCGATTTTCCTCATTAGCTTCATCATGTAAAGCATTAATGCTACGAGACGATGACGATGATGACGAACCCAAATTGGCAACACTCAGTGTGTTACGAGGGCTATAAACCTTAGATCTATTCTCGATAATCTTTAAATCTTCATCGGTCGTTTTGCACAAAAAATTACCACCCACGGCGGAATTTAAGTAATCTCGTTCATGATCATTAAGCCCATTATAAAAAGTATCAACTTGATGTAATTCCGAAAAATCATGGTGTGGACATTCATGTAACATTTCTTTAAAGCGTTCCCATGCCATTGAAAAACTTTCATTATTTCTTTGCACAAATCTTGAAATCTCATTTTTCAAATGTGTTGTTTTAGATGGTGGAAAAAATTTGTTCACAAACTTAGAGACGAGATCACCCCATGTCAAAATCGAATTTGGCGGTTCTTTCTCAAGCCAAATTTTAGTGGGTCCATCTAACGAGTATGGAAACAACATCATCTTAATGGCGTCATGTGGAACATCCTTAAACTTGCTAGTTGCGGTGAGACGATTAAAATTCCTTATGTGGTAATGCGGGTTGTCTTTCTCATGACCTTTAAACTTATTAGCTTGCAACATCGACATTAAACCCGTCTTAATTTCTAAATTCTCCGCAAGGATAGCGGGAATCACAATGGCCTCTCCAAAACCCTCGGTGGGTGTTTGTAGCAACTCCATCATAGTACGATTAGCCATGACGACTTCTTGTTCTACAATAGGTTCAACAATTGGAGTTTGTTCTTCAATCAACGTCTCTTGATTTGCTTGCTTTTGAAGACGTTTACGAGCTCGTTTTGCTTGATTACGAGTTATCATAAACTTCACGAAGAATGGGAGGTGAGCAAAGAAGATTCTTTTTGGGTGTTTTGTGAATTTTCAATTTTTTTTGTGTTTTTGATTGTTTTTAATTTATTTGGATTTTGGTGTACCTTCGTAGACAACAATCTACCAAATCTCTCCTCGAATCAAACTCTTGATTAAAGAAGCCTCAAAAGAATGAAAACGATCACGTGGAGTGAACGTCTTCGAATGACTTTAGAACTTTGGTGAAAACCAAATTGTTCAAGAGGGTTTAATCACAAAGAAAACCAAGCAAATATATTATACGTAATAATACTTTGGGCGGCAAAATCCTCGATTAGCCGTAATCTCAAAATACTCACAAGCAAGCGGGGAAACGAGGCGGCGCGAAGCACTTAAGAGCCTTTTTCCTTAGGGTGTATTTTATAATACCCGCCTTATACCCACCTTATAGTTTGTATTTTTCAAAATCGAGCTTCACGAAAGTATTTATCTATTTTTGCCTTTTTCTTTTTGTTTGAGATTCGAATACAATAATTAGGAGATCAAATCCCAATTAAGGTTGTGTTTTCATACTTTTGGAGATATTTTGTATTGATTGTGATACTTAATACAATATAGTAATAATAATTTCACAAGAAAAAACAAAAAACCGATAATACGTATTAGTAGATTTCTACTAATACAAATACTATTTATGGTTAATATTAAAAACAACAAGACAAATTAATCACGACACACCTCCCCGGCATCGGCGCCAAAAATGATTGTAGTAAATTACAACTCTTGTTTAGGAAAACAAAGAGCGTAAAATAGGGAAAGTATTAAGCACGACGGTTTAGGAAAACCGTGTACAAATGACCCAAAGATGAAATTCAAAGTTCGTTTCCCAAGGAGGTATATGTGTGTGAATAATTCGTAATTGGTTTGAGATTAATATTGGTTAGAAGGGGATGAGAAAAAAGAGGATGACGAAGACGTGAAATTAATTACTACTACGACTAAACGTAAAACCGTAAAAAGAGCAAAAATAAAAATTAATTCTAAAAATTACCAAAAACTCACCAAAAATCAAAATAAATAAATTAAGAGTTTACCAATGATCAAAACTTTTTCAAACCTTTCAATTAATTAAATATTAATTTTTAAATGCTAATTAAAGACCTAAAAATCAAATTAATTATCAAAAAGCCCAAACAAACATTTTTCAATTGGTAAACCTCTAAAATGACCTAAAAAGATTAAAAACTATTTTTATAAATTTTTAAACTAAGAAAAACTATTTAAAATGATTTAAAAACTATTAAAACTTAAAATAATTATAAAAATTAATCTAAAGATGATAAAATTAATCTAAAAGTTGCAAAATTCCTATTTGAATGTATTTAAACTAAGTAAAATATAAAAAGTGCAAAAATGTGAAATTTGAAAAATAATAATAAAATAATATTAAATTAATATTAAAATAATATTAAAAATCCAAAAATTATAAAAAAAATTCTAAAAACTTGCAAACTAGTTTATTTTGACCTAAATAATCAGAAAATGAAATTGAAATTACCAAATTACCCCTATTGGTCCCCCAAATGGGCTAAAAGCAAAAACAGTCTACCTTAATGGGCTTTTTAGCCCAAAAAGTCAAAATAAGCCCAAATGACTTGGAAAAGCACTATCTGACTCAAAATTCAATTCTAAACACAAAACTCTGAAGGCCCAAAAGCTGAAAGTGAGCTTATCACAGCTTAATGAACAAACAGCTTATCCGTATTGGGCCAATAAGCCCATTACGCAATAAGCTAATGCCATAAGCTCTAATTTGACACACAACCTTCTTTTGGGATACTAAAGAGATCTGTAAAAAGAAATTTTGAAAAGTCACACTCAATAAGCCAGAAATAAGCAAAGTACAAATCCACTAAAAGACAAAATAGTCGGGTTTGAGATTTAGGGCACCTCAGGACTTGATTCAACTTGCAAAATGTTACAAATGACTTCAATAAGCCAAAACAATCAACCAAAATCCAATAAGAAACACCAATAAACTGGAATAAGCCAATAAGCACTTATGAAAAAGTCAATTAAGTTGGTTTTCTAGTCAAACCCTAAAGTCAACCCACCAAATGCTCCAGTGTGAACAAATGGGTCAAATAATGAGCACCTATTACAAAATCAAAGTTGTTGCTGGTTAAAATAAGCTAGAATAGCTTATTGATAAGCTGAACACAAAAATACACTAGCAGTGGCTAGCAGCAGGGGAAAGGAGTTCCCACTGCTTTAACTATTTGACCTGTGATTTGTGAGAGATCTAGTTGAATTCAAATGGAAACAAGGGCACCCTTGTGATCAGTGAATCACAAGGAGTCTATATCAACAAAGAAATCACAATTTGGTTCGCACAATAAGCCCAGAATAAGCAAACAGTCCACAGATATTGCACAGACCTTGAAAATAAGCAGTTATGAACAAATAAGCAGTTTTAGCATAAATAAGCCAGCCAAATTGAACCAAATGCATACACAAGCTATAATAAAGTCCAATAAGCACAAATAAACTTGTTTAAAGCAATGGATCAAAGTAAATAAGCAGATTCAAGCACCAACAGTTACTGATTAGCAAAAGTGCTTATTCAAAATCCTTTTGCTGATCTATTTGACCACCAATCCAATTTTAAGCCTTCAAATCTCTTTCCCTGATTAAGTTAACCAAAATTTTACACTTGTTAACCCTAGTCTACCCTTAGATCTAGGTGTCCCCAAAATTTTAGCCAAAATTCCCAAGTAAATCAGATTTTATAGCCCTTTGATTGTTTTGATTGTTCAAACCCACAAAACTTGGAGATAATTATTACTTAGCAACCAATAAACAGATACCAAACCATAAGAACAAAGAACAACAACAAAGGAAGGGTCAAATCCCTTTGAATCAGTTAACCCAAACACCCCTTTGGAATCTGATTTTGCAATCTTCCAAAGGATTGTTGTAATTTAACCTATCAAACAAGATCTAATCCACCCCTACAGCTTATAATCAACCTCAGAAACACAAATCAAACCTCAAAACATAGATTCACCAATAAACATGCAAAATCACCAAAAATCATATGAAAATCAGAAAAATGAAAAGGGAGAAGGATGCAAACCTCCAAGACTCACATCCAAGCCTTGGATTGTTTGAGCTGAGGTACTAGCAAAACAAGTACCAGCTTTCTTGTACCTACTAAGAACAACAAACCAAAGTGATGAACAAATAACAAGAACTTTCTGATTTTTGAAACACAAGTTTTGTTGCTTTAAACCTTGCCTCAAAAACATTCAAACATGAATAAGGAACTCAGACTTTAGCTTATCAGTACCAAACTTTTATAAAACATAAAGGGAAATCATAAATTTTTAGAAAATCCAACTTTATTTAATAAAAAGGAATTACAAAGATTTAAAAGCTAAAATCTGGAACAAAGGGACTCTCACAGGTTGAGGTCTCCTTTTATAGGCAAATGCTTACATAACACTATTCATAAACCCTAGATGTGAATTTCCCAAATTATCCTTGAGTGCTTCTAGACGAATCCTTGATATGAGCTGTCCAAAATGATCAAGGACGTTCATTTTAGCTTTGGAGTTAAGCTATGACTCTTAGCTGTTGATCTTGACACGTCAGATTACTTGGAGAGAAAGTTACGTTTTCATTGGTGGAGGAGGTTGAATGTGGGTTCATTGGGTAATGGGATTGAGGGTTTTGTGTGTGGGTTATGTTTCTGGGCGTGTGAATCAAGTGTGGGAATGGTTAATTGAAATTTACCCTTTGTTAAAGTGAGAAGAGTTACTGGGTTCATCATGGTGAACAGTGGTAACTTTTGATCCGAAAATGGGGGAAAGGTAAGTGTTTGGCGCAATTTACTTGTTTGAATGTTTCACTGCCCAACTTTGGTCCTTGTTCTTTGGGGAAAGTTGTAAAACGTGTTTTCAGCCAACAATACTTACTTCCCTTTGTTATTTAAGTTCTCATTGTTGTGTCCTATTGATCGTTGGGCTCAATGGTTATGAACCATTATATCTAGGTTGATCATCGTTCATATGATAACATAGCGGAAAAGAACAATGATCATGACAAGGTGTTTAGGCACAATAACATGAATTAAAACAATTGGGATGTTCATTATATTGATAACAAGCATCCATTAGACGTGTATACATTGAATCCCACGTCTAGTGCGACACACACTTTAGGTTTACATTGTGAATGAATAATATGATATAAAACCTACGTCCTATGTTTTCTTTATATGCTAGAAAACATAGCTTACAAAGAAAGCTAAAGTAATAAAAAGACTCCAACGGCTTGTTCTTTTGCAACTTGTACTTTTTAGCCCTTGTCTTCTTATTTTGTTGTGTTTTGACTTATCAACTTAATAATTCGACCCAACAATCTTCCCCTAGTTGATGATGTCAAAACACTCCTCTTAAGCATGAATCCTTTGTATGTAGTACATGATCTCCAAGAAGCTTCCCCTTAAGTATAACACATATTCTTCCCCTTTTTGACACATCAATAGGGAATATGTGAAAGTATGCAATCTTGAAGATTCTCCAAAAGTAGCTCTATGTAATGATCCTGAAGAAAAATAAATAAAGTATTCTTGATGTTGAAGTAGAATACCACAAACCTATGTTCCATGTCTTGTTTATCCATGTGATGAATAACTTATACCAAATAGAGAAAAATATAAGTAGACCTCGATCCCTTGTTAATATTCTCATCCTATGTGAGACACTGAGCACGATAATGTAACTCCTTCAAGTGTTATGACAAGTCTTCATCACCAACTATGTAAGCACGAACAAGTTACCTTGAAAGTTAGTTGTCATGCTAATTACTTTCAAGATATGATAGAACATAACCTCGCGCAAATCTTCTTCAATCATCAAAACTTACCATAAGAATTCTTCCCCTTAAGCTAACACTTCTTCATGACGAATTTGAATGAAATAACATCTTCATACCATATGTAAAAGTGTTATCTGAATAACTCTTTTGCAAGGCTATCCCGATTACATAGTTTAAATATCCATCAAATTCCCACGAATAATTGCTAACTCGCTTTATAATCATTAATCCATTTAAAAATATCCGAGCCATAAATATCAACATGATATTCTATATTAAAACGGAGATTCCATGTACCTTTGTGTGTATAATCCTCCTTTTTTTGTATGCTTAAAACGTACCAGTTTTCTCTAACAGCAGCAAACAGTGTATTACCCGAGATCATTCTTTGTCCAATATCCTCCATGTGTATTGCCCGATATCGGACAACACGTATCAGCGTTGAAACACATATCTCGGACAACACTGTCAACCTAACAGTGTTGACTTATTCCTTGTCAGCGTCGAAACCCTTCCTGTCAGCGCCCAAATAACAAACATCAGCGCCAACCTAAAATCCTGTCAGCGTCTCAACTTACTGACATCATCAGCGTCTCATTAAAATCTGTCAGCGTCTTCCTCGTTCTTATCAGCGTTTCACCAAAACTTTGTCAACGTTAAAATAATGAATATAAACGTCACACTTCCTTGTTATAACCGTGTGAACACAAGCATTTTCCACCAATGGGAAACAAGTGACCGTGTGAACACAACTATATTCCACCAATAGGAATCCTTATTTGAACCGTGTATATGCAAACTTAAATAGCCAATTAAAAAGTTCAAACCGTGTGAACACACCATCCTTAAACCAATAGGAACGAGAGGCTCATGAAGATACAGTAGACTAGCATGTATAGGAACCAAATTAGGGTTTTGTTTTGGGCCGTGTGAATGCAACACATCCAAACCGTGTGAAAAAGAATTTTCCTCCAATAGAAATCCTTGTTTCGTGTGAATGCACATGGAATAACCAGAAATCTCATTATGTGAACGCACCATTGTTTATTCTTCTAGGTTGTTAAGAATTTTTTTGTTGATCCCAGAAATCATTATGTGAACGCACCTTTTTGGTCGTGTGAATGCACCATTGTTTCGAATGATATAACCAGAGAATAACAATGACCGACCAATGAAAAGACTTACACCATGTGAATGGAATCTGTGTGAATGGCAGGATCGTGTAAACAAACTGAAGCTACGTCACTGCACACCAAACAATTAGAAGTCTTTTTGCTGCTACTGTAATACGTCCAGATCTAGGGTTTTACACTTTATGCACCGAAACCCTAATTAGGGTTTATGAATAACCTAAGATCGTGTATCTTCACACGTTTTAACAGCCACGAACATCAATTATTCCTGCTTTTAAATAGATCTAGGGTTTGAAGAACCCTAGTTCATGATTTCATGTGAAAGCAGAAAAACTGAAAATCTTCCATCAGCCAACTTCGACGCTTAATAACTTTTGCCTGGGGATAAAACTCGACAATCCCTCCGGTGGATGTTTAGATCTATGTATGTAGAACACACATCTAAAATTTCGTGACGATCCAACGGTTAGATCAAAAGTTATGACCTTCTGAATACTGCTGCGCACACAAAAACGTCCAGAAAAACTCAATACGAATTTTTCTTCTTCACCATACACGAACACCTCGTCGGACCTAGATATCACGAGCCTTAGGCTCTGATACCAATTGTTGTGTCCTATTGATCGTTGGGCTCAATGGTTATGAACCATTATATCTAGGTTGATCATCGTTCATATGATAACATAGCGGAAAAGAACAATGATCATGACAAGGTGTTTAGGCACAATAACATGAATTAAAACAATTGGGATGTTCATTATATTGATAACAAACATCCACTAGACGTGTATACATTGAATCCCACGTCTAGTGCGACACACACTTTAGGTTTACATTGTGAATGAATAATATGATATAAAACCTACGTCCTATGTTTTCTTTATATGCTAGAAAACATAGCTTACAAAGAAAGCTAAAGTAATAAAAAGACTCCAACGGCTTGTTCTTTTGCAACTTGTACTTTTTAGCCCTTGTCTTCTTATTTTGTTGTGTTTTGACTTATCAACTTAATAATTCGACCCAACACTCATCTTTACACTTTTGGCACAAAACTTTTCCAAAAAGATTTCAAGGGTTATTTTTGCCATGTTTTCATATTTGAAGGACTGATTTTGGACTTCATTGATCTTCAAAGGTCTTCAATGTATCTTTGACTCCATGAGGGACCATATTTGACAATGTTGAATAGTTGAGGGACTAATCTTGCCATTTCTTCAAAGTTGAAGGACCTTTTTTGCAATTTTGACAAACTTAAGGGACCAAACTTGTAATTATGAATTCACAAGGGTTTTAAGTGTCATTTCTTCATTGTTTAAGGATCAATCTTGCATATCTTCAAGTCTTCAAGGGTAAATCTTGGATAATTCATGAATTAGGGCCCGATTCTTTGTACGGCTTCGTTTCTCGTGTCCGTTTTTCCTTGTTTCTTGTGATCCTTTGTCTTTTTCACGATATCCATACCTAAAATATACAAGTGAACAAACACAAGCATATATATGGTATTTTATGACATTTTTATGCATTTAAAGCCCGAAAAGAACGATGAGATCATGTATAAATGCCATCTCATCAATGAAGTATATCGCGAATGTGATACATGAAACATATTGTGAATGTGATACTAGACATATCATGAACGTATGCTGACGAAGGAATTGATGTAGTTGTTTTTTGTACCCTTTAGGAAAAGGATGACGAAATGGGTAAGTATTAACGAGTAGTTTAGGAAAACCACAAGTTATGACCCAAAATAAGAGTGAGTTCGTTCTCGAGGAGGCACGTGTGTTGTGTAATGAATTGATTAATGTTTGTGATTATATTGAAAAGAAAAGAAAATAGAAATAAGAAAGAAATGACGGTTACGAAGACGGATTAAACTAAGACGAAAAAGGCGATCACGTAAAACCGTAAATAGTGCAAAAATTAAAATTTTAACCTAAAAATTCCTAAAAATTACTAAAAATCCACAATAATATTCTAAGAGTTTACAAAAAATCCAAACTTGCTAAAACCTTTTAATTAATTAGATAATGACTTTTTAATGCTAATTAAAGCCCTAAAAATCACAATTAATTATTAAAAAGTCCCAAACAAGATTTTAAAGTTTGTAAACCTCAAAAATGACCTAATTAAGCTAAAAAGTATTTTTTTTAAAATTTTAAAACCAAATAAAACTATTTTTAAACACTTAAAAACTATTAAAATCAATTAAAACTTAAATTAATTCTAGAAAATAATTGAAAAGCCCTAAAAATATTTGGAAAGTTACAAAATTCCTAATTTAGTGTCTACAATCTAGGAAAAATGAAAAAAGTAGAAAAAACTAACTTTCAATTTTTAATAATAGAATAATAATAAAATATTCAAAAAAATTCAAAGTTTATAAAAAAATTCTAAAAAATTACCAAAAATCTAAAATAATGTAACTAAGACAGAAATACAATTAAAAGTTTCTAAAACCCATTTAATAATTTTATATTAAATTTTAAAGTTGGTTAAAAACCCTAAAATCCTATAAAATCAAAAATAAGACTTTTTGAAAACCTTTTTAGCTGTAAACCTCAAAAATATAATTAAAAACCTAAAAACTATTTTTCCAGATTTTTAAAATGCTTTTTCCTATTTTTTATTTACTTTCTAAAATATCAACTTAAAATAATCCTAGAAAAGTAATTAAATACGGGAAAAACAATCTTTTTGCACCAAAAAGTCCTAAAACTAAACAAAAACAAAAGAAAAATGCTAACTTGTAAAAATCCTAAGAAAATAAGCTGGAAACAGCTTATAAATAAGCTGCTAGTTAAATAAGCTAAGAAACAAGGTTTACTTAAATATAAAGCAAACCAAGTGATAACCAGTCAAAGACCCTAGGGCAACTGGTTATCACGTTGGTGTGTGAGAGGAGTGGCGCAGGTTCGAGTCCTGGCCACATCCTTTTTGAAAAACTTTTTTTTTCTTTTT
The DNA here is from genome assembly GCA_025667525.1 of Glebionis coronaria. NCBI lineage: Eukaryota > Viridiplantae > Streptophyta > Magnoliopsida > Asterales > Asteraceae > Glebionis > Glebionis coronaria. Next base: position 52,253,248 of record CM046880.1, read on the forward strand.
TTAAACTTTGAAAACACAAACACAGTAACTTGAACTTACTTAAAAACACAAATCTAATTAAAAACCAACTAGAATCACACTGAAAGGATCAAAACAATGCCCAGTTAGGCATTGTGTTTCTGATGAACACAAGAGTAAAGCAAATGCGGATCTTCACTTGTGAAGAATTGGACAAGAGGTCTTGTCTTTGGATTTTGAGGTGTTTGATTGGAAAAATGGGGCACCCCTATACTCAGTTGAGTATAGGGAGTCAAGCTAATCACACAAACAACAAGTCCTTTCACAAAAATCAAGCAAGTCAAGCAAACAATGTTTCTGATTAAGGCAATGCAGGTCTGGTGATCAGTTACTGGTTTTAAATGCACAAAAGTGAATTTCAATAGCCAACAACTTGCACAATACTCAACCAAACAGCATACAACCAATACACAATCCTTAAATCTCCTAATAACTAGCAGCTTGACAAATTTGAGGCACAAATTACAAGAAAAACAGGCAGAAATGAGACTTGACTGTTTTTAACCACTTTTCCCAATTTTTAACATGCAAGTGTGTGCTAAACCTGTCCAAACTGAAAACCAAATATACTTATCACCTAATAACAACCTAGTGAGAGTTTCTAGCTAGTTGTAAGCCAAGATTCTTGTCATTTAAGCCAACTTAAACCCTAAACCAAACACCCCTTAATATTACTAAAAATGATTTTAACAAGACAAATTCAAACCAAATTGATCCTAATCAATCTAAACATGCATACTAGTCAATAAAAGACCCATAAAAGCAGTTAACACAAACTCCAAACAGATTCTCACAATTTCTTACAAAATAACATAAATCTGAAAATTTGTAACTCAAACAAGGAAACAAGGACTTTACCTTGAGGGACCTACATCCAGGTCCCTCAGTGACTGCTATGTCACCTCCAATCAGGTCCGGACCTGAGCAGAACCTCTTGGACAACAAGCTTCTTCTTGAAACCTGCCAAAATCAAATGAACAAACAACAAAATGCACTTTCTGATTTCTGAAAAAAATTTAAACCTTTTCACAAACTTGTGAAACTTGAACTTGGAACACGTTTTAAAACAAGTTCAAATTCACAAATCCAAAAATCCAAATCCACTTTCACTTCTTTGGAGTCTTAGATTTCTGAAATTTGAACCAATTTGAAACCTTTTTGAAAACTCAAACACACAAGGTGTTACACAATATCAATGGAACTCAGATCAATACTCAAACATATACCAACTTTTTAAAAAATCATAAAAGGAATTACTTTCAACAAACACCAACTTTATATTAATTAAAAAAGGGATTACAATTTTTTTGAGTAAAAATCTGGAACAAGAAAATATGGGTACATGCACCTCATATTTATACTAGTCTAAAGAACTATCTTGAATCAATAAAACCCTAGCAACTAAAAACCCCTAAATGCCCTTGGACGATTTTGAAATCTTGGTCAAATGTGGCCACATGTGATGCCAGTTGGAATGAGGACTGTTAGGATGATCATGGACGTTCAAAATTGCGTAGGGAGAAAGCACTCCATCAAAATCGTTGATCTGGTCTGCTCCTTGGGTTTGAGGGAAAATGACATGCGCAGGGGACCAATGGGGGGCCATATGGGTGAAGGTGAGGACAAAAGTAAAAGTGGGGTTGGGTTTATGGTTAGGGTAATTAGACATCTGGAGGTGAATGGGTAAAAACCCCTTGTTTTGGTGTCGATTTAACATGGGTTTCATTAGGGTTTATGGGTGGGATGGAAAAGGAATTAGGGATTTTAATCTTGTTTAACTTTTAAACAAAGTGTTTCCCCCACTTTTGTTATATTTAAACAGGTTTAATAAAGTTTGTTTAAAACATTTTGGTGGAAACTAACGTGGAAGGCTTGGGCGTTTTTGATTGGCTGGGTTAATTTGGTGGGGTGACGTGTCGTGTAGTGAGTGGTTGGGGAGAGTTTGGATGTTTGATGGTTTTGGCCCTCCATTTCCTTAATACTTGCCACTTTGTTTTATCAGTCCATTCCCTTTGTAAACAAAGTTTGGTTTTTGATACTTTGGCCACCAAAACTTTCTCAAATATGAACCAAGGGCTTTTCTAGCAATTTCTTCATTCTTCAAGGACCAATGATGTATAATCTTGACATTTTAGGGACCCAAATGTAAAATTGAGGATTTACAAAGGTTTAAAATGACAAGTCTTCAATAGTTGAGGGACCATTTTTGCCAATCTTTAATTCTTCAAGGGTAATTTTGGAAATTCTTGATTCGGGTCCGGTTCATTGTGCGGCTTCGTTTCCCGTGTTCGTTTTTGAATGATTCTTGTGATCTTTTTGTCATTTCCTCAATATCCGTACCTAAAATACACAAGCAACAAATACGAGCATATATTTGGCAGTTTTAATGATATTTAATGCATTTTAAGCCCGATTTGGACGATGAGACTATGTATAAAAGCAGTCTCATCAGGAAGGAATGTCAAAGTCTGAGACGTAAAACGTCTGTCTGGATATGGAAAATTTGTGCTAAACATGAGTCTGTTTCTTAAGCTTTCTGTAACCAAATCCGGTAAAATACCTGGAGCATATATACTGAGATGGAGCGCGAATCTGAACGTGAACGATTATCATGAATGTGAACGTGAATTTATATCATGAAATAGCATATAATACGGACTGTAATAATATCATAATGTGAACGCGAGACATAAACGTGAAAGTGAACGTCAAAGTACACGTGATCGTGAACATGAATTTCTTTCTGATATGATGGTCGATGGAACACCTTGGAATCTTAAAATTTATTGTCGAATTTTCTGCAGATCTGCTATTGTGTAATCCTTTCAGATGAAAGAAAACGTATAGGCTGGGTTAATTTGTCAACAATAACTTAGATAGTATAATACTTTTCCAGAGCCTGGGGTAACTGATAACAAATTCCATGGAATCTTGTCTCATTTCTGTTCAGAAGTTTCTAATGGTTGTAATAACTCAGTAGCATGACGGCGTTCAATCTTGAACCCGCGGTATGTCAGGCATCTAGATATGAACATAGTTGCATCAATGCGTTATACTGCTTCTATCAAAATTTTGTCTGGGATTATGGTACATTCTAGTGGAATCTGGGTGAATAGTCATGAAAGATTTATGAGTCTCGGTAATTTATATCTCTCCTAGTGTAGGATCTTATGGAATACAAAACTTTAGTGTAGGTCCTCTCCTTTATGCGTAAGCTTAGCCATGGAAAGTTAATCGTGTGAATTGTCAGCAATTTCTGTGGTAGTAGTCAACTGAGTTCTAGAAAATTTGTACTTTAGTCACAGACATCAGTCTTGACCATCTGATGATGGCCTTCACCTTCGCATGATTTCTGAAATTTCTTTCTGCTAAAATAACGTTGTTCAACAGGAATTCACATCTGGAAAGTTGCGTATATATAAATTTTCTCCTATCAGAGAATCTGCATGATCGTGAGGAGATGATTCTCGTGTTCTTCTCAAGAATTTAGCAGACCAGAATGTTATCACTGAATATACTGATGATTTGTCTGAGAATTCATGGAAAATTTCATTCATCAATTCCATAATATAGCTGAATCATTTGGGAGCTCAGAAGAAAATATATTTAAAATTTTTAGAGTGATCACAACATGTGCAAAGGCAGTCTTGCAAACATCATGTTCTTACTCTCACCACTGATTGGTAGCCTGATCGTAAATTATTTTGGACAAAATGTTCAAGTCATCGTAGCAGGTCAGATAAACCTTCTATACGTAGAATGAATATCGATTAAGAATGGCGCTCTGGTAAATTTTCTGGTGGTCGATACATGATCTCATGTTACCGTCCTTCTTTCTAATAGACATAAACGGTGCACTTTCTTGTGGTGCGCTAGGGAGAATAAAGCCTCGTTCTGGTAACTCTCGCAGCTAGTGCTGCAACTCTTTTTAACTCAGCTGAAGTCCTGCGATAAGGAGTTCTGAAAACAGGTTATGTCCTTGAGACAAGCTCGATGTTAAACTCTGTCTTGTGGTTAAGAAGTAATTTCTGGAAAACCTTTTGGAATGACATCTGGAACTTTAGAAAAAATCTGTTGATCATGAATTTAAAGAACTTCAGAAGTGAATTTCAAACTGGTAGCTAAAAGTCTTCGTAGCCATGGGATAGTAATTTACTTGCTGTAAAGCATAACAACTTGTACTGATTTTTCTGGCAGAAAATAATGGATATAATTGGGAGTTAGTAAGACGGATCTTGTCTTCAATTGGAAGGAAAATCTCTATAATTAAGGGTGATATTGTGGAGTCTTTTCTGGCTGGGAGGTAGCTAATACCTGGTTTAAGACAAAGCTGACATATGAATACGTGAAGTAAACGTGGCAACTTTCACTGAATGTGTTCGTCTGTAATCTCACAGAATGAACATTGCGTGTCTAACCTGAGTAATACTCCGGTGATGGTAACTGAATTTTTAATGGTCTGATTTATGCGTGGCATAACAGAACGGTATACCCCTTTTGGAGGGTACCCTGAATAAACATACTGGAGTTTTTAGTCTTGACTCGTGCCTTGAGAAGATATTCGTATGACATGTATCGTAACTGGTGTCCTGAAAGGTGTCTTCCGAAAAGAGACTAGAGACCCGTGTCTTGACTGATATCTTGACATATGTTTTAGTAGACGAATAAGGTTGAAAATTTTGGTAACTGCTAGGATTGGCGGACCGATTAGGCTGTTGACCTCTGTATTTCTGGTCACGTCCGTACCGGAGTTTTGATGGTTACTGATTGATTAATTATAAGCACGGTGCTTGTCATTACCGCCTTGTCTGTTAGTTTCCTGACGGTCGTTATCATGACCGTGATTCATGTAACTATTTCTGCTGAGTGGCTGGCTGGTTACCGGATCCCACTTTTCTGATTGAAAGATTAGCTGAGTGAAGTGTGACATCTAACTGAGGAAGCTAAAGCATGGAATGGGATGGTAGCGTCTGATGGTTGAAGTATGTTCTTGTCAGGAATTTCAAATTCATAGTTTTCGTCCTTGCTCTTTGTAACACCCCATTTTGATAAACGGAATGTCACGCGTGATTATGGCGTGTCATCAAAGCATGCAAGGTGATATGTAGTAAAACATACATGACCATAGGGAAAACCGGAATCAAACATCGGTTCCCAAACATAAGCCCAAAACATAAATAAAGGAAATGAACTGAATAAAGACTAAACAAGCATAACTATATGAAGGCAAAAAGGAAAAGAAGTCTCTGGCAGCTTCCATCCTATGCGCGTCCTCCAAATGCTCGAGTCTTGGGTACCTGCCGTTTTGGGACATGGAAAGGAAAGTAACGGCTGAGCAAGACGCTCAGTGCACGGATGTACAATATAGCATGAATAGGATAAACATGTAACATATAACAGCGGAAGACTAAGTTCTGAGTAGACTGAGTAAGTATTAAGAAAACTGGTTTTATAGTTTGAAAAGCCTTATGTTTATCTTATGAAAACTGTTTTAACATAAATATACCATAGCCCATATAGGTCATGAAAAGGTCACGTGCATGAATACTTGGAGGGGTGACCTCATCATGCTGATTAGAGGGGATGCCTCTAATTAATATACTGGTTTGGGTAGGAGGGATCAACTCCTTGTGAAGGATGCAAGGCACACACCACATTCACCATGATAAACTGAATAAAACATGTAACTAAGATGCACCCATACGCCCCACCTGATATAATAATATGGCCAAACTGAAAAGGGACGCCACGAGCAATCACTCCGCCGTGGGGAAGTCATAACATCGGTGCCTCCAATGCTATGGTTATGGTACCTCCATAACTAGGTGAAACTGGTCATGCTTGTATATGGCTATAGTTTATGCTAAATTAACATAAGCAGTTCAAAACAATAAAACAAATGCTGGGGAAAACAGTTGGCTGCATACGGGGAAATCCTAATAAGGAAGGAATGTCCATACTGAAAGGACGGGAATCCGTACCTCAAGTCCAGTGAATGAACGGAAGAAAGACTCCTACTTCTGGATCACTAACGCTACATGAATACACACGTGTATAAGTATCGATTCACTGATTACGTACTGGGTTTTGTGTCTCATTATAGCTGATTTGGTATGTTTTAGGTCATGGTTCACTGTTTAAAGCCTTAAACTGTGTTTATCTAGTATTCTGGTTTATCTGATTAAGTATTACTGGTGTTTAATGTATTAATATACTTACTGTATAATAATAAGTAACTTTCCAAAAATAGCAGGTTTCCAAAAATAGAAAGTTTCCAAAAATAGAAAGTTTCCAAAAATAGAAAGTTTCCAAAAATAGAAAGTTACCAAAAATAGAAAGTTTCCAAAAATAGAAAGTTTCCAAAAATAGAAAGTTTCCAAAAATAGAATTTACTGCTTAAAATAGATTAGTTTCTAAAAATAGAAAGTTTCCAAAAATAGATCAGTTGCCTTAATTAAATAAGTTTCCATATATAGAAGGTTTCCATAATTAGATTAGCTGCCTGAAATAGATTGATTTCCATATATAGAAGTATTCCATAATTAGATTAGTTGCCTTATTTAATTAAGTTTCTATAAATAGAAGTTTCCATAATTAGAATTAAGCTGATTACATAAACTAACATATAAGTCTAATTGTTATAAGCTTATTTCCTAAGTCATATGATATAGTGTATAGTTTAATTATTATTCCATGTATTTTAATTAAACTATAGGTTAAGCATTTTAATTAAAGTATAACATGTTTTAATTAAAATGAAATGAAAATACTTAGGTTAAAATGTGTATTATTATTAATAATAATATAACCTAAGTCATGTCTGAATTAATTAATTATAGGCATGTTTTAATAATTAATTCATTATAACTTATAACATAAAATACTTAGGTTAAATTAATGTCATGATAAACTAATAATTAAAATAACCTAAGTCATGATTTAATTAATATTTCATGTTATTAATTAATTATATCCTAAGTTCATAATTCATAAAAATTAACATGTAGCATGAATCATGATTTAACCAACGAACCATGAATCGGGCATGAATTCGACACCGTACCCCGGGCCAAACCCGGGGCACACGTGTCCCCTTGCTGTCGTGGGTCCCACATGAGCCAACCAAGACCAAAAGTGGTCTTGGTGGTGGCGGCAATAGCAAACCAAACCCCCCTCGGGTTTGTTTTGCTAGGCGGCTAAAAACAAACACCCTTATAAATCCTTCCTTGATTTTAATTAATACCAAAACATGTTAGATCAATGATTAATTACCTTGTTTTTATAAGAAAAAAATAATAACATGTTCATGAAAATAATCAAAGATCAAAAGAATTAAAAAGAATTAAAAAGAAGGGTTAGAAAGGTATACCACTATGTAGCTTGGAAAAGGATGAACAAACACGGTTTCTAACACTTGTTTTTAAGATCAAAATCAAACAAATCACCCTCCTATGGTGGTGTAAGGTGGCGGCACAAAGAGGAGAAAAAGGAGGAGGAGAAAACTCTTTTTAGGGTTTTTATGTTTATTTCTTTAAAATGAAAATGAAAACATGTTTTTACTTTTACCCCCCTTTACTTGTAAAGTCCATGGGCTAAGCCCATTTCTTGTATATGAGCCGTGGGTATGGGGGCCCCACATGGGGTTGTTGGGAATAAATTTAGGCCAGAACACTTGAACGCTGACAGGAACAACTCAAGCGTTGACAAGAGCAAAGTGAGCGCTGACAGCATAAGCGTTGACAAGATAAAGTCAAGCGTTGACAGATTGAAGACAAGCACTGATGGAAGTTGTGAGCTACACGTATATTATATTCTAGATTACTTCTAGTAAGGATAGAAACGACAATGTATTTTCTATGTTTATCTTTACCTAGAATAGTTGATTCGTAGCTTATTGTACAAGACTTCTTGTTCTATAAAAGAAGATCTTTTAGGTTAATGTTTAATATCAGTTTTCATAGTATTCGCAAGTTAAACCTTTCATTGTAATCAACAAGATTATTCTAATACAAGTGAAAGTTTGTTTAACATCATTGTGTTTTAGATCAAGTGTTAATTCCGCATAACACTTTGTTACTTTATTCATAAGCAAAGGTTTCTCTACGTGTAGTACTTGATCTAATCTCGTATACACAAAGCTAATCGATCTAAGTTTGGGATCAACAAGTGGTATCAGAGCTTGTTGAGAAACTTTTGATCTTTAAGTAACCCAGAACCCTAAAACACCAAACCCTAAAAACCCTAAAATTCTCAAAACCCTAAAAACATCATGTCTGGCACAAATCAACCTCCTGCTTTGCTTCAAAACAACTTCTCAAACCCTAGTATCAAAATTCCCATGTTTGATGCCAGGAACTTTGAACTTTGGAAGTCCAATTTTGAGCAATACATAGCTATTCATGACTACACTCTTTGGGAAATTATCGAATATGGGAACACATTCGATAAAGCAGCAAAGATTACTGCTGCTATTGCCGCAAGGACAGCTGTTCCTAATTGTCCTGAAGCTGATAAAGTGGAAAAGCCTGATGATGGGAGAGCTGTTGCTGTTGAAGACATAGCCAAGAAGAGGGTGGACATGAAAATCCTGAACATCTTGAAACATGCCCTAGGTCATGAGAATCAGCACAAGTACAAACGTTTTGAGTCTGCAAAAGAGCTTTGGGAAGCTCTTGAAGTAGCACATGGTGGCAATGCTGACACAAAAGAAGAAAAGAAGAAGCAACTATTGCATGAGTATGCTGTCTTCAAAGCTCAACCTAATGAGAATCTCAGCAGTGTGAGAAGTAGACTTCTTGACATCACAAGTCAACTTTCCTTCATGGGAAAACAGATTGATGACCCTGAATTGAATGCTACTTTTCTCAAAAGCCTTGGTGATGTATGGAAGATTGAGACAAGATCTATTCTTGTCAATAACACCCACAAGACTTCCAGGTTTGATGACATCTTCAACAAGTTAAGGTTGTTGGAGAATGAATGGCAATTGGAGAGTGATAACAAATCTTCCAGCAGCAACATGGCCTTCTTTTCACAAAGTGAAGGTCAATTTGATTCCATGAACTTCTATGGACATTCAGCAACTGGATCTCAAGGTGTCAGCGCTGGATGTCAATCTGTCAGCGCTGGATCATATCCTGTCAACGCTTTGTACTCAAGCGCTGACACACACAATCATGGCGCTGATAGAATTAAACCTGCTGGTTTTGATCTTGATACTGTGTGTGCATTCATTGCTTCTTTGCCTAGTGATTCAAGGATTACTTATGAAGATCTTGAGCAGATAAGTGATGAACAATTGGAAGAGATGGACATCAAGTGGACTATGGCTCTTGTAAGTTTAAGAGCAAACAGGTTCAATAAAAGGTTCAAGAAGAAGATGACCTTTAATGCTAAGGATGTTGCTGGCTTTGACAAGTCCAAGGTGGAGTGCTACAACTGTCATAGGATGGGGCACTTTATGAGGGAATGTAGATCTCCAAGGAGATCTGATGCTGGGAAGCCTTCTAGCCAAATGATTAAGAACCCAGATCCCAAGGCCATGGTTGCTGTTCAACAAATTGATGGTGTTGGAGAATGGGATTGGAGCTGGATGGCTAAGAATGAGGAAGAGGACAGAGCTTTGGTTGCTGAAGTTAAAGAAGAGCATGTTGAATATGCTCTCATGGCACACTCCTCCTCTTCATCAGACAATGAGGTATATGATGATGCTTTCTGTTCTAAGGGTTGTCGTTTAAATACTGAAAAATCAAAACAAGAGATAGTTAAATTCTTAGATGAAGCAAGTACTCTAAGGTGCAAAGTATCTAACTATCAAATTGCTCTTACCCAAACAGAAAAGACAGTAACTGAGTATAAGAAAATGGAGTTTGATTTAAAGGATCAAATAAATATCTTAAAACATGAGTTACATCAGAGTAAGGATGTTCAAGATATAGTAAATAGGGTTAATCTTGATTTGATAGCTCAGTTAGAGGAGGCTAACAAAAATAAAGATAATGTGAGTCTTAAAATCCAGAGATTTGATAAGGCCACACAATCCCTAGGAGAGTGTGTTAGTAAACAAAGAGACTCTAAGGATATGAGTGGGATTGGGATGAATGACTATACTGTTGTTCCACCACCAGCTGGGGATTTCTATGGTGTCCAATCAAAGGACTTATCTTGGACTGGCTTGCCAGAATGCCAAGAGGAGGAGTTTATTCCTCCACCTAGAGTGACTTCCCCAGTTGAGGAATATCAGCAAAAGCTGACTGACCTAGAAGAGTGGAAGAAAGCAAACCACACTTTGTTTGTTAAGGGAGGGTTATTGTGTGAAAGTCCAAATGAGCCCACACCAATCACGAGCCTTGATCCTAAACCTATTAAGATCACACACCCTACCACTGGCAAAGCTGTTGACCTTGGCCCACAATCTGTTAGAAAACCTAGTGTTAAATATGCAGAGATGTATAGAAATTCTAGGTCACCAAAAAGCCAAGTTAGTAACCATGGAACAGGCTTCTTTGCTTCTAGACCTAATACTATGTCTAGAAAAGCTTGTTACACATGTGGTAGCTTCTCACATTTGGCCTACAAATGTGTCAACGCTTCCAATGTCAACGCTGATAGCAACCATTTCAGCGCTGACAAAAGTCAACATAGGTCAAACACTGTCAGACCCAATACCTTTGTGAACAAAAGTTCACAAGTTGTTAGACCAGCCCCATTCTTTTCAAGAGGGTCTAACACACAAGGCCTAAGACCTTTTCAAAAGTCAAATACTTGGTCAAATAGGCAATGGGTTCCTGTAGCAAACCCTAGGTTCAACGCTGATAAGAGCAATCGGGGCGCTGACAAGAGAAATTTCAGCGCTGATAGAAACACTGCTAAACCTAGGTATTTGCAACCACAGGGAAATAGGTCTAAAGCTTCTACTAGCTTAACATGGAGACCAAAACAAGACCAGAACCCTAATAATACTGGTATTTCTATGACATGCAACAGGTTTCATTATATTTCTAAGGCATTGTCAACACCAATTGGGGTTAACTGGGAATTTCATTCAAACAGGGATGAAAATGGGGTTGTTATGAGAACCAAGTCTGTTCTTGTTGAACAACCAAATGAATCCAAGTCTTCCAAGGCTTGGGTTCCCAAAGAAAACTAATGTGTTTTCTTTATGTGCAGGGCATTCAGAAGAAGATCAATGACTATGGATACTGGGATAGTGGATGCTCAAGGCACATGACTGGAAAGGAAGACTATCTGACCAATTTCTCTCCTATTCAAGATGGTGATAAGGTATACTTTGGGGGTGGATACGGCACAATCACAGGAAAAGGAACCCTTGTCACCAACAATCTTAGGTTTGATAATGTCTTCTTGGTGAAAGACCTGGATTATAATTTGTTTAGTGTATCACAAGTGTGTGATAACAAAAATAAGGTTCTTTTCACAGATACTGAGTGCTTGGTGCTAAGCAAAGATTATAAGCTCCCTGATGAGAAATACATAGATTTTAGAACACCAAGGCATAAAGACATATATAATGTGAATCTTAATGGAATTAAGGTAAATAATAAAATGTCATGTCTGTATGCTAAGGCCTCAGTAGATGAAAGTAATCTTTGGCACAGGAGACTAGGGCACATAAACTTTAAGAATATTAATAGGCTTGTGAGGCTTGGTTTAGTTGATGGTTTGCCTGAAAAGGCTTTCCACAATGACCACTCTTGTGTTGCATGCCTTAAGGGCAAGCAGCACAAGGTCTCATTCAGGTCTAAACAGGTGCACTCTAGTTCTAAACCCCTTCACTTATTGCATATGGACCTCTTTGGTCCTACTAATATAGAGAGTTTGAAGGGTAAATCATATTGTTTTGTCATTACTGATGATTACTCCAGGTTCACATGGACTTTCTTTTTAGCTAAGAAAAGTGAAACTGCCCTTAGTCTGATTAATTTCATTACCCAGATTGAAAAGAAGAATGGTAATGAGGTCAAAATTATTAGAAGTGACAATGGGGGTGAGTTTAGAAATCAGTTATTAGATGATTTTTGTGCCAAGAAAGGGATTACTAGGCAGTTCAGCATAGCTAGAACTCCTCAGCAAAATGGAGTTGCTGAAAGGAAGAATAGGACCCTTATTGAAGCAGCCAGAACCATGTTGGCTGATGCCCACTTTCCTATAGCCTTTTGGGCTGAAGCTGTTAACACAGCTTGTTATGTTCAAAATAGGGCATTGGTCAACAAGATACATAATAAAACACCTTATGAATTACTTTGGGGAAGGAAGCCCAATATTGGATTTCTTAAGCCATTTGGTTGTCATGTAGTTGTGTTAGAAACTAGTGAGGCCCTAGGTAAATTTGATTCAAAAGGTGATGAAGGCTACTTCATGGGTTATTCAGTGCAGAGTAAAGGATATAGGGTTTACATTAAAAAGGAAAAACGTATACTTGAAAAAGTACATGTTAGGTTTTTAGAGAGTAAACCTAGTGATCCTGAGAGTGGTCCAAATTGGTTGTTTGACTTAGAACCTTTGTCTAGAGCTTTAAATTATATGCCTGTTACTGATCCAGACATTGTGAAGGTAACTTCAAGTGTTTTGGAAAAGAGAATTGGTAATGTTTCAGGTATACAGGTTGCTAAGGAGGATGGACCACCAGCAGTTAAATCATCTCCCACACAAGAATTTGTTACACTTCCTATATGGACAGATGAGTATTATGCTGCTGCTACTGCTGCAAGGAAAGATAATGGTGGTGTTCAGATACCACCAACTACAAACATGCATGATTCTTCAAGCGCTGACAAAGGGAAATCCAGCGCTGACACGACCAATTCAGACGCTGATGGCTCCAACGCTGACAACACCAGTTCAGGCGTTGTTAGCCCAAACGCTGACACACAAGGATCAGACTTTGGAGACACCTTTACACAGCTTTTCTCTTCTCATTTTGAACAGGGTGGACCTTCCAATATCCATGAAGAGATTCCTGTTGATGAAGAAGAAACTGAAGAAGATATTGGCAACATGGAGCGTGAAATTGAGGACACCAGACTTTTTGAAGGAGGAGTTCTCACTTCCACAGCTAAAGATCACCCCACATCTCAAATCATTGGTGATGTTATGGCTCCAGTTCAGACAAGAAGATCCCATCAAGGTCTTGGTGGATTTATTGCCAATATACACAAGAAGGTTGATACCCCTCTTGTACAAGCATGTTTGTTTGCCTGTTTTCTGTCACAGGAAGAACCCAAGAAAATTTTTGATGCTCTCAAAGAACCAAGTTGGGTGGAAGCAATGCAGGATGAGCTTCACCAATTTGCTATCCAGGATGTTTGGGAGCTGGTTGATTGTCCTAGGTATGTGAGACCAATTGGGACAAGATGGGTTCTAAGGAACAAGAAAGATGAAAGAGGCATTGTGGTCAGAAACAAGGCACGTTTGGTAGCTCAGGGTTATACACAAGAGGAAGGCATAGATTATGAAGAAGTCTTTGCTCCAGTTGCAAGAATTGAAGCTATCAGAATTTTCTTAGCTTATGCTTCTTGCATGAATTTTACTGTTTATCAGATGGATGTGAAGAGTGCTTTTCTCTATGGCACAATTGTTGAGGAGGTTTATGTAATGCAGCCTCCTGGTTTTGAAGATCCTGAGAATCCAGACAAGGTTTATAGAGTAAAGAAGGCAATGTATGGCCTTCATCAAGCCCCAAGAGCATGGTATGGTACATTGTCCACCTACTTGGTGGAAAATGGTTTCAAGAGGGGCACCATAGACCAGACACTGTTTACAAAGAAGAAAGGAAAACATGTGTTACTTGTGCAGGTCTATGTTGATGACATCATTTTTGGCTCTACTGATCCAAAAATGAGTGAGGAATTTTCCAAGCTCATGACAGATAAATTCAAGATGAGTGCAATGGGTGAGATGAACTTCTTTCTAGGTTTACAAGTTCAGCAGAAAGAAGATGGTATCTTCATCTCCCAGGACAAGTATGTAGCTGAAATCTTGAAGAAATATGGTTTTTCTCCACATGAGAAGGAGGCTTCTACTCCTATGGACAGACAACACCCCTGGGGAAAACTTGGAGCTGGAAAGGATGTGGATGTTAGGCACTATAGATCAATGATTGGTTCATTGATGTATCTTACAGCCTCAAGACCTGACATCATGTTTGCTGTGTGTGCATGTGCACGCCATCAAGTGACTCCCAAAGAATGTCACCTTTTTGCTGTGAAGAGGATTTTTAGGTACCTAAGATGCTATCCAGATCTTGGATTATGGTACCCAAAAGATTCTCCATTGGATCTTATTGCATATTCAGACAGTGACTATGGTGGTGACAAGTTTGATAGGAAATCCACAACTGGTGGATGCCAATTTCTTGGGAGCAGATTAATATCTTGGCAATGCAAGAAACAAACAGTGGTGGCCAACTCTACAACTGAAGCAGAATATGTTGCTGCAGCTGCTTGTTGTGGACAAGTCTTATGGATTCAGAACCAGCTGTTGGATTATGGGTATAATTTTATGCATACCAAGATTTTTGTAGACAATAACAGTACTTTATGCATTATTAAAAATCCTGTACATCATTCTAAAACCAAACACATAGAAATTAGACATCATTTTATAAGAGATTGCTTTGAGAAAGGTTTAATACAACCAGATAGGGTAGATACTGAAGATAATGTAGCTGATTTATTAACTAAACCTTTTGATGCTGGAAGATTTCAATATTTGGTAACAAATATTGGAATGGTTAATCTCACTTAATATGTGTTTTGGAACATTTTTGTAAAAGTATGTACAGGATAATGCATTGTTATTGGTCTTTGTGATGATTTAGATTTTCCACATTCTTTTTCTAACACTGACAAAGGTAAATACAACGCTGTCAAGTGTTATTTTTCCGTTGTTGGAGATATTATGGTCTAACGCTGACAAGAGTTCCTTCAACGCTGATAAGTGTTATCGGGACGCTGTCAGCAACAAATGTTAGTTTTGTGGTTTTCATCTAAATGTGCAGGTAGGTGGTAGCTTTATACCATTGGATACAGAGTTGCTTATGGATCTTTGAAGAGTTATTTGGACATGTTTTTGTTTATGGATGATGGTTGGAATATTTATATTCCTATCTTGACATAAATTTTTAATGTTCATATATATATTTTGAGAACTCATGTATCATAGTTTGAGGGGAGGTTTAAGGAACCTTTAGGACTCTTGGGTATTCTTAGAATACTCTCATCACAATTCTAGATTGTGTCCACTGGTGAGTATGGGTTAGTTTTTCTAAACCATGAGGCATTGTAGCATGCATAGTATATCAACTTTGCATGCTGCCAAGACATTTTTGGCCTAGAATTGGTTGTGGTCTGTTGGGAGGCTTGGGAATTCTTTTGATATGGGTTTTACCTGGGAGTAACAAGGATTTTATGAGGTAACTTGGTTGTTAAGAATTTTGGTTAGCAAGGGACACTAGAGGACTGTTATGTCTATCTTGCTTATGCAAGTGTGCATAACTGGACAGTGCTTGCCGCCCTATGATAATTATCAGCTTTTGGTTATCTTCTCTAGGATAAATTACTTGTTAAGGTCATTGTTCACTTTTTAAAACAATTTTATTTTTGGACGCTGACAAGATTTTTCCAAGCGTTGTTGTGACCAAAATGGACGCTGACATGGCTTTAGGCGAACGTTGACAGGATTATAGCCGTTGGGCGTTGATGGGTTATATTTGACCGTTGACAAACAATGGGACCTACCCAGTTGTAACTTTTTGACATATTTTCAAGCCGTAATTTTAGGAGTTGTTACTTTCATTTAATGCATGAGATAACTTATAAACTTTTTCAATATTTTCATGATTGATTTTTGAAAATCTTTGCCTATTTTTGGGCCAATCACGTGCATTCATCCACTCCTATAAATTTGCCTCCTATTTTAAACAGGGTATCTATAATTCTTGTCTAACACTTTTCTCTTATCAACCTTCATCTTTTATCCATCAAATTAACAGCTTTCATCAATGGCACCAAGATTTAACTCAGCAGAATTGGATTTGGGGTTCAAGTCTCAACACAACATGATTGCTTATCTTGTTGCTGATAATACTTTGTTCCCTGAATACACACAGATGGTGGAGTATTTGAATGCATCCCCATTAAGGTATGCTCTTTCTCATGCCCCACTCATTCCAGTCACACACATTAAACAGTTTTGGAACACTGTCAGTTCCTCAACAGTT
Source organism: Glebionis coronaria (assembly GCA_025667525.1). NCBI lineage: Eukaryota > Viridiplantae > Streptophyta > Magnoliopsida > Asterales > Asteraceae > Glebionis > Glebionis coronaria. Next base: position 52,269,506 of record CM046880.1, read on the forward strand.
AATGGAGTGACCACATTGAATTCTATTGTACATGGGAGACCTTGGGTGGTTACTGAGGCCTTGGTCCGCCAGGCCTTGCATCTTAATGATGCTGATGGTATAACCATGCTTCCCATATCTGAAATAGAACAAGGGCTAAGGGCTTTGGGATACCCTATTCCTGATGAAGGTACTCTAAATAAGTACCATAAGCAGGAATTTCCCCCAGCCTGGAAGTACCTAATTCACATTCTTCTTCAATGTTTGAGTCCCAAATGTACTGCACACAATGAGATCAATAGATCCATTGCATCTGCTATTGTGTGTATTGCAACAGGGCAAAATTATAATTGGTCTAAAATGATTTTTGAAGGAATGTGTAAAAACAAGGGGACAAAAATGACTTTAGCTTATCCCCGTTTTCTGCAAATGGTTTTTGATGCTCAAAGATATTGTTCAAGGGATCACAATGACTTTTATAAGATCCCTGAACAAAAGAAGGCTATTTTTACCAAGATGAATTCACCACCTCATAGAGACCTACCATTAACCCCAGCCATGCTTGCTGTTATTGCAGCAGCACAACCCCAACCAGACCCCCAACCTCATATTGACCCTCAACCACAACTTGAACCTATCCCTGAACCTTTACCCTCACCTGACCAAATGCAAATAGACCAAAATCCCTTTGACGCTGACACATCTAATGTGGGCGTTGATATGTCTATTCCCAACGTTGACACCCAACCATCACAATCCCAAACACCCCTTAACCAACCTACATCTACACCATCTTCTACACCATCTTCCACACCACCAGAATATAGGTTGATGAAACGCCAAAGGACTGCTGGAGTGTTCTCCTCTGGTGGTCCTAGCCATGTAGCAGAGAGAACCACCATCACAAGTGTGGCTGGTGACCTGGATGAGGCTGAGACTATTGGTTCTGGCTTAGACGCTGGCCAAGACAGTCCCACCATAATTAAGTCCTCATCCTTGCCCAATGAACCTAACTTGGGAGGTCAAATTCCCATTTTGGAAGAGGGCAGACTGGAACCAATGACGCTTTTAGAATTGACGGCTGTCTGCATTAGCTTGCAAAAGCAAAATGCAGACTTGGTACAAATTGTCAGTAACCAAGGCCTTGAACTCAAAGAATTGAGGGAGAGGATTGTTGTTTTGGAGAGTGCTCATTCAAGGGGAGGTATGGAGGAGTCTTCCAAAGGGGAGGAAGCAAGAAATCTGAGTGATAAGAGCAGTCAAGATGGTCAATCATTGGATATTGCTGAAGCTCTTACTAGTTTGAAGGAACAAAAAGGTTTTGATACGTCCTTAATCTCTCCAACAAATTTAAATTTATCATTTACAGATATGCTGAGAGAGGTTACACAAGGCGCTGAGGGAAAATATTTAAGCGTTGATAAGGCAAGTTTGGACGCTGACAGAAGTATTTTGGGCGCTGATAAAGGAAATTTGGGCGTTGACAGAAGTATTTTGGGCGCTGATAAAGGAAATTTGGGCGTTGACAGATCTGCTGAAGGAGGTGATGTATTCCAGTCATCATCTATCATCAAAGATGTTCCTACTCAGGTATTATCATCTACCTTACCAACAATTGAACCAACAGATAAGGGTAAGGGTAAGTTGGTAGAAGAAGTTGTTCCAAAGCATGCAGCTCAGATTGAATTTGATAGAAGATTGGCTGAGCAAATAATGGAACAAGGTGAGAAGGAAAAGTCACCATTTGTTGTGACTTCTGAGGAAGAAAGTGATGAAGGCAGCTCAGATTCAAGTGTGATGATTGTTGAACCAGAAAGACTTGAGTATGGTGATGAGCTTGCTAAGGAAAGGCTGAGAGATTTGAAGTTGCAAATTGATTTTGATATGCCAGAGGTAGTTCAAATGTACAATTCTTGGGAAGAAAGCTGCATGGATAATCCAGACTTGACCATTTCAGATCAGATATGGGGTTTGGAAATTCTTCTTAGAGTTCAGCAGGATTGTAAGGTTATGTTGAAGTACAGGGCAAGCAACATTCTCTCTCAACTGAAAAGGGATAGAAGGAAGCTCTATTTTATGTTGCTCAAATGTCATGGAGTTGGATGGACACATCAGAAGCTGAAGGCTTTGACATTTGATGAGTTGGAACATAGGGCTTATCCTATTTGGGTGAAAGTGCAGGAAGAGAACACTTTCAGACTTCTTTCAGATGAAAGAAAGGAGCAACTTGCAGAAGAAATGGCAATCAAGAAAGCTATGATAGTCCCTAGACCAGTGAAGAAGGGATTTGTTCTTGAGTTTCCAAAAGATATGTCTCAACTATATCCAAGTGAAGCAATCATTAGAAAGAGCCTCAAGCTCTCCCCATTAGAAGCTTCAGATATGGTTCATGTGTTACCACTAGATTCCAGGAATCCAATTGTAAGTTATGAGGAAGATGAATGTGGATTCTAGAAAATTGGAAGATTTGGAAAGGAGGTACACACTTTTACCACTCTCATATCTTTATTTGCAAGTTGTGACAGAGAAGACTTGGTAGACCTTTGGAGGTTGTTGGAGACCAAGTATGAGGCTGAAGCACCAACTTCAGCCAATGGAATAAAACTTTGGACCACATTCAAAAGAATGTGTGGGACAAATGAAGAAGATCCTGAAATATGGAAGGATCTTGAAGATGACCTCAGTGGTCTTCAATGGAGGTTATATTCAGCTGCAGGTGTATACCATTTGAGTTCTACAAAGTTTGCTGAGTATTTACTTGTAGATGCTCAGTATTTCATATCCAAGGCTGTTTTGGAGAAGATGAAGGACACCCAGTTGGAGATAGACTACACAAGTGACGTGGCAAAGAATTTGATCAGATTTATTTATTACCAATATGATAAGGTTTGTCAGACTCCTCCAAGTTCTTAATGTTTATTCAGAAACTTGATCATAAGAGTGGATATCAAGTTTAGGGGAGGATTGTTGGGAATAAATTTAGGCCAGAACACTTGAACGCTGACAGGAACAACTCAAGCGTTGACAAGAGCAAAGTGAGCGCTGACAGCATAAGCGTTGACAAGATAAAGTCAAGCGTTGACAGATTGAAGACAAGCACTGATGGAAGTTGTGAGCTACACGTATATTATATTCTAGATTACTTCTAGTAAGGATAGAAACGACAATGTATTTTCTATGTTTATCTTTACCTAGAATAGTTGATTCGTAGCTTATTGTACAAGACTTCTTGTTCTATAAAAGAAGATCTTTTAGGTTAATGTTTAATATCAGTTTTCATAGTATTCGCAAGTTAAACCTTTCATTGTAATCAACAAGATTATTCTAATACAAGTGAAAGTTTGTTTAACATCATTGTGTTTTAGATCAAGTGTTAATTCCGCATAACACTTTGTTACTTTATTCATAAGCAAAGGTTTCTCTACGTGTAGTACTTGATCTAATCTCGTATACACAAAGCTAATCGATCTAAGTTTGGGATCAACAGGGGTACCCGTACCTTTCTCGTGTCCCGATGTTTCGTGTTCGTTCGTGGTTAAACGTGCTCGTGTTTAAAGTGTTTCTGTTTAATCTAACGTGTCGTTTATCGTAAACTTAACGCGCGTAAATATATTATAAGTATTTACGTAATTATTTTAGTTAGTATTTTAAATGGTGATCATGATTTAATTATGTTCACGTGATATATTATTAACTGTTTATCATGAGTTCGTACGTAATCGATACTTGTCATGTCATACACGTATGCACTTGCTTGATTATTAGCACATGAATGTGATCAATACTACATGAGGTAAGTTTTAATCTAGGACGTACGATCTTAAGGGCACTATTCATGGTAAAAGCACGCGGGTTTTACAATTCTTCCCCCCTAAAAAGAATAATTCGTCCCCGAATTATAGATAAAGTAACTGAAAGCGAAACATACCCGAATCAAACTGGAAAGGTATGCAAAATAACGGAAATGAAGGTGACATGGTAGAAGGGAACGTGGAACATGACATGTCTTGAAAAGACATGGAACGTGACGTGACTGAAAGGACATATCTAATCGATAAGAGAAAAATGGATAAGAAGTCCGGATGAACTTGTCCGTTTCCAAGTGGCCTCCCTCTTGGAACGGTTCCTTCAGAAGATCCCGACACTAATGATAAATCTTGGTCCTCCTGACCTTGACTTGGAATACGAAGAAATTCTTGGTTATCAACGGAAGGTAGATCCCCTAAATTCGATCGAGGAAAAAAAAAAGAGTTAACGTGCAAGGGTACTGAAACGTTACGATGCAAGACCATCTGACTTAACTGATAATTTGAAACGATGCGCGAGACATAAAGAAACGTAGTACGTGAAACATTTTGAACGTGATACGTGAAAAATTTTGAACGTGCTACGTGGAGATATGGCGAGTGTAGTATGAGTAAACATATCGTGATCCATGATACGTGTAACATATTTTGATCATGATATGAGGAACGTGGAATGAACATGACATGTGAGACATATCGTGATCATAGAATATAATGGCGGTAACGCCAAACGCTACAAGGTGAGACGTGGAATATGACGTGAAACGTCTATCTGATGATGGAGGGTTATACTAAACTTGGGTCTGGTCTCACAAGTTCTTGCAACCTTCCCAGAATGAGAAAAGAAATGAACGTAAAATCGTAAGCCAAAATACGATCATGAACGTGAATAGTGTCATGAACGTGAGCGCGAAAGCAAGTCGTAGAATTAGAATGAAGACGTAAAGTAAGTTAGGAGTACAATTACGAATCTTTGTCTGACCGATAGCTGAGGGATTGCCAAGTGATCGGATGAGCCTTGGCTGGAACATGTTTGTTCAATCTGTTGGTTCTGAAATCCGTACGGATGTAGGGATCCTGCAGACTTGATCAAACTGTTGACAATAACCCAGATAGCATCATGCTTCTTCTGAGTTTGCTGAAATCTGGTAACTAAAATCCATGGAGATCTTGTCCCTTTTCGATTCACAATTTCATATGATGAAAACATACCCGTCTGTTGGTGTCCTATCTTAGCCTGTTTGTATAACAGGTATGAAGATATGAACGTAACTGTATCCTGCTTCGTAGAAACTTGATACATGGAAGGTTGCGAAACTCTGAGTCTCTGAATCTAGACTTCTCCTAGCGTAGGATTTTATAGAACACTTAATGTAGTGTCGGGTTCTCTTCTTTACTCATAAGCTGAGTCATGGTAAGATTAACCGTAGAATGCCATGTAATTCAGCGTGTCACTGAAATCAAACAGAATTGATATCGGAAAGAATTCCAGGGTAAAATTTCTCTTGTCATAGAATTTGCAACGTAGTGCAGATATGGTCTTCCTGTTCTTCTCTAGGCTTAGAGGAAATCAGGTTATCCTCAATGAAAACGCTGATGAATTTGTTTAGGAGTTCATGGAAACTCAATTTATTAAGTTCATAATGCGGTTGGAGCATTGATGAGACTAATTCAAAATCATAAATCTGGCATGACCGAGTCGTGCACGAATAGCAGTCATGGACATGTCCTGCTTTTTCACTCGTCACTGTTGGCAGCATGATCGTGAGTTCGATCTTGAAAAAAAATGATTAACACCATACGGTTGATTGGACATGTTGTCAATATGTGGAGGAGAATAATGGTCATGAATGGTGATTTGTTTAAGTCGACGGTAGTCGACACATAATCTCATGGTACCGTTCTTCTCCTTGTAGGTTCTTCTGGAATGTATAGGAAGATTTTGGAATAATCCACTGGCTATGCGTAAAAGGACTTAAGTAGTCGTGTCTTACTGACAGCTAGAAAATTTTAGCGACCATGGCTAACAATGAACCTGCTTGTAAGCGTAGATAATTTGTACGGATTTTCCTGATGGAAAATCAAGCTGAATGTATTTAGGAGCCTGAACATTACTGTACATAATTATGAATCGTAGCATGGTGTGATGTTCATAGTACATAATTAGGGTAAAATTTATCTCGTGTCTGTCCGAGGAAAATGCGTTAGCAGCTTGGATCTTATCATTAAGCTGAAGAAAAACCTTCGTATTCGTGGGAATACGAAAGGCGTCCTTCATGGTTATGAATATATGAACTATGGTGAAAGAAATGAAAGTGACATCGGCAACGTGACAGTTCTCACTGATGCGCCGATAATGGTATTGAAATTCTTGTGGCCTGATTAATACATGGCACAACAACATAGATATACCCTTGGAGGGTACCCTGAATTTCTTAGAAATGTTCCATAATTAGACGTGAGTCATGTGTCTTGACTCGTGTCTTGAGAAATGTAAGCGTGACATATGTCTTGACTGGTATCTTGACATGTGTCCTCAGAAAGTATACGTGAGACATGTGTCTTGACTGATGTCTTGACATGTGTCTCGAGATGTGAAACAATTAGAATTACAAATATTAGGTTAATATGCCAGAATTGGCGGATCGGTTGGACTACTGATCATTTGTATGTCTGATCACGTCCGTGGCCGGAGCCTCGGTTGCGATTTCTAGGATAGTTGCTGTCATAGTAGTGGTTACTATCATCTTGTCTGTCGGTTCCATGACGGTCATTCTCATGACCGTGACTCATGTAACTATTTAGCTGAGTGGCCGGCTGGTACTGGTTTGAACTCATATGGCTGAAATGACAGCCGAACAACGTGTGACATGTAACTATGAATTTGGGACAATGATTGATGGGAATTGTCTGATGGTGAAGCATCTTCTCGTCCAATTGCTTTGCTCCGGCGCCTTTGTCTTCGTCTTTTAGGATCTCCAGGTTGTGAACAGCATCAGCATCAGCATCTCGTAGCGTCTCCCAACATCAGCAGCATCAACCTTCAGTGACATCTCCAAGCTATGAGCGGCATCGACAATCTTGTAGAATATCAGTAAGTGAACATACGCCTGAGATGATTTAGAATCGACTAGCGAATACTCGCGAAGTATTGCAAGTGGAATACACATGGATTAAGGTACATGTAATACACATGAAATACGGTACGTGGAGTACACATGGAATACACATGAAATGATCGGTATGGGCTCGATCATTTGTCCTGATTTAAGGAAAGTAAACCGGTTAAACGGTTAGGAAAACCATCATGATAACCTGGCAGTATTAGCATAGACATCATTCTGGTTGCATAGAGAAACGCTAAAGTGTGGTTACACAAAATTCAACGATGATTTGCCTGACAACATGATCAATGAAAACCAACCATGACTATCATGAAAGCATGATTTAAGAAATCTAACAATGTCTTGCAGGACAACGTAAATAACAAAAGAGGCATGAAACATAATCAACATGAAGACGGAATTATCATGAGGAAACATGAAACCATCTATTACGAAGAAGTGTTTAACATAATCAGCATGAAACTGAAGTTAACCATGACAGTATGAAGGCATACTTGACATAAAAACATAATAACTTATGATGGGACATGAAAAAAAAATTTATGCCAATTTAAATCATGAGAAAAATTTTATGCAAGAAAAACAGTGCATGAATGCGTAATGTAGTTTATAAAACCTTTATATGTGCGAGGGAACGCCTATGGGTCGGTTCCAAAACAAAAGACATGGCGAGGGGACGCCTATGGGTCGGTCCCAAAGTTAAAAGTTTCGATAAAAGCACATGCGACTAAATAGGGCCAGTCCTGTACCAACCATTACTTAGTCAAAATTCCTGTAACAGATGACATATGATATAAATGCATGAATGCATGAAACATAATAATTAAAAGTCATTGTCAAAACTTAACAGAAAAATTTTTATGTGAAAATTATGAACTACTGGGGTCAGTCCCCATCGTCACAGTTCACGAGGAACATCATGCATTGACAATGACACATAACTAAGTATGGATGACGGTTGTTCATTCCATATTAGTAAGACGATACTGGTGAAAACATCATGGTGAAAACAACAAGGTGCTGAAAACGTCATGGCTAAAACAAAAAGGTGCTGAAAACGTAATGGTTGAAACAACAACGCGCTGAAACATCAATACGTGGAATAACAAACGTTGGCTTAGGAAGCTCCTGGTGACTACCCACTAGTCACAGGTCGAGTTTTAGAGCCTACAGGTCGAAGCCTTGTCTCTGATACCATAATTGTAACACCCCATTTTGATAAACGGAATGTCACGCGTGATTATGGCGTGTCATCAAAGCATGCAAGGTGATATGTAGTAAAACATACATGACCATAGGGAAAACCGGAATCAAACATCGGTTCCCAAACATAAGCCCAAAACATAAATAAAGGAAATGAACTGAATAAAGACTAAACAAGCATAACTATATGAAGGCAAAAAGGAAAAGAAGTCTCTGGCAGCTTCCATCCTATGCGCGTCCTCCAAATGCTCGAGTCTTGGGTACCTGCCGTTTTGGGACATGGAAAGGAAAGTAACGGCTGAGCAAGACGCTCAGTGCACGGATGTACAATATAGCATGAATAGGATAAACATGTAACATATAACAGCGGAAGACTAAGTTTTGAGTAGACTGAGTAAGTATTAAGAAAACTGGTTTTATAGTTTGAAAAGCCTTATGTTTATCTTATGAAAACTGTTTTAACATAAATATACCATAGCCCATATAGGTCATGAAAAGGTCACGTGCATGAATACTTGGAGGGGTGACCTCATCATGCTGATTAGAGGGGATGCCTCTAATTAATATACTGGTTTGGGTAGGAGGGATCAACTCCTTGTGAAGGATGCAAGGCACACACCACATTCACCATGATAAACTGAATAAAACATGTAACTAGGATGCACCCATACGCCCCACCTGATATAATAATATGGCCAAACTGAAAAGGGACTCCACGAGCAATCACTCCGTCGTGGGGAAGTCATAACATCGGTGCCTCCAATGCTATGGTTATGGTACCTCCATAACTAGGTGAAAGTGGTCATGCTTGTATATGGCTATAGTTTATGCTAAATTAACATAAGCAGTTCAAAACAATAAAACAAATGCTGGGGAAAACAGTTGGCTGCATACGGGGAAATCCTAATAAGGAAGGAATGTCCATACTGAAAGGACGGGAATCCGTACCTCAAGTCCAGTGAATGAACGGAAGAAAGACTCCTACTTCTGGATCACTAACGCTACATGAATACACACGTGTATAAGTATCGATTCACTGATTACGTACTGGGTTTTGTGTCTCATTATAGCTGATTTGGTATGTTTTAGGTCATGGTTCACTGTTTAAAGCCTTAAACTGTGTTTATCTAGTATTCTGGTTTATCTGATTAAGTATTACTGGTGTTTCATGTATTAATATACTTACTGTATAATAATAAGTAACTTTCCAAAAATAGCAGGTTTCCAAAAATAGAAAGTTTCCAAAAATAGAAAGTTTCCAAAAATAGAAAGTTTCCAAAAATAGAAAGTTACCAAAAATAGAAAGTTTCCAAAAATAGAAAGTTTCCAAAAATAGAAAGTTTCCAAAAATAGAATTTACTGCTTAAAATAGATTAGTTTCTAAAAATAGAAAGTTTCCAAAAATAGATCAGCTGCCTTAATTAAATAAGTTTCCATATATAGAAGGTTTCCATAATTAGATTAGCTGCCTGAAATAGATTGATTTCCATATATAGAAGGTTTCCATAATTAGATTAGTTGCCTTATTTAATTAAGTTTCTATAAATAGAAGTTTCCATAATTAGAATTAAGCTGATTACATAAACTAACATATAAGTCTAATTGTTATAAGCTTATTTCCTAAGTCATATGATATAGTGTATAGTTTAATTATTATTCCATGTATTTTAATTAAACTATAGGTTAAGCATTTTAATTAAAGTATAACATGTTTTAATTAAAATGAAATGAAAATACTTAGGTTAAAATGTGTATTATTATTAATAATAATATAACCTAAGTCATGTCTGAATTAATTAATTATAGGCATATTTTAATAATTAATTCATTATAACTTATAACATAAAATACTTAGGTTAAATTAATGTCATGATAAACTAATAATTAAAATAACCTAAGTCATGATTTAATTAATATTTCATGTTATTAATTAATTATATCCTAAGTTCATAATTCATAAAAATTAACATGTAGCATGAATCATGATTTAACCAACGAACCATGAATCGGGCATGAATTCGACACCGTACCCCGGGCCAAACCTGGGGCACACGTGTCCCCTTGCTGCCGTGGGTCCCACATGAGCCAACCAAGACCAAAAGTGGTCTTGGTGGTGGCGGCAATAGCAAACCAAACCCCCCTCGGGTTTGTTTTGCTAGGCGGCTAAAAACAAACACCCTTATAAATCCTTCCTTGATTTTAATTAATACCAAAACATGTTAGATCAATGATTAATTACCTTGTTTTTATAAGAAAAAAATAATAACATGTTCATGAAAATAATCAAAGATCAAAAGAATTAAAAAGAATTAAAAAGAAGGGTTAGAAAGGTATACCACTATGTAGCTTGGAAAAGGATGAACAAACACGGTTTCTAACACTTGTTTTTAAGATCAAAATCAAACAAATCACCCTCCTATGGTGGTGTAAGGTGGCGGCACAAAGAGGAGAAAAAGGAGGAGGAGAAAACTCTTTTTAGGGTTTTTATGTTTATTTCTTGAAAATGAAAATGAAAACATGTTTTTACTTTTACCCCCCTTTACTTGTAAAGTCCATGGGCTAAGCCCATTTCTTGTATATGAGCCGTGGGTATGGGGGCCCCACATGGGGTACCCGTACCTTTCTCGTGTCCCGATGTTTCGTGTTCGTTCGTGGTTAAACGTGCTCGTGTTTAAAGTGTTTCTGTTTAATCTAACGTGTCGTTTATCGTAAACTTAACGCTCGTAAATATATTATAAGTATTTACGTAATTATTTTAGTTAGTATTTTAAATGGTGATCATGATTTAAATATGTTCACGTGATATATTATTAACTGTTTATCATGAGTTCGTACGTAATCGATACTTGTCATGTCATACACGTATGCACTTGCTTGATTATTAGCACATGAATATGATCAATACTACATGAGGTAAGTTTTAATCTAGGACGTACGATCTTAAGGGCACTATTCATGGTAAAAGCACGCGGGTTTTACACTCTTGAAGAGTCTTCATAGTATAAATAGCATCAGCATCTTGAGAAATCTCCAAAGTATCAACAACATCAGCATTCGTGAGGTCTCCAGAATATTAGCAGCAACGGGATCTGGTAAAATCTTCAACTCTCGATCAACATCAACATCTGGTAGAATATCAACAAATGGAAACGCCTGAGACGATTGAGGATTAATTACAATACACATGGAGTAAGGTACATGGAATACACCTGGAATACTATACATGTGGTACACCTGAGATACTGTACATGAAGTACACTTGAAATATTGTATATGGTACTTATGGTAATTTTATAGGATAGCCGGTACTGGTGTCAATTGTCTGACATGATCAACAGAAATAAATTGATTTAAACGATAGCAAACTGGACAGAAACGAGTTACATGATAGCCTGGCAATTCCTGCGAAGACTTAATGCTGGTTGTATAGCGATTCAAGAATATGATTAAACGGAATTTCAACAATGATCAGCATGATGGCATGACTGATGAAGACCAAACATGATTTATTATGAAAATATGATTTTACTATAGCCCTTCTGTATCTTAGTATGAAAACATCATCACCTTGCTGAAAACGTAATCCTCATAAGGAGACATGAACTTAATCAGCATGAAAACGACATCCACGTGAGGGTATGAAAACTTGATTGTTACAAAGAACATAAAAGTATAATCAACTGAAGTTTAACATCAACTGATGTGGATGGCTATGGTTCAATCCACATAATTCAAAGAAGAAAATATGTGACTAAGTATGGGCGATTCTGGTTCGACCCATACTTGTCAAAATTTTATGAGAATTGTCATGTATAGAAATTTATAATCTGGAACTAAATATGGTTGGCTATATTCCAATCCATACTTGTCAAAATTTTATAAAATTTCATGATATGACAAAGTTAAACAACTATGGATCGGTTCACAAAACAACATTCGACTGAAAAGCATGAAATTTGACTTGAGATGTGGTGAATGCATATGGGCCAGTTCACCTAATAACATTAGACTGAAAACATGAATCTATCATGAATAAGGGTAAACGCCTATGGGTCGGTTTACCAATACAAAATCTGAATGGGCAAGGGTGAACGCCTATGGGTCGGTTCACCAAAACGAAAATTCACAGAAAACCAAATGCAACTAAATATGGCCAGTCCTGTACCAACCTTTTACTTAGTCAAAATTTAAGAAAACTAACTAATAAAGGAAGAAAACTAACAGATAAATGCATGAGAAATATGAAAGATAACAACGCCAAATTTTGGGAAGTTCCTGGTGACTACCCACTAGTCACAAGTCAGGTTTTAGAGGCTACAGGTCGAACCTTGCGCTCTAATACCATAATTGTAACACCCCACTTGGATAAGTGGACCGTTACGTGTATTTATGGCGTGTCATCAAAGCATAACGTAAATCTCCTAAAAATTAACTAACCATAAAGGAAATACCGGAATCAAACATCAGTAATCCAAACATAAGCTCAAAACATGAAAAGTAAATACTGAAGGAAAGGACTAAACAATGTCCAAATAAGCAAAGTAATGTAAGAAGTGCATAAGTAAGGAAATCTGGATAGCTTCCATCCAAATGCACGTACTCTCGGAATCCTAACAGCGTTTTGGTGTACCTGCCGTTAGAACATGAAAGGAAACTACGGCTGAGCATAACACCCAGTGAACGGATATAAGAGCATGATGTTGGGAATAAATCTAGGCCAGAACACTTGAACGCTGACAAGAACAACTTAAGCGTTGACAAGAGCAAAGTGAGCGCTGACAGCATAAGCGTTGACAAGTTAAAAGTCAAGCGTTGACAGATTGAAGACAAGCACTGATGGAAGATGTGAGCTACACGTTTATTATATTCTAGAATACTTCTAGTAAGGATAGAAACGACAATGTATTTTCTATGTTTATCTTTACCTAGAATAGTTGATTCGTAGCTTATTGTACAAGACTTCTTGTTCTATAAAAGAAGATCTTTTAGGTTAATGTTTAATATCAGTTTTCATAAGTTTTCGATTGTTAAGCTCTTTCATTGTAATCAACAAGAATCATTCTAATACAAGTGAAAGTTTGTTTAACATCATTGTGTTTTAGATCAAGTGTTAATTCCGCATAACACTTTGTTACTTTATTCATAAGCAAAGGTTTCTCTACGTGTAGTACTTGATCCAATCTCGTATACACAAAGCTTAATCGATCTAAGTTTGGGATCAACAAGTGGTATCAGAGCTTGTTGAGAAACTTTTGATCTTTAAGTAACGCAAGAACCCTAAAACACCAAAAACCCTAAAACCCCTAAAATTCTCAAAACCCTAAAAACATCATGTCTGGCACAAATCAACCTCCTGCTTTGCTACAAAACAACTTCTCAAACCCTAGTATCAAAATTCCCATGTTTGATGCCAGGAACTTTGAGCTTTGGAAGTCCAATTTTGAGCAATACATAGCTATTCATGACTACACTCTTTGGGAGATTATCGAATATGGGAACACATTCGATAAAGCAGCAAAGATTACTGCTGCAATTGCCACAAGGACAGCTGTTCCTAATTGTCCTGAATCTGATAAGGTGGAAAAGCCTGAAGATGGGAGAGCTGTAGCTGTTGAAGACATAGCCAAGAAGAGGGTGGACATGAAAATCTTGAACATCTTGAAACATGCCCTAGGTCATGAGAATCAGCACAAGTACAAACGCTTTGAGTCTGCAAAAGAGCTTTGGGAAGCTCTTGAAGTAGCACATGGTGGCAATGCTGATACAAAAGAAGAAAAGAAGAAGCAACTATTGCATGAGTATGCTGTCTTTAAAGCTCAACCTAATGAGAATCTCAGCAGTGTGAGAAGTAGACTTCTTGACATCACAAGTCAACTTTCCTTCATGGGAAAACAGATTGATGACCCTGAATTGAATGCTACTTTTCTCAAAAGCCTTGGTGATGTATGGAAGATTGAGACAAGATCTATTCTTGTCAATAATACCCACAAGACTTCCAGGTTTGATGACATCTTCAACAAGTTAAGACTGTTGGAGAATGAATGGCAATTGGAAAGTGATAATAAATCTTCCAGCAGCAACATGGCCTTCTTCTCACAAAGTGAAGGCCAATTTGATTCCATGAACTTCTATGGACATTTAGCCACTGGATCTCAAGGTGTCAGCGCTGGATGTCAGTCTGTCAGCGCTGGATCATATCCTGTCAACGCTTTGTACTCAAGCGCTGACACACACAATCATGGCGCTGATAGAATTAAACCTGCTGGTTTTGATCTTGATACTGTGTGTGCATTCATTGCTTCTTTGCCCAGTGATTCAAGGATTACATATGAAGATCTTGAGCAGATAAGTGATGAACAATTGGAAGAGATGGACATCAAGTGGACAATGGCTCTTGTAAGTTTAAGAGCAAACAGGTTCAATAAAAGGTTCAAGAAGAAGATGACCTTTAATGCTAAGGATGTTGCTGGCTTTGACAAGTCCAAGGTGGAGTGCTACAACTGTCATAGGATGGGGCACTTTATGAGGGAATGTAGATCTCCAAGAAGATCTGATGCTGGGAAGCCTTCAAGCCAAATGATTAAGAGCCCAGATCCCAAGGCCATGGTTGCTGTTCAACAAATTGATGGTGTTGGAGAATGGGATTGGAGCTGGATGGCTAAGAATGAGGAAGAGGACAGAGCTTTGGTTGCTGAAGTTAAAGAAGAGCATGTTGAATATGCTCTCATGGCACACTCCTCCTCTTCATCAGATAATGAGGTATATGATGATGCTTTCTGTTCTAAGGGTTGTCGTTTAAATACTGAAAAATTAAAACAAGAGATAGTTAAATTATTAGATGAGGCAAGTACTGAAAGATGCAAAGTATCTAATTATCAAATTGCTCTTACCCAAACAGAAAAGACAGTAGCTGAGTATAAGAAAATGGAGTTTGATTTAAAGGATCAAATAAACATCTTAAAACATGAGTTATTTCAGAGTAATGATGTTCAAGATATAGTAAATAGGGTTAATCTTGATTTGATAGCTCAGTTAGAGGAGGCTAACAAAAATAAAGATAATGTGAGTCTTAAAATCCAGAGATTTGATAAGGCCACACAATCCCTAGGAGAGTGTGTTAGCAAACAAAGAGACTCTAAAGATATGAGTGGGATTGGGATGAATAATTATACTGTTGTTCCACCACCAGCTGTGGATTTCTATGGTGTCCAATCAAAGGACTTATCTTGGACTGGCTTGCCAGAATGCCAAGAGGAGGAATTCATTCCTCCACCTAGAGTGATTTCCCCAGTTGAGGAATACAAGCAAAAACTGACTGACCTAGATGAGTGGAAGAAAGCTAACCACACCTTGTTTGTTAAGGGAGGGTTGTTGTGTGAAAGTCCAAATGAGCCCACACCAAACATGATACCAATTGATGAGTCCATTGATCGTAAACCTATTAAGATCACACACCCTACCACTGGCAAAGCTGTTGACCTTGGCCCACAATCTGTTAGAAAACCTAGTGTTAAGTATGCTGAGATGTATAGAAATACTAGGTCACCAAAAAGCCAAGTTAGTAACAATGGAACAGGCTTCTTTGCTTCTAGACCTAAGACTATGTCTAGAAAAGCTTGTTACACATGTGGTAGCTTCTCACATTTGGCCTACAAATGTGTCAACGCTTCCAATGTCAACGCTGACAAGAATCATTTCAGCGCTGACAAAAGTCAACATAGGTCAAACACTGTCAGACCCAATACCTTTGTGAACAAAAGTTCACAAGTTGTTAGACCAGCCCCATTCTTTTCTAGAGGGTCTAACACACAAGGCCTAAGACCTTTTCAAAAGTCAAATACTTGGTCAAATAGGCAATGGGTTCCTGTAGCAAACCCTAGGTTCAACGCTGATAAGAGCAATCGGGGCGCTGACAAGAGAAATTTCAGCGCTGACAGACACACTGCTAAACCTAGGTATTTGCAACCACAGGGAAATAGGTCTAAAGCTTCTACTAGCTTAACATGGAGACCAAAACAAGACCAGAACCCTAATTTTACTGGTGTTTCTATGACATGCAACAGGTTTCATTATATTTCAAAGGCATTGTCAACACCAATTGGGGTTAACTGGGAATTTCATTCAAACAGGGATGAAAATGGGGTTGTTATGAGAACCAAGTCTGTTCTTGTTGAACAACCAAATGAATCCAAGTCTTCCAAGGCTTGGGTTCCCAAAGAAAACTAATATGTTTTCTTTATGTGCAGGGCATTCAGAAGAAGATCAATGATTATGGATACTGGGATAGTGGATGCTCAAGGCACATGACAGGAAAGGAAGACTATCTAACCAATTTCTCTCCTATTCAAGATGGTGATAAGGTATATTTTGGAGGGGGCTACGGCACCATTACTGGAAAAGAGAATTGGTAATGTTTCAGGTATACAGGTTGCTAAGGAGGATGGACCACCAGCAGTTGAATCATCTCCCACACAAGAATATGTTACACTTCCTATATGGACAGATGAGTATTATGCTGCTGCTGCTGCTGCTAGAAAAGATAATGGTGGTTTTCAGATACCACCAAGTACAAACATGCATACTTCTTCAGGCGCTGACAAAGGGAAATCAAGCGCTGACAAGAGCATTTCAGACGCTGATGGATCAGACGCTGACACAAGTAGTTCAAGCGTTAGCCCTAACGCTGACAAACAAGGATCAGAATTTGACAACACCTTTGCACATCTTTTCTCTTCACATTTTGAACAAGGTGGACCTTCTAATGTCCATGAAGAGATTCATGTTGATCAAACAGAGTCAGATGAAGAAGATATTGGCAACATGGAGCGTGAAATTGAGGACACCAGACTTATTGAAGGAGGAGTTCTCACTTCCACAGCAAAGGATCATCCCACATCTCAAATCATTGGTGATGTTATGGCTCCAGTTCAGACAAGAAGATCCCATCAAGGTCTTGGTGGATTTATTGCCAATATACACAAGAAGGTTGATACCCCTCTTGTACAAGCATGTTTGTTTGCCTGTTTTCTGTCACAGGAAGAACCCAAGAAGATTTTTGATGCTCTCAAGGAACCAAGTTGGGTGGAAGCAATGCAGGATGAGCTTCACCAATTTGCTATACAGGATGTTTGGGAGCTGGTTGATTGTCCTAGATATGTGAGACCAATTGGGACAAGATGGGTTCTAAGGAACAAGAAAGATGAAAGGGGCATTGTGGTCAGTAACAAGGCACGTTTGGTAGCTCAGGGATATACACAAGAGGAAGGAATTGATTATGAAGAAGTTTTTGCACCAGTTGCAAGAATTGAAGCTATAAGAATTTTTCTAGCTTATGCCTCTTGTATGAATTTTACTGTTTATCAAATGGATGTGAAGAGTGCTTTCCTCTATGGGACAATTGTTGAGGAAGTATATGTCATGCAACCTCCTGGTTTTGAAGATCCTGAAAATCCAGACAAGGTTTATAGAGTGAAGAAAGCAATGTATGGACTTCATCAAGCCCCAAGAGCATGGTATGGTACATTGTCCACCTACTTGGTGGAAAATGGTTTCAAGAGGGGCACCATAGATCAGACACTATTTACAAAGAAGAAAGGAAAACATGTGTTGCTTGTGCAGGTCTATGTTGATGATATCATTTTTGGGTCTACTGATCCAAAAATGAGTGAGGATTTTTCCAAGCTCATGACAGATAAATTCAAGATGAGTGCAATGGGTGAGATGAACTTCTTTCTAGGTTTGCAAGTTCAGCAGAAAGAAGATGGTATCTTCATCTCCCAAGACAAGTATGTAGCTGAAATCTTGAAGAAATATGGTTTTTCTCCACATGAAAAGGAGGCTTCCACTCCTATGGATAGACAACACCCTTGGGGAAAAATTGGAGCTGGAAAGGATGTGGATGTTAGGCACTATAGATCAATGATTGGATCATTGATGTATCTTACAGCCTCAAGACCTGACATCATGTTTGCTGTGTGTGCATGTGCACGCCATCAAGTGACTCCCAAAGAATGTCACCTTTTTGCTGTGAAGAGAATTTTTAGGTACCTAAGGTGTTATCCAGATCTTGGATTATGGTACCCAAAAGATTCTCCATTGGACCTTATTGCATATTCAGACAGTGACTATGGTGGTGACAAGTTTGATAGGAAATCCACAACTGGTGGATGCCAATTTCTTGGGAGCAGATTAATCTCTTGGCAATGCAAGAAACAAACAGTGGTGGCAAACTCTACAACTGAAGCAGGATATGTGGCTGCAGCTGCTTGTTGTGGACAAGTCTTATGGATTCAGAACCAGCTGTTGGATTATGGGTATAATTTTATGCATACCAAGATTTTTGTAGACAATAACAGTACTTTATGCATTATTAAAAATCCTGTACATCATTCTAAAACCAAACACATAGAAATTAGACATCATTTTATAAGAGATTGCTTTGAGAAAGGTTTAATACAACCAGATAGGGTAGATACAGAAGATAATGTGGCTGATTTGTTAACTAAACCTTTTGATGCTGGAAGATTTCAATATTTGGTAACAAATATTGGAATGGTTAATCTCACTTAATATGTGTTTTGGAATCTTTTTGTAAAAGTATGTACAGGATAATGCATTGTTATTGGTCTTTGTGATGATTTAGATTTTCCACATTATTTTTCGAACACTGACAAAGGTAAATGTAACGCTGTCAAGTGTTATTTTGCCATTGTGAGAGATATTATTGTCTAACACTGACAAGAGTTTCTTCAACGCTGATAAGTGTTGTCGGGACGCTGTCAGCAATAAATGTTAGTTTTGTGGTTTTCATCTAAATGTGCAGGTAATGGTAGCTTTATGCCATTGGATACAGAGTTGCTTATGGATCTTTGAAGAGCTATTTGGACATGTTTTGTTTATGGATGATGGTTGGAATATTTATATTCCTATCTTGACATAAATTTTTAATGTTCATATATATTATTGAGAACTCATGTATCATAGTTTAAGGGGAGGTTTAAGGAACCTTTAGGACTCTTGGGTATTCTTAGAATACTCTCATCACAATTCTAGATTGTGTCCACAGGTGAGTATGGGTTAGTTTTACTAAACCATGAGGCACTGTAGCATGCATAGTATATCAACTTTGCATGTTGCCAAGACATTTTTGGCCTAGAATTGGTTGTGGTCTGTTGGGAGGCTTGGGAATCCTTTTGATATGGGTTTTACCTGGGAGTAACAAGGATTTTATGAGGTAACTTGGTTGTTAAGAATTTTGGTTAGCAAGGGACACTAGAGGACTGTTATGTCTATCTTGCTTATGCAAGTGTGCATAACTGGACAGTGCTTGCCGCCCTATGATAATTATCAGCTTTTGGTTATCTTCTCTAGGATAAATTACTTGTTCAGGTCATTTTTCACTTTTTAAAACAATTTTATTTTTGGACGCTGACAAGAATTTTCCAAGCGTTGTTGTGACCAAAATGGACGCTGACATGGCTTTAGGCGAACGTTGACAAGATTATAGCCGTTGGGCGTTGATGGGTTATATTTGACCGTTGACAAACAATGGGACCTACCCAGTTGTAACTTTTTGACATATTTTCAAGCCGTAATTTTAGGAGTTGTTACTTTCATTAAATGCATGGGATAACTTATAAACTTTTTCAATATTTTCATGATTGATTTTTGAAAATCTTTGCCTATTTTTGGGCCAATCACGTGCATTCATCCACTCCTATAAATTTGGATCCTATTTTAAACAGGGTATCTATAATTCTTGTCTAACAACTTTTCTCTTATCAACCTTCATCTTTTATACTTCAAATTAACAGCTTTCATCAATGGCACCAAGATTTAACTCAGCAGAATTGGATTTGGGGTTCAAGTCTCAACACAACATGATTGCTTATCTTGTTGCTGATAATACTTTGTTCCCTCAATACACACAGATGGTGGAGTATTTGAATGCATCCCCATTAAGGTATGCTCTTTCTCATGCACCACTCATTCCAGTCACACACATTAAACAGTTTTGGAACACTGTCAGTTCCTCAACAGTTAATGGAGTGACAACATTGAATTCTATTGTACATGGGAGACCTTGGGTGGTTACTGAGGCCTTGGTACGCCAGGCCTTGCATCTTAATGATGTTGATGGTATAACCATGCTTCCCATATCTGAAATAGAACAAGGGCTTAGGGCTTTGGGATACCCTATTCCTGATGAAGGTACTCTTAATAAGTACCATAAGCAGGAATTTCCCCCAGCCTGGAAGTACCTAATTCACATTCTCCTTCAATGTTTGAGTCCCAAATGTACTGCACACAATGAGATCAATAGATCCATTGCAACTGCTATTGTGTGTATTGCAACAGGGCAAAATTATAACTGGTCTAAAATGATTTTTGAAGGAATGTGTAAAAACAAGGGGACAAAAATGACTTTAGCTTATCCCCGTTTTCTGCAAATGGTTTTTGATGCTCAAAGATATTGTTCAAGGGATCACAATGATTTTTATAAGATCCCTGAACAAAAGAAGGCTATTTTTACCAAGATGAATTCACCACCTCATAGAGACCTACCATTAACCCCAGCTATGCTTGCTGTTATTGCAGCAGCACAACCTCAACCAGACCCCCAACCTCATATTGACCCTCAACCACAACTTGAACCTATCCCTGAACCTTTACCCTCACCTGATCAAATGCAAATAGACCAAAATCCCTTTGACGCTGACACATCTAATGTGGGCGTTGATGTGCCTATTTCAACCGCTGACACCCAACCATCACAATCCCAAACACCCCTTAACCAACCCACATCTACACCTTCTTCTACACCATCTTCTACACCACCTGAATATAGGTTGATTAAACGCCAAAGGACTGCTGGAGTGTTCTCCTCTGGTGGTCCTAGCCATGTAGCAGAGAGAACCACCACCACAAGTGTGGCTGGTGACCTGGATGAGGCTGGGACTATTGGTTCTGGCTTAGAAGCTGGCCAAGGCAGTCCCACCATAATTAAGTCCTCATCCATGCCCAATGAACCTGACTTGGGAGGTCAAATTCCCATTTTGGAAGAGGGCAGACTGGAACCAATGACGCTTTTAGAATTGACGGCTGTCTGCATTAGCTTGCAAAAGCAAAATGCAGACTTAGTACAAATTGTCAGTAACCAAGGCCTTGAACTCAAAGAATTGAGGGAGAGGATTGTTGTTTTGGAGAGTGCTCATTCAAGGGGAGGTATGTAGGAGTCTTCCAAAGGGGAGGAAGATCAAAGAAATCTGAGTGATAAGAGCAGTCAAGATGGTCAATCATTGGATATTGCTGAAGCTCTTACTACTTTGAAGGAACAAAAAGGTTTTGATACGTCCTTAATCTCTCCAACCAATTTAAATTTATCATTTACAGATATGTTGAGAGAGGTTACACAAGGCGCTGAGGGAAAATATTTAAGCGTTGACAAGACAAGTTTGGACGCTGAGAGGAGTATTTTGAGCACTGATAGAGGAAATTTGGGCGTTGACAGATCTGCATATGGAGGTGATGTATTCCAGTCATCATCTATCATCAAAGATGTTCCTACTCAGGTATTATCATCTACCCTACCAACAATTGAACCAACAGATAAGGGTGAGGGTAAGTTGGTAGAAGAAATTGTTCCAAAGAATGCAGCTCAGGTTGAATTTGATAGAAGATTGGCTGAGCAAATGATGGAACAAGGTGAAGAGGAGAAGTCACCATTTGTTGTGACTTCTGAAGAAGAAAGTGATGAAGTTAGCTCAGATTCAAGTGTGATGATTGTTGAACCAGAAAGACTTGAGTATGGTGATGAGCTTGCTAGGGAAAGGCTGAGAGATTTGAAGTTGCAAATTGATTTAGATATGCCAGAGGTAGTTCAGATGTACAATTCTTGGGAAGAAAGCTGTATGAATAATCCAGACTTGACCATTTCAGATCAAATATGGGGTTTGGAAATTCTTCTTAGAGTTCAGCAGGATTGTAAGGTGATGCTGAAGTACAAGGCAAGCAACATTCTCTCTGAATTGAAAAGGGATAGAAGGAAGCTCTACTTTATGTTGCTCAAATGTCATGGAGTTGGATGGACACATCAGAAGCTGAAGGCTTTGACATTTGATGAATTGGAACATAGGGCTTATCCTATTTGGGTGAAAGTGCATGAAGAAAACACTTTCAGACTTCTTTCAGATGAAAGAAAGGAGCAACTTGCAGAAGAGATGGCAATCAAGAAAGCTATGATAGTTCCTAGACCAGTAAAGAAGGGATTTATTCTTGAGTTTCCAAAAGATATGTCTCAACTATATCCAAGTGAAGCAATCATTAGAAAGAGCCTCAAGCTCTCCCCATTAGAAGCTTCAGATATGGTGTATGTGTTACCACTAGATTCCAGGAATCCAATTGTAAGTTATGAGGAAGATGAATGTGGATTCTGGAAAATTGGAAGATTTGGCAAGGAGGTACACACTTTTACCACTCTCATATCTTTATTTGCAAGTTGTGACAGAGAAGACTTGGTAGACCTTTGGAGGTTGCTAGAGACCAAGTATGAGGCTGAAGCACCAACTTCAGCCAATGGAATAAAACTTTGGACCACATTCAAAAGAATGTGTGGGACAAAAGAAGAAGATCCTGAAATATGGAAGGATCTTGAAGATGACCTCAGTGGTCTTCAATGGAGGTTATATTCAGCTGCTGGTGTATACCATTTGAGTTCTACAAAGTTTGCTGAGTATTTACTTGTAGATGCTCAGTATTTCATATCCAAGGCTGTTTTGGAGAAGATGAAGGACACCCAGTTGGAGATAGACTATACAAGTGACGTGGCAAAGAATTTGATCAGATTTATTTATCATCAATATGACAAGGTTTGTCAGACTCCTCCAAGTTCTTAATGTTTATTCAGAAACTTGATCATAAGAGTGGATATCAAGTTTAGGGGAGGATTGTTGGGAATAAATCTAGGCCAGAACACTTGAACGCTGACAAGAACAACTTAAGCGTTGACAAGAGCAAAGTGAGCGCTGACAGCATAAGCGTTGACAAGTTAAAAGTCAAGCGTTGACAGATTGAAGACAAGCACTGATGGAAGATGTGAGCTACACGTTTATTATATTCTAGAATACTTCTAGTAAGGATAGAAACGACAATGTATTTTCTATGTTTATCTTTACCTATAATAGTTGATTCGTAGCTTATTGTACAAGACTTCTTGTTCTATAAAAGAAGATCTTTTAGGTTAATGTTTAATATCAGTTTTCATAAGTTTTCGATTGTTAAGCTCTTTCATTGTAATCAACAAGAATCATTCTAATACAAGTGAAAGTTTGTTTAACATCATTGTGTTTTAGATCAAGTGTTAATTCCGCATAACACTTTGTTACTTTATTCATAAGCAAAGGTTTCTCTACGTGTAGTACTTGATCCAATCTCGTATACACAAAGCTTAATCGATCTAAGTTTGGGATCAACACATGATAAGTAATACTGGAATGAAACAGATGACAAACACTGAGCTGTAAAGACTAATATCTAAAGAGAAGCGGAAAAACTATGTATGTTTCTAAAGAATCTGGTTTATAACTGGTAAAGTTGTACTATTAACTGTTAAATCTGAAAACATGCATTTACTGTATTTTAATTACCAAGAGCTTATATAGGTCATGTGCTGTAACAACGTCTACATGAATACATGGAGGGGTGACCTCGTCATGCTGTAGAGGGGTGGCCTCTAAATAATGTGTTGGGTGGAGGGATCAACTCCAATGTGAAGGATGTAGAGCACACACCACATTCACCTGATAAGCTGTAAACTGATAGCCTAGGATGCACCCATACGCCCCGCTGATAATACTGATAAAATGGCCAAGCTGAAATAAATGGGACACTGCGAGAAATCACTCCCTCGTAGAGGAGTCATGACACCGGTGCCTCTAGTGTCATGGTTACGGTACCTCCGTAACTAGTACATAAACTGGTCATGCTTGTATATAAAGCTCAGGCAATTTATTTAGTTATAAAAATGATTACTGATAAGCTTAAAACATATATTGGGGAAAACATTTGGCTGTAGACGGGGAATCCTAATCATGCATAGAAGGAAGTCCTTACTGAAGGATGGGAAACCCGTACCTCATGTCCAGTAATGAAATCAGAATGAAAGCTGAAAGATCTACTCAGACTTCATGGTTACTACATAAATAAGGGACGTGAAATGAGTTGTCTGATTACTGTTTACTGTTACTGATTCTTATTATACTTAACTAGGTTTATTTTATTCTTGTATTACTGTTTGTGTATAATCTGGTAATATCTGACTGTTCTAGATATTTAATGATTAGTATATATCCTGTATTTCTGTTTACTGTGTAGTATACTGTATTCTCATATTTACGATATTACTATAAATAGTAGCCTGTTATAAACAGAAAGTTTCCTAAAATAGAAAGTTCCTAAAATAGAAAGTTTTCCAAAAAGGTTTCATGAATTATTAAATCATTTAAAAAACAAACATTTAACTTATAATTAAATAAAATCGTCTCAATTTAATTTGCTAATTAAATTAATGAAGGCGTTTCTAATAAAATTCTATAATATATCTAAACTAATAAAATGATTTAATAAACATTTAAGTAAAACCTTTGCATTTTATATTGACTTATACACAGAAATCCGATCCAAAAACCTTCCCCCGAGACACCCACGTCTCGGGTCAACCCAAACCGAGTCCACCATAGCCCACGTTATGGCCCCCTTATGCTGGCGTCACAAACAGTGGCCACCGACCTTGTGTCGGTTCCTACTGTTGGCTAGAGAGTTCCCACTGTTACTATTGGTTCCCACTGCCTGGTTATTATTTCCCATTGTTGTCCTATTTTTACCCATTGTGTATTAATCCTAAACACCCCCTTACTGCATGTTAACCCCAAACACCCCTTGCTGAGTCTTTTCACCCACTGTATAGTAAAACAAACACCCTCTTTCTCACGTCTACCCCTGTTTAGGGTTTTTTGGGTTGCAACTGTTTAAACAAGAGCACCACCGAGCCCTTTAAGGGTCACGACTGGCCAACAGTGAGCACACCGAGACCTTATGGTCTCGGTTTTGGTGAACCAACAGAAACCCGACACCCCTTTTGGTTATTTCATGTTTATAATGTTTAAGAAATCATTGGTTTCATGGCTAACCATGTTTTCAATATTAAAACGTGAGAAGAAAAGGTAGGATTAACTATTACTTGATCAAGGATTAGGTATAAACACACACAAAATCGAATGGTTAATAGAGTAAAAAACCGAATCCCCTTGTTCTTGATTTCATACTGGCGGCAGGTTTCTCCCAAACCCTAGGTGGTTTTTTTGTACGTGATATGAAAATGAGACCTATGTGTGAAAGTTGTTTCCCGTACTTGTTTTAATAACGGGTCGGGCTTAAGCCCATTATTCTTCCCTTGTTTTCAATAAAAAAATGGCCAGCCCTTGTTGTATTTTTATGGGTTTTTATTTATTTTTCGACTCTATAATATATCATGTAAACTAGTATTTATTTCCCGTGTTTTAACTTCCTGAATCGTAGTATTTATTTTCTAAATAAAATACTTACGTAATACTTACGTGATATTTTCAGACACTTAATAATTATTTTCTGAATAATTATTTATTGAAATAATTAAACAAAACTGAGATTACGTGTATTTAATATTAACGTTTAATTAAAGCCGAGACTGCGTATTATTTAATATTCGTGGATTTTAAATGCGGGTTTTACAAGGCATCGCGTTATTTCTAACAACTTCCGATTCATTCGTTCAGCTACCCCGTTATGTTGAGGAGTGTAACGAACCGCATAATGCCTGGCATATCCTTCATCTCGACAAAAGTCTTCAACCTCTCTCGAACAAAATTCCAAACCATTATCAGTACGAAGACACTTAAATCTTCCTTCCAGTTTGGTTTTCAATCAAAATCTTCCAATGCTTAAATTTCTCAAACGACTCTTGTGCTTCATCATAAACACCCGCGTCATTCTTGAGAAATCGTCAATGATTGAGAGAAAATACCGAGCATCACCGAGAGAAGGTACTCGAAAATTCCCCCAACAATCAGCATGCAGATAATCGAGAGTACCTTTTGTTTGATGAATTGCTTTTGATAAACTCACTCACTTTTGTTTCATCATAACACAATGCTCACAAAACTCCAAGTTAGCAACCTTGTGGTTGTCAAGTAGTCCCCGCTTGCTCAATATGACCATGCCTTTCTCACCCATGTGACCAAGACACATATGCCATAACCTCGTCAAATCTGAGTTACTTTTTTATGAACACGAGACAGAAGCAAAACCTATGATGGTTTCACCTTGTAAAGTGTAAAGAGAAGTACCTTTGGTTGCTTTCATAACCACTAAATCTCCTTTCGAAACACGAAGTACACCATTCTCACTAGTGTATTTGAAACCTTTCGAGTGGAACACACCTAGCCAGATCAGATTTTTCTTAAGATCTGGGACATGGTGAACATCAGTGAGCGTTCTAACAACTCCATCATGCATCCTGATTTGAATTGTTTCGATGCCAACGACTTTTCATGGTGAATCATTTCCCATAAAGACATTCCCGCCATCAAATTCTTCATATGTCACAAACCAATCCCGATTCGGACTCATATGAAAAGAACAAGCAGAATCCATGATCCAAGCAAGTGGTGTACCTTTATAGTCAACAACCGACAATACCACATCGCGTTCCGAACCCGAGTCATCTTTAGCAATCGCGGCAACTTGCCCTTTCTCCTTAAGCTTCAGACAATTGAACTTCCAATGACCTTCCTCATGGAAATAATGACAAGTATCTCGAGGATTTGACCCTCGAGGTCTCGACTTCGATCAATCTTTATATCTAACTTTTCCTTTGCCTCGTTGTGTTCGATGTCTACCTCTATCCTGATGACCCGCAACTGTTAAGCCAACAGGTTGAGATTCCAAAGTTCTCGATGCTTGATGACGAAGCTCTCGGGAATGCAAACTGGATCGAACATCTTCTAATGTAATAGTTTCTTTACCAACGACAAAGGAATTCACAAAGTTCTCGTACGAGGGAGGTAACGATACTAGAAGAATAAGAGCAGCATCTTCATCGTCAATCTTGACATCAACATTTTTCAAATCCATCAAGATTGAGTTTAACGCATCAAGATGATCTTTTAAAGCGGACCCCTCTTTCATTCCGAGTGAAAACAAACGCTGCTTCAGTAACAATTTATTAGTCAATGACTTGGTCATATAAAGCTTTTCTAGCTTCTTCCACACACCGGCAGCCGTTTCCTCATCCGCAACCTCATAAAGAAACTCATCCGATAAGGATAGCAAAATAGTAGAATGGGCCTTTTCATCTAATGTATTGTATTTATCCTTAGTCATATCAACTGGTTTGGGTTCGGCTAGAGGTGCCCAAATACCTTGTTGTTTCAATGAGACTCGAACTTTAACTCTCCACAAACTGAAATTGCTTTGCCATTAAACTTCTCAACAACACTAGGTGTTGATGGTTGCGAGAACATGTTTAATTCAGACAGGATTTTCTAATAGGTTTTTGGTTGTGGTAAATTAAGACCTTTTAGGAAAAAGGCGTAAAAGCGGAAAGTATTAAACAAATAATTTAGGAAAATCAAGTGTTAATGACCCCAATAAGTTCGTTTCCCAAGGAGGTATATGTGTGTGACTAAAATATAAAGATATTTGAGATTAATATTTGAAAGAAGGGGATGAGAAAATAGAATGACGAAGACGTGAAATTTATTACTACGACGATAAAATTAAAACCGTAAAAATAGCTAAAATAAAAATTAATTCATTAAAATTCCCAAAAAATTACCAAAAATCAAAATTATTAAACTAAGAGTTTACAAATGATCAAAACTTTCTCAAACATTTTAATAAATCCAAAATTTATAAAAAATCCTAAAAACTTGCAAACTAGTTTAATTTAACCTAAATAATCAGAAAATGAAAGTGCGATTACCAAAATACCCCTAATGGTCCCCCAAATGGGTTAAAAACAAAAACAGTCAACCTTAATGGGCTTTTGGGCCCAAAAAGGTCAAACTTGGCCCAAATGACCTAAAAAGCCCTATATGACTCAAAATTCAATTCTAAACACAAAATCTGAAGGCCCAAAAACTGGTTATGAGCTTATCACAGCTTAAATAGTCAACAGCTTATTCTTATTGGGCCAATAAGCCCATCAAGCAATAGCCAATGCCATAAGCTCTGCTTAAACACACAGCCTTCTTTTGAGATGCCTAAGAGATCTATGAAAAGAAATTTTGAAAAGGCACACTCAATAAGCCAGAAATAAGCCAAGAAGATTTTCACTAAAAGACAAAATAGTCGGGTTAGAGTTCTAGGCTGTTTTAGAAGCTCTGGTTTGTTGCAAAAGCTTACAAATAGCTTGACTAAGAATAATCAATCAGAAAAATCACAAAAAGCCAAGTAGAATAAGCTGTGTGAACCAATAAGCTGACTGAAAAAGCCAAATAAGCTAGTTTTCTAGCAAAAGCTTAACCAAATGACTTGTAACCTTCCAGATTTGTTATTAAACTGAGAAAAATGACACCTATTAACAAAGCCAAGTTTTTGCATGTACCAATAAGCAGTTCTCAAAAATAAGCCAAATTGTGCTTATTTGACCAAAAGTCAAAGTGTTCCAAAATTCAACAAATGATCAGGGATGGTTTATGGGCTTGTTATAAGCAACTTTTGTGAAGAACTCAAGGAGAAGTCCTTGTGAATCAAGTGGTCAGTTGACCAAATGATGATTGATTTTGGCAAAAAGGGCTTAATAAGTGATAGGTGTGTAAACACCCATCCTTTTTACCACTTAATTACAATAATAACCGAGCCAAAACGTGTATTTTATGTCGTAAATGTCGGAATTATGCGTGGTTTGTGTTTTTGTTGTGATTTAGGACGAAAATGTGAAAAGGGGAGAAAACACGGGCATTCACGGGCTTTTATCGAAGAAAAAGACAAAAGACGAAGTCAAGATATCAAGAGTGCAAAAAGAACGAAAGTCCAAGACCAATTCTGAAGATTTATCGAAGAAAAATTCCAAAGACGGAAGTTTAATAAAAGCCGAAGAACTCAAGTCTTATTTATGAAGAAATTCAAGACGAGTTTAAAGAAATCCCGAGACAAAGTCATTAAAGTCGAAGAACTAAGAAGATTAAGGACTTAATCATGCAATTAAAGAAAGAAGAAAGAGGTGAGGAAGCTTCCTAAGCACCTCCCTAATCCTCCTATAAATAGGATTCATTTCATTCCATTTGTTTTTGTTGGCTAGTTTGACAAACTATGCTCTTCCATTTTAATTTTTGCACCTTAATTACTTGCACCTTTAATTATCTTGTCATGCACTTTTAATTCCTTTAATTCCAAGGAAGTTACTTTTATGTTTATTGAATCTTTATCTTTATGGTTAATCTCTCATCTTCCTTTCTTGTGATTGATTTAATCTTTATGCTTTATGTTCTTGTTCATGTTCTTGAGTTTTTATTAAATTGATTAAGTGGGTTTTTATTATTGTGATCATTATTGTTAGTGTTATTGATTTGGTTTGATTGATTATCATTAGTTGATCATTTGTGGTTAATCTTGTTTAATCTTTTGTGTTGATTTAATTAGTTTTGATTAAGATTCGTGTTCTTTTCATTCCCTGTCCTTCGTTACTGTTTATGTGCCCAGATTCCGAATCAGTGCTTTATGTTCTGAACCAAGCATTTCTTTCTTTTGTTCAGAACCAGCATTTACTTTCAATTTATTCCGGATCAAGGAAATGTTCCGACTGAACCTTTGATTTAAATTGTTCCGAATGAGCTTATTGTTTTAATTATTCCGAATCAGTATTTTCATTTTATTCCGGATCAGCTTGTTCATCCGGAATAATCAATATTCCGGATGAAGGATATATTCCGAATGAATTATTAATGTTCCGAATGAAGCTTTCTTAAGTTTTATTCCGAATCAGTGTTTTCTAGCTATTATTCCGAATCAGTGTTTTTGTTCCGAATGAAGGAATTGTTCCGAATGAAGGAATTGTTCCGAATGAAGGACTTTGTTCGAATGAAGGAATTTGTTCCGAATGAAGGACTTTGTTCTGAATGAAGGACTTTGTTCCGAATGAATGGATTTGTTCCGAATGAACACTTTTTCTTAGTTTTTATAATTTCAGTTTTAGTTTATTTTTAAGTTTATGTTTTTAAGTTTTAAACTTTATTTTTCCCGCCTTTTACTTATTCGCACTTTTAAGTTTATTTGCCTTAATTTAAGTTTGTGTTTTTTACTTTTAAGTTTGCCTTTTTATTTCTTGTCACGTTTTTAATTTCTCGTCATTAATTTCCCGTCAAGTTTTTATCTTTCAGTATTTCTTTTTACCGTCTTTACTTTCTTTTTATTTGTTTCAAGTCTTTATTTTTATTTAGTTTACGACACCCAACAATTCTCTTTTTGTTACCAAGAACGACTGAGTCACACTTTGAACAGGAAATCAATTCGAGAAGATACCGAGAAATGAACTTTCAACCTCGCAAAATCTTTGTATCAATAAGACAGTTAGCTTATAAGCCAGCAATAAGGCACACCAAATAGCAAGAAGCACTCACAAGCAGCACAATATCAAGTTCCAAGCAACAAAACAACAAGGCATACACTAGAATCACAAATGCAAGTCCAAAATGAGGTGGTCACTTTGCTGATGCAAATGACCACTTCAGCCAACTTTGATAAGCTCTAGCACCTTCAATAAGCCATCAAATTCAACAAACAGATAATGCACAGATAGCTTATCACCTAAGCTCTTCCCAAACCTGATTTCAGACCTTAGATCCAACAAACAAAGATTATATTGGATCTGATGTGTTTGATCAATTTCAAACCACTTTTTTCAGATTTTTCCAAAACTTGAAAGCCTTTTTCCAAACCTTTTGAAACTTAACCAGTGACTAAAACTTGTTGCATATGACTTGTTTAGACTCCCCAAACCTGAAGAACCAAGGGTACAAGGCCACAAGGCCTTATGATCCCAAAATCCCAAACAGCCTTGTTTTAGTACTTTTTCAAACAAACTTCTTATTTTTACAAGTAACCTACTGATTTTATGGTTCAAATACCTCAACTAGGTGACAACTAACAGATACCAACTATAAAACACAAATCACAAACACAAAATCAACAAATCACATGGCAAAATATAGATCAGACAATAACATGAAATTTTTTAGAGGAATCTTAACAAGAGGTTATACTTATCCCCCACAACTTCCTAGGAGGATCAACAATGCTCCTTGGACCTTGTTCAACAACTAGAACAAGACCAAGGTACTTCAACAAAGGAGATGAGATGTGCCTTGGTTGATGTTTCAAAGCAGAAACTCAAGGACTTGATTTCTTCAACACAAGCAACAAACAGCCCAACGAAAGGCTCAAACCCCTTCACAAGCTTGGTGTCAACAAGCTTGCTGTCAACAAGCTTGTAAGAGCTTATGGCTTTAGGTTAAGGATTAGTACAAGCAAATAATCAAAAATAGATGACTGATTTCAAGGTTTTCAAACTTTAAAATCCTCACCAAACATAAACGTGTTCAAACCACAAGATCTAAACACCTTTATAACATCAAATGGAACTCAGAATCACTCTTAAACAACACCAACTTTCAAAAACATAAAAAGGAATTACAATTTTCTTAAAATACCAACTTTTATAAATTTTAAAAAGGAATTACAATGTTTAAAGATTAAAACTGGAACAAGGCTCTCTCACATGTTGAGGAGTCCTTATATAGGCCACAAGGGCTGAGATTACAAGAGAAAACCCTAGCTATGAAGTTCCTGAAATACCCTTGAATCTTCTAGACGCATTTGATGTTTGAGCTGTCCAAATGAATCCTGATTGTTCATTTTAGCTTTGTAACCAAGCAAGGAGTGTGGGCTGTTGATTTGGCCACGTGGCATACCTTGGAGGTTAAGGTTTGATGTGATAGGTGGACGGGTTTGAATAGTGGGGTCCTTGGGTGAGTGGGAGTGAGGGTTTTTGGTGTGGGATGGGATTTAGAGTGTGTGAATTAAGCGTGTGTCAAGGTAATTGGGATTTACCCTTTGGTTTAAGTGAGATAGTAATTGGGGGTGAAAGGTGAATAGTAACACCTTTTGATCCGTTTTTGTAGGAAAGGTAAGTGTTTGGCGCAAAATCTGATTTGAATGTTTAACTTGCACACTTTTGGTCCTTGTGTTTTGGTGAAATGGGTAAAACGTGTTTATTCAGCAACAAAACTCATTTCCTTTGTTATTCAACTTTCAATCTTCACACTTTTGCCCCAAAACTTTGGCAAAAGGTTTTCAAGGGTTGTTTTTACCATTTTTGCATAGTTTGAGGACTGATCTTGGACATTCTTGATCTTCAAAGGTCTTCATTGTATCTTTGACTTCATGAGGGACCATTATTGACAATTTAGAATTGATGAGGGACTAAACTTGCCAATTCTTTAAAGTTGAAGGACCATTTTTGTAATTTTCACAAACTTAAGGGACCAAACTTGTAATTATGAATATACCAGGTTTTTAAGTGTCATTTATTCATAATTTGAGGATTAATCTTGTACATCTTCAAGTCTTCAAGGGTTTTTCTTGGATAATTCATGAACTAGGGCCCGGTTCTTTGTACGGCTTCGTTTCTCGTGTCCGTTTTTCCTTGTTTCTTGTGATCTTTTGTCTTTTTCACGATATCCGTACCTAAAATACACAAGTAAACAAACACAAGCATATATATGGTATTTTATGACATTTTTATGCATTTAAAGCCTGAAAAGAACGATGAGATCATGTATAAAATCCATCTCATCACTCCCCCATACTAAGCCATTGTCGTGCCCTCACCTAATGCTAGAATGCGTAAAGACATAATGTATGATTTTCATCACGAATGTGACTTTTAGGGTTAATGAATAGAAACAAGTAAATGTCCCATAGAGTAAATTTTGTCATCCTTGATTGTCATACATTCCATGCTAAGTGCAAAAACGAGATCATTGTTGGTACAAGTCACAATGCTAACACTACTCATATGTCCAAATTGTTTAATACTTTTTCTCCCCGCAATCCTAGTTATTATAAAAGGAAATGGGTTTCTAGAATTTTTTTTAACTATTTGTCATGGATCACAAGTGATTCATATTGACTTATTTGAGTATTTATTAGTCCGAAAGTAAAGTAGCACGATTTAATCGATAGTTAGCCGAAGGACAAAGTCTTTTAAAACGGCTTCTCGTGTATCTCCTTATGTTAATATCTTGGCATAACTCGTTTCACGATTTGTGACCTTTCTCGGACCGATATTTGGCATGTACTTCATACTTCAAATCTTGGGAAGACGTTCTTGAAATTATGGTCTTTTCCTCATATATTGGAATTTCTTCACTTGACGTTTTTTAGAGATTCTTCATAATTGGACCACGACTTCATCATTTTTCTTCAATCTTTATTTTGTACTTTGATATACAACGATCCGCCTCCTTTTAGGACTTAGATATATTTATCCTCATACCTTGTAAGGGTCTTTTTGGATAGACTTTCTCCATGATCTTTAGGGGAGTAATTGCTTTTCGTCGTGTGTCTCGATCCTTCATATTGATTTAGGAATAATGATACTTCACATCATCATGGATCTTTAGAAATAAAATAGAGCTCCTCATGCCTTGTTAGGGCCTTTTTGGATCTTCACCAATCTTCGTGTCCCGCTTTAGTAAGTTATGCCTTGGCTATGAACTCTATTCAACCCCGAGCAACTTTTAAACGATCTTGTGCTAGAAGCTAAGTAACCTTTCGAATCGTACGACCTTACTTATTGCAATTATTTTTATTCCTAATGCATTGATCTTATGGGAGAAAACGCCACAATTAAAAACATATGAGTTTTTGAAAGAACATTTTCATGTTCTACGTTTAGCATGATCACTTGTCTAACTCTATCATTTCTCGTTCTTCACTATTTAAAGAACTCTAATTAAAGAGACTCGTGAATACTTAGCCATGCAAGTCAAAATTAAGCCAAATATGGATTATCTTTCATTAAGACTATATCAAATCGAAGTTTTGGGTTTTCAAGCCACCTATAGGATCTTGCACTTTCTTGGACTTTTTCAAGTTTAGAGAATGCATTTTATAGTTCCCTTGATAAGTGACGTTCTAGGATCAATTATAGGAACTTGCAAAAAGTTCTTGTTCTTAACTCGAATGAGCTAAGACTTTCGCGTTTTAAAGTTCCCTATATAAAAGTCTAGCAAAACTTGAATTGAGCGGGTTAAGGAATGTAAAGGGCTCCAAATGCCCATCAAGTAAAAAAATAGCTCTTATTCTACCCATCGGAAAATATACATTCGTGTCTTAAAAACACTTACTAAAACTAAGAAAAATTTAAAATTTGGCCATTTTTAGCCTTATTAGCAACAAAACAAAATAAAACATTGAAAGTTGGAATCGTGAGGGCGTAGCAAAGCAAGTATCTATTCACCCCCATACTAAAAGTAAACATTGTCCTCAATGTTTCGAGTCTAAAGGTGGAGCACCCCCATACTAGAGACGAAGAGTCGAATGCTTAGGATCTAGCATGGAAACGGTGATCAACAATAAATCTAAAGCAGTTTATTAAGTATGCTAAAAGATAATTGTTAGAACAATAAAGGATATGTCATGGATTCGTGAAAAACTTCTTCAAGCAAACGATGGAGGCTCACGTAAACGAACACGAGAGTCTTCAATCGTAGATGATGATGATGATCTAGATAACACAATCACAAACAACCACGAGAGAACGAGTTGGAAGGGCACAAATCCCCTCTCATTATTTCTTAGAAAGCATAAAAAGATAAGCATGGGATCTCCCCCACGAGGCACCTCGTTTTTTATTACTGAGTCATGAGCTCGACTCGATCCCCTCAATGCTAATTATCATTGGGGAAGGTGACTTGGTCGAGGTCATCCAATAAAGGAATTTCCCCACCAAAGTAGTGCTTAAGCCTATGTCCATTCACCTTGAAGTTAGGACCATCATTTTGAGCTAGCTCGATGGTCCCATAAGGAAACACTTGTGTAATGGTGAAAGGACCCGACCATCAAGATTTCAATTTCCCGGAAAATATCTTTAATCTAGAGTTAAAAAGTAACACTTGATCACCAACGTTAAAAACCCGGTTTTTAATCTTTGCATCATGAAACTTTTTAGTCTTTTCTTTGAAAATCAATGAATTTTCATAAGCATTATCTCTTAATTCATCCAATTCATTCAATTGTATTTTCCGGTGATCTCCCGCGGTCTTCAAGTCAAAGTTTGCATGCTTAAGGGCCCAATATGCCTTATGCTCCAATTCAATGGGCAAATGACAATTCTTCCCATAGACTAACTTATAAGGAGTACAACTGATAGGTGTCTTATAAGCGGTCCTAAAAGCCCATAAATCGTCATCGAGTTTGTCGGACCATGAAGCATGGTTTTCTCCAATCGATCTCTCTAAAATCCTCTTCAAAGCTCGGTTCGAAACCTCGACTTGCCCACTCGTTTGCGGGTGATAAGCCATAGAAAGACGATGAGTAACTCCATATTTCTTTAAGACCTTCTAGAATTGGTCAGTACAAAAATGGGTTCCACGATCGCTTATAATAGCACGAGGGGTTCCGAACTGAGAGAATAGTTGCTTCAAAAACTTCAGTACCACACGAGCATCATTAGTAGTTAAAGCCTTAGCTTCCACCCACTTAGAGAGGTAGTCGACGACGACGAGGATATACTTGTTACCATGAGACGATGGGAACGGCCCCATAAAGTCTATGCCCCAAATGTCAAAAATCTCACACACTTGAATTATATTTTGAGGCATTTCATCACGTTGAGACGATTTTCCTTGACGTTGGCACGAATCACACGACTTCACAAGTGCGTGTGCATCACGATAGATAGAAGGCCAAAAGAAACCGGCATCAAACACTTTCTTAGCCGTGAGATTAGCATCGTGGTGACCACCCGTGGGTCCCTCGTGACAAGCTCTAAGGAAGTTAGAAGCTTCGATACCAAAAACACAACGTCGTACGAGTTGATCCGCACAAATTCGAAAAAGATAAGGGTCGTCCCAAAAATAGAACTTGACGTCACGAAAGAATTTTCTCTTTTGTTGTGTCGTCATGCCTTTGATTATGAAATTGCCCGCATGGTAATTTGCAATGTCGGCAAACCATGGGGTGGTGTCTTTAGAATTCACTACACCGAGAGTCTCAAGAGGAAAATCTTTCGGTGATTTCCTTGTTCTCGAAAACATCTTTGTGAGGATCTTCTAGACGAGAGAGATGATCGGCCGCTAGATTCTCGGCTCCTTTTTTGTCAAGCACGGTGACATCAAATTCTTGAAGGAGGAGCATCCAATGAAGCAATCTCGGCTTAGCATCTTGCTTAGCTAGGAGATACTTGATAGCCGAATGGTCGGTATACACAATGCTTTTAGTTAAAACGAGATAAGGTCGGAATTTTTCAAAAGCATAGACCACGGCAAGGAATTACTTTTCCGTTGTGGTGTACTTTAATTGAGCCTCGGTCATCATCTTACTAGCATAATGGATAGGACGGAAATTCTTTTCATAACTTTGCCCTAAGACGGCCCCTATAGCATAATCACTTGCATCACACATGATTTCAAAAGGTAATTCCCAATTAGGAGCAACAAGAATGGGAGCTTCGGTAAGTTTCCTTTTGAGAGTTTTGAAAGCTCTAACACAATCCTCATTGAAATTAAAAGGAGAATCCTTCTCGAGAAGGTGTGTCATAGGTCGAGAGATTTTCGAAAAGTCTTTGATGAAACGACGATAAAAGCCCGCGTGGTCTAGGAAACTTCTAACTCCCTTAACGGTTTTGGGGTGAGGTAACTTGGCGATGACGTCTACCTTAGCTTTATCGACCTCAATCCCCGCTTACGAGACCTTATGTCCTAAGACGATTCCTTGTTTACACATAAAATGACATTTTTCCCAATTAAGCACAAGATTGGTTTCTTCACAACGTTTTAGCATTTGCTTGAGATTAGATAAACACGACGTGACCGAATTGCCAAACACCGAAAAGACATCCATAAACACTTCCATCGACTTCTCGATCATATCGTGAAAAATAGCCATCATACACCGTTGAAACGTACCCGGTGCATTGCAAAGTCCGAAAGGCATCCTACAATAAGCAAACGTTCCATAAGGACACGTAAACGTAGTCTTCTCTTGATCACGAGGGTCGATAGGGATTTAAAAGTAACCGGAAAAACCATCTAAAAAGCAATATAATTCATTTCTCGCGAGTCGCACATTTGATACAAACGATTTTGTCTATAAAAAGTTATCGTCCGATCTTTTCGAATTGACTTCCGGATTAACGTGAGACTCAGTCGTTCTTTGGTGAAAACAAATATTTGTGTCGTTGTAGTAATTAAAAGTGCAAAACTTTTAAGTAAATGACGTTAAAGTAAAATCTAAGTCTAATTTAAAATAAAAGGCGAGAATTTAAAAGCGTGACGAAAATTAAAATTTGACAAAGTATTAAAATGAGAACTTAAAAATTAAACAAGTCAAAATAAAAAAACAAACCTAATCGGAATACATTCCGATCGAAATATGATCGGAATATTAAACCTACCTTCCAATCGGAATGATGATCGGAATAATCTTACCTTTCTGATCGGAATGTTAGCTCACCTGTCGGAATGACAAACCTTGGTTCGATCGGAATGTTGTCAGAATACCAAATCGGAATGTTGTCACCAACGATTAATCGGAATAACCAAACAATAACCTTTGATCGGAATGTCAAATCGGAATGAGTCCACAGTACTCCAATCGGAATCCTAATTGGAATAAAAATAGGAATCCTAAACCCTTTTCCGACCAGGCAACTAGAGCGCTGGTCGGAATATAAAACCCTATTCCGATTGGTTAGATCGGAATACAGTGAATAAAAACGTAAATAAGCACTACTAATAAGCTACTACTCAAATAAGCACACAACGAAAAACTTAATGAAAACCGTATAAGAAAAAGCTAATACGCTACAATTTAAAGACTTTTAAAAACACTAAAAGAAAGAGTTAAATGAAAACAAACTTTATATAAAAATAACTTTTATAAAAACTTTAGAAACTTAAGATAAACACAAATAAGCTATAAAAATCAATAATCCAAAATAATCAAAAGCATAAAAACATAACCTTTAATTAAATAAGCATGATAATAAACACATAAACATAAAGATCAAGCAAAACAAGAAAGGTAGATGAGAGATTGACAATAGAAAGTAAAGATTGACAAGAATTAAAAGAAAACTTACTTGAAATTAAAGGTATTTAAGGTGCAAGACAAGTATTTAAATGACATGTAATTAAAGTGCAAGGAAAATAAAATGGAAGAGCTAATTGTCACTATTAGCCAACAAAATGAAATGAAATAAATCCTAGTCTATTTATAGGGGAGATTAAGGAGTGCTTAGGAAGCTTCCTCCCTCTTTCATCTTTTCTTAATTGCACCATTAAGTCCTTGCTTTCTTTAATCTTCTTAAATCTTGGACTTTAATGACTTTAGCTCGCGATTTCTTTGAACTCGTCCTGTAATTCTTCAATAAATTAGAATTGAGTTCTTCGGCTTTTGGTAAACTTCCGTCTTTTGACTTTTTCTTCGATAAATCTTCAGAATTGGTCTTGGACTTCCGTTCTTTTTGCACTCTTGACTTCTTGACTTCGTCTTTCGTCTTTTTCTTTGATAAAAGCCCGTAAATGACCGTGTATTCTCCCTTTTCCACATTTTCGTCCTAAATCACAACAAAAACACAAACCACACATAATTCCGACATAAATGACATAAAATACACGTTTTGCCTCGGTTATTATTGTAATTAAGTGGTAAAAAGGATGGGTGTTCACACACCTATCAAATCCCCTACACTTGACCATTGCAATGTCCTCATGCAATGTATTAGTTACAAAGCATGTTTACATTTTTCATCACAATCAATCTATATTGGCCTTTATTAAAGATATAGAAATTTATAAACATTCAAAGTAAAGAAATTAAAAACATACCTTGGGTTTTGGAAATGTTGTGAATGATCATCATCCTCAAGTTTTCACTTTCTCCAAACCAACCTTAAAAACGAGATCATTGTTATTATAAGTTAGCAAACTAACACAAACTCATGTGGGCCAATTATTCACTTAGACTCCCTTATTCCTAGGTGTATCTCTTATATTTTATTGTTGTCTTGAATGATCACAAGGATGCATTTTTGACTTATTTTGATAGTTATTTAGGGCGAAAATAAAGTGAACGATTTAATCAATAGTTAGCTAAAGGACAAAATCTTTTAAAACTGCTTCTCGGGACCTCATAAAGTTCATATCTTGGCATAACTCGCTTCGCGATTTGAGACCTTTCTCGGACCGATATTTGGCAGCGACTTCATACTTCAAACCTTGAGAGACGTTCATGAAATTATGGTCTTCTCTTCATATAGGAATTTCTTCACTTGAAGTTTTGAGAGATTCATACTTGGACCACGACTTCTTCATTTTTCTCCAATCATTATTTTGGACTTTGGTATACAACGATCCGCCTCCTTTTATGACTTGGATCTATTTATCCTCATACCTTGCTAGGGTCTTTTCAGATACACTTCTCCATGACTTTTGGGGAGTTTTTGCTTTTCGTCGTGTGTCTCGATCCTTCATATTGATTTTCGATAAATGATTCTTCACATCACTTTGGATCTTTAGCAACAAAATATAGCCCTCATGCCTTGTTAGGACCTTTTTGGACTCGCCAATCTTCGCATCCCGCTTCAATAAGTTATGCCTTGGCTATGAACTCTAATCCGTACCGAGCAACTTTTAAACGATCTTGGGCTAGAAGCTAAGTAACTTTTCAAATCATACAACCTTATTTATTACAGATAAATTTATTAGCAAGCGATGGGAGAATAGGCTTATAATTAACTCACATAAATTCACGAAAGAATACCAAACTTATAATTGACTTTATCATCTCTCGTTCTCCACAGTTTAAAATCTCAAGGAATGAGACTCGTGGATGCTTAGCCTATTAAATCAAAGTTTTGGGTTTTCGAGTCGCCTATAGGATCTTGCAAACTTTTAGACTTTTTCAAGTTTAGAAATCGCATTTTAAAGTTCCCTTGATAAACGACTCTCTAGGATCAATTATAGGAACTTGCGAAAAGTTCTTGTTCTTAACCCGTGAGAGTTAAGACTTTCGCGTTTTATAGCTCCCTATATAAAAGCCTAGCAAAACTTGACTTAAACACGTTAAGGATACTAGCTAGAGTAACTTAGATAAGTAAACTCGGGTTGAGTCAAAAGATTTACAACGTTTGAAAATTAAAACCACTTTATTAAAATTTATTCTAATAAGGAAAGAAAATAACTATACAAAGGTAAAAACTAATAGGCCAAAATAGATCAAAAATTTTGAAAAATGTCGAAAAATTGATTTTCCGGTTAAAATAAGGACAAATACAAGGAAAAGGCCACTTAACTTCTATTGAAGTCCCCCCACACTTAATATAAACATTGTCCTCAATGTTTAAGCATGTGGGA
The DNA here is from genome assembly GCA_025667525.1 of Glebionis coronaria. NCBI lineage: Eukaryota > Viridiplantae > Streptophyta > Magnoliopsida > Asterales > Asteraceae > Glebionis > Glebionis coronaria. Next base: position 52,310,294 of record CM046880.1, read on the forward strand.
GTAAACTCCCCTACACTTAGGACATTGTGCACTTTGTTTAAATCTTGCTAAGGAAAAGACAACTAACGAGATTCCTATTTTAATATTAGAAAATATAAAATAGTGAATCGAAAAGAGTTAAGGATAGAACCGGGAAGATGGAACACGGAATCACGGGTCGTCAAGAATCATCGAGAATGGATCATTGAGCGCTCGAATCCCTGATTATAAGAAGAGAGGAAATAGCAAACACCAACGGGTCTCCGCTACACTTAGGATAAAGAAAGCTAGAGGATAGATACATGGGTTGCCTCCCAAGAAGCGCTTGATTTTTGTTAACCGAGTCGTGAGCCTGACTCGACCTTGATCATCATAGGAAGAAGCATGAAACATATCCACCAGGATCAAAGACATAGTTTTCGTCCATCAAATAGCACAAGCTTAAGGCGAACAAGGCAAGCCAAAGAAGAATAGGCAAGGTTCCCTTAAGCAGCGATGGAGCACGGTGGGAGCAAGGGTGAAGTGGCATAAGCAGATTTCCATAAGTTCCAAAGATATTTCCTTTTATTTCATCAGACGGATACTGAGATGGCTGCAGAATATCGATACCGAGGTCGAACACCTTTTCCTTTAGGGGAAAATAACACTCAGGCTCAGCAGAATGTGAAGAAGATCCGGGAAGAAGATGCACAACCTCGTCCTCAGAAGGTGGACAAAGAGGTGTTAAATCATATGTGTTGCGGATGGTGGTGTCGACCGGTTTCTTCTCCTTTGAAAGAATTTTCTTCAAATCCAAAGTAGGATCAAGACGATAATCTTCAAAGTCCAAAGGAGGTGCATCACTCTCATGAGGGAAGTATGTATTGAGAAAAGTAGAGAAGTCTTCCTCAAAAGAGTAATCATCCAAAGTAGGATTAAGCATGGATGACGGAGGATCTTCATCATGTGAAGAATCACTCGAAAGAGTATCGGCCTCATCAAAATCATCATATGTGGGCATGTCGGGATACTCGGAAGTAAGGTCATCATAATCATCCGTATCTGAGCTAGAATCATCATCATAAGCATCAAATATCGGTGGAGAATCATATATGGGCGAAGGTTCCAAATTGGAGAGAGAATCATCCACATTATCTTCAAGTGGATTATCAATGCAAGACTCGAATAGAGGATTGTTGTAGATGATAAAATCATCGAGCACATTAATCATATTCGCAGATTCTCGTCTATAGGATTTGCTTGTAAGCTTCCCCATTTTGAAAACTTGTGCATCATCCCTGACTCTTAAGATTAACTCACCTTCGGCAACATCAACTAGAGCTCGTCCGGTTCTCAAGAATGGCCGACCAAGTATTAAAGGAATACGAGGGTCCATTGCATAATCAACAACGACAAAGTCGACCAGGAAAGTAAATGTGCCAACTTTGATGAATACGTCTTCGGCAATACCAACGGGGTAAGCGAGAGTGCGATTTGCAAGTTCAAGAGTCATCCTTGTTGGAGTAAGGTCGGGTAATGATAGTGTTTTCCAAACACTCAAAGGCATAAGATTAATACTGGCCCCGAGATCAGCAAGGGCAGTAAATTCTTCGGTTTTGTTAAAGATGCAAGGCAACACAAAACGACCGGGATCTCCAAGTTTTTCCGGAAGTTCTTTAAGAATAACTGCAGAACAGTTTTCATTTAAGCATGTGTTGGCGAGCTCAATAAGCTTCTCCTTCTTGTTAAGCAATACCTTGAATGCTTTGACAAATTTTGGCATGTGGACAAGTGCTTCAACAAGGCTAATATTGAAATTCATTTGAGAGATCATCTTCAAATAATTCGACACTTGAGTGTCATTCTTAGTGAGCAAGTTAGGCTTGTCCAAGTGAGAAGGATATGGGATGTTGGGTTTGTAGGTGGAAGGTGTAGTTGGTGAAGGTTGAGATGTTGAAGGTGGGGTTGGTGGGGGATTCTTGGTGGGTGCTTCATCACGACGAGGCGGAGACGGTAATGGTGCACTAATACTAGGTGTAGGAGGAGTAGGGATAAATGGTGGTGGAGGAGGTATAGATGATGGGGGTGGGATAGGTGGTCCTACTATGGTAACTCCACTACGGGTAGTAATAGCACTCACATTTGCTCGCGAATTGGTGACGGTGTTTGAAGGTAGAGAACTCGAGGTAGAGGGTTGAGTGGTGGGCAAGAAACTAGCCAGCATATTCTTTATATCATTCGTTTGATTGCTGAAGAAGGATTGGATATTATCTCGAAGCTCGGATCTAATTTCATTTCCTTGCTTGGTGATATCTCCTTTCAGATTGATAATTTGGCTCTGTAGATTCTTGATTTTCTCACCTTGAGTTCTCATTAAGGCTTCAACATCGGGGTTAATGGGTGGGGCTTGTTGAGCGGGTGGGTGATAAGGATTATAAGCTCTTGGTGTGATTTGGTTGCTTCTAGTATAGTTGTTGTTGGGGTTTTGGCTTTGAGGAGAAAAACCGGGTGAAAGGTAGTTGTTTGATCAGTAACTCAGCAAATTTCTATCCCCTTGAGGTCGAGCTTGGTAATTTTCCGGTGAACAATTACCATAAGATGCATACACATTTTCCGGATTTCCTTGAGTAGAAGGACAATCGGTGTATGAGTGTGGACCTCCGCATGTCTCACAAGAATTGGCAACCGCTTTAACTTGTTGTTGTTGGTTTGTAGCGAGAAGCAAGATATTTTTTTTCATTTCGGTCATCATGCGGGTGAATCCGGTCATATCAGGGCTTGCTGAGGTGGAAGAAACATTGACTCTCGGGTTGTTCCTTGAAGAAGCGGAGGAATCCCAATTTTTGTGATGAGTAGTCATGTTCTCAATAAGCTCTCTACACTCCTCGGCTCTCCTTTTCATAAATGTGCCACCGGCGGCTGCATTAATCGTATCACGATCACGAAACGTCAAAGCGTAGTAGAAAGTATCAATCAATGTGACTGGAAGCATGTTGTGGTTTGGACAACGATCAATCAAGACATTATATCTTTCCCAAGCATCAAAGAGAGATTCATCGGGATCTTGCATGAAACCGCTGATTTGATTGCGAAGGCTCGTGACCATGGATGGTGGAAAGTAGCGCGACAAAAAGCGTTGAGTCATGTAATCCCAAGTATGAATTGAATTCTTCGGGAGACGATCAAACCATTTCTCGGCGTGGTGTGATAAAGTATGTGGGAAGAGTTGTAGGCGAAGAACATCCATTGTGGCACCGGGCAACTTCATGCTTTGGGTGATAGTAATGAACTTGTCGAGGTGTTTGTTGGCATCATCATCAGGCATTCCTCGAAAAGGATTTGTTTGCACTTGCTGAATCATGTGGTGCTTCAACGAAAACTCTGGAGCCGTGATTTGCATCGGCGCAATCGGTCCTCCTCGTCCAAACATGGTAGGTTGACAAAGCTCCTCCATTGTCCGAAGATCGGGCTGTGGAAGAACATTGTTGTTATTATTGAGGTGCGGTGGATTATTGTTGTTGTTCACACCTGCCATACTTAAATCTTCTTGAGTCTCGGGCTCTTGATAATTAGAAGATCTAGTACGCATACACCTACAAAGGCAAAAGAAAACAATACCAAACACAAAGACAATATATATATACACAATAAAGATAAAATCTTTTTGGATTTTTGAAATTTTCAATTTTTATGGTGTTTTATCATTTTTTATTTTTTTATGATTTTTTTGAATTTTTTAAGCAAGAAAATAACGCTCACGAATGAACGGGTCCCAAAAAGCAACGCGTCTCTCACAGAAAACCGTTAATCTTTACGAAAAGAGCCGGCAACGGCGCCATTTGATACAAACGATTTTTTTGCATGTAAAAAGTTATCGTCTGATCTTTTCGTATTGACTTCCGGATTAACGTGCGACTCAGTCGTTCTTTGGTGAAAAAAATATTTGTGTCGTTGTAGTAATTAAAAGTGCAAAACTTAAAAGTAAATGACGTTAAAGTAAAATCTAAGTCTAATTTAAAATAAAAGGCGAGAATTTAAAAGCGTGACGAAAATTAAAATTTGACAAAGTATTAAAATGAGAACTTAAAAATTAAACAAGACAAAATAGAAAAACAAACCTAATCGGAATACATTCCGATCGGAATATGATCGGAATATTAAACCTACCTTCCAATCGGAATGATGATCGGAATAATCTTACATTTCTGATCGGAATGTTAGCTCACCGGTCGGAATGACAAACCTTGGTTCGATCGGAATGTTGTCGGAATACCAAATCGGAATGTTGTCACCAAACGATTAATCGGAATAGCCAAACAATACCTTTTGATCGGAATGTCAAACCGGAATGAGTCCACAGTACTCCAATCGGAATCCTAATCGGAATCAAAATAGGAATCCTAAACCCTTTTCCGACCAGGCAACTAGAGCGCTGGTCGGAATATAAAACCCAATTCCGATTGGTTAGATCGGAATACAGTGAATAAAAACGTAAATAAGCACTACTAATAAGCTACTACTCAAATAAGCACACAACGAAAAACTTAATGAAAATCGTATAAGAAAAAGCTAATACGCTACAATTTAAAGACTTTTAAAAACACTAAAAGAAAGAGTTAAATGAAAACAAACTTTATATAAAAATAACTTTCATAAAAACTTTAGAAACTTTAAGATAAACACAAATAAGCTATAAAAATCAATAATCCAAAATAATCAAAAGCATAAAAACATAACCTTTAATTAAATAAGCATGATAATAAACACATAAACATAAAGATCAAGCAAAACAAGAAAGGTAGATGAGAGATTGACAATAGAAAGTAAATATTGACAAGAATTAAAAGAAAACTTACTTGAAATTAAAGGTATTTAAGGTGCAAGACAAGTATTTAAATGACATGTAATTAAAGTGCAAGGAAAATAAAATGGAAGAGCTAATTGTCACTATTAGCCAACAAAATGAAATGAAATAAATCCTAATCTATTTATAGGGGAGATTAAGGAGTGCTTAGGAAGCTTCCTCCCTCTTTCATCTTTTCTTAATTGCAACATTAAGTCCTTGCTTTCTTTAATCTTCTTAAATCTTGGAATTTAATGACTTTAGCTCGGGATTTCTTTGAACTCGTCCTGTAATTCTTCAATAAATTAGACTTGAGTTCTTCGGCTTTTGGTAAACTTCCGCCTTTTGACTTTTTCTTCGATAAATCTTCAGAATTGGTCTTGGACTTCCGTTCTTTTTGCACTCTTGACTTCTTGACTTCGTCTTTCGTCTTTTTCTTTGATAAAAGCCCGTAAATGCCCGTGTTTTCTCCCTTTTCCACATTTTCGTCCTAAATCACAAAAAAAACACAAACCACGCATAATTCCGACATAAATGACATAAAATACACGTTTTGGCTCGGTTATTATTGTAATTAAGTGGTAAAAAGGATGGGTGTTCACACACCTATTAGTCGCTCCAACATTTGATCCATGAAGGGCAAAGGAAAGTGGTCTTTACGAGTGGCGTCATTTAACTTTCGGTAGTCAATACACACCTTCCAACCGGTCACAACACGAGTGAGAATTAACTCGTTGTTTTCATTAGGCACAACGGTCATCCCTCCCTTTTTAGGGACACAATGGATTGGTAATAAGTGTGTAAACACTTATCCTTTTGCCACTAAAATCAAGTAAAAACAAGACCTAATCATGTGTTTTATATCGTAAATGTTGGAATTACGCGTGGTTTTGTGTTCTTATGTTTAAATAGGTACAAATAATCAAAAGAAGAGAAAACACAGGATTTCACGGTTAAATGTTCAAGAAAAATCCAAAAAGAGACGAAGACAAAGTCAAAAGACCAAAAGTGTGCCAAGATCACGAAAACCGACACGACTTTGAAGAAAAGATCAACAAAGCCGAAAATCGGACTCGTTCTTAGTGGATTAAATATCATTTGAGTTTAATGGGCCTTGTGGGTCCCACAATTACTTAATGGGCCCACAAGCCCATTTGGAAAAATTAATTTAAAGATAATTGGGACAAGGCCCATCAACAAGCCCAAATGGCTAATAAAGACACGGATTGGTGAAAGATAATTGGGACAAGCCCAAATGAGTTAATAAAGAACGGATGGAATGGGCTTCAAGCCCAAAAAATTGCACGCAGAAATAAAACAGCTGGAGTAACTTTGTTTTTTTTACATTTGCTTGACCAGGTCAAATGCACCAAACGAAACCCCAACCCACGTGTCTTCCATATCCTTTTACCCTTCCCCCAATAAATAATAAATCTTTACCCCACATCCCACTTTTATTCGTTACAAACGAAGTAAAAAACACACACTCACTTTCATCTTCCCCACAAAACATGCTTCTTCCCCAAACCCTAATTTCTTTACTGCCAAAAATTACACACCCAAAAATTAGGGCTTTTACCCTTATGGATTAATTCAATCCATGAGAAATAAAACCCCCCGAGAATCGGAGGTAAACACTAGAGTGGTCCTCTCTTTTCATCACTGACGTGGCCATTCCTAAGGATTTGATTGGTGGAAACAACACATCTCTCCAATCCCACCAATCAATATATTCCACATCACTCTGCAACAAACACAACTAACACAAATCAATGCCATCCTGGCAATCTGTGGCTACAAGATGATCTCATCTGTTTAAATAAAAGAGAGAGAAAGAAGAAAAGAAGGAATCTACAGCTCAGAATCAATGCTTACAAGTGAAGCTATCAAGAGCGTTTCTTGGGGTTTCTCCTATTAAAACCCCTCATATCTGTAATTTTTAGTGTGCTTTTCTTTAGTTTAATTTTTATTTTCTGAAAAAAATAGATTTAGGGCTTTATGTAATTTTGTTTTATCAAGTATTGTAATCCGAATTTTAATTAATGAAAATTTAAGTTTCTGTTAATTTAGTGTCTCGATTGATTTTATTGCATAATATTCTTGAATTTATTTTTTATTAAATAATTATTAAATTAATAAGGATAGCAATAATTTCCCCTAGTGGGAAATTATATATAAAAATTAGTTTTATTCGGTTACTGTTGAAAAAGTGGTGATGATGATGATGGATATCGGGTAAGAAGGAGGTGTTTGTTGGTTCGTTTGAAAACGGTTCATAAGGTGGCTCAGCGCCAACCTTCTACTCAAAGGTTCATCATAAGGTTTGCTTTCTTTGTTTTTTTAAGTTTGTAGTTAATTGATTTATATATTTTAGTTATTATCTGCTTGAGTTTCTGTATTGATATCTGCTTTTCAGTTTTCGATTTAAGTTTATAGTCGTTTTGAATCTGCTTGATAGTTAACTGCTATATTAGGTTTGAGTAGTTTTTGTTAGTTTAGTTTGAATTTGGTATTATTTTGGATCTGTTTATTTTTATCTGATTTAATCTGTATGTATTTCAGTGAGATTGTGTATGCTTAATTAGTTTATCAGTTTTGCTTTAATTGGTTTTGGGGATTATCTGTTTGGGTAGGGCTGTTCGAATCTGCTAGGTTCATTGATGTCTGCTTGAGTCTATTTAAATTAGTTCATTTGGATTGTTATTATTTTGTTTAAATTTGTGTATATATGATTATTATATCTCGGTTTGGCTAGAGTGATAGTAGATTTAAGTTTGCTTTAGCTTATTTGATTAATTTTACTTTGCTTAGGTTTATTTATTGTTTAGTTTCATAGGATTTTTGGATCTGCTTATTAGTATCTGAGTTGGGGTTTCGAGTAGCTTATATCTGTTTTTTTAGGTGCTTATTGATTAGTAGCTTATTTGTTATCAGCTTTTGTTTCATCAGTTTTCATTGCTTATCATCATAACTGTTTAGCTTTTTGGTATTTTTTTTATTATTCACTTATTAAGTTGTTGCGAAAATACTCAAACCCTATTGGTTTGAGTAAGTTTAAATTCCAAAAAAATATATTAATCACCAAATTCGTTTGGGGTGGGATTCGAACCCTCGACCCCTAGCTTACAAGTCCAACGACACAACCACTTGCTCTAGACGTTTTATTGTGTCTGTTCTCGTTCATTTAGATTAATATAGGGATTTCCCATTTGGCAGTTTATTTTAATTAGCCTAAATACAAGTTTAGTTTAATTTTAATTAAAAATTTTATATTATTTTACTTTAATTCAGTTTTTATATAATATAAAAAAAATAAAAAAATATTTTATTTACTTTTCTAATTTAAATTTAGTTTTCAATATATATTTAATTTAGATTATTTCAATTAATTAAGTCTTATTTTAAAATAGATTTCTTTTATAGTTTTTAAAAAGTCATTAGTTTAAAATTAATTAAGTTTTCAATTTAGACTTTATTTTAGTTTTGTTTAAATTTTAAAATAGATTTTATTTAAATTAGTTTAAAGTAGATTATTAAAATTAGTTTTTATCATTAAATAGCTTTAGTTTAAAATACCAAAAATAGATTTTACCAAAAACAAAGTTAAGTCGATACGATAATTGGAAATCAAATTCGAGTCGAGTCGAGGAAAACGAACTTAATAGCAATACATACAAAATCCTAGTTTCAAAATGGCGCCGCTGCCGCTTCGCTCGTACGATTGACGATTTTTCGTGAAGACGTTTGGATTTTGGGATCCGTTCTCTTTGAACGTTACGTTTCTTGCAACAAAAATCAAAAATACAAAAAAAATCAAAAACTTAAAAATACAAAAAAATTAAAAAATCACAAAAGCAATTTCTTTCCTAAGTATTGCACCAAAAAAAATTAAAAAATCAAAAGTAATACTTTTTCCTAAAAGTATTACACCAAAAATATTACGTATTAGTGTTACTTCTTAGTTCGATTTCTTTCGATTTTTCTTGTGAATATATATTTTTCTAAAAAAAAATACAAAAATATTTTTCTTTTACTATATTCTATTACGTAGCACAATAAATTTACCTACTTTTCAAATAAGCCTTAGTTGGGATTTCATCACCTAACTATTGTAGTCGAATCCTTAACGTAATAAAAAGGCAAAATAGATAAATACTAGTAAGACGTTTGAACTCGACATATACAAACTATAAGGTGGGTATAAGGCGACGCGCTATAAAAGGCCGTCTAAGGAAAAAGGTTTTTAAGTGCTTTGTGCCACCTCGTTTCCCCGCTTTCTTGTGCGTATATTGAGAGGGACGACCGATTATTGGTTTGCCAACTCAAGTAGTATTTACGTATATATTTTTGTAGCTTTTTCATATTGCTCATCGAGAGGGAAAATCCTTTTCCTCTCAAAGTAGACCGAGGTCACCTACCTCATTCCAAAGTTTTAATTGTATGCGCACTCGCGCGCATACATACATACCGATTGGTGTACCAAACTCTTCCAATTCTTCCAAAAAGAAGAAGAAGAAGAAAAACAAAAAGACCGTCATTCAAGCCGATCCCGAGAATCGAGCTATCGACATAACTATGGCAACGGATAATCGACCAATGATTGAGATTCTTCAATCTCACGTTGAAGGAAACGATGACGCGATTGTGGTGCCGAATATTGGAGCAAATCATTTTGAACTTAAATCGGGTTTTATTCAAATGGTTTCCGCTACACCATTTTTAGGCCGTACTAATGATGACCCACACGCTCATATCAAACGTTTCATCCAATTAGCTAATACCGTCAAATACAATTGGGTGCCACAAGAGGCCGTTCGCCTACAACTTTTTCCTTTTTCCCTCGAGGGACAAGCCCGGATTTGGCTTGATAAGGAACCACCCCAAAGTATTACCACATGGATTGACTTAGAGACCAAGTTCATTAACTACTTTTTCCCACCATCACGGACCACTTCTTTAAGAAATGAGATCACCACCTTTGAACAACAATATGGGGAAACATTTAGTGAGTCTTGGGATCGATTTAAAGATCTTTTGAGAAAATGTCCACAACACGGTTTCACTAAAGTGCATCAAATCAACACGTTTTATAATGGTTTAACTCTAAACGACCAAGACTCACTTAATAGTGCCACGGGGGGCAATATTCTTGTGAAAACCATGAACGAGGCTTCGGCCATTATTGAGAACAAGGCAAAAGTTCAAACCAAGAGTGTTAGGGCTACTATGGCAAGTGCTAGTACTAGTAATAATGAGGTGAATAATCAAATTAAGGAGCTTACTTCAATTGTGAAAAACCTTGCTCTAAAAACCGACGCCCTCACTACACATGTAAATGTCGTGAAAGAAACTTGTGAAAAGTGTGAAACTTGCGGTGGACCACATTCATACTTTAATTGTGACAAGGTTTACAATAATCAACAAGAAGTTTATGCTTATAACAACAATGAAAATGATCGGATTCAATTCAAACCAAATGTTGATGTTAACCATTTGTCTTACAAGTCTAATAACTATTTGGCTCCCCCGGGTTTTGTAGCACCACAAAGACCACCCCCACCTGCCCAAAATAGGAACCAAGGTCCTCAACGGGGTAATTTTCAAGGAAATTCTAATCAACGGGGTTTTAATCAAAATCAAGGGAATTTTCAAGGGCAAAACCAAGGGTTAAATAATCAAGGATTTAATAACCAAGGTTTTCAAAATCAAGGATTTAATCAAGGTTCTAATCAATATCAAAACCAAGTTTTTCCTAATCAAGGGTATAATCAAATGAACATGCATAATCCTCAAATGGACTTGGTTTTACAAAAATTATCGGACCATGAACGAATGATGAGAGAGATGTAAGAATCGACCGATATGAAATTTTTGACTATGATTCAAACCTTTCGTCCCCAAGGTGCCCTCCCTTCGAACACCGTGACCAATCCTAGGGCTAATGTTAATTCTATCACTACTAGGATCAGTAAGACCACCGTAGAACCTTCCCCACCTAACCAAGGACCCGAGATACCTTCTTCTTCGACACAAACTCCTTCTTCTTCCACTTGTGACATACCTCCCATTATGCATTCGTCTACACCTTATGTTCCACCGATACCCAAATTTTCTACCACACCTTCGGTTCCCAAACCGGTTCCTTCACCTTCTATTTCTATTCCTCCTCCTCCACCAAAGGATGTGAGTGAGAAATCCACTCCAAAGCCTTCATCGCAACCCAATATACCTTATCCCTCAAGGTTGTGGAAAGAGAAATTGAAGAATAAGGATGATATTCAAGTTTCGAACTTCCTAAAAATGTTCAAACAATTGAATTTTAATATCACCTTTGCCGAGGCGCTCGCTCACATGCCTAAGTACGCTAAGATGTTTAAGGACCTTTTAAGTGATAAGGAAAAGTTACTTGATATTGCCAATACCTAATTGAATGAGAATTGTTCCGCGGTTCTTTTGAGAAAATTACCGGTTAAGTTAGGAGATCCCGGTCGATTCCTTATTCCTTGTAATTTTCTGGGTGTTGAGAATTGTATGGCCTTGGCGGATCTCAGAGCGAGTATCAATCTTATGCCATTGTCCGTGTGGAAGCAATTATCTTTACCCGAGCTAGTCCCCACTCGTATGACATTGGAATTAGCTAATCGTACGGTTGCTTATCCGGTGGGGATAGCCGAGGATGTTTTTGTAGGAGTCGACAAATTCACTTTTCCCGCCGATTTCGTCGTAGTCGACTATGAAATGGATCCCCGTGTTCCTTTAATTGTGGGATGACCCTTCTTGAGAACCGGGCGTACATTAATTGATGTAGCCGCGGGTGAACTTATCATGAGGGTCGGGGATGATAAAATCGTCTTTAACATGGTTAAACTTTCCAAACATCCCGATGAGCCCAAATCTGTGAATTACATCGATGTGCTCGACGAAGCATGCGAAGAACATTTTCACGAGGCTTGTAAGAGCGGGATTTCTCCTTTACCTCATGTTGAGACCGTAGCTTCTATTGCTCCGTCATTGACTCCTTTTGGAGAAAGTGACTTAGATGATTTTGAAGCTAGCTTGGGTCCTCTCGATCTTAAGTATGATAATTCTCCCACCGATTGGGATGAAGACATCCGTACCATTGAGAGACTTCTTAATGAGGACCATATTTCTCCACCTACTCCTAAGGAAGTTACAAACGATGATCCTGCTTTGACTAAGCCTTCCATTGACAATCCACCGGATTTAGAGCTTAAGGATTTACCGTCTCATTTAGAGTGCGTTTTCTTAGAGGAGGATAATAAGTTGCCCGTCATTATTGCTAAGGACTTAAAAGAAGATGAAAAATCCCGACTTATCGATGTGCTTAAGAATCATAAGAAAGCAATTGCTTGGAAAATCTCCGACATTCGCGGAATTGATCCTAATTTTTGTACTCATAAAATTCTCATGGAAGATGACTTTAAACCCGCAATCTAAAATCAAAGAAGGGTTAATCCAAAAATTCACGAAGTCATTAAGAAAGAAGTTATCAAACTTCTCGATGCCGGAATGATTTACCCTATCTTGGATTCGCCATGGGTTAGTCCCATTCATTGTGTGCCTAAAAAAGGCGGAATCACCGTTGTTCCCAATGAAAACAACGAGTTGATTCCTACTCGACTCGTAACGGGTTGGCGAGTTTGCATTGATTATCGTAAGCTCAATGATGCCACTCGTAAGGATCATTTCCCTCTTCCTTTCATGGATCAAATGCTCGAGCGTTTAGCGGGTAATGATTTCTATTGTTTCTTAGATGGTTTTTCCGGATATTTTCAAATCCCTATCGATCCAAAAGACCAAGAGAAAACCACATTCACTTGTCCCTATGGAACATTTGCGTACAAAAGAATGCCTTTCGGCTTGTGCAATGCTCCCGGGACTTTCCAAAGGTGTATGATGGCGATATTTCATGACATGGTTGAAGAAACTATGGAAGTCTTTATGGATGATTTCTCGGTCTATGGTGATTCTTTCTCTTATTGCCTTGCTACATTAGAACGTATGCTTCAACGGTGTGAAGACACTCGTCTCGTTCTTAATTGGGAAAAATGCCATTTCATGGTAAAAGAAGGCATCGTCCTAGGTCATAAAATTTCTAAAGCCGGTATCGAAGTCGACCGTGCTAAAGTTGATGTCATTGCTAAGTTACCTTCACCTACCACCGTCAAAGGAGTTAGAATTTTTTTAGGCCATGCGGGATTTTATCGACGTTTCATCCAAGATTTCTCGAAAATAGCTCGTCCTATGACTCATCTCTTAGAAAAGGATGCTCCTTTCATCTTCTCTCAAGAATGTCTCGACTCTTATGAACTTCTTAAAGGTAAATTAACTAAGGCACCGGTCTTAGTCTCTCCTAATTAGGAGTTACCTTTCGAGCTCATGTGTGATGCTAGTGATTTCGTGGTAGGAGCGGTTTTAGGTCAACGAGTTAACAAACATTTCCAACCCATTCATTATGCTAGTAAGACAATGACGGGGGCTCAATTGCATTATACCACTACCGAAAAAGAGCTTTTAGCCGTAGTGTATGCTTTTGAGAAATTCTGCCCCTATCTTGTGCTTTCCACCACCATCATTTACACCGACCATTCCGCCTTGAAATACTTGTTGATCAAGAAAGATGCTAAACCGAGACTCCTTCGTTGGGTTTTGCTCCTACAAGAATTTAAAATCAAAATTCGTGATAAAAAGGGAGCGGAAAACCTAGCTGCGGATCATCTTAGTATACTTGAGGATCCTTATCAAGGGGAATCTCCAAATCAAGAGATTAATGAATCCTTTCCCCTTGAGACCTTAATGTCTATTAATTCCAATCTTGATGATACCCCATGGTTTGCGGACGTTGCAAACTATTTGGCGGGTGGTGTTCTTATCGAAGGGTTATCGTCCCAACAAAAGAAAAAATTCTTCAAGGACGTTAAAACGTACTATTGGGACGACCCTTATCTTTTCAAGCAATGTGCGGATTTAATCATTCGGAGATGTGTTGATGGGTCGGCGGCTTTACAAATCATTGAAGCTTGCCATAAAGGTCCCACCGGTGGTCACTTTGGTCCTAATTACACCGCTAAAAAGGTCTTCGATTCCGGATTCTATTGGCCCTCCATTTATCATGATGCACATGAAATGGTTAAAAATTGTGATGCTTGCCAAAGACAAGGCAAGATCACACATAAAGATGAGATGCCTCAAAATTTCATCCAAGAATGTGAAATCTTTGACGTATGGGGCATCGACTTTATGGGGCCGTTTCCATCATCGAAAGGAAACAAGTACATCCTCGTAGCCGTTGACTACGTATCAAAATGGGTTGAAGCAAAGGCTTTACCTACTAACGATGCGAGGGTGGTTGTTAACTTCTTGAAACAATTGTTTGCTCGATTCGGTGTGCCTCGTGCTATTATTAGTGATCGCGGGACTCATTTTTGCAATGATCAATTTGCACGAGTCATGGCTAAGTATGGTGTCAATCACCGACTTTCCACCGCATATCATCCTCAAACTAATGGACAAGCCGAGGTTTCTAACCGTGGTCTTAAGAGAATCTTAGAGCGAACCGTGGGAGAGCATCGTGCCTTATGGGCCGATAAATTAGACGATGCTTTGTGGGCTTTCCGTACCGCTTATAAGACACCTATAGGTTGTACCCCTTATCGCCTTGTGTATGGAAAGGCGTTCCACCTCCCCATTGAGTTGGAGCATAAGGCTTATTGGGCCTTGAAATGGGCTAATTTTGATATTAACAAAGCCGGTGATCATAGGAAAATCCAACTCAATGAACTCAATGAACTTAGGAATGAGGCTTATGAAAATTCATTAATCTAAAAGGAAAAAACTAAGCTCATTCATGATTCCAGGATTAAAAACCGAGAGTTCCATGTTGGTGATCAAGTTTTACTCTTTAACTCTCGGTTGAAAATCTTTTCGGGTAAACTTAAGAGCCGTTGGTCCGGTCCATTCACCGTGGCCCAAGTCTTCCCTTATGGCACCATTGAGTTATCTCAACCAAATGGGCCCAATTTTAGGTGAATGGCCAACGGGTTAAGTTGTACTATGGAGAGGACATCTCTCACGAGATGATTCCATCCCTCTCCACATTTCCCTTAAATTAATTCGGGAAATCGAGTCGAGCTAGAGACTCGTGATAAATAAATCAAGCATCGTATAACTAGGTTAGATTTTTACCTTTACCATCCTTTCCACCCTTTTTTACTTTCATCCATTTTCCACCAATAAGTGTAGGGGGAGCCAAGTAGGTTGTTTGTGTGTTGTGATGATTGTGCAGGGACATGTGCTTTGATGATCCACTTTTGGTACTTTTGACGAGACCCGTGATCCCGTGTTCCCGTGTACCTGGTTCTATTAAAACTATTGTGATTCATACTTGTATATAAATAAAACAAATAAATGTAATCACTTTAGTTGTCCCTTCCTTAGCTCGATTTTAAACAACGTACTCAATGTCCTAAGTGTAGGGGAGTTTATTCTCCCACATGCTTAAACATTGAGGACAATGTTTATATTAAGTGTAGGGGGACTTCTATCGAATTTTAGTGGGCTTTTCAATGAATTTGACCCCATTTAACTGGAAAATTTAAAAAATTTTCAACGTTTTTCAAATTTTTGATCTATTTTGGCCCAGTAGTATTTTTATTTATTTTCTTTCCTTTTATTATCGCATCGTAATAATTTCCATTTCAAAAATAAAGTGAAAAATGAAATAAATAAATAAAATGGTTTTAACAAGTTTAGATGTCTTTGATATATTAGGCCCGTCGTGAATATTTTGACTCAACCCGAGTTTACTTATCCAAGTTTACTCTAGCTAGTATCCTTAACCATATGGACCTTAATTGGTTTATTAGGCTAAGCATCCACGAGTCTCATTCCTTGAGATTTTAAATTGTGGAGAACGAGAGATGATAGAGTTAATTATAAGTTTGGTATTCTTTCATTAACTTATGTGAGTTAATTATGAGCTTTTTCTCCCATCGCTTGTTAATAAATATATTTGCAATAAATAAGGTTGTACGATTTGAAAAGTTACTTAGCTTCTAGCACAAGATCGTTTAAAAGTTGCTCGGTATTATTTAGAGTTCATAACCAAGGCATAACTTATTGAAGCGGGACGCGAAGATTGGCTTATCCAAAAAGGCCCTAACAAGGCATGAGGATACCCGAGTCCAAAAAGGCCCTCACAAGGCATGTGGATTCACTTTTTTGCTAAAGATCCTAAGAGATTGTGAAGATCATTAATCCAAATCAATATGATGGATCAAGACACACGACGAGAAGCAATTACTCCCCTAAAGATCATGGAGAAGTCTATCCAAATAGACCCTAAAAAGGTATGAGGATAAATAGATCCAAGTCCGAAAAGGAGGCGGATCGTTGTATATCAAAATCCTAAATAAAGAAGAGGATAAATGAAGAAGTCGTGGTTAACGTTTGAAGCATCTTTCACTCCTGATGAAGATGTATACCAAAATGAAGAGAAGACCATAATTTCAAGATCGTCTCTCAAGATTTGAAGTTTGAAGTACAAGCCAAATATCGGTCCGAGAAAGGTCTCAAATCGTGAAACAAGTTATGCCAAGATATGAACTTTATGAGGTTTCGAGAAGCAGTTTTAAAAGATTTTGTCCTTTAGCTAACTATTGATTAAATCGTCCCACTTTATTTTCAGCCTTAATAAATTATCGAAATAAGTCAAAAATGCATCCTCGTGATCATTCAAGACAAATATAAAATACAAGAGATACACCGTAGGAATAAGGGGGTCTAAGTGATTAATTAAACCACATGAGTAAGTGTTAGTTGTACTAACTTATGGTAAACAATGATCTCGTTTTTAAGCTTGGTATGGGGAACGTGAAACTTGAGGATGATTAATATTCATGACACCAAAGCCCTAATCTAAGTCTTAGATTTCTTTACAAGTTTTTTCCATCAAATAATTTCCAAAATTAATAAATGATTATAACTTTTTTGTCTCTTTCTTAAGTTTTATCTTTTCATCGTAGTAGTAGTAGTAATAGTAATAAAAGCCGAGATGGATTAATTGTGAGAAAAATGTAACTTAATGCTTTAAAACTATGCATTGCATGGGGTCATTGCAATGGTCAAGTGTAGGGGATTTAATAAGTGTGTAAACACTTATCCTTTTGCCACTAAAATCAAGTAAAAACAAGACCTAATCATGTGTTTTATATCGTAAATGTCGGAATTACGCGTGGTTTTGTGTTCTTGTGTTTAAATAGGTACAAATAATCAAAAGAAGAGAAAACACGGGATTTCACGGTCAAATGTTGAAGAAAAATCCAAAAAGAGACGAAGACAAAGTCAAAAGACCAAAAGTGTGCCAAGATCACGAAAATCGACACGACTTTGAAGAAAAGATCAACAAAGCCGAAAATTGAACTCGTTCTTAGTGGATTAAATATCATTTGAGTTTAATGGGCCTTGTGGGTCCCACAATTGCTTAATGGGCCCACAAGCCCATTTGGAAAATTTAATTTAAAGATAATTGGGACAAGGCCCATCAACAAGCCCAAATGGCTAATAAAGACACGGATTGGTGAAAGATAATTGGGACAAGCCCAAATGAGTTAATAAAGAACGGATGGAATGGGCTTCAAGCCCAAACATTTGCACGAAGAAATAAAACAGATGGAGTAACTTTGTTTTTTTTACATTTGCTTGACCAGGTCAAATGCACCAAACGAAACCCCAACCCACGTGTCTTCCATATCCTTTTACCCTTCCCCCAATAAATAATAAATCTTTACCCCACACCCCACTTTTATTCGTTACAAACGAAGTAAAAAACACACACTCACTTTCATATTCCCCACAAAACACGCTTCTTCCCCAAACCTTAATTTCTTTACTACCAAAAATTACACACCCAAAAATTAGGGCTTTTACCCTTATGGGTTAATTCAATCCATGAGAAATAAAACCCCCCAAGAATCGGAGGCAAACACTGGAGTGGTCCTCTCTTTTCATCACTGACGTGGCCATTCCTAAGGATTTGATTGGTGGAAACAACACATCTCTCCAATCCCACCAATCAATATATTCCACATCACTTTGCAACAAACACAACTAACACAAATCAATGCCAACCTGGCAATCTGTGGCTTACAAGATGATCTCATCCGTTTGAATAAAAGAGAGAGAAAGAAGAAAAGAAGGAATCTACGGCTCAGAATCAATGCTTACAAGTGAAGCTATCAAAAGGGTTTCTTGGGGTTTCTCTTATAAAAACCCCTCATATCTGTAATTTTTAGTGTGCTTTTCTTTAGTTTAATTTTTATTTTCTGAAAAAATAGATTTAGGGCTTTATGTAATTTTTTTTTATCAAGTATTGTAATCCGAATTTTAATTAATGAAAATTTAAGTTTCTGTTAATTTAGTGTCTCGATTGATTTTATTGCATAATATTCTTGAATTTATTTTTTATTAAATAATTATTAAATTAATAAGGATAGCAATAATTTCCCCTACTGGGAAATTATATATAAAAATTAGTTTTATTCGGTTACTGTTGAAAAAGTGGTGATGATGATGATGGATATCGGGTAAGAAGGAGGTGTTTGTTGGTTCGTTTGAAAATGGTTCATAAGGTGGCTCAGCGCCAACCTTCTACTCAAAGGTTCATCATAAGGTTTGCTTTCTTTGTTTTTATTAAGTTCGTAGTTAATTGATTTATATGTTTTAGTTATTATATGATTGAGTTTCTGTATTGATATCTGCTTTTTAGTTTTCGATTTAAGTTTATAGTCGTTTTGAATCTGCTTGATAGTTAACTGCTATATTAGGTTTGAGTAGTTTTTGTTTGTTTAGTTTAAATTTGGTATTATTTTGGATCTGTTTATTTTTATCTGATTTAATCTGCTTGTATTTCAGTGAGATTATGTATGCTTAATTAGTTTACCAGTTTTGCTTTAATTGGTTTTGGGGATTATCTGTTTGGGTAGGGCTGTTCGAATCTGCTAGGATCATTGATGTCTGCTTGAGTCTATTTAAATTAGTTCATTTGGATTGTTATTATTTTGTTTAAATTTTTTTATATCTGATTATTATATCTCGGTTTGGCTAGAGTGATAGTAGATTTAAGTTTGCTTTAGCTTATTTGATTAATTTTACTTTGCTTAGGTTTATTTATTGTTTAGTTTCATAGGATTTTTTGATCTGCTTATTAGTATCTGAGTTGGGGTTTCGAGTAGCTTATATCTGTTTTTTTAGGTGCTTATTGATTAGTAGCTTATTTGTTATCATCTTTTGTTTCATCAGTTTTCATTACTTATCATCATAATTGTTTAGCTTTTTGGTAATTTTTTTTTATTATTCACTTATTAAGTTGCTGCGACAATACTCAAACCCTATTGGTTTGAGTAAGTTTAAATTCCAAAAAAATTTATTAATCACTAAATTCGTCTGGGGTGGGATTCGAACCCTTGACCCCTAGCTTAAAAGTCCAACGACACAACCACTTGCTCTAGACGTTTTATTGTGTCTGTTGTCGTTCATTTAGATTAATATAGGGATTTCCCATTTGGCAGTTTATTTTAATTAGCCTAAATACAAGTTTAGTTTAATTTTAATTAAAAGTTTTATATTATTTTACTTTAATTCAGTTTTTATATAATATAAAAAAAATAAAAAAATATTTTATTTACTTTTCTAATTTAAATTTAGTTTTCAATATATATTTAATTTAGATTATTTCAATTAATTAAGTCTTATTTTAAAATAATTTCTTTTAGACTTTATTTTAGTTTTGTTTAAATTTTAAAATAGATTTTATTTAAATTACTTTAAAGTAGATTATTAAAATTAGTTTTTATCATTAAATAGCTTTAGTTTAAAATACCAAAAATAGATTTTACCAAAAACAAAGTTAAGTCGATACGATAATTGGAAATCAAATTCGAGTCGAGTCGAGGAAAACGAACTTAATAGCAATACATACAAAATCCTAGTTTCAATTGGGCTCACCCATGGGCTATCGGAGATAGGATAAATCATTCTCGCGTCAAAGAGTTTTAGAACTTCCTTTTTGATGACATCGTGAATTTTGGGGTTTACCCTTCTTTGACTTTGAATTGCGGGTTTGTAGTCCTCCTCCATTAAAATCTTGTGAGTACAAATTTTTGGGTCAATACCCTTAATGTCGGAAATTTTCCACGCAATTGCCCCTTTATGAGCTTTAAGAACTTTCAAGAGCGCGGTTTTTTCATCATTAGCAAGACCTTTTGCAATAATAACCGGCAACTTGTCATCACCTTCCAAGAATGCGTATTCAAGGTGAGATGGAAGATCTTTCAATTCAAGGATAGGCGGTTCCTTGATTGAAGATTTTTGCTCAACACTCATAACTTCCATCGGCGGAAGAAATGGTGGAATAGAAGTATCATTACCAATAATCACCTCATCTTCATTGTCGATTTCATTTGAAGTAAAATCGCCTCCTTGGAATGGAGTGAGATTTGGTGTAGAATTTGCAAGAATCGGATCCAAAATAGTGGGATTGCCACTTGACGAACTATCAGAAAAACCTAACTTGTGAAAACTCATCGCAAACCACATCAACTAAGTCGATGTGATTGATGGTAGCGATTGCATAAACATGAGAAGGTTTTGAGTTTTGAGTTTTGAGTAGCGTTTATAACAAGTTCCTCTTCGTTGAATCTCAAAGTAATGGTTCTAGCATGAACGTCGATAAGCGATCTCGAGGTGTCTAAAAATGGACGACCTAAAATTAGAGGAACTTGAGGATCCGCGGGGATGTCAACTACTATAAAATCAACGGGATATTAGAACTTCCCCACTTTCACGAAAACATCCTCGGCCACTCCACATGCTAAAATCGTAGAATGATCGGCCATCTCGATAGACATGTTCGAAGGAGTAAGAGCCGGAAGCGAAAGCGATTTCCAAATGGAAAATGGCATCAAATTAATGCTCGCACCAAGATCGGCCAAGGCGGGGCATTCTTTCATATCTTGTATGTCACAAGGAATGAGAAACTTCCCGGGGTCACCATATTTTTCCGGTATTCGATTAAGATAAACCAAAGAACAATTAGATAGCTTTGAAAGCTTCTCCTTATCGTTCATCATACCTTTAAAAGTGGAAGCGAAACGAGGCATGTACAACAACGCGTCGGCTAAACTCACATTAAAATGAACTTGTTAAAACATTTTTATAAAAAGCTTGATTTGTTGTTTGTTACGTTCTTGCAATTTCTCTTTGTTTCGTCTCAAAGGGTAAGGTAAAGGTGGTGTGGGTTGGACATTAGGCAACGGCCTTGGAATCTCGGGTTCCATGATTGGTATTGGTTCAACCGTAGGTGTGGTTTGAGCGGTACTTCGTGGGCTTGTGATATGCTCCTTTTCGACCATCACCTCGAGCTGTTTCTCGATTTCCTTCTCCGTAGAAGTACTTGGACGAGAGATTGGTTCCTTGAAAGTTTTACCACTACGTGTAGTAATAACCTTCATTTCTCCCTTCGGGTTTGCAATGGTATCACTAGGAAGACCACCCGAGGAAGAAGGTTTACACATGATTGCTTCAAACATTTTTGCCATTCGGTCTTCAAATTTTGATTGCCTTAAATCCGCTTTTAACAATTCTTGCTTAATCTCATGTTGTCCTTGTTCCATCTTTTGTTGATTTTGTTGAAGACGTTGAACATTTCCTTCCATTTTATTAGCATGATTCTTAAGTTCATTAGCAAGTTCGTTTTTAAGCTCGTTTTTCAACTCGGATCTTAAGCTAATCATCTCACGTTGCATATTATCAAACTTAGCATCATTTGCTTTAGCATAATCCAAAAATTCTCCTTGAAGATTTTTAATGTGAGCATTTTGAAAACCTTGTGTAGTGTTTTGAAAATCACGGTTTTGGTTTTGATTTGCAATTTGTCCATTCCCACTTTGATAATTCCATTTGTTGTAGTTACGTGAATTGACTTGATAACCACCATTTTGATTGTTGTTTCGATAGTTATTAGCATTTTGATTTGGTGGAGCTTGATTTGGGCGGGAACCTTGGCCATTTTGGTTGTAAGTTCCCGTTGCTACGTAAGCACTCGAAGTGTTACCACCGGCGGTAATTAATACTTGAGATTTTACCCCAAAGTATCAAAGTTCGTTATAGTTCCGAATCTTTTCGAATTGAAAACCGGTCTTAAGTGCAACTCAATCGTCTTTTGGTGAATCAAGAGAATGGTTTGGTTTGTTTATCTAATTTAAACTATTAGCAAGTAATTAAAGTGTCGTTGAGTAAATTAAAGCTTTGACAAAATTAAACTTAAAGTTAATTTATGAAAATTCTTAAAACTTAAAGCTTTGAAAAACTTAAAAACTTAATCAGTCGTAATAAAACAATTCATGTTCGGCGGAATACACCAAAATAGCAACCATCGGAATATCACTAACATTAACCATCGGAATAATCGAGTTCAGATCGGAATACTTAAGAAAACACTTCTGTCGCAATGCACACCTATCGGAATGATGCTGTCGCAATGACTCTATCGAAAAATGGGCAGCACTTCGTCTTAACCAAGTCCTTAAGACCCGTCGGAATATGCGATCGCAATAAGCGATCGCAACCCAGATCGGAATAAGGGGGGAAGATCCAACCGATCGCAAAGTAAAACCCTAATGGGTTATTGCGATTGAAAACCAAAGCTATCGGAAAGTGTAGTAAACCGTCGGAATAAGCATACAAACCCTAAGATTGCGATGGATGGTACCAGTTCCGAAAATGGTGGAAATCTAAGAAAAATGCAATAAGCACAATGGATAAGCTATTCGACTCAAACCTTAAACAACTTATTAAGCTAAAATTCAACAACTTTTTAAGATATAAAATCAAGGACTTTATGAAAAAGGCTTTTAAAATAACTAAAAACTTTGATGAAGAACCGAAGATCAATAAGCTATGACTCGAAATAAGCCAACAAGCATTACGAGCTTGTGGCTTTGACGAAGTAGCTTTTGTGTAAACCAAAAAGAACTATCCTTTACTCACGAAAACATCAAATCATAAGCATGAAGAATGTAAATCGGATCAAAGGTAAATAAATCAAGAAGTGTAGAATGAGAATAAGGATCAAAAGCTTAAAATAGAACTTTGATTAATGAAATAAGCAATACAAAAGTGTTTAATCTTGAAAGATTAAGAAAAAGATGAAATTTAGTGAGAGAAAGTTTAAGACTTTCTCTCTCTAAAAACTAGAAAGAAACTTGAAAAAAATAAAAACTAGCTAACCCCCTCCTAATGTGATTAGGAGGGTATTTATAGGGAAGTGGGAGGCATGTGTGGTGCTTTCTTCTTTCTTTTTCTTCTCGACTCGATTTTAATTCTTCGTCTTTGTAGTCTCGGGATTTGAACTTGTCTTTTAATTTTCTTCTTCTATTAGACTTAAGTTCTTCGACTTCATTAAACTTCCGTCTTTAGACTTGTTCTTTGATAAATCTCCAGAATAGGTCTTGGACATCCGTTCTTTAAGCACTCTTGATCTTTTGACTTCGTCTTTTCCCGTTTTCTTCGATAAAAGCCCGTGAAAGCCCGTGTTTTCTTCCTTTTTCATCTTTTGGTCCTAAAACACAATAAAAACACAAACCACGCATAATTCCGATTTTTACGACATAAATCACACGTTTTGGTCTTGTTATTATCGGAAATAAGTGGTAAAAGGATAAGTGTTTTCACACTTATTAAATCCCCTACACTTGACCATTGCAATGCCCTCATGCAATGCATTAATTTTAAGCACGGTTTACATTTCCCATCATAAATAACCTACCTTGGCCTTTATTAAATACTAAAGATGAAAAGATAGAAACAAGTAAAGAAATTTAAAACTTACATTGATTTTGGCAGCCATGAACGTTTATCATCCTCAAGTTTCACGTTCCCCATACCAAGCTTAAAAACGAGATCATTGTTATTATAAGTTAGCAAACTATCACGAACTCATGTGAGCCAATTATTCACTTAGACTCCCTTATTCCTAGGTGTATCTCTTATATTTTATTTTTGTCTTGAATGATCACGAGGATGCATTGTTTGACTTATTTCGATAGTTATTAAGTCCGAAAATAAGGTGAACGATTTAATCAATAGTTAGCTAAAGGACCAAATCTTTTAAAACTGCTTCTCGGGATATCAAAAAGTTCATATCTTGGCATAACTTGGTTCGCGATTTGAGACCTTTCTCGGGCCGATATTTGGCAGCGACTTCATACTTCGAATCTTCGAGAGACGTTCTTGAAATTATGGTCTTCTCTTCATAATAGGAATTTCTTCACTTGAAGTTTTTGAGAGATTCTTCATCTCTGGACCACGACTTCTTCATTTTTCTCCAATCTTTATTTTGGACTTTGATATACAACGATCCGCCTCCTTTTAGGACTTGGATCTATTTATCCTCATACCTTGTTAGGGTCTTTTCGGATAGACTTCTCCATGACTTTTGGGGAGTTCTTGCTTTTCGTCGTGTGTCTCGATCCTTCATATTGATTTTCGATAAATGATTCTTCACATCACTTTTGGATCTTTAGCAACAAAACATAGCCCTCATGCCTTGTTAGGGCCTTTTCGGACTCGCCAATCTTCGCGCCCCGCTTCATAAGTTATGCCTTGGCTATGAACTCTCGTCATTACCGAGCAAATTTTAAACGATCTGGGGCTAGAAGCTAAGTAACTTTTTAAATCGTACAACCTTACTTATTAGCAGATAATTTATTAAGCAAGCGGAGGGAGAATAGGCTCATAATTAACTCACATAAATTCACGAAAGAATACCGAACTTATAATTGGCTCTATCATCTCTCGTTCTCCACAATTTAAAATCTCAAGTAATGAGACTCGTGGATGCTTAGCCTATTAAATCAAAGTTTTGGGTTTTCGAGTCGCCTATAGGATCTTGCAAATTCTTAGACTTTTTCAAGTTTAGAAATCGCATTTTAAAGTTCCCTTGATAAACGACTCTCTAGGATCAATTATAGGAACTTGCGAAAAGTTCTTGTTCTTAACCCGTGAGAGTTAAGACTTTCGCGTTTATTAGCTCCCTATATAAAAGCCTAGCAAAACTTGACTTAAACACGTTAAGGATACTAGCTAGAGTAAACTTAGGTAAGTAAACTCGGGTTGAGTCAAAATTTTCATGACTAAGAAAAATCTAAAACACTTTATTAAAAATTTATTCAACCAAAGGAAACATAACAAAGGCAAATACACTAAACAACTAGGCCAAAATAGATTAAAAAACTTTGAAAAATGTCGAAAAATCAAATTTTCCGGTTAAAATGAGGGCAAATTCATGGAAAAGACCACTTACTTCGATAGGAGTCCCCCCTACACTTGAGATAAACATTGTCCTCAATGTTTAAGCATGTGGAAGTAAACTCCCCTACACTTAGGACATTGTGCACTTTGTTTAAATCTTGCTAAGGAGAGGACAACTAAAGTGAATTCAATGTGAACATATAGAATATGAAATATTGAATCACAAGAGTTTAAGATAGAACCGGGAAGATGGAAAACACGGTATCACGGTTCGTCAAAAGTCATCAAGATGCTCTCTGAAGCTTTAATCCCTGCACAACACAAGAAACAAGACAACAAACATATGCGGGGCTCCCCCTACACTTATTATGAAAGCAGTAAAGGATAGAACACGGGTTGCCTCCCGAGAAGCGCTTGTTTTTGTTCACCGAGTCATGAGCCTGACTCGACCCAATTTTAGTTCATGGGGAACGTGA
The DNA here is from genome assembly GCA_025667525.1 of Glebionis coronaria. Lineage (NCBI taxonomy): Eukaryota > Viridiplantae > Streptophyta > Magnoliopsida > Asterales > Asteraceae > Glebionis > Glebionis coronaria. The sequence continues at coordinate 52,335,899 of CM046880.1, forward strand.
TGAGGGATGGGATCATCTCCTGTGAGATGTCCTCACCAAAGTACAGCTTCAAACGCTGGCCATTCACCTTGAAATTTGGCCCATTCGGCTGAGAAAGCTCAATGGTCCCATATGGAAAGACTTTGGCGACGGTGAATGGACCAGTCCAGCGGCTCTTCAACTTGCCAGAGAAGATCTTCAACCGAGAGTTAAAGAGTAGAACTTGATCTCCAACGTGGAACTCTCGGTTCTTGATTTTAGCATCGTGGATCATCTTCGTCTTCTCCTTGTAGATCAGCGAGTTCTCATAAGCTTCATTCCTCAGTTCATTTAGCACGTTGAGTTGAACCTTGCGATGATCACCGGCTTTGATGATGTCGAAGTTCGCCCACTTCAAGGCCCAGTGCGCCTTATGTTCCAGCTCGATGGGTAGGTGGCAAGCTTTCCCGTACACAAGACGATAAGGTGTACAACCGATCGGGGTCTTGTAAGCAGTACGGAAAGCCCACAGAGCATCATCTAACTTATCGGCCCACGCGGCGCGGTGCTCTCCCACAGTACGCTCCAAAATTCTCTTCAAGCCACGATTAGAAATTTCGGCTTGCCCATTGGTTTGGGGATGATAGGCGGTGGAAAGACGGTGATTGACACCATACTTTGCCATGACTCTTGCAAATTGATCATTGCAAAAATGAGTCCCGCGGTCACTGATGATAGCACGAGGAACGCCAAATCGAGCGAAAAGCTGCTTCAAAAAGTTCACAACCACCCTCGCATCATTTGTAGGAAGAGCCTTAGCTTCAACACATTTAGAGACGTAGTCGACGGCGACGAGGATGTACTTGTTCCCTTTGGAGGATGGAAATGGCCCCATAAAGTCGATGCCCCATACATCAAAGATTTCACATTCTTGTATGAAATTTTGAGGCATCTCATCCTTATGTGTGATCTTGCCTTGACGTTGGCAAGCATCACAATGCTTAACCATTTCGTGAGCGTCACGATAAATGGTGGGCCAGTAGAATCCAGAATCAAACACTTTCTTAGCGGTGTAGTTGGGACCAAAGTGACCACCGGTGGGTCCTTTGTGGCAAGCTTGGAGGATGTCAAAAGCTGCCGGTCCGTCAACACATCGACGAATAATCAGATCAGCACACTGTTTGAATAGATAAGGGTCTTCCCAAAAGTAAGTCTTAACATCATTCAAGAACTTCTTCTTTTGTTGGGATGTTAACCCTTGGATGAGAATACCACCTGCTAAGTAGTTTGCGATGTCCGCAAACCACGGGGTGTCATCAAAATTGAGATTTATAGACATTAGAGTCTCCAAGGGGAAAGAGTCATTGATCTCTTTGTTCGGATGATCCCCTTGATATGGATTCTCAAGTCGACTCAAATGATCCGCGGCCAGGTTTTCGACTCCCTTCTTGTCACGAATTTCAATGTTGAATTCTTGAAGGAGCAAAACCCAGCGAAGAAGTCTTGGCTTAGAATCGTTCTTTGTCATCAAGTACTTCAACGCGGAATGGTCCGTGTATACGATGGTGGTGGATAAAACAAGATAGGGGCGAAATTTCTCAAAAGCATAGACAACAGCTAAAAGCTCTTTTTCGGTTGTCGTATAATGCAATTGAGCCCCCGTCATTATTTTGCTAGCATAGTGGATTGGTTGGAAGTGTTTATTCACACGTTGGCCCAAAACCGCACCAATAGCAAAGTCGCTAGCATCGCACATCAATTCAAAAGGCAGCTCCCAATTAGGGGTAACCAAGACCGGTGCCTTAGTGAGCTTATCCTTAAGAAGATTGAAGGCTTCGAGACACTCTTTAGAAAAGATAAAGGGAGTATCTTTTTCTAAGAGGTGGGTCATCGGGCGAGCAATTTTAGAGAAATCCTGAATGAATCTACGATAGAAGCCCGCATGACCCAAAAAACTTCTCACACCCTTCACGGTTGAAGGTGGAGGTAATTTGGCTATGACATCAACTTTAGCACGGTCGACTTCAAGACCGGCTTTAGAGATTTTGTGTCCTAGCACAATGCCTTCTTTTACCATAAAATGGCATTTTTCCCAATTCAGAACAAGGCGAGTGTCTTCGCACCGCTTAAGCATACGTTCCAAATTGGCAAGGCAAGCAGAGAAGGAATCCCCAAAGACCGAGAAATCATCCATGAAGACTTCCATGGTTTGCTCAACCATGTCATGGAAGATAGCCAACATGCACCTTTGGAAAGTCCCGGGGGCATTGCATAAGCCAAAAGGCATTCGTTTGTAAGCAAAGGTGCCATAGGGACAAGTGAATGTTGTCTTCTCTTGATCTTGGGGATCGATGGGTATTTGAAAATAACCCGAGAAACCATCCAGAAAGCAGTAATATTCATTACCAGCTAGACGTTCAAGCATTTGGTCCATAAAATGTAGAGGGAAATGATCCTTTCTCGTGGCATCATTGAGTTTGCGGTAGTCTATACAAACTCTCCACCCAGTAACGAGACGGGTAGGAATTAACTCGTTGTTTGCATTGGGCACAACGGTGATTCCGCTTTTCTTAGGCACACAATGGACTGGACTAACCCATGGTGAATCCGAAATAGGGTAAATCATACCCGCATCAAGAAGTTTGATAACCTCTTTTTTGATGACTTCATGTATTTTGGGATTCACTCTTCGTTGACTTTGAATGGTGGGCTTAAAGTCGTCCTCCATGAGAATTTTATGTGTGCAGAAATGAGGATCAATTCCACGGATGTCGGAGATTTTCCAAGCGATAGCTCGTTTATGCTTCTTCAACACAGCGACAAGGCGTTCTTTTTCGTCTTCTTTCAGATCCTTTGCGATGATAACTGGTAGCTTCTCGTCGTCTTCCAGAAAAACGTACTCAAGATGAGGCGGTAGGTCCTTAAGCTCGAGAGTCGGAGGATCCTCAGTAGATGGTGAAACTAACGATGGATCATCATTAGTCACCTCTTTAGGAGTAGGAGGAAACAACGGGTCCTCATTGAGAAGTCTCTCAATAGTACGAATATCTTCATCCCAATTGGTGGACAAATTATCATACTTAATATCGAGAGGACCCAAGCTAGCTTCGAAATCATCCAAGTCACTTTCTCCAAAAGGAGTCAATGCTGGAGCAATTGAGGCAACGGTCTCAACATTGGGTAGAGAAGAAAGAGTACTTTTGCAAGCATTATGAAAATGTTCTTCACAAGCCTCATCGAGAACATCAATAGCATTAACGCTCTCATACGAATAAGGTTGCTTAGAAAGCTTACCCATGTTGAAGACAATTTGATCGTCACCAACTCTCATGATTATTTCGCCTGCGGCTACATCAATAAGAGTGCGACCGGTCCTCAGAAATGGACGTCCAACGATTAATGGAACACGGGGATCCATTTCGTAATCAACGACGACAAAATCCGCCGGGAAGGTGAATTTGTCAACGCCAACAAAGACATCTTCGGCTATCCCCACTGGATAAGCAACCGTGCGGTTGGCTAATTCCAAAGTCATTTTGGTGGGGACTAGCTCGGGGAGAGATAATTGCTTCCAAACACTTAAAGGCATTAAGTTTATACTGGCACCTAGATCGGCTAGGGCCATGCAATTCTCTACTCCCGGGAAGTTGCAAGGAATCAAAAAGCGACCCGGATCACCAAGTTTGGTGGGCAATTGCCTTAAGATCACTGCGGAGCAATTCTCATTAAGGTGGGTCTGAGCAATGTCAAGAAGCTTTTCCTTATCACTTAAAAGATCTTTAAACATCTTAGCGTATTTGGGCATGTGAGCGAGAGCCTCGGCAAAGGAGATGTTAAAATTCAATTGTTTGAACATTTTAAGGAAGTTCGAAACCTGAATATCATCCTTGCTCTTTTGCTTCTCTTTCCTCAACCTTGAAGGATAAGGTATATTGGATGAAGAAGAAGGCTTTAAGGGAATAGGATCACTCACAACCACGGGTGGTGGGGAAATGGGGATAGAAGGTGAAGGAGGTGGGGAAAGTTGCTCTTTTTCCTTGTTCACAATCACGGGTGGTGGTGTAGGAAGCTCGGGTTCCATATAACCTTTTCCACTTCGAGTGGTTATTGCTTTCATCTCCCCCCTTGGATTCGCAACGGTATTACTCGGAAGAGTACCCGAAGCAGAGGGTTGATTACTTTGGATGAGCGAACCAATCATATCACGAAGGTGAAGAGCTTGATTGTTAAAAGAGTTTTGCATGTTTGCATTCATTGTATCATTGTGTTTGGCCATATCATTCATTAGCTCGGCTCGAATATCGTTCCCTTGCTTTGCCATTTCTCCCTTCAAGTTGCGGACTTGACTCTGAAGATTCGTCACCAACTCCCGATTAGTCTTCATGAATGTCTCGACTTCTGGATTCACTGCCATCGGTTGATTGAGAGGTGGAGCCTGGTAAGCTTGAGAATTTCCTTGAGTTGGGTATGAGTTTCTTTGGGATTGATACTGATTGTTTGCACGAGGTTGGGATTGATTGTAGCTTTGTTGTTGGTTTTGGTTTGCAGGAGGGAAACCGGGGGGAGCAAGATAATTGTTGGATCGATAACTTAGAAAGTTACGGTCTCCTTGAGGGTGAGCTGGATAGCCTCCCGTAGGATAAGTACCATATGCTGCGTTAACGTCTTCAGAATAATTGCCGTGAGTAGAAGGACACTCATTGTAGGAATGAGGACCACCACATGTGTCACAAGAGATAACAACGGCTTTAGCTTGTTGAGTTTGGTTAGAAGTCAAAATTTGGAGACTTTTGTTAATATCGAGAATAGCACGTTCCAAAATAGACGGGTTGGTGGTGGAAGAAGTAGATGAAACATTGACTCTCTGATTAGATCTTGAGGATGCAGAAGAATCCCAATTCTTGTGGTGAGTAGTCATGTTTTCAATCAACTCTCGACACTCCTCCGGTCTCCTTTTCATAAAAGTACCACCGGCGGCGGCATTGATCGTGTCACGATCACGAAAAGTGAGACCATTGTAAAAGGTGTCAATGAGAGTGACGGGGAGCATATTGTGATTAGGACAGCGGTCGATCAAATCATTGTAGCGTTCCCAAGCATCGAAAAGCGATTCATCATTCTCTTGCATAAATCCACTGATTTGGTTACGAAGGCTAGTGACCATGGATGGGGGAAAGTAGCGCGATAAAAAACGTTGAGTCATGTCGTTCCACGTATGAATAGAATTCTTAGGAAGACGGTCAAACCATTTTTCGGCATGGTGGGAAAGCGAGTGTGGAAAAAGTTGAAGGCGAAGGTCATCCATAGAAACACCGGGGCACTTCATGCTTTGGGTAATGGTAATGAATTTGTCGAGGTGTTTGTTGGCATCATCATCCGGAATTCCACGAAACGGGTTCGTTTGCACTTGTTGGATCATGTGATGCTTCAACGAAAACTCCTGAGCCGTGACGTGCATTGGCGCAATCGGGCCTCCGCGTCCGTTCATGGTGGGTTGGCACAATTCCTCCATGGTTCGTAAATCAGGTAGAAGGACATTGTTGTTGTTGTTGTTGTTATTCAAATTGTTTTGAGGTGGGTGATTATTGTTGTTATTAACACCAGCCATATCTAAATCTTCACGAGTCTCGGGCTCAGAATAGTTCGAAGATCTAGTACGCATGCACCTGCAGAAGAAAAAATATACACAAAGAGAATATCTATATAATCTTTTTGGTTTTTATAGGTTTTTTAATGTTTTTGTATTTTTGAAGGGTTTTATATATTTTTTTTTTTTGTATTTTTGGAAATTTTTATAGCAATGAAAATAACGTTCAAAGAACGGATCCCAAAATTCAATGCGTCTCTCACTAGAAACCGTTTATCTTAACGAAAAGAGCCGGCAGCGGCGCCATTTAATACTTGAGATTTTACCCCAAAGTATCAAAGTTCGTTATAGTTCCGAATCTTTTCGAATTGAAAACCGGTCTTAAGTGCAACTCAATCGTCTTTTGGTGAATCAAGAGAATGGTTTGGTTTGTTTATCTAATTTAAACTATTAGCAAGTAATTAAAGTGTCGTTGAGTAAATTAAAGCTTTGACAAAATTAAACTTAAAGTTAATTTATGAAAATTCTTAAATCTTAAAGCTTTGAAAAACTTAAAAACTTAATCAATCGTAATAAAACAATTCATGTTCGTCGGAATACACCAAAATAGCAACCATCGGAATATCACTAACATTAACCATCGGAATAATCGAGTTCAGATCAGAATACTTAAGAAAACACTTCTGTCGCAATGCACACCTATCGGAATGATGCTGTCGCAATGACTCTATCGAAAAATGGGCAGCACTTCGTCTTAACCAAGTCCTTAAGACCCGTCGGAATATGCGATCGCAATAAGCGATCGCAACCCAGATCGGAATAAGGGGGGAAGATCCAACCGATCGCAAAGTAAAACCCTAATGGGTTATTGCGATCGAAAACCAAAGCTATCGGAAAGTGTAGTAAACCGTCGGAATAAGCATACAAACCCTAAGATTGCGATGGATGGTACCAGTTCCGAAAATGGTGGAAATCTAAGAAAAATGCAATAAGCACAATGGATAAGATATTCGACTCAAACCTTAAACAACTTATTAAGCTAAAATTCAACAACTTTTTAAGATATAAAATCAAGGACTTTATGAAAAAGGCTTTTAAAATAACTAAAAACTTTGATGAAGAACCGAAGATCAATAAGCTATGACTCGAAATAAGCCAACAAGCATTACGAGCTTGTGGCTTTGACGAAGTAGCTTTTGTGTAAACCAAAAAGAACTATCCTTTACTCACGAAAACATCAAATCATAAGCATGAAGAATGTAAATCGGATCAAAGGTAAATAAATCAAGAAGTGTAGAATGAGAATAAGGATCAAAAGCTTAAAATAGAACTTTGATTAATGAAATAAGCAATACAAAAGTGTTTAATCTTGAAAGATTAAGAAAAAGATGAAATTTAGTGAGAGAAAGTTTAAGACTTTCTCTCTCTAAAAACTAGAAAGAAACTTGAAAAAAATAAAAACTAGCTAACCCCCTCCTAATGTGATTAGGAGGGTATTTATAGGGAAGTGGGAGGCATGTGTGGTGCTTTCTTCTTTCTTTTTCTTCTCGACTCGATTTTAATTCTTCGTCTTTGTAGTCTCGGGATTTGAACTTGTCTTTTAATTTTCTTCTTCTATTAGACTTAAGTTCTTCGACTTCATTAAACTTCCGTCTTTAGACTTGTTCTTTGATAAATCTCCAGAATAGGTCTTGGACATCCGTTCTTTAAGCACTCTTGATCTTTTGACTTCGTCTTTTCCCGTTTTCTTCGATAAAAGCCCGTGAAAGCCCGTGTTTTCTTCCTTTTTCATCTTTTGGTCCTAAAACACAATAAAAACACAAACCACGCATAATTCCGATTTTTACGACATAAATCACACGTTTTGGTCTTGTTATTATTGGAAATAAGTGGTAAAAGGATAAGTGTTTTCACACTTATTAGTAATGCACTCGGAAAGATCATGAGCTCCACCACAAGACAAACAACTCTTATCAACCGCTTTAACCGAAGCGGAATTCAAAGCATCTTGTGCTTTCCAATGAGTCATAAGATTTGAAAACCTATCGAAAAACCGATTTTCCTCACTAGCTTCATCATGTAAGGCATTAATGTGACGAGATGATGACGAACCCATATTGGCAACACTCGGTGTGTTACGAGGGTTGTAAACCTTAGATCTATTCTCGATAATCTTTAAAGCTTCATCGGTTGTTTTGCACAAAAAATTACCACCCGCGGCGGCATTCAAATAATCTCGTTCATGATCATTAAGCCCATTATAGAAAGTATCTATTTGATGCAATTCCGAAAAATCATGGTGTGGACATTCATGTAACATTTCCTTAAATTGTTCCCATGCCATTGAAAAACTTTCATTATTACGTTGTGTAAACCTTGAAATCTTATTTTTCAAATGTGTTGTTTTAGATGGTGGAAAAAATTGATTCACAAACTTAGAAAGAGATCAACCCATGTCAAAATTGAATTTGGCGGTTCTTTCTCGAGCCAAATTTTAGCGGGTCCATCTAACGAGTATGGAAACAACATCATCTTAATGTCGTCATGTGGAACATCCTTAAACTTGCTAGTTGCGGTGAGACGATTAAAATTCCTTATGTGGTAATGCGGGTTGTCTTTCTCATGACCTCTAAACTTATTTGCTTGCAACATCGACATTAAACCCGTCTTAATCTCGAAATTCTCCGCAAGGATGGCGGGAATCACAATAGCTTCTCCAAAACCCTCGGTGGGTGCTTGAAGCAACTCCATTATAGTACGATTAGCCATGATAGCTTCTTGTTCTACAATAGGTTCAACAATTGGAGTTTCTTTTTTAATCAAAGGCTCTTGATTTCCTAGACTTTGACGACGTTTACGAGCTCGTTTTGCTTGATTACGAGTTCGCATAAACTTCAGGTAGAATGGGAGGTGAGCAAAGAAGATTCTTTTTGGGTGTTTTGTGAATTTTCAATTTTTTGTGTTTTTTATTGTTTTTAAATTTTTATTTTTTGGATTTTGTGTTTCTTCGTAGACAACAATCTACCAAATCTCTCCTCGAATCAAACTCTTGATTAAAGAAGCCTCAAAAGAATGAAAACGATCACGTAGAGTGAACGCCTTCGAATGACTTTAGAACTTTGGTGAAAACCAAATTGTTCAAGAGGGTTTAATCACAAAGAAAACCAATCAAATATATATGATAAGTAATAATACTTTGGGCGGCAAAACCCCTGATTAGCCTTCAATCTAAAAATACTCACGAGCAAGCGGGGAAACGAGGCGGCGCGAAGCACTTAAGAGCCTTTTTCCTTAGGGTATATTTTATAATACCCGCCTTATACCCACCTTATAGTTTGTATTTTTCAAAATCGAGCTTCACGAAGGTATTTATCTATTTTTGCCTTTTTCTTTTTGTTTGAGATTCGAATACAATAATTAGGAAATCAAATCCCAATTAAGGTTGTGTTTTCACACTTTTAGAGATATTGTGTATTGATTGTGATACTTAATACAATATAGTAATAATAATTTCACAAGAAAAACGAAAAAAACCGATAATACGTATTAGTAGAGTTCTACTAATACAAATACTACTTATGGTTAATATAAAAAACAATAAGACAAATTAATCACGACACACCTCCCCGGCAGCGGCGCCAAAATGATTGTGGTAAATAACGACCTTTTAGGAAAAAGACGTAAAAGCGGAAAGTATTAAACAAATGATTTAGGAAAATCAAGTGTTAATGACCCCAATAAGTTCGTTTTCCAAGGAGGTATATGTGTGTAACTAAAATGTAAAGATATTTAAGATTAATATTTGAAAGAAGGGGATGAGAAAATAGAATGACGAAGACGTGAAATTTATTACTACGACGACAAAATTAAAACCATAAAAATAGCTAAAATAAAAATTAATTCTAAAAATTCCCAAAAATTACCAAAAATCAAAATAATTAAACTAAGAGTTTACAAATGATCAAAACTTTCTCAAACCTTTTAATTAATTAAACATTAATTTTTAAATGCTAATTAAAGCCGTAAAAATCAAATTAATTATCAAAAAGCCAAAATAAAGATTTTTCACTTTGTAAACCTCGAAAATGACCTAAAAAGACTACTTTTATAAATTTTTAAACTAATCAAACTATTTAAAATGATTTAAAAACTATTTAAACTTAAAATAATTATAAAAATTAGGAAAATGATGATAAAATTAATATAAGAGTTGCAAAAATCCTATTTTAATGTATTAAACCTAAGAAAAAAATAAAAAGTGCAAAAATGTGAAATTTGAAATTTAATGATAAAATAATATTAAAATAATATTAAAAATCCAAAATTTATAAAAAATTCTAAAAACTTGCAAACTAGTTTATTTTAACCTAAATAATCAGAAAATGAAAGTGAAATTACCAAAATACCCCTAATGGTCCCCCAAATGGGTTAAAAATAAAAACAGTCAACCTTAATGGGCTTTTGGGCCCAAAAAGTCAAACTTGGCCCAAATGACCTAAAAAACCCCTATCTGACTCAGAATTCAATTCTAAACACAAAAGTCTGAAGGCCCAATAGCTGGTTTTGAGCTTATCATAGCTTAAATAGTCAACAGCTTATTCTTATTGGGCCAATAAGCCCATCAAGCAATAAGCTGATGCCATAAGCTCTGATTAAACACGCAACCTTCTTTTGAGATGCCTAAGAGATCTGTGAAAATAAATTTTGAAAAAGCACACTCAATAAGCCAGAAATAAGCCAAGAAGATTTTCACTAAAAGACAAAATAATCGGGTTAGAGTTTTAGGCTGTTTCAGAAGCTCTGGTTTGTTGCAAAATCTTACAAATAGCTTAACTAAGAATAATCAATCATAAAAATCACAAAAAGCCAAGTAGAATAAGCTGTGTGAACCAATAAGCTGTCTGAAAAAGCCAAATAAGCTAGTTTTCTAGCAAAAGCTTAACCAAATGACTTGTAACCTTCCAGATTTGTTATTAAGCTGAGAAAAATGACACCTGTTACAAAAGCCAAGTTGTTGCATGTACCAATAAGCAGTTCTCAAAAATAAGCCAAATTATGCTTATTTGACCAAAAGTCAAAGTGTTCCAAAATTCAACAAATGATCAGGGATGGTTTATGGGCTTGTTATAAGCAACTTTTGTGAAGAACTCAAGGAGGAGTCCTTGTGAATCAAGTGGTCAGTTGACCAAATGATGACTGATTATGGCAAAAAGGGCTTAATAAGCCAATTAGCTTATAAGCCAGCAATAAGGCACACCAAATAGCAAGAAGCACTCACAAGCAGCACAATATCAAGTTCCAAGGAACAAAACAACAAGGCATACACTAGAATCACAAATGCAAGTCCAAAATGAGGTGGTCACTTTGCTGATGCAAATGACCACTTCAGCCAACTTTGATAAGCTCTAGCACCTTCAATAAGCCACCAAATTCAACAAACAGATAATGCACAGATAGCTTATCACCTAAACTCTTCCCAAACCTGATTTCAGACCTTAGATCCAACAAACAAAGATTTTATTGGATCTGATGTGTTTGACCAATTTCAAACCACTTTTTTCAGATTTTCCAAAACTTGAAAGACTTTTTCCAAACCTTTTGAAACTTAACCAGTGACTAAAACTTGTTGCATATGACTTGTTTAGACTCCCCAAACACTAAGAACCAAGGGTACAAGGCCACAAGGCCTTATGATCCCAAAATCCCAAACAGCCTTGTTTTAGTACTTTTTCAAACAAACTTCTTATTTTTACAAGTAACCTACTGATTTTATGGTTCAAATACCTCAACTAGGTGACAACTAACAGATACCAACTATAAAGCACAAAGCACAAACACAAAATCAACAAATCACATGGCAAAATATAGATCAGACAAAAACATGAAATTTTTTAGAGGAATCTTAACAAGAGGTTATACCTATCCCCCACAACTTCCTAGGAGGATCAGCAATGCTCCTTGGACCTTGTTCAACAACTAGAACAAGACCAAGGTACTTTAACAAAGGAGATGAGATGTGCCTTGGTTGATGTTTCAAAGCAGAAACTCAAGGACTTGATTTCTTCAACACAAGCAACAAGCAGCCCAACCAAAGGATCAAACCCCTTAACAAGCTTGGTATCAACAAGATTGTAAGAGATTATGGCTTTAGGTTAAGGATTAGTACAAGCAAATAATCAAAAACAGATGACTGATTTCAAGGTTTTTCAAACTTTGAAATCCTCACCAAACATAAACGTGTTCAAACCACAAGATCTAAACACCTTTATAACATCAAATGGAACTCAGAATCACTCTTAAACAACACTAACTTTCAAAAACATAAAAAGGAATTACAATTTTCTTAAAATACCAACTTTTATAAATTTTAAAAAGGATTACAATGTCTAAAGAGTAAAATTGGTACAAGGCTCTCTCACATGTTGAGGAGTCCTTATATAGGCCACAAGGGCTGAGATTACAAGAGAAAACCCTAGCTATGAAGTTCCTGAAATGCCCTTGAATCTTCTAGACGCATTTGATGTTTGAGCTGTCCAAATGAATCCTGATTGTTCATTTTAGCTTTGTAACCAAGCAAGGAATGTGGGTTGTTGATTTGGCCACGTGGCATACCTTGGAGGTTAAGGTTTGATGTG